>OY856412.1:288435443-289052943 GCA_963693085.1 Alisma plantago-aquatica | reverse complement strand
CCAATAAAATCTATATGTCACTAGAGCGGTGGTCTTATCCCTACCAAAATGGCTAGCGAGGCCACCAGCATGTAATTCCCAAATGAGAAAATCTCGAACTGAAGTAGAAGGGATACATAACTGCGTGCCGCAAAAAAGAAATCGCTCTCGTAGAACAAAATTAAAAGCATGGCCAGGTGTACTGCTGAGAAGGTCAGAATGAATAGTCGCGAAGTCAGGACAAGTGGAATATTGCTCTTTGAGACGATCGAAGCCCACAACTTCAACGCTCATAGACTGTAGGGTGGTCAAACAATGACTAAGAGCGTCTGCGGCCTTGTTCTCAACACCTAAGCGATGTTTGAGAACAAAAGTGTATTGTTGAAGAAACTCACACCAATTGGCATGACGCACACTTAAATTCTTTTGGGAATTTAGAAAGCGAAGGGCCTGATGGTCAGACCAAAGGATGAACTCCTGATGGAGAAGGTAGTGCCTCCAATGACGCAAGGATTGTACAACAACGTAGAATTCTTTATCGTAAGTGGAATATTTATTCTTTGCGTCGTTGAGTTTCTCACTGAAAAAGGCAACATGGTGCCCTTCTTGACTAAGAACGCCTCCAATGCCAACACTCGAAGTGTCACAAGATACTTCAAACGTAAGTGAGAAATCAGGGAGGCGAAGAACTGGGGCTTCGGTCAACTTGATTTTGACAGCCTCAAAAGCACGTCTTGTGGATGACGTCCACTCTAATTTGTCACACTTCATTAACTCAGTGAGAAGAGCCATAATGGTGCTAAATCCTTGAACGAAATGATGATAAAAAGTAGCCATCCCGTGAAAGCTACGAAGCTCAGAAATCGAAGTGGGTTGGGGCCAATCAGTGATGGCTTTGAGTTTGGCCGGGTCAGCCTCAATGCCGGCAGCTGATACAAAGTTGCCAAGGAATAAGACTTTATCTTGAAGGAACGAGCACTTCTTTAGATTGACATCCAATTTCTCAGCTCGAAGTGTGTCGAAGATAAGCCGGAGATGAATTAGGTGTTCGTCCTTGGTCTTGCTAAAAATCAGAATGTCATCAAAGTAGACCACTAAATTTTTTCCAATGAATGGTCGTAACACATGGTTCATGACACGCATGAAGGTGATGGGTGTGTTGGACAAGCCAAAAGGCATGACTAGCCACTCATATAATCCGTCGGGGGTTTTGAAGGCAGTATTCCATTCATGGGACTCCTTAACACAGATCTGGTGATACCTGCTACGAAGGTCAATCTTGGAGAAATAGCGGGATCTCGTCAATTGATCAAGCATGTCGTCAAGGCGTGGAATAGGTAATCGATATTTGGCTGTGATTTTATTGATGGGTCGACAATCTAAATACATACACCAACTACCATCCTTCTTGGGAGCAAGGAGTGTAGGAACCGCACAAGGACTCTTACTCTCGCGAATGAACCCTTTGAGAAGGAGGGCATCAACTTGACGTTTCAATTCAGCATGCTCAGTCGAGTTCACACGGTAATGTTGTCGGTTAGGTAGCGAAGACCCTGGTATCAAATCAATCTCATGTTGAATATCACGCAAAGGGGGAAGTTCATCAGGAAGGTTGGCGGGTGTCATGTCCTTAAACTCGTCGAGAAGGGAGACAAGTTCGGGTGGGGGATGAAAATCGGACACGGGAGTGGATTCTTTGATGTATAGCACATACATGCATCCTGATTCTAGACTGGTTTCTTCAAGCTCTCGTCGAGTGACAAGGTGTAGAGAGTGCTGGGATTTGGAGGATTGGGGGTCTGGTGGTGGATTCCTTTTGATAGGAGGGATGAATCGAGTAGGTGCTTAATTGGATGTGTTTAAAGGTATAAACATTGGAGCGTCCCTCACTATGGGCATCTAAATCATAAATCCAAGGGCGTCCCAGAATGACGTGGCCAACATCCATGGGCAACACGTCACACCAAATGCGGTCCGAATAAGGACCTAAAGTGATGGGTACAAGTCATCGTTGGGTGTTGGGCAAGCTGATTTGGTTCACCCAATGGACTTTATGTGGCTGAGGATGGGGCTTTGGACGCAAGTCCATGCGCTTCAATCCATGGGGTGAAATGATGTTCTGTGAGATGCCACCATCAATGAGTAGTTTGCAACTTTTACTTGCGTGTTTGAAGAAGGTCTGGAAGGGGGTGGTGCATTTCCATTCATCCCCTTCTGAAGGGGCAACTAAAACACGGATGATCTGGAAATATGACGAATCATAATCATAGTAGTAATCAGCGTCATCATCGGAAGGTTCAGAGGTAGGATAAACATCTTCGTATTCAATGTCATCCTCAGGGGTGGGATCAGGAGTATCAGAGGACACAAAAAGAGCATGACGAGGGCATTGGGCAGCTAGGTGAGTAGTGTCATGACAATGAAAGCATTAACGACCTCGCGGAGGAGGGCGAACTGGAGTTGTGACTACCTCCTTGCCTTTACTGGAGGAAGGGGTTGAAGAACTCTGGGGAGGTGATTGGGGTAGGGGATGGGCAGAGCGATTTGGGGTAGTGGAAGGGTTATTGGTTGAGCGAATACGTTGTCCAAAATGAGAAAAGGAAGGACCACGAGAAGTAGGCTGAAGGTAACTCTACCTTTTTTGCACGGTGAAAAGCATCATCCAAGGAGTCATACAGTTGTAACTCCATTTCTCGTTTAATGTCAGGGCGTAAACGATGCACAAAACGAGCGACCATTTGCCAATCAGAGTCATTGTGAATACAACGGTTCTTGGCTTTTTCAAATCATTCCATGTACTCTTGAACAGATGATGACCCTTGGCTAAGGGCTATCAGTCAGAAAGAAGTTGTCTTTGGTATTGGGCGAGAACATAGCGTCTACGTAGCTTAGTTTTCATCTCATCCCAGAAGAGGATAGGGGGTTGACCACTATGCTCCATATCACGTTGGACACCTTGCCAATGCCTCTTGGCAGACCCTTCTAATTTCATCTTGGCAAACCTAATCCGTTGGTCGCCTGTCATGTTATACCAGTCGAAGTAATCTTCCAAACTAGCAATCCAATCGAGGGAAGCCTTAGGGTCAAGTTTACCATCAAACGTTGGGGCATCGACCTTAACTCGTCGGGTGATATCATCGTGAGGTACTTACCATAAGGGTTGTGAGGAAAGGTTGGACCACGTGGGGGGGGGTGATATGCATCATGTCCAGGGAAACGGGGACGTGGCTCAGGTGGTGGAAAGGGGTGATAAGGCGGAGGCATTGGTTGTTGAGGGTGTGGATAATGGTTTGTAGGAACGAATTGTGGAGCAGGGGGAATGTGTTGGGGTGGGTATGGTGGTTGTGGCGCAACGGGTTGAGGTGTATAAGGGAGAGGGTGATAATGTAGGGGTGGTTTTCCTCATAGGGTCGTGGAGTATAATGGTCGGGTTCAGTAAAAGGTTCAACGACCCCTAAGTTTTGGTACTTGGGGATCCCTTGCGGTTGTGGTACACAAAATTGTAAGGGAGTAACAGGCAAAGGACTTTGTGCTGCATTCCCGTTATTTGGTGGCATACCATATCCCAGATAAGGTGCGGAAGTTTGACAAGCCTAGAGAGTATGTGCATGGCAAAGAGTGCGAAGCTCAACAATGATGGAATTGATCGACTGACCCAGAGTTTCAAGGTAAAATGGGGGTTGGAAGACGTAGGGGCTGCTTTTGATGTAGGTTCTAAAACCGGGCTATTAGACCTACGGTCAGACATAATGATTTGCAACAAAATAGCCAAAAATATATTGTGCCAAATGAAAACTTAGTTCTGAAATGGACAACGCAAAACGATTCCAGAAAACAATGTGGACAAATATATGATAGTAAAATAGTGCACCGAACAAGGGAAAACCTTTCTAAAAATTGGGACTTGGCAAATTTTTTTGGTGGATGAATCAAAACTTCCTACGGACCCTTCGCGAATGTACTAAAAATGCAGTAAATAAGCAAAAACACAATAAATAATGAAAAAATCTTACCCAAAGTAATGACAATCGTTGCTTCCTTGTTTTTGATATTGATGGAGAGAATTACCTCGGGAAGAAGTAATATATATGTGCCTTGACCCTACGCGGATCCAACTTCGCGACGAATTGGCTGGGGGTTGCAGGGGGCCAGCGACCCTTTGCTATCGCCCCCAATTTTTTTTTCGGGGGGTTGCTTACTAGCAGTTGTGGAGGGTTGACCAAAGGGCGGTGACGGCGGCAACGGTAGCAACAAGCAGCGGCGGCGGCCCGGGGCCAGTTGTCGACGAAGTAGTGGATGGCTGACCAAAGGACGGCTGTGGCAGCAGCATGCGTGGCGGAGGAAGCAATAGGCAGCGACTGCAGTGGCCCTAGGCTATGGCGACAACGAACAGAGGCAGCGACCGATGGACGAGGGCGGCGACCGCGGGCAGAAGTGGTGGCTGCAACAGTAGCGGTGGTAGGCAGCGGACAAGGGGGCGGCGGCGGCGGGTACACGAAGAACGGTGGTTGGGCAGGACCTAACCCTAATATTTTTAGGGTTAGACTCTGATACCACATAATATAAAACTACATGTTAACTTAAGATAAACGAAACAATGGCTAAAAGATAATTCTTATTCATCAACTGTGTCTCTACATGGACACATATAGAGCCTTTATAAAGGCTTCTAAAAGAAAGACTAAGCGGACGTAGCCAATGTAGGACTAAACCACTTGGCTTTACAAAAGCCCAAAAATGAGAAACAAAGAAAAAATAAAATAAAGCCTGCTAATGAAGCTTAACTAATGACACGGCGCCGTCTACACTCATAAGTGCGTAAAGGTGGGGCCTGTCCTACATTACATGATTTGCATCAGTTGGTATCATAGCCTGAAATCTAAACACTAGGTCTAGATCCCAGGACTCCAACCTGAGAACACTTGGCCTAAACCATCTACCCTTGATTTATCCAAACCTCAAGTCTAGGATTAATGCACCCATCTGGTCATATCTCAAAAGTAAAAAATGGGAGAAAGCTCTAAATTGTACACAAACAATTCGTCTCTTCCGTCCTCTTCTTCACAATAATACAACACAACCCCTTCTTCTCCACTACAACCTGCAACCCACCTGTTCTTCTTGTCTTTGTCCTCCTCTCTATCGCTTAACCATGCAACAACCAACCGGTCGATCAACTCGAATAGCCAGCCGCTAAGGGGGTAGTCACTGGCCTTAGTGTGAGTCGAGGCCTCCCGTCGTCCAACCAACTTCAACCTGAGGAAGGGTCGCCAATACCTTTTAGCAACAACCCTGGGTGAGGTTCCGTTGCTGCTTTCCAGTAGCAGCAACCCCAGGTGGGGTCCTATCGTCGTCCCACAACAACTTAAAGAAGGTCCGCCGCTGCCTACCAAGCAGCGGTAGCCCAAGGATGGGCCACCACCACCATCTAGTGGAAGCAACCGAAGGAGGGGGCCATGACCACCTCCTAGCAAGCAACAACCTAGGTTTACTAGATTCAACAACTGATGGATCCGACCTCACTAGTAGTTGTACTGGACATGTTCCCCCTTCTCACTTGGTTCTCTGACGCCCCATGTGCAACATGTTGCGCAACGACAAGTTCAACACAAAGGTGCAATAAGAGGTGGAAGGACATCTTGCTGACAACAATGAGCAGTTTGACTACCCAGAAACCTTGATTCGGGACATGAAGCAGGAGATTTGGCTTGAAGTAGGAGATTGGGCTAGAGTTTGATTCCCTCTAGTCCATGATCAATCTGAGGTGCGATGTCCTCAACACCACGAAGCTCCTATATGATAAGAACACCTCTAGATTGACGCTCTAGGATCTGACAAGAACTAAATCCACAATGTGGATTCATTCTATGATTGGAAATGGTTTGCAATGAATTGCCCTATCCACTGTGTAGCAACCAAACTCTATGGAACTACTCTCACATGGTGGAAGCGGTTGAGGACAATCCATTGCATCAACACCTTTGAAAAGATAAAAGCTGACATGAAGACTTTCTTTGTTCCCGTTAAATTACAAACAACTATGCGCATTAAGCTCTCTGACTTACAATGGGGGTCAATTTATGTGGATGAATGCACTCAAAAGTTCTATAACTTGATTGTCATGTCCGATGTCAATGGTATACTATTAAGACCACAATGTACCATGACAATCTGAATCCATCCATCGCCACGACATTGGTAAGTTCACAGTTTTCTCTAATAAATGATGCAATTTATGTAGCTACACAGATAGCATGAGAAGAAATGGCGCAAGAAAGACCACCTCTTGGCGACAATCTTCTTCGAATTTAGCCCCATCTGTTCTTCTTGACACATTCATGTTGATGTCCTCTGCAACGATATCCTCCAGATGTTTAATGCATATCTTGTAAGGAGGATATGCATTGCTCTGTGCAATGCCCTAGCTATATGACAATCATGACTTCCAATGTTAACAAGGACGATGAGGAGCCATCTTAGCACACCCCGTTCGTAACACAACTTCTCAGTCAGGATCCACCTCATGAAGCTCCATCACAAGCACAACTCTCCTTGTCTTAGGTCGGTTGTGCATGGAATATGTGCATCCTCATTGTTGACAACGAAGTTCAACCAAGCTTGTATTAGAGACAACCGTGGACTTTCTAGGGTTACATCCAAAGTCCTACCTATGTCTTGCTTTATTGGATGACATCTTAGATCCTCTAGTAGGTGATTGAGCATTTCTACATGAACATCTCTACCATGGAATCTACACTAACACCGTGTTATGTGATATTGTGCCTTGCAATGCGACATACATCGTGATCTGAGAGCCTGGGTAGTAATGGCCATCTCACACTACACGACAATTACACCAATATCTACACCTTCACACTCGTTGTAGCATCATTTCGTTGACATTCTTAGTCGGAGACCGCTTAAGGCATATCATGGGATATATGCTACCTATTTTGGAATGGCATGGAGTATCACAACCACACCCTTACTTATCAGAGGCTCGTTTTGTCAACTCCTGAGGGAGTTGATACTGGACATGCTGCTCATTTAGAGCTTGGCTAGTGTTCATCATACATTGATCAGAGCACATCACCTTTTAGCTAAAACGAGTCATTGCCTTCTATTAGCTATCTATTATAAGTTTTAGTCTGTGGTGTTTTGTTCATATTTATTTTACTATGGGAGTTATATGTTATAGTTGGGGACTTATCCAGATTGTTATCAAGCAATTGGTTTATTGCTTGTTTCAATTGAGTCATTAGCTGAAATAAGCCAATGAGGGCTTCCCATGATTATATAAACCCACACCTTGGGGTATTGTGCGATGGTTGATTTTGATGAATGAATTCATCTTTTGCAAACATGGTTTGCATCACAATTGCTCATCTTTTCTTTCCTTTCTTTATCTCCATATTATATAAGGAGATAAGTGATGTATGTTTATGCTCACTTAACAAAATCTGGATTTCTCATCTCTTAACATGGTATCCATAGAAGAGAATAATCTTATTTGTTGTTTCTAAAACAATTACAAGGTACTCTCTTTTATAAGAAGAGAGTAAGTGGAAAACAAAAATAGTAACTATGGAATAAAAGAAAGGCTAAAGAACAAAGATAAGTCTAAAGCACAAAAGCATAAAGCTTGTATATATAAAGCACATATATATCAATATTCCCCCTCAAGCTGGAGCATAGATGTCGTGCATGCCTAACTTGTCCACCAATGTAGTAAATCGAGATCTTGGAAACAACTTTGTGAAGATATCAACAATCTGGTCTTTTGTTCGGATATAAGGAGTGGAAATGCAACTAGAGATGACAGATTACCGAACAAAATGGCAATCCACCTCTATGTGTTTGATGCTCTCATGAAAAGTAGAATGACTAGCAATAAAAGTGGAGGCTTTGTTGGCATAGAACATAAGAACTAGATCTGGATCACATATTCAACTTTTTTGAGGAGTCCTTGGATCCACACCAACTCGCATGTAGTATGAGCCATAGCTCTATATTCCGCTTTAGTGCTAGACCGAGCTACCACAATATGTTTCTCACTGCGCCATGTGACCAATCTTCAACATAAGGACACTAGTCAGAGGTGTATTTTCTATTACTTATACTACTATCATAGTCATTATTAGAATAACCACTGACATTTGCAGTGTCCATGCCGCCATTACAACAGTCCTTTCCTAGGAGAATTTTTCAGATATTTAAGAATGTTACAGACAACATCCTAGTGACATTGTCAAGGTTTATCCAAATATCTACTGACAAGTCCGACAACAAAAGTAATGTTCTAATGATGAGATAGATCAACTTACCAACCAATCTTCTGTATTGGTGGTTATTAGGATAAGGCGGAGACGATTCATCGTCCCAAATTGTATTGGGATCCAAAGGGGTGCTAGCGGGCTTAGTTTCAAGCATGACTGTTTCTTTGAGAAGATCTAGAACATATTTGTGTTGTGAAAGACAGATGCCACAAGAAGATCATGAAACTCCAATCCTCAAAATGTATTTGAGTGTCCCCAGACCTTTTGTAACATAATCTTGTTCAAGGTATCTGTAGTAGAATACCTTTTTTATTGCTACCAGAAAGAATTATGTCATCCACATATACAATAAGAATAACAAACCCATGAGTGATTTTTCTTATGAATACAAAATGATCATAATGTGAGCACCGGAAATTAAATCTGACGAGAATCTGGCTTAATTTGTCAAACCACACTCGTGGGTTTGTTTCAGGCCATGAATCACTTTCTTGGAGTCTACAGGCTTTGAAACACTCCCCTTAGGCAACAAACTCAGGTAGTTGCTGGATATATACTTCCTCATCTAAGTCTTTGTACAAAAAACTTTTTTAACATCAAGTTGAAAAAGTGGCCAATCATGATTCACATCAACTGAGATAAGAACCCAAACAAAATTGAGTCTATCACTAGGAGAAAGTTTTAATATAGCCCATCATAGGTCTGAGTATAACCTTTCACAACTAGGCGTGCTTTTAGCCGTTCGATGGTACCATTATGCTGGTATTTGATAGTGAATATCCAATAACATCAAACTATATAGCAATCGTGAGGATGATCAACAAGATCCCATGTATGTCGATTGCGAAGAGCAACCGTCTCAGTTTTCATAGCTTGACACTAGGTGGAAAGGTTGTAATGCTTGAGTCACATTCTTTGGTATAGAGACAACATAGATGGCAGAAGTAAAAACGCAAAGCTAGCACCAAGATTAGCAGCAGAAAAGAAATTACTAATAGGACGATGAGTACAGGAACAAACACCTTTCCTTTGACTTATGGGAAGGTACAAGTCAGAAGTTACTTGGAATGTGTTGTGATCTACCGACGAAGGAGGATGTCGTTGTTGAGGGGCCATGGAGGGAACTGTAGCCTTGGGTCTTTGCTTGTATACTTTAAGGGATGGGGCAAGAACCTCGGTTTCTTCATTGGGAGCATCTTCCACATCCTGGGGGAGTGGAGTAGGATCCGGTAGATCACTGGATAAAGCAGACCCTTTTTCAGAGTAATATGGCATGTGCTGAAAAAATACCACATCAGCAGTAACAGACCACTGTCAACTGGAAGGATCATAGCACCATATCTTTTTTTGAGTTCTAGAGTACCCCAAAAAAGTGCACTCAATAGATCAGGGTCAAGTTTAGTTTGCCCTGGTGAAGATTTTTTAACATGAAGCTGCTGCCAAAGATGCAAAGAGGTATAGAAAAACTGGGTACATCTGGATAGAGTAGTGTAGGGGACCTGATTTTTCAAAACAGACGAGGGCATTCAGTTAGCATGCAATAGAGACTGCCTCGCGTCAAAACCTTTTTGGGACATGATACTGAAGAAGAGTGGTACGTGCCACTTCAAGAAGATGGCAATTTTCCTCTCCGCCACACCATTTTGTTGTGGTGTGTAGGAGCAAGAAGTCTGATGGATAGTGCCTCTAGAAGTTCAAAACAAGCCAAATAATTTTTGTAGAAATTCTAAGGCATTATCAATACCGAATTTTTTTGATAGGTTTATCGAACTGAGTTGAATTTCAACAAAGAAAGCAGCAATAGTATCCAAAAGGTTATTGCGATACTTCAATAAAAATAGCCAAGTTGCTCAAGAGTAATCATCAATGAAAGTCATAAAGTAGCGAAATCCAGAGAGGCTAGTAATTGAACATGGTCCCCATATATCAACATGTACTAAGCTGAACATATTTTTAGAACTAATGTCTTTTTTCTTATGAAACACAGTCCTAGTTTGCTTGCCAAATTGACATGCTTCACAATGAACACTAGTACATATATCACTTTCACCGTCGGTTAAAATAGCCCTATAACGTCGGTTTTTTACCAACATCTAAGTGGGTGACACTACAACTAACGAGCTTCTGCGTCTGTTTTTTGGGAACGGTCAAACCGACACCATAGGGTGAGCGTCAGTTACTATGAAAGTAGAACCCAACGACTCAAATGACGGCCAAGTGTGACAAAGTGTCGTGGAATCGCTCTTCTCATACTCTTCCTCTCCTCTCTATCTTTTAAGAAAGAAGAGGATAAGCCATGGAGGCTGGCATGTGCCTGGCGGGCGGCTGACCTAAGCCATGGAGATGGCGGCAGCCGCCCGCAGGCAGAGGCACAAGCGGCAGTGGCTACGGTTGCGTGTGCGCCGGAGAGGAGAGGGAAGATGGGCGGCTGCTAGGTTAGGGTCGTCTACGCTTTCCTTGGATCTGCCCGCTCTGATACCATGTGGAAAATAAGATTGTTGTAATTGAGTTGAATACAATGAGATGAATACAAGACTGGACGCCCCTATCCTATATATAGGAGAGGGGAAACACTAAAGACTTGGGACGCAAGTCATCTAGACGGGCTGAGATACAAAAGCCCAATAACTAATTAACCTATTAACTAAATAGGCTAATATATAATCTCTAACAAGTATTATATATACTTAAACACAAACGTATTATAAATTCACGTGAAAGACTACTATTTCACAAAAAGACTTATACCGGTCGTGCTAGTTGGCAGGTCCATGAGATTACTTCCAACCACCTCAGTCGTAGGGGGTCCAACTCGTATGAAGAGCGGGGCGGCACATTTACTGTCTGAGGAGGTAGAGAATGAAAAGCATGATATTGTCTCATTGCATCCTCTATTCCCTTTGCAATCATGTCTTGCACCTGCTCTTGTGACCAAACTCCTTTCTTGACAAATTGTTTAGTAAAGACAACTGTAGATCTTACACCTTAGTAACTGAAAACACTATAGATGAGATTGTTCATTCCCAATCAGTGTTTTAAAAAGCGGTATGCGTTATGCGTGCGGAGAGGTCACCTTATAGAGTATATGCGGTATACGGGAGTATATGCGTTTTTGATTTTTTTTTAATATAATTTAATTCTTATATATAATTATAAATTAATCACACAATTGCATATTAATTTGTACAATTACATATTAGGACCCTAAAACTTGAAATTTGTTCACATTTCTAGAATGCATTCTAAAATCATTTAAGCATAAACGCCCACAAAGCATGCATGTAATGGTTTAATAGAATTACATTACATAACAATAAAGACTAATCAAAACATACAAAAGATCTAATTGTATTCACTAAATAACAACTAGCATCTTATAGTAAGTAAAACATGACCAAATCAGTAACAGAGGAGGTGAAGAAGGAAATATGGAGAAAACGAATCATGAGAATAATTCCTGCGAAAATGGAAGAAGAGGGGAGGGGGAAAGAAATTGTAGCAACAACATTAAGAAAAAATAAAAAACAGCAACATCTCTTCTCTGCCTACGGAAATGGAAGAAGAGGGGAGGGGGAATCGACCAAAAAAACCACTGCTTATGAAGTAGTGACAAGGAAGATGCAAGGAAGAGGACGAAGATGTGAGTTGGGGGGGAATCGACCAAAAGAAAAGACACGGACAGAGGAAGGGAGCAACGTCCAGGGAGAGGAAGAAAAGGATATTGCAAAATAAAAAATAAAAAAATACAACGTCAGGAGGACGAAGATGCAATGAGGATGAAGATGTAATGAGGGATATACGAGGAGGAAGAAGAAGTACCTGCGGGCTTTGGTAGAACCTTCCGCCGGTCACGAGCAGAGGATGCCGCCGTAAGGGAGCTGCCGCCGGTCACGAGGAGAGGATGTCGTCGCCGGTGGCTCTGTGTAGACTTGCTGCTGCCGCCTCCGGAGTGAGAGAGTGTTGGCCACCGGAGTGAGAGAGAGCGTCGGTCGCCAGAGTGAGAGAGAGCATCGGAGGAGTGGACTGAGATCGTTGTAGCCTTGCCCTAGTCTCCGCTCAGTCGCTGCTTCGAGAAAGGGGGGTCGCGACTTGTCGGGGTTGGGGGGAGTGTGAGTCGCGTTGGGTGACTGGGTCGGGGAGTGGGGTTTATGGGCCCAAGGTTTTAGTTGAAAAAAAATCTTAATGAAAAAACGCTGCTTCAACGACCGCATAAGCGACTGTGCGGACGACTAAGCGGACGAGGTCCGCATTGCACTCCGTTTAAAGTTAAACGGCCAAGACACATGATCGGTCCGAGTATGCGGCCGCTTATGCGCCCGCACCTGGCGCCTTTTGAAACACTGTTCCCAATGGTGTGAGATGATGCTAGATTGCCATACATGTGGAAAGAAAGATTGTAGAGTAAAAAATCTAGAAGACGAGAAGTGTTGCTTATTATTGGATGATTAAAAAAGAATACAAGGGGCTCTCTTTTATAAGACAAGAGAGTGTACAAGATTTAGAGATAACCCATATGGGATAAAGAGTAAAAGAGAAAAAGCAATAAGCAAAATACACTAAGTAAAGAAAAGCAATAAAGTGTATATACTAATACTCCCCCTCAAGCTGGAGTGTAGATGTCAATCATGCCCAGCTTGGATGTCATAGTAACAAATCTCGTCTTTGGAAGAATCTTGGTGAAGATGTCAGCCACCTGGTCAGAAGTCTGTATGTAGGGAGTAGATATCTGGCCAGATATGACATCTTCGCGAACAAAATGACAGTCAACCTCAATGTGTTTAGTTCGCTCATGAAAAGTAGGATTACTGGCAATAAATGTTGCAGCTTTGTTGTCACAATACATCAGAATAGGAGAGGAATCAGAAATACCAAAATCCTTCAACAGGCTCCGAATCCAGAATAGCTCACAAGTAGTATGCGCCATGGCGCGATATTCAACTTCAACACTTGAGCGAGCAACCACAGTCTGTTTCTTGCTTCACCAAGTAACAAGGTTTCCTCCCACAAAGGTACAGTAGCCAGAGGTGGAGCGGCGGTCGATCTTGCTCCCAGCATAGTCAGAGTCAGAATAACCAAGGAGTTTACAGTGACCATGTTTCTTATATAGCAGGCCTTTCCCAGGAGAGCTCTTCAGATATTTAAGAATGTGGCAAACAACATCCCAATGACATTGTCGGGGTTTATCCAGATATCTGCTAACAAGCCCGACAACATAAGTAATATCAGCACACATAACAGTAAGATAAATAAGCTTACCAACCATGCGGCGATATTGATGATGGTCAGGATAGGTTGGAGAGTTCTCATCATCCCAGTTAGTATTTGGATCCAGAGGTGTGCTAGTAGGTTTAGCACCTAGAAGCCCAGTTTCAGAAAGCAGATCCAGTTAATACTTCCGTTGAGACAAACATAGACTAGAAGCAGATCGAGAGACTTCAATCCCAAGAAAATAACGCAGAGTACCAAGGACTTTGGTAACAAAATGTTTCTCCAGATAGCACTTGGTAGCCTGAATGCCCGCAGGATCACTCCTTGAGAGAATAATGTCATCAACATATACAATAAGAATAACAATGCCAGCAGTATTATTCTTAACAAAGACAGAATGATTCGACTGGGAGCGTCTAAAAGAGAACTTTTGAAGTATAGTACTTAGTTTATCAAACCAAGCATGAGGACTCTGTTTCAAACCATAAATAGCTTTCCGCAGCCGGCAGACTTTAGAGGACTCCCCCTGAAGCACAAATCCCGGGGGTTGTTCCATATAGACCTCCTCATGTAAGTCTCCATACAGAAAATCATTCTTTACATCAAGCTGATACAAGGGCCAATCAGAATTAATAGCAACAGAAATAAGAAACCGTATAGAGTTCAGGCGAGCCACAAGAGAAAAAGTCTCAAAGTAATCGATCCGGTAAGTCTGTGTATAGCCTTTGGCAACAAGTCTCGCCTTCATCCGTTCAACCGTGCCATCCGGTTGATATTTGACAGTAAACACCCAGCGACAGCCAACTGGAGAACAATCTGTGGGAGGATCGACCAGCTGCCACGTGTTGCGTTCAGTAAGAGCTTACATTTCTACTTCCATAGCTTGACGCCAAGCAGGATTTTTAAGAGCCTGAGAAGCATTTTTAGGAATAAATATAGTGGAAAGAGTAGCAGTAAAATTTGCAAAATTAGTCCCCAGATTAGTGGTAGTATAGAAGTTGCCAATAGGATGTTTAGTGCAAGTTCTAGTTCCTTTCCTCAAGCTGATAGGAACATCAAGGTTAGAGAATACTTGCGGTGGTGGTTGATCTGGCACGGAGAACGAAGACGTTGGAGGGGCCATAGAGGGAGTTGCTGTCTTCTGTCGTCGTTGGTATACCTTTAAAGGGGGCTTTTTAGTAGGAGAAGCAGTATCCGCAATATCATCAATGATAGGTAAAGGTGTCTCCATTAATAAATCCGATGTAAGAGCCGACCCGACAGAAGAATAAAAAGGCATGTGCTCAAAGAAAACAACATCAACAGATACAAACCATTTCTTTAACACAGGATCATAGCAGCGGTACCCTTTCTGAGTGCGAGAGTACCCTAGGAAGACACTTAGTCGCTCGGGTATCAAGTTTGGTGAGACCCGGACGAAGATTTTGACAAAGCAGGTGCTCCCAAAGATACGAGGAGGCACAGAAAAAAGAGGCGCATCTGGAAACAAAATATGATAGGGGACTTAATTTCCAAGCACAGAAGAGGGCATACGGTTAATGAGGTAACAAGCAGTAGAGATAACATCAGGCCAAAAACACTGGGGGACATGGTAATGAAACAATAAACTGCGGGCCACGTCAAGTAGGTGGCGATTTTTGCGTTCAACGACTCCGTTTTGCTGTGGTGTGTAGGCACATGAAGTTTGGTGTATGATACCCTGTTTTCGACAAATATTACTGACTGAGGCTTGTACAAACTCGAGGGCATTATCAATTCGAAAAATTTTAATGGGTTTGGCAAATTGAGTACGAATCTCAGCAAAATAAGTAGTGATACTGTCAAGTATGGTAGACATGTCTTTTAGCAAAAAAATCTAGGTAGTTCTAGAAAAATCATCAATGAAACTCAGAAAATAGCGGAATCTAGAAGTACTCGGCACCGAACAGGGTCCCCAAACATCAACATGAATAATATAAAACGGCTGTTTTGAACTAATACATGATTTTTTTGAAAAAGATGCTCGCGTCTGTTTACCCAGTTGGCAAGTCTCACAATGAAAAATAGAATCTAATACATCAGGTAATAAATGTTTCAGTTTTGCTGCAGAAGGATGTCCCAAACGATAGTGACACTGGATGCATGTCACAGAAGATGTTAGATATGCTGCGGTCTTCGGAACGTCCAAGTAGTATAACCCATCTGGTCCCTCATGGCCCGAACCAATCATTGTCCTCGTGCACAGATCCTGAAAGAGAACACCATCTGGGTCAAAAGTAATAGAGCAACGAAGGCTCTTCACAGTTCTATTGACAGATAACAGATTGATAGGAAATTTAGGAACATAAAGAGTAGACTGTAGAGGCAGGAAACCAGTAGTACAGACATCACCAATTCCGGTAACAGGTGTCTTAGATCCATCAACCAGTGTAACAAGAGGTATAATAGAAGTATTGTGCAGTTTAGAAAATAATGCAGGATTTCCAGAAATATGAGATGTCGCACCCGAATCAATCATCCACAAATTTTTACCAGACTGTGTTAGGAGTGCGGTGCTACCATCAGTAGAGGCTTCAGCAGAAAAGGCAAGACGAGCCTGGAGAAGTTTCTCGAACTCGGACTGGATCCAATCAGCAGAAGGCGGAGCAGAGGTAGTAGCAGTTTCAGGCTGATCCGTCGTGACTTGGTTTGCCCAGGAAGGCTTGCCATGCTTGATCCAGCAGCGGTCTTCATTGTGGTTTGTCCGTTTGCAGAAGGTGCAGAAGCGAGGTTCAGTAGACTCAACGCCAAAGCCACGTCCAGGTGCAGTAGAGCATCCACGTCCGCGGCCCCGACCACGACCGCGGCCACAAAAGGAGTCGCCAGTGCGAACAGCGAGGGATGCTCCCTCAGAAGTGTCAGGAAGATGCTGAGAGACAAATCGCAGTTGTTGAACCCTTTTCAGAATATCTCGCAGGGTGGGCAGAGGATCACTGCATAGGATCTGATCAACAACTCCAGCGAAAGAAAAGGGTAGACCAGCGAGGAATTGAACAAGCATAAGTTCGTTCCTTTGACGCTGAACTTCAGTGATGTCGGCAGAGAGAGGATGCTACACTTGGAATTCATCCCAAAGAGCACAACAAGTGTTGTAGTAGTCCTCAATAGAATCAGTGGTAGAAAATTCGTGCTTGGCCAGTTGCTTAAAGATTTCAAAAACCTTCTTGGGATTTTGTTGATGAGAGTAGACATGGGAAAGCTGATCCCACATCTCCTTTGCAGTCTGGAGACGAAGAAGAGACTGGCTAATCTTTGGCTCGACACTGTTGACCATCCATGTCATAACATCGTAGTCCTCCTTGGACCAGAGATCGTAGGCCTGCTTGGTCTTTTCATCAACATTAGCAGTGGGGACCGTCGGTCCCTTGGTAGATAGATGAGAGTAGCGCCCTTGTGCTTTAACATAGAGCTCAAAGGAAGCCGCCCAGAGGTGATAGTTGGAGTTATCCAACTTCACAGTAGTAACACACAAAGTCCGTGGAAGATCAAGAGTCACCATCGGAAGATGTAGACAAAGGCAAAAGCACAGGCGCAGAGGGCAGCAGAAGTCAGCAGATGTCCAGTGTATGGACTAGTAGTAGAGAGTAGAAGATCCACGCATGGATCTTAGAAAACCCACATAGAGGCAACAGAAAGAGAAAAAAACCTACGCCAACATGGAGGATCACTCCACCATGAGGCGCAGGCAGTCAGAGAAGAAGAAGCCTTTTACGCCGTCAAAGTGCCAGAACTGGAAAAGACACTAAGGTTGTCCGGAGATTTCGGAAAGTGAAGCGGGGCTAGATGGAGGGATCTACGGCGAACTAAGCCACTAAGATGGAGGAGGAAAGAGGATTGGAGGTTGGCGGGGGGGGGGGTGGGGAGGTGGGGAGAGGCGGCTGGATGGTGGTGGTGGTGGTGGCTGGTAATAGCGGCAATAGGGGGAATAGGAGACGGCTATTGGGTGGTGGCAGGGGCAGGGGAGGGGTGGCGGCGGGTTGGAGAAGGAAAATGAGGGTCGGCGGTGGAAGGAGAAGGGAAGAGAGGGGCGAGGAGAGAAGGAGGAGCGGCGAGCGGCGACTATGGAGGTGGTGGGAGGAGGTGGCGGCAACAGGGTGGACCGTAGGAGCAGCTGCGGCGGAAAGGAGAGAGGGAGGGGTGGGTGTGGCGGCGGCTAGGGTTGGAAGAAGAGAAGGGAATAAGGGAGGGTCGGCCCGCTCTGATACCATCTAGAAGACGAGAAGTGTTGCTTATTATTGGATGATTAAAAATGAATACAAGGGGCTCTCTTTTATAAGACAAGAGAGTGTACATGATTTAGAGATAACCCATATGGGATAAAGAGTAAAAGAGAAAAAGCAATAAGCAAAATACACTAAGTAAAGAAAAGCAGTAAAGTGTATATACTAATAAAAACAAACATAATAACTAACTAACAATTATCAATTGAAAAAGACAAAGAAGTGAATAAGACTGTAAATGCATGAATGATGAATTATTCGGGAGGTGAATTCTTCTTTTGTAACACATCGCATTCAACATTTTTTGTAAAATGACATTGAATAGTGACTATGCTTACGATAATATGCATTAGATCTTTAGATCGTTTGACATCTATTGACGTCATTAAATTTGATTTTTTTTCCATTTTTCTTCCCAATCTCAGAAACTGACATATTTTCATATTTGTGAAACCAAGGAATTTAATCTACAGAACATGCAATGCCATGCGGGTGCCTATATCTACATTATTGACTACATTAATGCCCAAAGCCTAAGCTTCTTGTATTTTCCTTTTACTCCACATGTAGTCATGATGGTGTTATATTTTTCTTTGCCTACAACCTACACACTGTTTCATGATTTAAACAGAAATTGAAATTGATGTGAATCCTACTTTAAGCTGCTATTTTATGAATATTATAGTTCAATATACGTTCAGTTGTGTGTATAACATTTCCCTTAATTTTCATACAAATTTCTATAACCATGCATCGAGTTTCTATAATTCCCAAGGACTTTGATTTTTACTCTTTTCAAATTTCCATTTTCATGGGTGGTGAAACAACATCAAGATTAGTTCTCCGAGACTATGTACAATACAAGCTATAGTCATGTTTCTGAACATTGCTTTATCAATAAATAATGTTAACTCTTTATATTGTTTTATTTGTAATTTCTATATATTGCTGGACCTCTATGTAATTTCTCCAGTTCTATTAATAAAAGGGTGAGTGGTCTTGAACCCTCACACACGCTGCATTGCAAGCAACATTGCGGCATACGCTCACAAGGTATTAGAGCAAGGTTGCACCTAGGGTTTCATCTAGGGTGCCGCTCCCCCCTCTCTCCTCTCCTTTGCGTCGCCACCGCCGGCCAGCAGCACCGCAGCGGCCGCCGGGCAGCACCGAGCCGCTCCGCTGGCAGCAACCGTCGCCGCCTAGGAGGGTAGCAGCTGCCGCCGACCCAAGGGGCAGCCGCCGCCGCCAGTCTTGCGGTCGCAACAGCCACCGGTCAAGGCAACACTGTAGTCGCTGGCTCTGGGCAGGCCCATCGCCCGTCAACAGCCCCCGGTTCCTCCAGTTGACTCCGAAGGTAGTGTCTACGTAAGACGACTCATTAAAATTCATACCGGAGGCTCCTTCCGTACGTAGGAAATTCCTAATCACATCTCCATGTGTGATTATGGAATTTTTTGATTGGGGGCTGTGGATGTGTCAGAAATGCATCTAATCATTTGACGTGACGTGTATCTCTCCATCACTCTCTATTCTTTTGTGACGTGTATGTCTCCGTCACTCTATCTCTCCGTTGACTCATGGAGGACACCAAGGCATCTACTATCTACAATGAGATGTCGCCTATCCCCTCCATCAAGCTTAACAGGAAAAATTATCTCTTGTGGATGAATGTTGTCCATATAGTGTTAGAATCCCGAGATAAAGCAAGGCATGTTGACTTGGATCCTCTTGCTTCTACTGACAAAGGCTATACTGAGTGGAAGTGTCATAATAGTCTGGTGACGACATGGCTATGGGGGAGCATGGAACCTGCTATTGCTGCTAGGTTCATATTCTATACTACTGCCAAAGACATATGGGATGCTGTGAAGAAGCATTACTCTCAAGAAAAGAATGCTCTTCGTCAGTTTATGATATATGATCGCCTCTTTGCCGAACGACAGGGAGACAAGCCTTTAGAAGAATATTTTGGAGTGATACAAGGTATTGCTCAGGAGTTGAGCTTCTATCATCCAGTGACTGTCCAAGAACAAGTCAAAGATAGAGATGACTTGATTACTGCAAAGTTTCTATCGGGTCTGAATTCGTCTTGCAGTTCAGCCCGCAGTGTCATCCTCGCTTCTGACAAACTTCCTAGCCTGGAAGAAGCCTACTCGAGAATTCTACAATCAAATTTTGAACCAGTTGATTTTACAAACTTCTCGCCTTCTGGAGATTCTCATGCATCTGTAGCCGTTGCAGCTCGAGGAGGCTGTACAGGTATGGGACGAGGATGTGGAACACGTCCCAAGTGCACCTTCTGTGACAAACCTGGACACACTGTTGAGAAATGCTGGAAGAAGCATGGAAGACCTGCTACACCACCTGTGGGGGAAGCAAACTATGCAAGTACTGCTGAGTCTTCTGAGCCGTCTGCATCAAGTTCTGGTCCTTCTGGCATCACACTCACAAAGGAAGGATATGATAGATTTATTCTGGCTACACAACATGAGTGTGGGATCTTCTTCTTCTTTAGCAAATTTGGCTTCTATCACTGGTAATCAGGCTACCTCCCTACTGGCTTTTAGTTCAACTTCTTCATGGGTGGTTGATTCTGCAGCATCATAGCATATGACCAGTATGAGGAGACTACTTCACTCCATTGACTCACATATTCCTCACAAATCTGTAACCATAACAGATGGTTCAGTGAGGAGAGTGTTAGCAATTGGATCTGTTTCTCTGACACCTAAAATTAATCTTAAATCTGTTCACTATGTGCCTACATTTCCTTTTAATCTCCTCGTTGTTGCAAAATTAGTTGATACCGTGAACTGTACAGTGACGTTTGGGCCTTCTTGCTTTGTATTACAGGATCTAAAGAGTATGGGGATGATTTGTGGGGGGCTTAGGAAATGTGATCTCTACCTCTTCCACGGTGACAGTCTGCCTCGCCAAGTATCTGCTCCTGCTCTGGCTATCTTTTTGAGCGGTTCTCCCTTACTGTGGCGCTACAGATATGGGCATCCATCGTTGGAAAGCTTGAGAAAGTTAGAACCTGAATTATCCCAAGTGTTGTCATTAGAGTGTTAGTCCTGTCAATTGGGAAAACATCATAGACTGTCTTATCTCAGTTGTGTCAATAAACGGGCATCTTGTCCCTTTGAGTTAATCCACAGTGATGTTTGAGGCATTGTAAAGACCAATAGTCTAGGAAGCATGGATACAGATACGTTTCGGATATGAGTATGGGTACGGGTACGGGGATACGACAATTTTTGAAAATATCGGATACGGTTACGGCATGGATATGACCATTTTTTAATATTTATTTAAATATTTTAAAAAATTAATAGTATATTTATTTTAAAAATAGATGAAGGCAGTCAAATTTCATTTATAAATCACAATATATCTAAAGAAAATGGAAACCAATTCCATAGTATCGAACAATGATATAAAAAGGGGGTCTTTCATTCATATTAATGTCAGATAGAAGTTATAAAAGGACATCATAAAATCATATCCTAAACCATTCACATTTCATGTATCATTTAATTTTGTGATGTAAAGTGTGTCATGTCATCTGTGACACCAAACCATCTTCTTTCGTCTATAAGAAGTAATTAAATATATATATGTATACAAGAATTATATCCAAATTCCAAAATTAAAAAAAGGAACTGAAATATGAAACAACAGAGGCAATTATAGACAAGTAGATATATTAACAACAAGGCAAGGTGAGAAAATCGGAACTACTAAACAGAAAAATTAGAGAAAGCTAGAGAGGCTTACGTTCAAAAGGGATGAACAAAGACAATGCCAAAATAGAATTCCGAAAAGAGAAACTCAGAGGCTAGAGGCTGTAACCACCAATAGAAAGTTGAATCCCTTTGGAGAAGATGAGGCACAAAGGCGGTACGTTAACCACCAATAGCCCATTGGAGAAGATAAGGCTCAAGCCGCACAACAATAGAAATATGACGTGGACTGAAGCAAAACCAAGCTTCAAAATGTATCGCATAAGCCAAAGGAACCGTTTTACTGATTTGCACAGAGAATTAGTAAAAACGCAGGTCAATCCATTAAAAGGTCTTAAAAACAAAAAAGGCTTAAATGGATCGGGATGTATCCAAAATGTTACCATGACGTATCCAGGACGTATCCAGACAAAAAAAAAGTAGAAAAAAGGGGATACGGCTGGAGAGGTATCCGATACGTATTTAGGTGTATCCATGGAGTATTGGTATCCGATACGTATCGGATACGGGTACGACACCTATTTTGGAGTATACGTGCTTCCTAGCCAATAGTTATAATGGTTTCCGCTATTTTATTTCCTTTGTGGATGATTTTTCTCGCATGACATGGATTTATTTATTAAAGAGTCGAGAGTCTGTGTTATCTATTGTCAAGCATTTTCATCAAGAAATAAAAGTTCAATTTGATTGCAATATTAAAATTCTTCAATCTGATAATGCCTTGGAATATGTACAAACTGCTATGGCTGATTTTCGTAGCTCTGTTGGGATGATTCATCGTACGTCTTGTCCTCACACTCCTCAATTAAATGGAGTAGCTGAGTGTAAAAATCGTCATCTTCTTGATATTACCAGGACTGTTATGTTTCAATCCAATATCCCTACGAGGTTCTGGTCTGATGCTTTACTTACTGCATGTTTCCTTATCAACAGGCAACCCTCTTCGGTGCTTCAAGGACGTACTCCCTATTCTGTTTTACGTCCAAAAGATCAACCTTTCCTTGTTCCTCTTAGAGTTTTGGGTGTACTTCCTTTGTCCACAATTTTGATCCTAAGGCTGATAAATTATCTCCTAGGTCTATTAGGACTCTCTTTCTTGGGTACTCCAACACTAGCAAAGGATACAAGTGTTATTGTCCCAGTCTCCGCCGTATGTTTGTCTTAGGATGTAACTTTCCATGAATCCACACCAAATTTCTCGAGTGTTCCCAGTAAGGGGGAGTAATTGTGTGAAAGTGAGAGAGTGCCACCATCAGACATTGGTGAGAGAGTGCCACCTATCATTCCTGACTATACTGTCATTCAGGAAGAACAACCAACAGGTGATCCATTAATTCAACAATATCAACATGTTTATAGCAGACGAGGCAGGCAAGATCCATAGGAGGTAGCGACTCCAGTATCTGAGCCTTCCCCATTTTCCTTTACTCAAGAGATCTCTGCATAACCATCTGACCTTGATGTTCCCATTTCTGTTCGCAAAGGTACTCGTTCCTGTACTATTCGACATCATATTGCAAATGTGTGTTGTTTATCGAAATTATCCAAGCAGGCCCGATCATTTGCTCTTGGGATTGATTCTGTGGTCATTCCAAGAACTCATCTTGATGCTATGAAAGATACTGGCTGGAAACAGGCGATGCATATGGAAATGTCTGCTCTTCTACAAAACAACACACGGGATCTTATTGTCTAGGGAAAAATGTTGTGGGCTGCAGATGGGTATTCACAGTAAAACATAATCCAGATGGTTCAGTTGAGAGGTTGAAGGCTAGACTGGTGGCAAATAGTTATACTCAGACATATGGAGTTGATTTCTTTGAGACCTTTTCACCAATGGCTCGTCTGAATTCAGTACGGATTCTTATCTCTCTAGCTACTACCTTTGACTGGCCTTTATTTCAGCTTGATGTCAAGAATGCCTTTCTCCATGGCGATCTACAAGAAGAGGTGTACATAGAGCAACCTCCTGGTTTTGTTGTTTAGGGGGAGTGTAAGGAGGTGTGTAGATTGAAGAAAGCCATCTATGGATTGATACAATCTCCTAGAGCTTGGTTTGACAAGTTCAGTGATGTTGTACTAAAGATGAGCTTCTCTCGTTCTGTGACTGGTCACTCCTTATTTTATTCTAGCTCTTCTGTTGGATCCATCATTATTGTTGTATATGTTGATGATATAGTTATCACTGGCAGCGATTCTACAAGCGTATCACGTGTGAAGGAAGGATTGCAGGGACACTTTCATACAAAGGATTTGGGCAAACTGAGATATTTTCTGGGCATTGAAGTACTTAGATCTCATGCAGGTACTAATTTGTCTCAGAGGAAATATGTGCTGGATCTACTGTAGGAAGCTGGCATGAGTGAAACCAAGCCGGTGTCTACTCCTATGGACTATCATGTGAAGGTGATGACTGATGATACTGATTATCCAGATCCAGGTTCCTATAGAAATTTTTTTGGGAAACTGATATACCTGACAGTTACTCGCCCTGACATTTCTTTTGCTGTAGGTGTGGTGAGTCAGCATATGAGCTCGCCACAACAGTCACACTGGATGGCAGTCTGTCGTATTCTGAGATATCTAAAGGGTGCACCCGGTAAGGGGATCACCTACTATAGACCCAAGACTCCTGTGTCTACTCTTGTTCTTACTGGTTATGCAGATGCAGACTGGGCTGGTAATCTGAATGACTGAAGGTCTACTTCTGGGTATTGCACGTTTCTGGGAAATCACCTTATCAGTTTGAAAAGTAAAAAGCAGAATGTTGTGGCTAGATCAAGCACAAAAGCTGAGTATCGAGCAATGGCTCATGTCTGTTGCGAGTTGCAGTGGGTTCAATCTGTACTTTCTGAGTTAAAGATTTCTGTTTCGTCTCACATAGAGTTTAGATGTGACAATCAGGCTGCTATCTACATTGTCAAGAATCTAGTCTTCCATGAGCGCACTAAACATATAGAGGTTGACTGCCATTTCATCAGAGATCAGATCAAGAATGGCAAGGTGGTGACTTCGCATGTCAAATCTGAAGATCAACTTGCAGATGTCCTCTCAAAGCCATTGAGTCCAACAACATTTCAGAGCTTTTGCAACAAGCTGGACATACACAATGTGTACGCTTCAGCTTGAGGGGGAGTGTTAATATATCTCTTTATATTCTATTATTTGTAATTTCTGCATATTGCTGGACCTCTATGTAATTTCTCCAGTTCTATTAATAAAAGGGTGAATGGTCTTGAACCCTCACACACACTGCATTGCAAGCAGCCTTGCGGCATACGTTCACAAATAATTTTTTCTCGTTCACGTTATGAGATCAATCATTTTATGTAACATTTATTATTATTTTGTATCTACTCTAATTGATTCTTCAGAGTTCAGACTGATGTCTCCTTCATATAAGTCAACAGAAAATAGAATGATTTCCTTACAAAAGTAGCATAAAGTAAGAGAGATCAATTGATGCTTGTTTATTTATCATAAAAGCCTTTTTGTAATTGTGTTTATTTTGGGCTGTCTGGTTCATTGATATAGAAATTAACTTATCACTCTTTTGCTTCTTAGCACACAAGCATACACTATTCTAATATAAGGTTTATGCTACTAACTAAAACTGCTAGTCAGCTGGTTGATAAAGCGAGAGAGTACTTTGGGTTATCTGAAATAGAGAAGCCTGTAGATGGTGGTGGATATCTTTCTGTCAACATTGGAGATGCTCTATCTCCTTTGGCTACCATCGAAGGAGGATTTGCTGGTAAGTGTACATTACTATTCCAGCATAGAAATCAGCTTCATCGTGTCTTTTTATTCATGCGTAATAAATCATCTTCTTCATGCCTCGACCCCCCCTCCCTGCCTAATTTGATCGTTATGTTGAGCAAACTGTTCTTTGCAATGAATTTTGCACAGCTAACATCTAGCAATTTCCTACTATCATAATTTTTACAGGCATAGTGGTGGATTTATTTGCTGATGGAAAAGTTTTGCCCCAATTGCAGGAGGTAAATTCCTCACTGCATTGATGTTTGCTAGTGCGTCTCTATTTAGTTGTAGTTTTTTCATTTTGGCAGAACAGAGGGTTGATGGTTCTGAAATATTATAAAAAGAACTAGAATTTATCAGAACAATCGAGCAACCAAAATTTAAATCGTTGCAGTTTCACTTTGTTTGCCTCTCGTCTCATATATTGCAGGCAGGGGATAGTTTGATCATTTCATTGTTCATTATCACCATCTAAGCCTCAATCCCAACCATGCTGGGTTTGGCTACATGAACCCTTCTTTTTCATTCAGCTCTGTTTTGGGTCATATTCTCATTGAATCCAGATTCATCCTTGTCAGCTCCTCCCAAGTTAACTTTGATCTGTCTCTTCGTCTTTGACAGAGAATTTCATATCACATGCTAATCTGTTGCTTATTATATATTGACTAAATTAAAATTAAGCGTTATTCACACATGCTTATTACATATTGAGTAAATTAAGATTAAACTCTATCCACTCATTGCATATGTAATTACCACATAAAATCAAACCAACAGATCTTTACAATTAGAACCAAGGTGGTTAGTCTGATTTTGATTAGTTGGTTTTGTTAGTTGTAAGCTTTTTATCAGTAGTTTATACTTTCAAAAAGCTTCATAGAGTACTTTGTCAATGTTTTTTGGAATGGCTATCAATCTAGTTATCTCTCAGCTATATGCCCTACAATGTGTGATAGTGATGTTTGACAAAAATATTGCAGTTAGAAGAAAATGAATTCCATACAAATGAGAATGCTAAGAGCCGTAGTTAAATGAGGAATGATGACATTAGAAATGACTATATAAGTCAATGTTGTGGCTAATGCACTAGTTCATAGTAACGCTATTGAGCCAGATGTGGTTGAAAGAGAAAGAGAAAGTTAACAAGAAGAGATTTGGATTTGTTGCACCTCAATAGGATCATGATCAGTAATGGAAATGAATACAAAAGGATAGAATCTATGTAGCTAATCAACATGGTTGGGGTTTGAGGCTTATACGATACTGGTTGTGGCGAATTGGTGAATATCCATGTAGTTCTGCCTCTGGTGGGTTCACTCAGACGACTTTTACCTTTTATCAGATCCCATGACGTTCTAACCTATTATCCCTCTATGCAAATTTTTCACCTACTCTAAAATTGTCAGAGTTGTATTAGGAGGAGCTACATGGAGGCATTGTTTGTCAATTCAGCTAAATAGTTGTCCAACTTAACTGCGAACAGTTTAAAGGACATGATGTTGGGTCTCAAAAAGATGCCTTTTCATAAGATCGTTAAATAACTCCAATTAATTTTATTGGCCCAAAAAGAACAAGGATCTCGACATGTCTGCTACCATGTAAATTGTAATTTGAGTTTCTGTTTTCATTCAGACGTCTATTGTATGTGTCAATTTCTGTGATAGTTTTCATTCCAATTGTTTTCTGGATGAATATCAGGTTGAGACATGGTTGGATCTTGAAAAGAGGTTGATGCCACATGGCCGCATTATGGTAAATTGTGCAGGGCTGCTGCATGCTGAAACATGTAGTTGCAGTAATGAATCCCTTGATCTGCCTGATAAATCTTGGGCACAACATGCTACAATTAGAGCATTATCTGCAGCCTTCAAAGAGCAGGTAGATATGATAGTTCCAGTGTCTTTGGTAGCATCATATATCTAAAATGTTTCATAATTACTATGTCACTCCTTAAGCTTGTCTATTTGCTTGTTCTGGTTCCTTTTAATCAAATGTTGTCATTTCACATAGAGATATGACTTGCATATTACAAACAGCTTGCTGGCACAATATTTTATATTGAGTTTTATATGTCAACTTAAGTAGATCTTATACAAGTAGTAAATCTTGTTGATAATTCCAGACTGCAGAAAATAAAGACCTTACTTGCGTTGGTCTTTAGTTGGTATGGTGAACTTACCCTATGTTACTTCAATGATAATATTTTTTATTTTAACTATTGGCTAGTGGTTCAATATGCTGAAAAATGGGCCTTGTTTATGGAATTCGTAGGATAGCAATGAACCAAAAGCAATTAAATTGGCATCACTTGAGGCACCGTTTTTCACTCTCAACTTGTGCATTAAAAGACAGGCATCTCATTAATTCTCTATTGATTTCTTTTTAACGGGATTTTCGGAAATCAGCAAAGAAAACCAGAATAAAAAATAATCACAACACCTTTGATGAAGTTGTGAAGTAAGCAACTAGCCTTTTCAGAAGCATGGGAGATTGTAGAAGTCGCTGTTATATACGTTAAGTGTTACTTGGGGATTCAAATCAGGACGATTTGTTTTTGAAAGAATGTTGGCTGGGCATGATCTAATTCACAATGAAACAATATTGATGCACAATTATGAGCTGATTAATCTGACACCTGTTTTAAAAAGCGACCTGAGTGGTCGTCTAAGAGGTCCAAGGGCCCGGTTGCTCAGTTGGGCCTTCAGGCACATTTTAGACAGCTGTGAATCAAGCGTCCGCTTAATGTCTACTCAGCCCGCTTGAGCGGCTGTCTCAAAGGCTTTTCTGGGCGCCTGCTTCTACCTGCTTAAATTTGGTGGCCTATGCAGGCCCATATGTCTGCCCAATAACAGCCAGCCCACTAATTTTCCCAGTGTATCTCTATATTACTGCAATATTGAAATACATTACTATACTTTGGAATATATACTGCTGTTATATGGAAATAAACTGTTGTACTCTTGTATGTCTACTATATTGCAGACTACATTATCAACTAAACATATATTAAGTTACACATACCAATATTATTATATACTAGATATTTGTCTATACTAATTTTCTTGGAACTTTAGCGCAACAATGTTAGTATTTGTCTGTATTGCTTATTATGTCTCTTGTACCGGTCTGTGTATATAACTATATATTATCTACTAGTGTAACTTAACTACTTATATTTAAATAATTAGACGAAACTGACCGGTGTTATATTATATACTGTGTACCACTCGTTGATGAACTATATATCATGTATTGGCTACTGCTGTATATTACCATTAATTTAGTATATTAATATATTAGTATCTCTACGATTCAGGGAATTTACTACCTACATACATACGTATACGTAGGTACAGAGTAAGTAGGTGACTGTGTTTATTCTACCTTCGAAAAACGCAGTTACAGCAGTACTCAAACTTATGAGCAGTACTCAAATTTATGTAATGATTTTATCTTGGTTTTTTGTTTTAAGTTTATGTTGTAAACTGGTTCATTATTGTGTAGCGTGACATTTACTCTTATCATGTGGTTTAGATATGTTTAAGCTCTTACATGATAATTTATATAAGGGTATGTGTAATTTTATATTAAGTTATATAGGAAATTGAGCACCTGCTCTTATAAAAGTGCCAGCTTAAGAGCCTGTCTTGTGCTTAAGTGTTCACAAGGTGTCCCCCCCGCCTCCCGCTTCCCGCTTACTAATACATTAATCTGACAAGATTTGTCAATTCATTTTGATAAGTCTTACATTTTTTATTCACGTGGATTTCAAGGGAAGGGACCAGAGACTTGCGATATGATTTTGGGGCATTCTTGCAAGGATCTTGGTTTGGCATTAATAGCTCTTGGTGATAACAAGCCTTTTCAATTGCCATAAGTCCTTTATTTTGGTAGAAAAGAAGAATCCAGACGGATCAATGTATCAGAAAGCGGGAAGCGGGAGGCGTGCGGACAGCACCCTGTAATCGATTAAGCGGTAGGCGGGCGATTAAGTGGGCGATTTTTGAAAAAGCGGGTGTCTAAATTTTATATATTTTTTTACAAAATTACATGTATGTGTATATAAAAAACATATTTATAAGGAACTTCTATACATATCTAATCAGCAAACCAGTAATTAACTAAGTATTCATCAATACTTACTATTAATCAGTATCTCTAATCACTAAAATTAGCAAGCAGATCAGTAATTGTAAATAACAAACTATGAATTGTTGAATTAAAGTAATCACTAAAGTAATACTAACCAGTAGTACTAATCATTAATCACTGAAGGCAGCAAGGAAATCAGTAAAACTAATCATGCATTACTAGTATAATAGAGCAATAGGATATTTACTTAGATGCATTACAACAGTACCCAATTATTACAACTTACACACAAAGTATGCATTCTAAATTAGGACTAACTATATCATAGAACATTTAATGTATACAAGTTTCATATATTATAGTCAACACTACTTGGACTATGTAATTAATTAATGTTAGATGCTTACATTAGGATTTTTAAACAAAAGCGGGAAAAAAGCAGGCAAAAAGCAGACAATTATGTTCTATAGATAGGAATGGAATTGTTTATTCAGTGAGTAAAACAGGTTACATGACAGTCTCTAATATAGCTACTGAGAGTAGAGGCATAAGTACAAGTGAGCAATATGGGACTAAAAGTAAAACAGTAAAACACAGTAACACAATATATCTATACTCCCCCTCAAGCTGGAGCGTAGATGTCAAATAAGCCCAGCTTGTCAATCAAAGTCTGAAACCGAGCTTTAGGTAAGATCTTGGTGAAGATATCCGCTAGCTGCTTGTCAGTGCCAATATATGGAGTACAGATATGTCCAGACAGAACTTTCTCCCGAACAAAATGACAATCAACCTCAATATGCTTCGTGCGTTCATGAAACGTAGGGTTGCTTGCAATAAAAATCGAGGCTTTGTTGTCACAGAACATAGGAATGAGACTAGAATAAGCAATGTCAAACTCTTGAAGAAGGCCACGGACCCACAGAAGCTCACATGCAGTATGAGCCATGGCTCTATATTCAGCCTCGACACTGGATCTAGCAACCACTGTTTACTTTTTGCTCTGCCTGGTTAAATTGGGTGTGAATTTCAGCAAAGAAGGTACGAATAGTATCCAACACAGTATCTCGACCTTTAAGTAAAAACAACCATGTGGTTCGAGAATAATCATCAATAAAGGTCATAAAATATTTCACACATGAGTGACTCGAAACATAGCACGGTCCCCAAATATCAGCATGAACAATGTCAAAAATTTCTTTAGAAGCAATAAATTTCTTAGCCGGAAAAACAGACCGAGTTTGTTTGCCCAAAACACAAGTTTCACAGGAAAAAATGTTCTCAGATAAAGTAGGAAATAAATGTTTTAATTTTACAACAGATGGATGGCCCAGGCGAAAGTGCCATTGTAGTCCCGTCACTGAAGTAGATAGCATAGCAGAAGCAGCAGGAGGTCCATCCAAATAGTACCGCCCATCTGGTCCTTCACGGCCTGAACCAATCCTCGTCTTCGTGCGGAGATCCTTCAAAACACAACCAGAAGGATCAAATTTAATAGAGCACTTGAGTTGTTTTATCATCTTACTGACGGATAACAGATTAACAGGAAACTTTGGAATATATAAAACAGAATACAATTGCAGTTTCGGTGAAATAGGAACCGTACCAGTGCCATGAACTGTAGTTTTGGAGCCATTTGCAATAGTAACAGAGGATATAGTAGCAGTTTTATTCAGAACAGAAAATAGACGAAGATCACTAGCCATATGAGTGGATGCACCCGAGTCAATGCACCACTGTTTGTTACCAGATGATGGAGAAGCGAGCATGGCTGAGGGTCCTAGTGTAGATGAGGATGGCAGCTGTGCGAGACGTTCCTGGAACATCTTCTCGAACTCAGTACGTAACCAGTCCGCGTTTGCAGGATTAGCAGGTGCGTCAGTGGTAGAGTCAGCAACAGTTTCTGTAGCAGCCTGGTTAGCCCAAGCGGGCTTGCCGTGCTTAATCCAGCATCGATCTTCAGTATGATTGTCTCGGCCACACCAATTGCAGTAGCGAGGGCCGGGAGGAGCACCACGTCCAGGAGAAGATGATCCTCGACCTCCCGAGGGAGGAGGGCGACCGCCACGGCCACGACCACGACCACGACCACGACCACGACCACGGCCACGGCCAGAATCAGAGCAAGCAATGAGCGCAGGGTGCTCAACAGCAAGAGTAGGAGTCATGGACGGCAGACGTTGGACTCTCTTGAGAACATCCCGAAGGGTTGGCAGCGGATTACTTGACAGGATCTGGTCAACCACACCAGAAAACGAGGTAGGAAGTGCAGTAAAAAAACTGAACCAGTTGCAGTTCGTTGCGCTGCTTCTGAGCAATTTTGATGTCCGCCGTCAAGGGGTGGTAGAGTTCAAACTCATTCCACAGAGCCGAGCATTAGTTGTAGAAGTCATCAATGGAAATATCAGTGGAGAACTCCTTTTTCGCCAAAGTTTTGAAAATTTCAAAAACTCGCTTGGGATTCTCCTGATGAGAATAGACGTGGGACAGTTGATCCCACATAGCCTTAGAATCATGAAGGCAGAGAAGAGATTGACTAATCCGGGGCTCAGTACTATTGAGGATCCAAGACATGACGCCAGAGTCATCCTTGGACCATTGTGTATAGCTTTGCCTGGTTTTGTCATCCGCATCAGCAGTAGGAACAACGGGAGGCTCAGCCGTAAGATGGTGATACCGGCCTTGTGCTTTGACGTATAGAACAAATGACGCCGACCACAAATGATAGTTGGAGCCGCCGTCGAGCTTCACCGTGGTGATACACAGAGAGTGAGGAGGCTCAGATAAGGCCATGTCAGAGGCAGTAGTCGGCGCAGCAGCAAAGTAGATCAGAGACCCACAAAGGGGCAGATAACAGCAGTAGGGATCTGACGAGTCAGATCAGAAAACCCGTAAAGGGCAGAGTATGCATAGAGAAACCTACGCCGTCATGAGGAAAACTCAATGTTCCGTCATGAGGCGCAGGCAGAGAAGACGGTGAGACAAAAGACTCTCAACTTAGCCGGCCAGTGGGTGTCCGAACGTTGAAGCGAAGATCACCCTGACGTAGACGGAGAAGAGAGGGAAAAACCAGTGGCAGCCGGAGCAGAGATGGGAAGAGGAGGGGATGAAAGGGAAGAGGCTAGGAGGGTGGAGGGAGAAGGGGAGGAAGCGGGGGGGGGGGGTTGGCGGTGGGGAGGGGAGGCGGCGGCGGGAGGGTGGAAGCGGCGGGTGGCTTTGCTGGTGGAGGTGGCGGGCGGGGGGGGGGGAGAGAGGGCAGGGAGGGCGGCGGGGTAGGAGGGCAGCGGCGGGGGGGGGGGGTTGGTCGGGCGGGGGGGGGGTTGGGCTTACGTCATGGGTTGATGGATGGGTGGGGAAATAGATAACCTGCTCTTGATACCATATAGATAGGAATGAAATTGTTTATTCAGTGAGTAAAACAGGTTACAGGACAGTCTCTAATATAGCTACTGAGAGTAGAGACATAAGTACAAGTGAGCAATATGGGACTAAAAATAAAACAGTAAAACACAGTAACACAATATATGTTCAAAACGATTAAGCGGCGCTTAGGGGCTAAATTAGGCGGATGAGGGTCACGGGCACTTAAGCAGCCCGCCTGGCCGTTTTTTAATTCACTGGGACGGATTGACATTTTGTCAAGCTCCTCGATATGCTTCATAACTCCATCGCAGGTAAAATCAGAAGAAATGTTAATGTAGTTGTTGAATGGTGGTTGGTTATTGGTTTCGATCTCACTGTTGCAAATGTTGGGGATCGTATTTGGGACACACTTTAATTAGAAGGTGAATATTTGGCAATGTTTTAAAAAGCGTTAAAGCGGTAAGCGTGCGGACAACACCTTGTAACTGGTTAAGCGGTAAGCGGCCGATTTTTGAAAAAACGGGTTTTGATTTTCTATACAATTTTATAAAAAAAATGCACATGTATGCATATATATTATACTTTTTGGAACCTTTATACATATCTAAACACCCTAAATAACAATACTAAACACCCATATACTTTATAACACAACTATAAAACAATGATTATAGGTAAACTATTGAACAATAGACTTGTCACACATAAAACACCCTATACAACTATAAAAATGAAAAAGTATTAAGTATATATACATGATACAATAACTATTTTGCATCACATTACAACAAACTTATCATTGATACCTTACTAACTAATTGCTACATTTACATATCATCACTTGATCATAAATTACAGCAGTACATTTAACCAAAGTATGCATTCTAAAATCTATATCATGATTAGTTACATGTAATTTACTTGGATATACAGCAGTACCCGATTACTATGGCTTACATACAAAGTATGCATATTAAATTAACTAAGGCTTATCATAGAACATGTATTGTATATAAGTTTAGTATATTACAGTCAATAATTATTTTACTTTCAAAAATTACTTAATGTTACAGGCTTGCAGCAATTTTCTTAAAAAAACGGGTCTGAGCGGCCGATTAAGCGGATTAAGCGGCTGATTAAGCAGGTTAAGCGGGAAAAAAAATGCCCGTTTTTTGGAAAACGATTAATCGGGCGCTCAGGGGGTATTTTAAACGGCTGGGCTGCTGAGCCGATTAAATGGCCGCTCAGAACGTTTTTCATTTCACTGATATTAGGTATATATTCTTGTGGCTTTGAGTATTTGTACTTGGATAATTGATTGATATTTATTTTTCTTAATCAATAATACATATTTAGTTGAACATTTCATGCTCATCAAAGTGGTTAATTTGATGAATTCAATGACTGAACAATATGATAAATTATGCATACATAAATTCACCTTTAGCTTCTACTATTATAGTATGAGTTTTCAACAATCTTAGGAATGTAGTAGTTATATAAAGTTTATGAAACCGCTGATATCTTTGAATCATGGGTGAGCCTAAACGTTTGATTACAACCACTATTGTAAAACAGAAAACATGTTTTGTATGATTTATCATATTACCTCCATTTTTTTGACATAACACCCCCCCCCCCCCCCCCCCCCCCCCCGAGCTTCCATTCTATTATTTGTGTTTCTTATTCACACTGTATTTTCTGGTGCATTGTATCGATAGTTGTAAACAAATTTGATTAAGAAAAATATAGGGAGTGTTGGTTATGCAACTACTGATTCAGCGGTGGTTATTTTCTGCTCAAGTAGAAAAGGCTGTCCTTGTTATCGGTAGTAGTGAAGGATTTATCTGTAACTGTTCTCATTTGGTTAAAATGGTTTATCTGCAGCTAAGTTGGAAGCGAATAGGAGAGGAGGGAAGTTACAATTATCTCGCTCTTACTGGTCCTAAACCTGATCATGACTCGTGGGCTGCTGCAGTACCCTCTGTGTTGACTCCGAATGTGATTCAATGGAAACCTTGCTTGCTTGAAGAATTGCATCCATGAGTAAAGATATTTTTCTGAACTTGTTAACCTGCCATAATTGTGCAACTTATGTAAGCATTGTGACGGTTACTATATTATCAACAGAGATAGTTGTGACATTTAGTAAAAAAACTGAAAATATGTAGCAGGTGAGTGATTTAATTATCTTCACAAAAACATTACTAGGTGTTCTTTTAATGATTTTTTTAACATTAGGCTTATTGAAGATAGCTTGCCTTTTGAAGAGAGTTAATCAATCCCAAATTCCCACATGTTGTCTTTTTTATTATCTAATGTAGTACAACTTGTAAGAGTGATAATCATATGTTAAGCATTTGGGGGGATAGCAAATTCGCCTAAACTAATATATCAGTATATATGGCCACAATTGTTCTTGAAAGCTGATGAATAGAAAAAAGACGTATTGTTTGCATCCATATATAACCCATTTGAAATATACGTTGGAAGTTGTATTTATCGTTTGATTATTTAGAATATATAGGATTTTTTGTATATCGAAGCAATTTTAGTTAATAAGTTAAAGTCAAAACAAGAATCTCCAGATTTGACGAACTGATTTGAGAATTCTTTGGTCTATATTAGAAAAAGCATGAGATTTATTCTGAGATTACCAAAAAGTAGCATACTTGTCTCTGTATGGTGTGCACTTTTGTTAACTTCTATTCTTCTAATGGATTTCCAGCGATGAGTGTTAGATTGATCTTATTTTCCTTTATCACCTTATGTAAGACCCCGATCTTTGCTTAATTGTAATCTTGTTTTTATATAAGATAACCCTAATCAAATGACAACCCCAATATGGTTGCTTTATCTTGTGTTTTAAATGTCGCATCAAACTTTATAAATCTATGTGCATGTATATAGTTTTCTTTGGCATGTTTCTCCCTGATCTAAGGTTTATAGTATCAGTTTTTGATTAGGAGCTTGGTGGACCTTGAGCTGGGTCGGATTTGCCTGAATTCGGGCCTGAGCCCAACCATGTTTAGGTAAACTCAGGTGAGTAGGAGAGAGAGAGAGAGTGTGTGTGTGTCATGAATTTGGTCATGTTCAGGTGAACTTGAGTAGGTTCATGAGGGGGGTTGGCTTTAGATGAAGTTAGAGAGATGATGTGAGGATTTTTAGAGGTTGGGTCACGAAAGCATTTGAGTTCGTGTAAACTCGGGGATGTTCGTGCAAACCTGGTGCGGTTGTGCAATACTAGGGAGGTTTGTGAGATGGATGCTTTTGGCTTGGTCTTGGAGAGTTTTAGGGTGTTTTTGACTAAGTTGGGTGTTGAACTCGATAGGGTTGAGGTGAACTTGATCGGGTGAAGCCAAGATAGTTTTTGGGGCGATGGTTGCCAACTTGGCTCAGTGTGCCTGAACATGGTCAAATTACCTCCAATCGATCTGGGCAAGGGTCGATGAGAGGATCGATGGCACTTTTTTAATTTAACAAACTTGACCTCTCCCTATAAATAGGAGAACCCATGCTTACATATGACCCATTTGCGTCCTTGAGATTCTGAAATGTTACTGAAGAGAGAGAGAAGAGCCTCCCTAAAGTGGGATTGACCTAGTGCTTGCATGATATAGTGAGGATCTTGGAGGATCCACTTCAGAGCTTATTTCTCAAGCCTTCTTAACATGTTACCAAGTACGATATCCATGTTTCTCACCTTCTGTCTTACTATTCTTCTTCTCTCGACCTTCTTTGGATGTGAGTTTTAGGAAACCAAGGTGTTGTGTCTTATCTTACCTTAAATCTTCTTCCTTTTATCATCTTTTATTTGGCTAGTTCTTACTAGGAGAGACGCCAAGAAGGCTTTTGATTGGTTATCCAAGTGTTCTTCACAGTGGCTCAACCTTGGTTCGAGTTATAGATCTTCACGACAAGTGATATATGGTTGTTATGCATTCTCTGCTTGCAAAACCTTTTGCAGTCCTTTTGTATGCTAAGATAATGTTTATATGAGTTAAAATTGTAACTTTTATTGATTGATGTGGTTGTATGAGGAGGAAATATGAGATTTCATACCTCCCCTTCTCTCGACGTTAATTTTCTTATTCTGTAAGGTTGAAAATTTGTTGTATGTATGATCTTGTTCTAAAAGTGGTTTTTTCATAGGTTACCACACATGCATATTAAGAAAATATGAGATATCCTACCTTATTTCTCTTACATATTAATTTAAATTGCAAAGATGATAGTTTCCTTGTTTCCATAAGGTTAAATTCTTATTAAATGTATGTTGTTGCTCTAAAAGAGACACTTTTATGAACCGATGACTTATGTCCTAGAGAAATCTAAGATTTTTATCCCTCTTACGTGTTTGGTGTGATTCTTGCCTCAAACTAACTTCCTTATACTTTACCCTACCCTTGACATGTTTTCATTCATATTATGAGCATCAACAACACACCTTATGTGATGGATTACTACTAAAATAAGAAGTTATGCATACCTCTTTCGTGATAAAGGATGAATCTTTGAAACTTTTAAGATTTGCATGGTCATTTTGTGAGATTATGATCTGACCTAGACCAACAAAAGTGAACCTAGGTAAGAAGGACTAAACCTAATCAAGTTCATGACGATTAACCTGGCTGAGGTTGTACACTTGGTCGGGGTAGCAAGAAGAGCAACAAATATACATCATTGTTTCAAAGACGCAAACCCACATATGAACCTAGGGCTTCCCCTGGGCGTTTGAAACCTCCAAAAGAGTTCCTCTCCTAGAAATTGTCTTCATCCATGAATGGCTTTTGGGTGTAAAAGGGGACGTGGTTCTTCTTTTCTCTTTTGTATTCACCCTCTTTGTAATTTTCTTCATCAATAATATCATCTCTACTAGCAGATGTAGGCTCTTACATTGGGAATTTGCCGAACCACTAAAAATCTTGTCTTTGTCGTTGTTTTCTTGCCCCATTAATCTTCATCACATGTATTTATATTAGATTTCTTGATATCACACTTACGCATGTCCATAACAAGCTCGTTGGGCGCTGGGCCTAGTTCTTCGCGTCTCTTAATACCACACCCTAACAAATGGTATCAAAGCAACTTCTACCACTAGATCTCCACCATGATGTCAAACTACAACATCGAGAAGTTCAATCACTTGAAAAGCTTCTCTCTCTGATTAGTCATGTGCACATCTTGCCTCATACAAGGAGTCCATAAAGCTCTTCTCAGAAAGGAGAAGAAATAAAATCCATGGTGAATGAGCAATGGGAGGAGATTGATCAAAGGTTGTACATGCATCTTTGTTTGGTTGGAGGAATAAGTCCTTTGAGAGTTCATCAAATCTGAAGACCAAGAAAGAAATTTGGGATGAAAAAGAAGCACTTTACTTAAAGAAGTCCATCACCAATGAGCTTGTTCTAAAGAAGTGCCTTTTCATGCGTGGTTACTTACCAAGTTCTTCTCGATGAGTTAAATGAATCATCCTTGACCTTGGAAAAATTAATGCAAGATCAAGGACAAGGACAAAGTTTTTTTTTGCTTTGTACCTTTTCAACATTCTACAAAAATCTTATTGATATGATGATATTCTTGATTTCAAAGACTATCTCACTCCATGAAGTCAAAATGGCCTTAATGTCACAAGATAACGTAGAGAGGGAACTTACTTCGTTGAAAGTAGTGGTGAAACACTGACCGCTAGAGGACACAAGCATCCATGTCATAAGGACCCTAAAAGCTCAAAGCAAAATAAGAACAAGTCAAAGTCACATCAATCAAAGAGGTGCACCTATTGTTAGAAGACATGTCAGATGTGGGATGGATGCTACAAGTTGCAAAATAAGCATAAACATGGAAAATCTAATGATGATACAACTTTTGAAAATGTGGCTCATGGAGGTTTTGCAGATGATGGCTATGTTCTTGCTTCATCTTCATCCTATAAATTTTAGAAGGATTCAATTTCTTGATATGACATGCATGTACTACATGATCGAATGTAAGGATTATTTCTATACCCATGAGTCACATCAAGGGGGAGACACCCTTACAAGTGATGATCATCCTTGCAAGATGATTGGTGTTGGCACAATGAAGATCAAGATGTTTGATGGTGAAGTCAAAACATTGACAAACATCCAATATGTTGTCTGGTTGAAGAAGAACTCTCATCGTATTAGACACATTTGAAGAAAAGGGTTGCATGTTATCCAGTCTCAAAGTTGACCATGTACTTAAGAAAGGAGTATTTTTTTTTCAAAAACTATACATTTTTCAAGGTTCCACTATCTTAAGCTCCAAAGTGGTTACAAATTCATATAAGACACCACAAGGCTTTGGCATATGAATTCAAAACATGTGAGAAAAGGATGATGCTTCTAAGAAGGAGAGGGTTGTTGTGTGGTGAAAACATTATAAACTTAGTTTTTTACAAGAATTTTGTTAGGGGGAAGGCCAAACATAATAGCTTTGACACGTCAATTCTCTCTTTCAACTATGTTCTTGATTATGTTCACTTCAATCTATGGGCCCCTTCTTGTGTTCCTTCCAAAGGTGGTGATAAATACATGATGATTTTCATTGACGATTGCACAAGGAAGGTCTGGGTTTATTTTCTTGAGAGAAAGGGCAATGCATTCTCTACTTTCCAGCAATGGAAGGCTCTTGTTCAGAAACAAATGAACAAGGGCATACCAACTTTTCAGACTAATATCAACTTCGAATTTTATTCTAAGGAGTTTCATAATTTATGTAGTGATCATGAGATCAAAAGAGATCGTATAGTGCACCACACACCTCGGTAAGATGGTGAAGCAGAAAGAATGAGCAAAGTGTTCTTGTAAAAGTCTCGATGCATGTTTCTCAATGCAAGTTTGGATATATATTCTGGGTTGAAGCTATATAAACATCTTGTTATTTGTTGAACCATTCTCCATAATCTTCTACTAACTTCAAGACTCCTGAAGAAGCTTGGTCTAGTAAACTTGTTGATTATTTGAATCTTTGTATATCTGGTTGTCCTGCTTATGCTCATTGTGATGCTTATTAATTTAGAACCTAGAGCTACCAAATGCATATTCCTTGGTTATGCTATTGGGATGAACTGATACCATATTTGGTGAAAGGATCCTTCTTCACCATATTTCTTGGTAGAGGAAAATATTACCTTTAAGAAATCTACCGTGAAAGGTACTATGCAAGATGCAAATAGCTTTACTATAGGTCATGTATAGGGCACCTCATGATAGGTAAATACCAAATAATATGACAACTCATAGACTAATGAACAAAGTCCCTCTTCTGTGCCAAACGATTCATTGCCTACTGCAGATAAGAAGACTATGTAAAGTTCTTATAGTGTAGCCAAAGTCCAAAGAAAATAGAACGTCAAACCACTCCAACATTATAGATTTGATGACTCCTTGGTGGCCTTTGCCCTTTCCAACACCTTTGGTGTGGCTCTTGGTGACAAGCCACCAATTTTTGTGTTAAAGTTGCAGTTTAAGATGCTCCATGGGGGAATGATGCAATGAAGGAAGAGACGAAATCTCTTTAAGATAATCAAATTTGGGAGTTGGTTTCCTAAAGGAAAGAAGGTAGTGGTCTACACGTGGGTCTATTAGTAGAAATAAGGTGAAAAAAATACAAGGCACACCTTTTTGCAAAAGGGATTTAAGGCATGAATTGTAATGAACTCTTCTCACTAGTTCCATGCGTGTGCTTATTTCTTTGGTAGCCATGAAAGACCAAGAATTACAACACCTAGAAGTAAATACAACTTGGATGCATGGTAAACTTAAAAGAAAAGATATGCATGCAACTACTACAGGGTTTTGAAGACAAATTGAACCATGTGTGCACGCTAAAGAGGTCACACTATGGGCTCAAGAATCTCTTAGACAACAGTACATGAGACTTACTTTTTCATGGTGTGAATAGATTTTCTAAGAGTATCTACGACACTTGTATCTACTATAAAGGGATGGATGACAATTACTTTGTTACCTATTGTGTTATTTTAATGATGTTTTTCTCACATCTAGGCACACATCTGAGACTGCATCTAAGACTACCAAGGTGATGTTTCTTCTAGGAAGGATTTGATATGAACCTAGGAGAAGCTAGGAAGATTATTGTCATGGAGATGCAAAGGGTTTGTGAAGATAGAAGCCTTATTGTGACACATGATAAAGGTTCTTCACATGTTCCACATGTTAGATGCAAAGCTTGTTTCAACTCTATTTGCCCCTCACTTTAGGTTATTGGATTTGTATCTCCACTGTATTATGAAGAAGAAAAAGAGATGGCACATGTGAATTACTCCATTACCATTGGTATTATCATGTATGATATGGTTTTCACTAGACCAGACTTTACTAATGTAGTTAGTGTGGTTAGTTATTACATGGTTCATCCTGGAAATGTCATTGGCAATCAATTAAGTGGATTCTATGGTATTTGAAAGGCACTTCAAATACTTTTTTGTTACGGCCCCACCTCCCGATAACCCCCAATTAAGGGAGACCGAGAGGTCGAAGCCGCACCCATGACTTCCGGATCAAAGGTTCGGCAATTAACCAAGAATAATTATCAAATTTCAACATACTATACTGAAAGCTGTAAGAAAATAAATTTTTGCATACTTTTTGAAAACTTGGATCTCTAAACTTCTATCCACACCGATACTAATCTATCTAATTCTCCTTTGCACTTTAATTCTCATTTAGTACCACATGTGCCACTTTACTGTTTGTTCTTTTCATTGTACCTAAAACGCCGACAAACGAAACGTCGTTCAGCCGAAGCTGGTATGTGGAGGAAACAGATAATGTTCAACTATGTTAACAATATAATCATTCAATTAATCATTTAACAATCAAGATTACATTTTAAGCCATACAACTCAATCCATATTCTCGAGCTCTGGGCTGTCCCTGCAGTGGACATGGATATCACCTCTATTTTAGGTAATAGAGTCGCATGACACTATCTGAAGATAGCCCAACATCTAACTCATTGTGACTTGATGGTCCTACCTCAATGGTAGCCATGTACTAAGTCAACCATAGACCTGATGGACCTACCCAATAGGTAGCCATGTACTAGGTCATCCATAGACCTGATGGACCTACCCAATAGGTAGCCATGTACTAGGTCTTTCTCTAACCTGATGGACCTACCCATAGGTAGCCATGTACTAGGTTAGCTATAATGCCACAGAGAGAACCAGGATCTGAGTTTGTAGGCATATATCCTTTGTGATAGTCATAGCCACATTATAGTTTGCAATATGAACATCCAAATAGTTATTCATCCGGGAATCCATCAGAAAACTAAAGCGGTTATTCATAATTAACCACATACTTGATTTGATGAGTCATGCAGTTTATTCAACACATACTTCATGTATATATCATCAAACCAATCAACAGATCCAAGCAAGTAATTCAATCATCACATAGTTCTTGAAATTAATATGTACTCTATTTATTACACACTTTATCAAGAATCTACTTTATTAACTTGGATTCACTTTCTATGGTTTCTAATCCGCATTAAGGTTTCATTAATATTCATTAGGGTTTCTTAGATCAATTCCTTAAACTTTATCCATTTTAGGTCAACAAACCCTAAAATACTCTTTTCCATTTATATGAACCTTAATTGCTCAACTATTCATTTTAATAGTCTTTTATACCCAAATTGACTTAGGATCATCATATCCCTATTTATTCATAGATTTGAACAATTAAAAAAACATATTCATCTAAATTAGGATTTTCAAGCTCATTAATGCATAATTATGAAAAAAACCCTAAATTAAACCAATTATATATAAAGATCATCTTTTAGATCCTATTTTCACTTTTATTAACAATAGGTTAGTATTATCCACATTAAATCCATCTATCATCAAATCTAAGGGTTTTCCCTTAATTAAAACACTAAAGATGATAACTTTATGTACTTTTCCAATTTCAAGCATATAAACTCTAGATTAGACTAATCATGTGCAAAGTTCTTCCTTTTTGAACATAATGTACCTTTTTACATTTAACAGGTTAACATCAACTCTAATGATCCATTAAACCCTATTAAACTCATTAATCATATCAAAATAGGGTTTCTTAATCTTTAATTCATTAAAGATGATATTTTGCACTACATATCGAACTATGATCAGAATCAAGCTATAAAACTATTTTTATTAGATTCCTTGTGTTCTTCTGATCAAAATTCATGCATTATATGTTCTCATCGGAGCTACCAATTAGGAGTTATGATTTTTGGAAGAATTACCTCACTTGGGCCAATGGGGAGGCGCCACGTTGCCTTGTTCCCATGCAACGTTGGTTAGTTGGAAACATTTCGAAAAGACCGTCCTTCCCTTGCTTAAGTGGACGATGTTGTGTTGCTCGAAGGGGCAAATATGTCAAACACCCCCTGGTTCGTCTTCCTCCTCGCGACCCTAGTTTTGGGCGCCGATCTGCAGCAAAGTGCGGCTGCCTCTCTCCACCGCGGACCTCGACGGCCTCCGGAAACGCTTCCTCCACCTCCGCTGTGCCTTGGCGCACACAGGGAACCTTCGATTAATGGCTGAGGTGGCTGGTACTACGCACACCAAGGCCGCGACCTACTGCGGGTTGCAGGTCTTCGGCCGCGAACTGCATGAGGTCGGGAGCATGGAAAGGGTAACAAATCGTTTAAGGATTGTCTCAGGAGCTTTGCGCCTCCTTCGAGACCCATTGCGGCTTCTTGGGGCTCATGAAAACAGTAAACTCTCATGTCTAGGGTTGGTGGATGAAAATAAGAAGGAGAGAAAAGATTCATGGGGATTATCTTGATCTCGGCCAAGGGCTCTACCCCTTATATAGGGGAGAGTATCCACGCCCTGCATCCTTCATCCATGCATTAGCAAAGCCTTTTCCCAATAGGAAAATATATTTCCTTCATTAAGAAGCTAGTTTCTCTCTCTCTCAATTCCTTAATATTCCTCCTTCTTTTGATATTAGGATTTCGAAAAATATATCGTTTATCTTCTTTGTTCTTGCCTTTTCCTTGATTGGCGCAAAATTATATTCTCTTTTCAATAGAAATCATTTCCTTTTTCATAATGCCACCAAAATCATTAATAATGTATCATATTATCTTTTATCTTGCAAATTTTGATATTTTCTCTTTCCTTCCTCTTTATTGGGACTCCTTGGATCCCAAGACACTCCATTATTTTGAAATGCTTTTTATTGGATACTTATTATCCTTTTAGATGCATCTTTATGCATTATTTCACATTATCTTGTTTATTTCTCATTAAAATAACTCTTTTTGAGAATCTTTCTTTATTTCTCTTTTATTTTCCTCATTGGTATTCCCTTTAACATTAGAAATCCTTGTGATACGAAATCTCACAAAGGATAACTCAATTATACCTCTTTTCACTTATTTCCCCCATTTTACCATTGTTTTCAATTTATTTCTTAATAAAGAATTACTTAATTAATCTTTTCTTTTCTTATTGCTTTCTTTTTGCAACCTTGGACTCCTTGGTACCAAGGAACCCAAGAGGCACGGAATCCTCTTTGGACTTGCCTTCCAAAGGTTTCTACATATTTCTTTTCTTAAAAATCTAATTATTCATTCATTAATTGAATTCTCTTGTTATTTGGGCCCAATAGCCAATAAAGCCCACAAAACAATCATCAAGGCTGTTGTAAATGAAATCCATGTCTTCAAAACAAAGTATATCATTATTTGTTCAATTATCCTTAATATGAGAAATTGCATTTCTCACCAATTGTACCCAAAAATTGGGGTTGTAACATCCTTCCCCTCTTATAGGAATTTTGTCCTCAAAATTCAAACAAGCAAACAAACAATCAATTCAGGATAAGACTTTTCCATGTCCATCACTGGCCCCTATGTGGCTTTGCCGTACCCATGGAATTTTCAAAGAACCTTTAGTATCACATATTCTTTTCTCTGAGTTCTTTCATCCCGGCGTCTATAAACTGCACAGGTGACTTAGGCCATGTCAGCCTCCCTTGGGGCTCACTAGGTTCATTGCTCAGCACATGGTCGGGGTACCTCACATAGTGCTCTAAACTGGACACATGGAACTCATCTCACATTACTTTATCATGAGGGGTAAGGTCAAACTTAACCTTCTCCACCAAACCATATCAAAAGAACCCATGCATCGGGGACTCAACTCTCTTAGCTATAACTTAGAGGGGTCGGATTTTCATGTCACATTTTCTCCCACAGTAACTTGTATGTCAGCCTACTTTGCATCTGCTCACGACTCTCATCGTCTCTAGGCTCTTTTCAGACCTTGCACAAATAAAGTGACTTTATCTACACGCACTGTGGTCCCTTTTTTAACCATCATGTGGTCCTTTTCTAACCATCATGTGGTCCTTTCACCAACATCACCTTACTGAAGTGGTGACCGACACAACCTCCCTTACAAAGCTTCTTATAAATCCCGATACTGGTTATGGTGGTTATCTTCACATCTTTCATAGGACAAAAACTGTCTCTAACTATCACCCCAAATCGAGCACATATGCCCTCATCAGACCCTTTAGTCTGGATCATACTAACCATAGTTAGGGGTGATAAACTATACTAACATTGAGTTCTCAATGTACCTACTTCCACCTTTTGGAAGGGAACCTTTAGGTCAAACTCAAGAACCTTTGAACTCGCTTCATGGTGTAGTTGAACCATCTCTCTCATGGGTAGTTCAACTAGATCTGTCCCTTAACAGAACTCTTTCTTTCTCATGTTATCTAGGTAAGGCAACCTACCATAACCCATATTGCATCTCGACCTTCCTTGGCCCAAGGAAGACCTATCACAACATCCATAGTGTTGAGCTCCCGTTCCCTCTCAGGGACTCTTTTGTCCTCTATATCGATACATTGGGTTACTGGGGTTCGTCCTTTACCTCCTGGCTTACATGGTCATAAACCACATGCAACTTCATCTTAAGCATACAAAGTGCTATTGCCTTTTTCCACGGTGTATGGTGATCTTCAATCATGATTTCCTGTATGTCCTGGTTCCTCAAGATCGATTCCTCTGAAACCCTAAACCACTATAGTCGGGGTTTCATCACCTTCTTTTCCAAAGAAGTGCACTTGAGGTTCTACCACCATCCAACCATTAACTGGTTCAACGTATCTTGTTACATCTAAGTGTTATCCAAACACCTCTCCTTTTCAAACTTAGGGTTTAGCCAAACAACCTCTTCTAGCTTCTAGTCAAACAAGTCTTAACCAGAACATTCATTACCACCTCACATCCTTAGGTATTAGGTAACATTGAAGACATACACTTCCATGTATTTCACTTATCATCTCATCTCAAACTCTATGTCTATCTTCATTAAGAACACTTCTCTGATTTCATCATGGTGATCAAACTCTACCTGGCATAACTTGTAAGTTCTACATAGTTTATGATAAAAAAAACATCCTCTTAGGGGGACTACCTCATTCCTCTTAGTGTTTACAAACCATCCATGTATCATTCACTTTACCAGGGTAGATTATCTTCTCTATCCCCATTTCTCGTGGCAACGTTCCAGCCTACATCATCTCTTATCCTTGGTGTATGGCATGCGTAATGTCCTATCTCTCACCCCCATAACAAGAGGAAACAAGCATTTGGCTGCAGTCCAAATACAGAGTTCTTCCTATTCCAAGAGTAGAGATGGTACATCCCACCTTACCAATACACTTTTACATCTAAGTTACAACGTGCCACATATGTTTCCACATCACAGACCTCATGATATCAAACTAGTCTTGAACCTACTGAGGTTTATACCCTTGGTCATCTCCTCTAGGTCTATAGGATACCGACTCTTTTGGGGTCATCCCTCTTCCCTTATGCATCAAGAGAGTGCCCTACTCATCTGCCCTTTGGGTCCCATGAGTTCATGAAGGTGATCAATCTCCTAACCCATGGCCCTCAGACAATGATAGCTGTTACCTCCCGACCCTATGGTCATGTGCATTTGGGGAATTAGGCAACTCCTATTTTCATCGGTCTTATCCCTACCTGACCCTAGGATAGAGTTAGGATTCTCCATTATAGTACATGTTCACTTAGAACCTTACCCAAGTCTTCATCATCTCTCTTTCTGCATTCATGGGCTAGCTCCCATCCTTTCATAGGGATCATGGCAACCTGTCGACCTTGGTCAAGCCTCATATCGGTTACCTCCATGGTAACACATCCATATGCACATAGAGATGGATATATATGGGTCTGTAGGTTCATTCTCATACCATGTACCTTTCACCTAGCTTCTCAAGATCCTATGAAACCTCCTCAGGTTACCTCAAAACTGGTGTGCTCCCTACCATAGGGGTCCCTCTCCCAGGATGGGAGGAAAACTATCTCTTGACAACAAAGTCACAAAAGCTCTTAGGTCTAGGGTTTACATCCACATGAGCCCACTTAACCCTACTAGGCTATTAAGGCACAAGCAGATCACCTACCGAACCATGCTAGGCCATTCTTGTCCTCTTTCCTCAAAGTTGGATCAAAATCATACCTTTCTTTATCATCAACCTAGCTGTGAGGGGTCCATCAAACATACCCTAAACTTAAGGGCTTCCCTTTCCTCTGTACATGAGGAGTACCATGCTCGCATCTATAGGAACTCAACTTCTCATCACGAGCATTAGGTACACCACTTCCCCTCTTAGGCCTAGGAACCCTAGGTTTACTTGCAGGTGTCCAACTGCATGCTCTATCTCTTACTACGAACCAAGCATGCAAAAGGCATGACATGCACTTCTTGTCATCATTCAACTCGAGAAAAACTTAGGGTTGGGTCCTCCTTAAGGACAACCAACAAGGTACAAGGCCTCATAACCTGTTTACTAAACCTTTCTAGGCCTAAGGAATTCTTCTTCCTACCTCGGAAGGTAAACACCTATACCATAGGCACGTATGTACCAGAAGCTTCATCTTTTCTCTAGGGTTTGGTCCCAAGGTATCATCAACTTTCAGGGATCGATCATGAGGCAACCACTATCATCCATTGTTCAGGATTTTAGGCTTCCAACATTCTTGTTGGGTTTCCTTCTCTCCCTAGAGATAACCCCACATCCAACCTCACCATTAGAGGTCCTTTCTTCATGAAGGATCAACCCCAAAAGCATGCTCTACGTGGGTGAAGCCTAGGTTCAAACTTATGGTTGCTTAAGATCATCCATAACCCTTTATGCTCCATCATAATTCCTTATCCAGGGTTTCATCCTACTGTCAGCACTATGACGTGCCCTAGGTGCCAACTATGCCCTACTTGCACAATCCCATCATCATCTAAGGAGCTATCCTTTACCCTAACATGCACGACCCTTCCCAAGGTTGGGTCGCCAGAGGTGCTAGGCCACCCATGGATCATATGGCATCCCAAAGGCATGTCCTTTCAAACACCTGGTCCAACTCATCTCTTTCTAACCTTCACTTAGGGTTAGAGTTAGCATCATCCTCAGAGGATGTGCCAGGTCTTTACTTGCAATGGAGATCTCTATCTCCAAGACTAACTTATCCTCCTGACAAGAAGGTCTAGCCTCAGGTCTCTTCTGAGGACATGACAACTTATGTCATACGACCTAAGCATGTATCTATTCTTTAGTTTGTGCTCAATCTATTAAGCTTATGTCCATGACATCTTATTTACACCTTTCATTAACTTGGTGGAGGATTCCTTAAACCTTATTAACCTTACCCATACCTCAAGAGGGTGAGGAGAAGAAAGAAAACCCTAATCCTTTATGTCCTTATCAGAATTTTGTGATGAGAAGGGATGAATAAGATGAGAAGTCCTAAATGTATCTTATTTCGATTCATACCCTAAGACTTTGGCCAGGCAGTTACACGGATCTGGGAGTCCTCGTATTCCGACAAGCGGTGTGGAGGAAAATATTGCCAGCCCCCGGTCGTGATCCTTTTCTAGACACCTCCGTCTTTCGGATAATCCTCTAATAACTCCCTTGGGTTCTATGGAGTTTGTAAAATTTAATAATTATTAATGGTTAACTAAGGAACCTACGCTCTGATACCAAATGTTACGGCCCCACCTCCTGATAACCCCCAATTAAGGGAGACCGAGAGGTCGAAGCCGCACCCATGACTTTCAGATCAAAGGTTTGGCAATTAACCAAGAATAATTATCAAATTTCAACATACTATACTGAAAGCTGTAAGAAAATAAATTTTTGCATACCTTTTGAAAACTTGGATCTCTAAACTTCTATCCACACCGATACTAATCTATCTCATCCTCCTTTGCACTTTAATTCTCATTTCGTACCACATGTGCCACTTTACTGTTTGTTCTTTTCATTGTACCTAAAACGCCGACAAACAAAACGTCGGTCAGCCGAAGCTGGTATGTGGAGGAAACATATAATGTTCAACTATGTTAACAATATAATCATTCAATTAATCATTTAACAATCAAGATTACATTTTAATCCATACAACTCAATCCATACATATTCTCGATCTCTGGGCTGTCCCTGCAGTGGACATGGATATCACCTTTCTTTTAGGTAATAGAGTCGCATGGCACTATCCGAAGATAGCCCAATATCTAACTCATTGTGACTTGATGGTCCTACCTCAATGGTAGCCATGTACTAAGTCAACCATAGACCTGATGGACCTACCCAATAGGTAGCCATGTACTAGGTCCTCCATAGACCTGATTGACCTACCCAATAGGTAGCCATGTACTAGGTCTTTCTCCAACCTGATGGACCTACCCATAGGCAGCCATGTACTAGGTTATCTATAATGCCACAGAGAGAACCATGATCTGAGTTTGTAGGCATATATCCTTTGTGATAGTCATAGCCACATTATAGTTTGCAATATGAACATCCAAACAGTTTAGTTGCATTCAATGCGATTAAACATCCGGGAATCCATCGGAAAACTAAAGTGGTTATTCATAATTAACAACATACCTGATTTGATGAGTCATGAAGTTTATTCAACACATACTTCATGTATATATCATCAAACCAATCAACAGATCCAAGCAAGTAATTCAATCATCACATAGTTCCTGAAATTAATATGTACTCTATTTATTACACACTTTATCAAGAATCTACTTTATTAACTTGGATTCACTTTCTATGGTTTCTAATCCGCATTAAGGTTTCATTAATATTCATTAGGGTTTCTTAGATCAATTCCTCAAACTTTATCCATTTTAGGTCAACAAACCCTAAAATACTCTTTTCCATTTATATGAACCTTAATTGCTCAACTATTCATTTTAATAGTCTTTTATACCCAAATTGACTTAGGATCATCATATCCCTATTTATTCATGGATTTGAACCATTAAAACAATTAAAAAAACATATTCATCTAAATTAGGGTTTTCAAGCTCATTAGTGCATAATTATGCACGAAACCCTAAATTAAACCAATTATATAAAAAGATCATCTTTTAGATCCTATTTTCACTTTTATTAACAACAGGTTAATATTATCCACATTAAATCCATCTATCATCAAATTTAAGGGTTTTCCCTTAATTAAAACACTAAAGATGATAACTTTATGTACCTTTTCAATTTCAAGCATATAAACTCTAGATTAGACTAATCATGTGCAAAGTTCTTCCTTTTTGAACATAATGTACCTTTTTACATTTAACAGGTTAACATCAACTCTAATGATCCATTAAACCCTATTAAACTCATTAATCATATCAAAATAGGGTTTCTTAATCTTTAATTCATTAAAGATGATATTTTGTACTACATATCGAACTATGATCAGAATCAAGCTATAAAACTATTTTTATTAGATTCCTTGTGTTCTTCTGATCAAAATTCATGTATTATATGTTCTCATCGGAGCTACCAATTAGGAGTTATGATTTTTGGAAGAATTACCTCACTTGGGCCAATGGGGAGGCGCCACGTCGCCTTGTTCCCATGCAACGTTGGTTAGTTGGAAACATTTTGAAAAGACCGTCCTGCCCTTGCTTAAGTGGCCTATGCTGTGTTGCTCGAAGGGGCAAAGATGTCAAACACCCCCTGGTTCGTCTTCCTCCTCACGACCCTAGTTTTGGGCGCCGATCTGCAGCAAAGTGTGGCTGCCTCTCTCCACCACGGACCTCGACGACCTCCGGAAACGCTTCCTCCACCTCCGCTGTGCCTTGGCGCACACATGGAACCTTCGATTAATGGCTGAGGTGGCTGGTCCTACGCACACCAAGGCCACGACCTGCTGCAGGTTGCAGGTCTTTGGCCGCGAACTGCACGAGGTCGGGAGCATGGAAAGGGTAACAAATCGTTTAAGGATTGTCTCAGGAGCTTTGCGCCTCCTTCAGACCCATTGCAGCTTCTTGGGGCTCATGAAAATAGTAAACTCTCATGTCTAGGGTTGGTGGACGAAAATAAGAAGGAGAGAGAAGATTCATGGGGATTATCCTGATCTCGGCCAAGGGCTCTACCCCTTATATAGGGGAGAGTATCCACGCCCTGCATCCTTCATCCATGCATTAACAAAGCCTTTTCCCAATAGGAAAATATATTTCCTTTATTAAGAAGCTAGTTTCTCTCTCTCTCTCTCAATTCCTTAATATTCCTCCTTCTTTTGATATTAGGATTTCGAAAAATATATCGTTTATCTTCTTTGTTCTTGCCTTTTCCTTGATTGGCACAAAATTATATTCTCTTTTCAATAGAAATCATTTCCTTTTTCATAATGCCACCAAAATCATTAATAATGTATCATATTATCTTTTATCTTGTAAATTTTGATATTTTATTTTTCCTTCCTCTTTATTGGGACTCCTTGGATCCCAAGACACTCCATTATTTCGAAATGTTTTTTATTGGATACTTATTATCCTTCTAGATGCATCTTTATGCATTATTTCACATTATCTTGTTTATTTCTCATTAAAATAACTCTTTTTGAGAATCTTTCTTTATTTCTCTTTTATTTTCCTCATTGGTATTCCCTTTAACATTAGAAATCCTTGGGATAAGAAATTTCACAAAGGATAACTCAATTATACCTCTTTTCACTTATTTCCCCCATTTTATCATTATTTTCAATTTATTTCTTAATAAAGAATTACTTAATTAATCTTTTCTTTTCTTATTGCTTTCTTTTTCCAACCTTGGACTCCTTGGTACCCAAGGAACCCAAGAGGCACGAAATCCTCTTTGGACTTGCCTTCCAAAGGTTTCTACATATTTCTTTTCTTAAAAATCCAATTATTCATTCATTAATTGAATTCTCTTGTTATTTGGGCCCAATAGCCAATAAAGCCCACAAAACAATCATCAAGGCTGTTGTAAACGAAATCCATGTCTTCAAAACAAAGTATATCATTATTTGTTCAATTATCCTTAATATGAGAAATTGCATTTCTCACCAATTGTACCCAAAAATTGGGGTTGAAACATTTTTAGTCTTTCATGGATCTATAAACATTAGGGTATGCTACATGGACACATATTATGTAGCCAACTTTGACAAGAGGAGATTTCTCACTGCTTACATGTTCATAATGGGATTGAAACTTGTTTGGAAAGCTACTCTATATAAAGTACAATTTCTCTATCCCTACTAAAGTTGAGTACATGACGTTAATATATGAAGGAGGATTTATAGATCAAGGGTTTTACAAATAAATTAGGAATGGATCAAGAACAAGTCATTGTTCATTGTGATTGTCAAAGTGCTATACACCTTATCAAATATCAAATTTTCTACAAGAGAACGAAGCATATTGATTTCAGGTACCACTTCACTAGAGAAGTCACAACAAAGAGAAAGAATCAAATAAATAACTATTGGTATGTCTAAGAATCCAACCCACATGATTGCGAAGACTCTTCCTCTAGCTAAGTCTAAGATAAAACGAGCTAGTATTCTTTCTACATGAGCATTTCCCATATAGGGCATGTGGAGGAGATGATATTCTTATTCCATTTCTAATATTTGAGAAGATTGTAAGTGCTTTTCTACTTTCTCCATGTTTTGAGTTGAAGACAAGGTGGAGTTTGTTGAGAGTGCATCTTAAAATATTTAGAGAAGCCTTGTTAATGATATGAATGTATACACTAAGCCTCAACATCATCAAGATGTGTTCCTGGAACCTACAAGTACATTTACTTTCATACATCAAACCATATATGGTTTGATGTAATAATTTTATATGGACTCTATTTGGTAAGAGAATATAGTAGGGCTATTTACAACCCAACATCAGATTACAAATTTTGTTGTAATAATTTTGTATTCCAACTAGGGATCGTATAGAGTCCAGTCAGACCATACACACGACCTAAAAAAATTGTATGAGTTTGGGACTTCAAATGTGGGTCCTTTTCTTATAAATAAACCCCCAACTCATTTGTACGTGAAGAGTGACAACGAGGCATCAATACACATCTTTTTTCAAAGACCTAAAGTCATGTATGGACCTAGGCTTCCCTTAGGGTTTCATGCCTCTAAGAGATACTCTCCAAGCAACTGTCTTCTTCTATAGTTGTCTTTTGGGTGTAAAAGGGGACTGGGTCCTTCTTCTTTATTTTGTAATCACCCTCTATGTAATTCTCTTTATCGATTATATCATTTCCTACAGTGGATGTAGGCTCCCACATTGGAAGATTTTGAACCCCTATATATTTTGTCTTTGTGGTTGCATGATTGCTCCATTGTTAATCTTTGTTGTACATATTTGGATTAAATTTCTCAACCTCGCATTTTACATCTCCACCACAAGATCTTTGGGCCTTGTCATTTGTGTCTTTCACCACCTCCATACACTTAAAATGTTCTTGGCCCTAATGGGATCAACTAAAATTTCTTTCAAAGAAATCAGAACATAGCTAGGTCATGAAAATGGTCAACAAAACTTTCCAAAGATAAGATCTAGCCCTATAGATGCGTGTTATAGAGTTGATCCCTCATGCTAAACATAAACAAACATGAAAAATGCACCCATTCTTGACCAAGTTCACTTAACAATCTATTAAATCTTATTTTGAAAACCACATTGGATCCCATGAATTTGTTTTTGTGCTAGAAAGTGGTCACTACTAGAAAGAATTTGATGGATTATGTATTAAACCAATGAGACAATTAAACAAATTCTTACTTTTTAAGAGTTCCTAGGAATAGAGAACATGTAAGAAAACTCTATGGAGTCAAGGCTCAAATGTAAATATCCCTCCAACAATAATCAGATAGGTCAAAATGCCACTCCTTTTTGGAGAATGATCCACTTAATAGACAAATTAATCAACAAAATAAATGTCAAAGATCCCTATTAGTGGGGAACACATCTCTGTATGGTATGATAGATGGGTGAAGGATGCATACAAACCAACAAAACTCTGCATTTGGCCTATACATATTGAATTACTTGAACTCACAATGAGCAACATGGCTAAATTTTAAGGAGAGTGCAATTTTCCCTTCCAAAGGAGCATATACATATGGATATGATGGACAAGATCTTAGACATACCCAAACCTACTATGGAGTCGGGATGTGACATTTTGAGGTGTGAAGGGAATGAGGGTAAAAGGTTCTCCACCAAGTCCATAGATAATTGATTCAACCCTATTTTAGGGCTTCATCTTCTGTCTTATTGCACTTTAATCACATCTGTACCTGTTAGATTACATGTTATTTCCCTCAATATGCATATTTCTATCAAATGCACTTATGGAGGCTTTTTGCATGTTTTATAGGTACTTCGGCCACTACTTGATGGAAGGGAGAGAAGGAGGAAAATCTAAGGGTTTCACCCTTGTAGGAGCCTAAAGAGAGTTCAAGAGCTTCCCCAACCTTCCCCAAGTGGTCAAGATTCAACCCAAAGCAAGGAGCATCAAAGATGAGCAAGTTGAAGGTCAAAGTGCAAGGAAAAAGCTCCAACACGGCCATGGCACAAATGCCCCATGTCACAGTAAAGTGCAAGTTTGAAGCTTCTTTCAACCACCCCCGTGGTGATCAGACTCCACCACCACTATTATGAACCACCACTCCCATGGTGATCAGACTCCACCACCCCCGTGATGAACCACCATCCCCGTGGTGACCAAGCTCCAACATGGCCATGGTGACCACCACTGCCGCGACCTTCCATGTATAAAATTGACCAAATCCCTGTGATTTTCTACCTTTTTTACCTCGCCCGTGCCCATACACCATGACCATGTTCCCCTACAACCACCACGACCATGGTGACTCACCACCCCTGTGGTAGGCATCAACCCTACCCTATTTTTGCACTGCTTTACCTATATTGCCCCTAATTAACTCTAGACCCTATATAAACCCTGGGGGTAGCTAGAGCTCGAGGTTAGCCACCCCTAGCTACCTTCTACCACCTCATAGATCCCCATTTCCCCCCTTAGCCATTCCACCCCATTTCCACCTCCATTTCACCATTTCCACCATCAAAACCCTAGTTTCCACCCATTTCCATCCATTTCCACCATCATTCCATGCCCCTACACCTTGGAGGAGAGAGGAGGATGCCCTACAACAGCTGAAGTGGAGGAATTCTTCATCTACACTGAGATCCATGGCCTTTTCTATCTCCTTATCTCCTCTTTTTGTACTTTGCATTGTTATGAGTAGCTAGGCCCCTTGGGTGGGCTATTTGGGGAGCAAAATATTACTTTGATACCATTTTGGGGGAAAATGATATGTAAACTTTGTAATTTCCATTTGCTAATGATTATGTTCCATTTATATCTCATTCTCCATGAATTGCTTATTGGTTTTTGCTTGAAATCAATTGGGAATTTAGGGAAATTAATTATATGTGTGAATTTTGGGATTTGCTCCTAGGTCCAATTCTTGGATCCCTAGCTAGCTACCCATCCTCATTCATATTAATCAATCTTCCTAACCCCAGTTGAGAGATCTAAGTAGCTAGTTTAGATGAATTTGGTGTGTTTAGCATGGAGCTTTCTCAAGGTTAGAATGTGGGTGATGGGAGGCCTAAAACCTCACTTCCACTCCCATTACTAATCTCAACCCCTAATCATCCTAAGATCATATAACCTAGAAATCTAGGCTTGATTAAACTCTAATTGGATTACACCTAAGCCCTAACCCAATTGAGCATCACAAGGGTAGTGGGTGTTAGGGACTAGTTCCCCTTTACACAACCTAGCATATCCATGACCAATTAGTAGCTTCGGTTAATTCATTAGACTCTAACTCATTGTTTAGTTTGATAATCTAGATGGAATCATAATGTTCATGTCACCCCCAACTTAATTTATAAGTGCATCCCCTAAACATCCCACATCTCCCTTAATTGCTTTAAAATCCTAGTTTCCATCTTTCTTAGCTAGTGTTACCTTAATTAGCTCTTTTCTTGCTTAGATAGATTCTTGCCCTGTTCTTGCTTTGTTCTTGCTAGCTTAGGCCTTTAATTGCTCTTTGCTTTGTCTTGTTTGCCTTAGTGTAGATTGTTCTCAAATTGCCTTTTCATACCTAGCTTAGTCTTTTCCTACTCAATTAGTCTTAATATTGTCTAGGGTTAACTTAAATTTCATTCTCACCTTTAATTTCTTTCTTGCTCACTTTAGTTTAATCAGACCAACCAATCAACCCTTAACCCTAGAATATGCAGTAGGAACCTAGCAAAAACTAACCTAGCTCTAGTACCCCCTTTTATCCCTGTGGATCGACCCTATACTTACCTCCCTCCTACATTGCAAAATGACCCCGTGTGCTTGCTGGTGTATTGTTTAAGTTTGTGCGAGTGTATTGATTGTAGGTCATTACAAATTTTGAAAGTTTAATCCACTGTGTGCTTCCGTCTGTGGAGTTTCATAAATTCAAATCTCAATTGAGTGGTGTGTAACGCCGTTGGCAGGAGTGCACCAAGCTTTCTGAGGAAAAATAGTGCAAAAGTAGCTAGGTTTTCATAGGTAGCATGGCCGTGGTGGGGAGGGGTGAGAACGGTCGTGTTACCCAACACGGTCGTGGTGAGAAATGGTAAAAAATCATAGGGACTAGGTCACTTTTGTACTGAAGGTGGCACGACCGTGGTGGTCACCACAACCATGGTGGGTAAGAGTAGCATGGCCGTGGTGGGGTACCACTGTCGTGTTGACCTTTGATAAATGCAACTGAATTTTCATTGTTTATTGCTAAATGGTATAAATTCTTGACTTTTTAAATGTGCATCACCTCTCTTGGATTTGTGAATGTTTTAGTTGAATTGTGACTTGAGCAAGCTATGAGCGCTTCGTGCCTATGAAATCACTTGATAGAAGTATCAATTTTAGGGTGTTCATTCATGTGGTGTGAAATTGTTGGATGAAGTGTTGGATTAATTTTCATGCATGCGATTATATGTTGAGAATCACACCAATGACCCCTTTTTGACTCGACTCTTCACTCACCATCTTCTTAGCCCTCCACCTTATGAAAGGATGCCAAAGTGCACACATTAGTCGTGGCCACCTCCAAAAGTTTGGGGTGGCCACATCTACATATCACCATTTCACTCTCATCATCATGTGCCCTATCTACTCCAAGAGAAAAGAAAAAAGAAAAAGAAAAGAAAAGGCAACAAGAGAATAAAAAGATTCTCTTGTTTAAGAGCATTTAAATAAAGAAAAGATGAGTGTGTAAAAGCACTCCAAAAGCTTACCACAATCCTTTCTTCCATTTTCATACCCATTAAGCTAGGAACCATCAAACTTAGCTCATTTTTCCCTTTCCGTAGCCACGTGGGTCATTTGGTGTGATTTGAAACATAAGGTTGAATGCATGAAAGTGAAACATCACTCCTAGTCATCCTTGATTAACGCCATCATGAAACAGTCTACCCAGAACTACGTGAAAGAAATATGGATAGGTTGTGTGTTTTATGCACTATATTTCAAGTTCATATACTTTGTTCTCTTTTCATGTTTGGTTTGTGAAAGCAGGAGAGGAGAGATGTGGAATGCATGTGCTTGGTCACTATTGATCCCATTCAGCAATGATCATCCTTTGCATTGCATGTGTCATTTATTGATTGTGGAGAAATTGCAGAGAGATTGAGTTGGAGCATACTTGAGGACAAGTATGTTTTAAGTTTGAAATGGTGATTAAACCCTATTTTAGGGATTTATGTTGTGTCTTATTGCAGTTTAATCACATCTATCTATGTTAGATTACATGTTATTTCCCTCAATATGCATATTTCTATCAAATGCACTTATGGAGGCTTTTTGCATGTTTTATAGGTACTTCGACCACTACTTGATGGAAGGGAGAGAAGGAGGAGAATCTAAGGGTTTCTTCACCCTTGTAGGATCCTAAAGAGAGTTCAAGAGCTTCCCCAACCTTCCCCAAGTGGTCAAGATTCAACCCAAAGCAAGGAGCATCAAAGATGAGCAAGTTGAAGGTCAAAGTGCAAGGAAAAAGCTCCAACACGGTCGTGGCACAAATGCCCCATGTCACAGTAAAGTGCCAGTTTGAAGCTTCTTTCCACCACCCCTGTTATGAACCACCACTCCCATGGTGATCAGACTCCACCACCCCCATGATGAACCACCATCCCCGTGGTGACCAAGCTCCAACATGGCCATGGTGACCACCACTGCCGCGACCTTCCATGTATAAAATTGACCAAATCCATGTGATTTTCTACCTTTTTCACCTCGCCCATGCCCATACACCATGACCATGTTCCCCTACAACCACCACGACCGTGGTGACTCACCACCCCTGTGGTAGGCATCAACCCTACCCTATTTTTGCACTGCTTTACCTATATTGCCCCTAATTAACTCTAGACCCTATATAAACCCTGGGGGTAGCTAGAGCTCGAGGTTGGCCATCCCTAGCTACCTTCTACCACCTCTTATCTCCCCATTCCCCCCCTTAGCCATTCCACCCCATTTCCACCTCCATTTCACCATTTCCACCATCAAAACCCTAGTTTCCACCCATTTCCATCCATTTCCACCATCATTCCATGCCCCTACACCTTGGAGGAGAGAGGAGGATGCCCTACAACAGCTGAAGTGGAGGAATTCTTCATATACACTGAGATCCATGGCTTCTTCTATCTCCTTATCTCCTCTTTTTATACTTTGCATTGTTATGAGTAGCTAGGCCCCTTGGGTGGTCTATTTGGGGAGCAAAATGTTACTTTGATACCATGTTGGGGGAAAATGATATGTAAAATTTGTAATTTCCATTTGCTAACAATTATGTTCCGTTTATATCTCATTCTCTATGAATTGCTTATTGGTTTGTGCTTGAAATCAATTGGGAATTTAGGGAAATTAATTATATGTGTGAATTTTGGGATTTGCTCCTAGGTCCAATTCTTGGATCCCTAGCTAGCTACCCATCCTCATTCATATTAATCAATCTTCCTAACCCTAGTTGAGATATCTAAGTAGCTAGTTTAGATGAAATTGGTGTGTTTAGCATGGAGCTTTCTCAAGGTTAGAATGTGGGTGATGGGGGGCCTAAAACCTCACTTCCACTCCCATTACTACTCTCAACCCCAAATCATCCTAAGATCATATAACCTAGAAATCTAGGCTTGATTAAACTCTAATTGGATTACACCTAAGCCCTAACCCAATTGAGCATCACAAGGGTAGTAGGGGGTGTTAGGGACTAGTTCCCCTTTACACAACCTAGCATATCCACGACCAATTAGTAGCTTCAGTTAATTCATTAGACTCTAACTCGTTGTTTAGTTTGATAATCTAGATGGAATCATAATGTTCATGTCACCCCCAACTTAATTAATAAGTGCATCCCATAAACATCCCTCATCTCCCTTAATTGCTTTAAAATCCTAGTTTCCATCTTGCTTAGCTAGTGTTACCTTAATTAGCTCTTTTCTTGCTTAGATAGCTTCTTTCCCTGTTCTTGCTTTGTTCTTGCTAGCTTAGGCCTTTAATTTCTCTTTGCTTTGTCTTGTTTGCCTTAGTGTAGATTGTTCTCAAATTGCCTTTTCATACCTAGCTTAGTCTTTTCCTACTCAATTAGTCTTAATCTAGTCTAGGGTTAACTTAAATTTCATTCTCACCTTTAATTTCTTTCTTGCTCACTTTAGTTTAATCAAATCAACCAATCAACCCTTAACCCTAGAATCTACAGTAGGAACCTAGAAAAAACTAACCTAGCTCTAGTACCCCCTTTTCTCCCTGTGGATCGACCCTATACTTACCTCCCTCCTACACTGCAAAATGACCTCGTGTGCTTGCTGGTGTATTGTTTAAGTTTGTGCGAGTGTATTGATTGTAGGTCATTACAAATTTTGAAAGTTTAATCCACCGTGTGCTTCCGTCTGTGGAGTTGCATAAATTCAAATCTCAATTGAGTGGTGTGTAACGCCGTTGGCAGGAGCGCACCAAGCTTTCTGAGGAAAAATAGTGCAAAAGTAGCCAGGTTTTCATAGGTAGCATGGTCGTGGTGGGGAGGGGTGAGAACGGTCGTGTTACCCAACACGGCCGTGGTGAGAAATGGTAAAACATCATAGGGAATATGTCACTTTTGTACTGAAGGTGGAACGGCCGTGGTGGTCACCACAACCATGGTGGGCAAGAGTAGCATGGCCGTGGTGGGTACCACTGCCGTGGTGGCTCGAATTCATCTGCCCATTCTCTGGTCCACAACTGTTCTCTCTACAGGTACGATGACCGTGCTGTGCATCAAAACTATTATGGAGTCAGTGCACCACGACCATTCTGTGCTCCACGGATGTGGTGATTTCTACACAAATTGATCTCTGAACCTGCTAATTTTGCAAGTGGGTTAGCACGGCTGTTCTGAGGCACCACGGACGTGCTGCTTCCTGGATCAACAATTTGACTTGATTCTTGATTCATTCTTGGACATCTTTTCTTCAATGGAGCTTTGGCCACTAGGAGCATCAGACTTCACTTTATGCCTCTCTAGGAGTAGAGAAACCCTAGGATCACTCCTCTCTCTCTTCCATCAAGTGTGGTCCAAATGCCTGAAAAACATGCAAATGATGTCCATAAGTGTATTTTATACAAGTGTGCATATTGAGGGGAATAACATGTAATCTAAAAGGTCTAGATGTGATTGAAGTGAAAAATGACACAAGATGAAACCCTAAAATAGGGATTAATCACCACCCCAAACTTAAAACATACTTATCCTCAAGTATGCTCTAACTCAATCTCTCTGCAAATTTTCCACAATCAAGAAATGACAAATGCAATGCAAAGGATGATTATTGCTGAATGGGATCAATAATGACTAAGTACATGCATTCCACATCTCTCCTCTCATACTTTCACAAACCAATCATGAAAAGAAAACAAAGCATATGAACTTCAAATATAGTGCATAAAACACACAAGTTATCCATATTTCTTTCATGTAGTTCTGGGTAGACTATTTCATGATGGTGCTAATCAAGGATGACTAGGAGTGTTGTTTCACCTTCATGCATTCAACTTTATATTTCAAATCACACTAAATGACCCACATAGCTGTAGAAAGGGCAACATGAGCTAGGTTTGATGTTTCCTAGCTCAATGGGTATGAAAATGGAGGAAATGATTGTGGTAAGATTTTGGAGTGTTATTACATAGAACACTCATCTTTTCTTTATTTATATGCTCTTAAATAGGAGCATATTTTATTTTATTATTTTTTTCTTTTTTCTTTGCCCTTGGAGTAGATAGGGCACATGATGATGAGAGTGAAGAGGTGAGATGTAGATGTGGCCACCCCAAACTTTTGGAGGTGGCCACGACTGTTGTGTGCACTTTGGCATCCTTTCATGAGGCGGAGGGGTAAGAAGATGGCGAGTGAAGAGTCGGGTCAAAAAGGGGTCACTGGAGTGATTCTCAACATAAGGTCTCCAGCATAAAAATTAATCCAACAGTTCATCCAACAATATCATACCACATAAATGAACAACCTAAAATTGATACTTCTATCAAGTGATTTCATAGGCACTAAGCGCTCATAGCTTGCTGAAGTCACAATTCAACCAAAACATTCACAAAAATAAGAGAGGTGATGCACATGTAAAAAGTCAAGAATCGATACAAGTTAGCAATAAACAATGATAATTCACTTGCATTTGTCAAAGGTAATCATTTTTAATCCAAAAAGTAGAGATTGGGTTGAAACACACTTTCATGCAAGAAATCTCAAATTTGGGCAAAACTAGCCAAAACGGTGCCAAGTTGCCTTCAATCACATTTAAGCCTATATTATTGAACTTAAAGCAGTAAATAAGCAAATCTTAGCCAAAACATGCAAAAATTACCAAAATCTACATGATATGCAATGCATGGCAAAAAGAACAATTTTTTTGAAAATTATGCAAAAATGACAAGAAAGCAAACTACATGGCATGCAAGTATGCAAAGCAGGTAAATTCTAAAATAAGGTAAGAAAAAGTAAACAAACAAAACTAAATGGCAGGTGCAATACAAAATAAGAGTGAAAATGAGACAGGACATACCACCCTATCACCCCAAACTTTTGAATCATGATGTCCTCAACATGAGACCATAGTTTAGGAATGATAGGGTAGATAATCACTATGGTGGTGGTGGTCCTCCTTGTGGTGGGGGTGCTAGTAGTAATGGGCCCAATAGTCCACCTGTGGAGGTGGGTATGTCTCCTTATAACTAGAAAGGGCTCCTCAGAAATCCTCCCCCCATTAGGGGCTTCTCTGCACATGCGCATGCTGAAACTGGTACATGTTGTTGATCTGATGATGCATCTGCTGCTGATCTAACCACATGTCGTGATGTGTTTTCTGAATCACCTCCAACTGTGCATGGATGGATGACATGTCGTATGCATTTGTTGAAGGTGGATGTGCCTCAAAGTCATCCCCTCTTGGTCGTGTATGGTGTGGCTGCTAAAAAATGTGTTGTTGCTCTGGCACATTCGTCTCTCCTCCTTCTTCATGTAAGTCTGAGTTTGGTGCACTAAACCCCTCTCTTGGGTGCTGCTCCTCATATTGTTCTATCACCTTAGAAAAGTTTTTTTGTGGGTCCACATCCATGGGTAGAAGGGTGGCATGGTATGGGAGCTCCGAGGTGATTCCAAGGCACTCCGGGTTTAGAACATAAAAGATTTTGCTATCTCTGAGGGAGATCATTTTGGAAATAGCAAGATAGTTTAGATCAACATATTTTATTCCTTCTACCTTGATAAGCCCATCTAGAGTGCAACCCACTGCCTTTGCCATTGTGGTGATAATCCCCCTATGATGAATCGATTTTTTCTCTTAGAGGGGATTGTCTTCAAGTGGTCAATCACCATGGAACCTATGTTTACAAATCCCCTACTTGAAATTGTGGCCATAACAAACTAATCCTTTTGCGAGCAACACCCTTGATTGTCATAACATCCAAACAAGGTGTTTGTTAGGACCTTCTGTAGTTATCTCGTGAAGGGGTTGTAAATCTTACTGGTCTTGGATTTTCCTACAGAAAAAGTAGCTTGACCAGTAATTGCCTTCCACATCTTAGAGTAATCTTCTCTACCACTCTTGTCAAGTCTTCCCTCATTGAATTTCTCTACTATTTCTATATTGGGGGCAAAGATAGCATTGATTTGGGAAACTTTAAGCACATGTGTCGAGCTATTCAACTTGAACCTGATGGCATCTTGTCCTTGGTACGATACCTTCTCTAAGGTTGCAAAGAATTCATGAGTCCGCTCTAAGTAGGTTTCTTCAACCTCACTCAAGATCTTGTACAGCCCACAACGTTGCATTTGACTTTTAAATGTGTAGTTGATCCCTAGAGCTTGCATGGTAGTCATACATGCATATCTAGTGGGGATCACGCTCCTTGTCAAGCACTAGGGGTGGAGAGGCCTCATCACAACTTTTATTACCATTCCTCTTCTGTAGGTGCTTCCCTCTGGTTGCTTTCCCACCCATTTCAACCTATCCTCTTCTAGATTGGACACAACATCCACTGGTTCATCTTCCATCTCCTCGCTTTCAGCATCATCTTCATCCTCTTTTGCATAAGTGTGTGACCCTGAACTTGTGTATAAGTTCAAGGGTACCCTCTCAAAGCTTGCACTAGGTCGAGCTGATGAAGTGGTATGTCTTGCTAGAGTTGGTTGTGGCGGTAAGTGCGAGAAAAATGCATCATTTGTTTTCTTAGCCCTCCTCTCACGAATCGGTGCGTCAACATTAATTGAGTCCACTATGTTCTCTTCTTCTTCTTCTTCCTCCTCCTCTTCATGGTTGTTGTAACTTGGATCTGAAGTGTGGCCGTCAGAGGAGGATCAGTGTCGGGAAGTGCTCGTCGATGCTGACTGATAGAGAGATCACAAAATCGAATTTGACGGTGACAAAGCACTGCCGGACTGTTGTGACAAATTGGAGGCCAGCTTGGAGCGGTTTTTGCCTCCAGTGAGGATGTCCGTTGTCTTCTCTACCCCATCCTGATTTCCTTTCCCATTCTCTTCATCTTGTAAGAATCTTCGGTGAAAAATGAACAAGAGCAGCACCAAACGTGCTTCCAGGCTGTAGGGGTGGATTCTCCTTGGAGATGGAGAAATAGATGGTGATGGAGATGGAAAACAAAGCTTGATGTTAGGGAAGATGATTGGGGACCAAGGGGAACTCAAATCCAGAGTTTGGGAGCAAGATGAGTTGATTTGGGGGTGAAGGAGGCTCTCCCTAGTTTCCACTTCATGCGGAATGACCGTGCTCTGTCATGAAAATGATTTCTGGGTCATGTTGGCTCAGGTAGAATCAAGCATCTTAAGTGCTGAGCCTGGGCTAACAAGGCCATTCTAGCCAGCACAGCCGTTCTGGTGGGATGTCAGCACGACCATTCTAACCAACACAGTCATGCTGCCATGCCGAAAACTTGAGTTTTCCCTATTGAAACCAACTTAGCCAACACGACCGTTCCATGCTAGCATGGTCGTGTTGTCAGAGGCCAAATCTTGCATTTTCCCTATTGAAAAATCATCTTTGTCGGCACGGTCGTGCTGGGCTCTGTTAGTTCAAAGATCTTCAGAACTCATCAAATCATTTCATCATTCATAATCCAATCATCTTGAATGATCCCTTTGATAGTGTATCAATCATTTTTCACTAAATGGGCCTCATTTGTCAACTTGCACTTGTTTCACCTGTCATTTCATCAAAACAAAAACAAAAACTATCAAGCACAAGTGTGCGTGTGTGTTTTCTTGGAAAAGTGTAAAAATAAATCAAAAGCATCAAAAATGGAAGGTTGGGTGAAAAATTCCCAAACCTAGGTGTGTTTCCTCCCACAAGCACTGAGTTTTCTTCTTTCAACTAGGCTTCTTAGAGATTCTTCAGTTTTTTTCACTCATTTGGCATTCTCATGTGCCCATTTTTGCAATAGATACATCTCTCATTTGCATTCAACCTATGTTCCTCATCCCTTTGATCACCAAAGTTGTCATCAATTCCTTCATCGCGACCTTCTTCTCCTGAATGACCAATTGGACTCTTGAAGTGACCATATCCAATGTCCTCATTTTGAACTCGTCGGTTTGAGAACTTGTATATATTGATCTTTATCTTCATGTACATGAAAGATACTGTCATTATGCCACTGTGAACATGTATCTCAACATCAGTTGTGGACAAGAATGGTCTCCCCAAGATGATGGGCGTCTTCCTATCATCCGACTCCATGTCATGGACAATGAAATCAGCTGGAAACACAACTCCTCTTTCCTTGTCGATCATCACTAAGACATCATCCACTCGTCCTCTAGGCACTTTGATGGAGCGATCTGCCAATTGGAGAGTGCAATGTGTCGGTTTCAACTTGCCTAGACCTAGCTCAACATAGACACTATATGTCATCAAGTTCACACTGGATCCCAAATCAAGTAGGGTTTGGCCTATGTGATGTCCCCCAATGTAGCTAGGTATGATTGGGGATCCTGGATCTTTCATCTTCATGGGGAGTGAGTGTTGAAGGATGGAGCTCGCTTGTTCAGTCAACTTCACTTTCTTTGGAATTCTCCCCGTTGACCTTCTCTTCACAATGCCTAGGTTCTTGAGGAACTTGGCATATGACGATATTTTCTTGATAGCATCCAAGAGTGGAATGTTCACCTTCACTTGGAAAAACACCTCAAGAATGTTCACATTGTGCTTTTGCCTCGTTTTCATTTCTAGTGGCTCATCTAGTGCTTCAATGAATGGAGGTTCACCTACTTTGTCCTTGCATCAATATGAGGTGGGACACTAAGGATGGTGGGACTTACAAATGGAGTATGAGGTCGAGCACATGGTATCCCAATATCAACATGATGTATCACAAAATCATCTTCGACAATCTCAATCACAGTATCACCACTTGGTTGCCTTTGCTTTGCTTTATTAACCTTTCTTTGACTTGTGGGCTGCTCAAGAGATTTCCCACTCCTTAGAATTGTCACAACACTTCCTTGCTTATGGTGGAGAGGGGGAGCTAGTTGTGGTTGTGGAGGAGGCGGAGGTGACACTTGGTGTTGAAATTGAGGTGGAGGGAAGAATTGAGGTTGGAAAGTGAATTGTTGGGAAAATGGTGGTGATGGAGGGGGAGGTGGAGTATAAGGCTTAGGATCGCCTTGGAAATGGTAGATGGGTTGCACTTGCATGGGAGGTGGATTATAGAAAACTTGAGAAGAGGGCATTGGTCCACTTGCTTCATGGTAGCTCATGATGGGTTTTGAAGACAACTTTTCTTCTTGGAGAGCAATTATGGAAGATAGCTGTTCTATTCTCTCTTCTAGCCTTGCAACATCTTTTTGAACATTATCAAATATTTTCAATTTAGAAAGAACCTCTTCCTCAAACCTTGAGCTATATTTTGGACTTTGTGGCTCTCGGTAGCTATAGGAGTGAGGTGTCTTCTTTTCCTCACCATAGAACTCAATAGAATTGACCAGGTGGCAAGGGACATTTGTCACCTGGTTCTTCATGAAGCTCACCATGTCACCAAGAATCTTCATCACTTGCGGGCTTGAGTCATTATGAGTAGGAGGTGTCACACCAAAGGCATAGCCTCCATCATCCATCATGCTAGAAGCTCAAATTCTTGATCCTTCAGCCAGCTGCTCAAACAAAGGCCATATCTCCTCAGGTGGCCTAGCCATGAAAACTCCTCCACAAGAAGAATCCACTGTATCTTGGTCCTTTAGAGATAAACCGGAGTAGAATAATTGAAATAGCTGCCACAAAGGGATCTCAGGTGTGGGCACTCTATCAAAATCTTCTTAAATCTCTCCCATGCATTATGAAACTTCTCATTGTCCATTTGACTAAAACTTGTCATGGCATGCCACATTTGAGTTAACCTTGCTATAGAGTAGAATTGCCTTAGGAAGGCATTCTTTATTGTTTCCCAACTCATGATGTCCCTTCTAGAGTCATACTAATCTTTGGCTCTATCTTTGAGGGAGAATGAGAATAAGATCAACTGGATGGTATCATCACTAGCCGTCAACGTCCTGAAGGTGGAGCATACTTCAAGAAAGGAGTCCAAGTGCTTGTAGGGGTTCTCACTCTCTGAGTCGTACAAGATGGACATGAGCCCAAGAAGACCTGGAGGAATGAAGAATTGCTCCCCTGGCATTTGATCAACCCTGCTAGGCATAAAGTAGTCTTGAAGTGGCTTGTAGGGTGCATTTTGTACTGACGGTGGCACAGCCATGGTGGATCAAGGGTAGCACAACCGTGGTGGGGTACCACGGCCATGGTGGCTCGAATTCAGCTTCCTGTTCTCAGCTCCATGATCATTATCTCTGCAGGTACCATAGCTGTGTTGTGCTATACATCCATTCTAGAGTCAGTGCACCATAACCGTTCTATGCTCCACGGCCATGGTGATTTATGCACAAATTGAGCTTTGAACCTATTGATTTTGCAAGGGGCTAGCACGGACGTTCTGAGGCACCACGACTGTGCTGCTTCCTAGATCAACAATTTGACTTGATTCTTGATTCATTCTTGGACATCTTTGCTTCAATGGAGCTTTGGCCACTAGGGGTAGGTTGAGGGAGCATTGAACTTCACTTTAGGCCTCTCTAGGAGCATAGAAACCCTAGGATCACTCCTCTCTCTCTTCCATCAAGTATAGTCCAAATGCCTAAAAAACATGCAAATAATGTCCATAAGTGCATTTTATACAAATGTGCATATGAGGGGAATAAAATGTAATCTAACAGGTCTAGATGTGACTTAAGTGCAAAATGACACAAGATGAAGCCCTAAAATAGGGTTGAATCAATAATCTTATGAGAGAAGGTAAATATGTGAAAAAATGGAACCTAGTAACACCTTTGAGGTGCCAATGCCACAAGCAAGTGTAGAGCACTTACATGGCTTGCATAATATGAAGGTATTATGACTAATAAACATAGGAACAATGACATTTCACCATTAAAAATAACTATATATGATGGATAATGGAAAAGGAGAATACAATTCATGCTCTTTGTGGTTGCATTAGAGCAAAAAGGTTTGGAATTTCCTTGTAGGATTTGTAATAGACTAGAGTTTCTACACCAGTAACATCCAAAGTTGGAACAAACAACCACCTAAAATCTAGGCATGACTATAATAACACCTCCACAACTTCATGTTGGAGATATAGAAGAGTGGGGACATGATGGTATACTAAAATCAAGCCATTTTTGTTCAACATAAGGTCAACCTAATCACAAAACAAGAAAAAAGATGTTAAGTATGCATGGTGCCGGAATGCCAATTAGCTGTCAAGAGAAACATAGAAGACAATATAGGGAAGAAAACAAGTGAGTTGAAGTGCAATGTTGATGCAAATTTTTAGAAGACTAAAGTATTAGTGGTTAAGGTGATTAGAGAGAGGGACGAACAGTAGATCAAATGCATGGGACATGACATCTCAGCCATAATTTCTTTAAGAGAGGGGGTAAGTGCTATTCACCCCGGTCTTGCATAGTCATAGAAATAAGAATTTTGTAGAGTGAGAAAGAAGTAGGTTTTATCATGACCCAAAAGATGATTATTCAAGATAATAATGATTCACCATTCATCACCAACTAGATGTAAGGATTAAAATTCATCTTAAAAAGATTTGTCTAGTCACTATACACCTATCTCTAGGAAGGAAAATCAAATTGTTGATGTCCTTGTCAAAATCCTACTCAAGCCAAACATGGATTGCATAAGTATGCAAGTCCAACAACATACTACACCAAAAGTCTACCCAGAGGACAAATCTTGTAATGGTAGTAGTCCTATCATGCCTATTCTACAAACCTAACACATTTGTTTTTCTTGCATTAGGAGTGCATGATGAATATATAATATCATATCTTCTCTTAAAAGAGAACATGGGGTTGGAATTTTGCCACATATAGGATCATGGATAGGAGTATGAAGAGAATGAATCCAAGCATGAAACTCAACAAGATCAAACACCACAAGCTCCTCATCCTACCCTTTTTACCATGCAAATGATGTTGCATAAAAGCATGTTATAGTCTATCAAACATGGTTATGTTTTGAGTATAATCACATGCTATAGAAAATATAAATTCTAGAAGGGAATAGATGAACCCTTCTTTACCAAATGAGAGTCTACATCAAGACTATCCCATTATAATTGAGTCCTCAAATCCTTCATACAACTATGATCAACCACACCAACAACCAACATGAAAACAACATTACTCGTCCTTTCCTTGACTCCAAGGCACTGATAAGATTTCAATTTTGATAAGCACTTAATTTCTTGAATGCTCTTGCTCTTGATGCCACAAGGTTTTTAAATTGAAATAGCTCAATTTCATATTATGGGAAAGTTCATTATTTAGGTTTTGGTCTACTTGTGGACTATGTTCTAAATTATTGTCATGGATTCGTTGATCCTTTCTATTGGTTGTATGCCTTATATTTTTTTTGAGAATGTTGTTTCATGAATTAGTAACTTTAATAAAGAAGCATATTATGACTAGACCTGATATTTCTATTATAATATGCCACCTTTTTTATAATTACCATATGACTTTGGCCCAATTTGAGGCTTCAATTATTATAATATTGATAGTATACATATGTTTTTGGTATTCTTTTCTAACTAATATTTTGTTAAGATTGATTTACACTTGTACTTAAAGATTCTTGGTATCATGACTTGTCTTCTTAGCCATAAATGCTTCATATGTACATATTCTTGTTGGATACATTCTATGTTCTTGGTATTTTACCTTTTGTATCTTGTTATGTGATTTGATCACTTAGACTTAATTTGGTTATTGTTCCTACATGATGGTCTACATGGGCTTGTTTCTTTTATATATGGGGAGCTTACACAAGACAAATATAAGGTTAGGGTTTCTTTTTTGTCACCACCATGTCTTTTAAATTTTGACAAAGGCAGAGAAAGAAGCATAAATAGAAAAGAAAATTGATTTTCATGAATTATAAATATAATATTTACCATTTTATGATTGTATTTCTCTTATCAAGATACATATCTGTCCCTTAATCTTGTATTTAAAGAAATTTAAGTATGAAGAAATTTTTACATCATTAGTTTTAAGGATGGAATTTCATTTCCACCACTCTTTGGCTGAACTCACTAATATGTTATAAGCTCCACCAAATCTTGTATATTTAATATTGGAAGTGCACGATAAAATATCTAAACTCAATTATATCTTCCTTAAATTGACAATTATTATGGAAAATTTTGTCACTATTGATGTGGTTGTTTGAAGAGAATAACAAACACCAATTTTGATAAACAACTTTTTTTTCCATGTTATTCTAATTATACTATCAAGTTCTTCAGATGACATGAGCTAAAAGGGAATTTAAGTGGACACACATTGGAATTTACTTAATAATTTTTATTTACAAAGAAATGTAAAAATATGTAAAATTTTATTGAGTATCAAGTCCATATTCTCTTAGTTGGGACTCTAGGGAGGTATTGGGCATGATGAATTTTCAAAAAAAAAATCTCTTAGATCCAAAAAAACTTTCATGAATGATGCAAATAATTTATTTTAAGTTGAACTCTTAGTTTGACAAAAATGATGGTTTACAAAACTCTCAATTTAGTTAGGAGTTGCTCAGATTGTTGTTGAAACTTGATAGCCACTTTTGGTCAAAGTATTAGTTTACTGAGCACCGTCTCAGCCAAACCTCAAGTTTAATTGATGTGTTTTCATTTCTACTTTGCAATACAAACTTAGCCATTATAGTTGTGAAGATCCACTTTATATATCTTTGGTCAAAGTCACAATTTGATGGTTGTGTATCTTAGTTGAAGCATATGTTTGTATAGGAAAGATTTTTGAGTGCATTATTGAACAATATATGCAATTTGTAGATCAACCCAACATCTCTTTGGTGTCTAGACACTCCAAGAAGATCCTCTAGGTTAGACATAAACTATTCTTTTAAATAGGAGCTATCTAGGATCATTCTAACCACACTTGAAATATGGAATCATCTTGAAAATTTCAATTTTTTCTAGAATTTCATACCTCCTAAGTTTGAGATTATCATACACTTTTTTTTATATGTATCACAAAAGCTCATTGAGCTTCAATTTTACTCTATTTCTCATCCCACCTCTCAATAGTGATAGTTCAGAAGGAGTCCCCGAAATGTGGTGATCCTATGAGTCCATGAAAGTAGATTTTTGGTGATCTCTTATCATCATAAGAAAAAGGAGATTGATGGTTCCCCTTTGGTAGTTACAAAGGAAACACTTTGCAATCTCATGCGGCTAAGATACAAATAATACAATTTGTCTTTTTCATCAAGAGACTCTTACACTTTTCTACTGTATCACCCTTTTAGTGAATAAATATTGTTTCCTAAATCTTGGTGGTTGAAAAAAAATTTTAAGTTGGTATATAAATTCTTCGTGGAGTCTTAAAGACTTTCAATATTGTGTCTTTTACGGTTATACTCCTTTTTTTCTTTTATTTCTTGGTTTGATTATTAAAAATGTTTCATCTAAAAAATATATGTGTTGAAGTTCTAAGGTTTGCCAAATGGAGTCTATCACCCCCTCCAAAATCTTCTATTAGTAGTATTTTAATAATTAAAATCTACTACCAAATCTCATGCTTACATCCAAAATTTAACCGTGTCAATATAATTAGATGAATGATTTTATTATGGAATTCAATTATTATAGATGTTTAATAATGAAGTGAACCCCTATTTCTTGATAGAGTTAGATCTCCAATCATGGTATACATTTTCCCTTTAGTTATGTAGGCAAAAGATAGAAATGGCTTCACTTGTAGCTACCTTATAGGATGTGAGAAGGTTCCTATATCATAAATTGTCATCCAACCCTTTGTTGGGAGGTATCTTGGGAGTTGGAAGAGCCTTACCTTTATCAGATACTCCATGGGACTTCATTGAGTATTATCTTGAGTTTAGGACCTTATGCAAAGAGGGGCAAGATATTTCTCATTTATTCCTGTCAGACTACAATTTCTGTTGGCACTTTTAAGGGTTGTTGATCATCATTCACCCATAATGATCCATACATCAGAACCCTTCATGTGTACACAAGAGAAGGGGTCAAGTAAGGTTGGTAGATTGTAATCAAGTGAGCCCCTACCCTCCAGAAGTGGACACCTCATGAAGAGTGAGGTAGTCTTGAGTTTTATATGCACTAGTGACCAAAAGACCCTACCATGGGATACTTTGACTTGTCCATTTTGGTTGTAGCCTAGTGGGACAAGAGAAGTTATATCCAATGCAAAATAGTAAAATATCTAAGTATAATAAATGAAAGTTGTTATGTCGATCTATCAATAACATCCATTTTTTGCAAAGTATACAATTTTAACTAATATATTGCTACTTTCTTGTCTATCTACTTTATAATATGTATACTAATGAAAAAAGATAAGATATTGACACCAAATAATTGAGTACTTTTACATTTTATCTTTTTATATAGAAAATGTAATATAGTATTATTTATTTATTTATTTTCATGTGTATATGATGAATAATGTGTGTAGCATAATCGATACTATAGATATGGTTGCCATTTAATGTTGAATAACTAAAAATATTTTCTACCATTACTTTGAATAAGAAAATCATACCATAGTTTCATGTTTGGATTAACAATAAGAAAATCAGAAAATTATTCAAAGTTTAAGTATGATTAATACATAGAGTTTTGAAAGGAAGAGACATATACAACAAATGTAATTTGTAATATGTTGGTGACAACTTGTTCTTTTAGTGTAGTTTTGTCCTCATATGTGACTTTTTAGTTAAAATGGTATGGAAATATATTCACATTTAATTAACTTTGATATCTTAAATCCTCTGTTAACATATACCACATACAAAAAAATAAAGTTTGACTATAATAAACATTGATAATCTAATTACATGACTTACCTAATGACATGCTTAGTTACTAAGAAACAACTATAATGGTGTCGAAAATATGCACTAATTTACATCAATTAAGATAAATGTACATATAATGTGTATGTGGGACCTAACAAAGAAATACAAATACATTTGACCCTAACAATGTTATAGAAACAACACATCATTAATGATGATAATTTTTATTCTTAAAGTCGACCATAATCATATGGATTATTACATGGGCATACAAAGATGAATATTGCTAAGTTAGGCTGAGATATTATTCATGTTGTATTAATGCTAACTTACATAGATAAGGTGGAATATTATCATAATGAAGAGACAACTAAAATGAAATACATTAACTAAGTCAAAACATGCTTTAATGAACCCACTACCAATTTGTGGACTAATTTATAACCTAGATCCATATAGTGTATGATAAATTTTGCATGTTTCATTAATATCCAAATTAATTTAACAAGGTGAGTGGTAAATTGATGGGTACTAAACATACCTATATGTTAATTATTGATTTTTACATGCCTAAAATTAACTAAATATATCATTAACAGATATATTGTGCAGGTTCATAACCTTAGTTTCATTTACTATATTGTATAAGGTTAAATGGATTCGTATACTAGTTAACTCACATTATAGTATATTGTGTGAATAAGAATATAAAAAGTTGTTTTTTTGAGGAGATAATGTCAGGCTTAGTATATTTAACAAATATGGTAGATAATTGTGATATGTAATACTATACAAAATCCTAATTTGGTAAATTTTTGTCTTAATATTATCAAAATATAAACCTAATATTAATTTTTGTATTGAAATATTCAAAGTATATAGGAGGACCAATTTTAACTCTATTGGCATAATTATAACTACAAGTAAGATTTGGGAAATAAAATTCTACAAAATCCCTAAATTTTTGTACTTATGTTTTATATTTGTTTTGAACTTTTGGTTTGTATCGGATGACTAGATCACACTTTGTATTTAATCTCATCTACCTTTTTGATCTCACAGACCTCTTCCTCCATCAGATCCTATCCAAGTGAGACTAGAGAAACTAGTGTAAATGAAATTCATAATCCTCCTCCTCACCCTCCTTTGTTTGAGAACCTTCAGAGTGTGTGATGTTTCCTCACCTCATCTTTGCCTCTATCTTCCTCATATCCCCTACTTTCTCTTCCTTCACTCCTCTTACATTTCTACAAATCTAGAGACCCCAAACACCATTAGGTCGTTTTCTCCCATCGTCTTATCTAACTCCAACTATGACCTTCTCCCATACCTAGTTTTGAGTCAACCACTCATCGAAGTAGGCCTTCCTAATTATAAATATGGGTTCTTGGACCTAAGAGAGACATACAAAATGTCTTTGACAAACCCTGAATTCCTTTTACTCTTCCAAACCAAGTCTCCCCGATGTCATTAACATGTTGGACATACCTCGAGTGCTACACCATACTTGAGACCTTAGAGAGACCCGCTTTTCATTTGGTGTTCATTGTGGTGTCAATATGAATTGAACTACATCCTATGCACCACCTAGTGGATAGTAATTTTATACTTCCATATATTCCCTCTTTATTGCTATTTTCTCTTGATTGAGATGGGTAGATCACACTTGGTTGGGGTTTTCACTATGTCTTCACCATGATATTTTCATGATGGTGTAAATAGGCTTGGATCCTTTGTTCTGGTTGTTTTTCTCCATGGCTGGGCTTCTAATTCCTCCTCTGCATGATTGTGATAAAGATTTTGTAGGAAACTAGACAATCTTCTAACTACTATTTGCTCTCGATGATACTAAGTTGGTCCCATGAAGTTGATGATAACATATGTTGACACTAGTTTCTATTTCATCACATGATCTAACCTCCTTTTGCAATCATAGTTATATGTTCTTCATGTTTCCATGTTCATGAACTTTATGAGAAGCCTTTCCTTGATTATTCCTTGGTTATAATTTAACTATGCCATCCAAGGCTTGGTTATTTTAGTACTCTGATGCTTTTTATTTCTCATGCCTACCTTGACTAGTTTATTCCCCATGCCTACCTAAACTTAAGAGAATAAATTTCAACATATCCACTTATTAGCACTAACACCCATGGGGAATAATAGATTTCATGAATATTACATGAACATAATAATGATAAGAAACATAAAAAATGATAATAAATGTTGCAAAAATATTTAGAAACAAAAAAATGGCCTAAGAAGCAACATGCTACTTAAAATGATAAAGAAGGAAATATGAAGAATGTAATACGTAGAATATGCAACATATATCCAATGAGATATGATATTATTTTACACTCTTTTCTAGGATTTCAAGAAAAAAATCCTAAAAGGAGGGGATATATTGGACCATGGTCAAAATCATAGCGATGTATTATCTCACCTAACTAATTAAATGATTATGCTTATATATTTCCTTATCATATTTTTATCATGTTCTACAAATGGTCCACAACTTTTATATGTGACCGTGTCTTTTAGTTAGAACTGACAAGGTAAAACCCCAATTTTACCAGAAATAAGATTTTGGGGGTATCTTAGATTTTTTATATGTAAATTAACATGAAAATGATAAAAAAATGATATCTAAGATATATTTATATTCAAGGACATGTAAGGGTTAGTTTGATCCCAATAGAGGAGTCCAAACCCCTAGAAATGGGCCAAAAGTGAATATGATGTTGTTTGTGTAAGGCTCATTGATATTCATCTGATTTGGAACAAAAAGTCAGTAGGCATTTACATAAGTTGACCAATATTTCATTCAATATTGAACTGAATATGAAAATGCTGAGAGTAAAGTAATTTCCTTCCTTGTGGTTGGAGAGGTTGACCAATCTCTTGGAACTCAACCATTATCATATCTTGACCAATCTTCAACAAGTTAAGCAACTTATAAATTTAGTGAAGTAAGAAAAAAAGATGTGAACATAAACTAACCAACTAGCTACAATGACTTATATAAGATCAAAAGCATGCCGATCCACATAAAAATGTTGTTTCTGTGTGAGGAAGTCTAATTGTCATTTAGAATGGGAGATAATATTTTTCTATGTGTATCTTGGCTTGGTCATGATGAAATTAGTATTGGATAATGGTTTTCAGTTTAATGATCTATAAGTTCAACTTATAAGCATTTCATGCTAATGAATTTAGTAAGTTTATTGATAGTTAAAATGTCTTTGAAATTTTCTTCTGTATCCCTAGGTGTACTTGTTTCAAAGGTCGCCTTGGTGGTGAAACTCAAATCTTGAGTTGCAACCTAGAGGAAATTTTGATCCACCACCCACAATGACCAAGATATTTGGTTAACTTTTTAATCTCATTTGTCAAATTAAACATGTTTAACGAGTAACTTTACTAACTCGGGGTAATCACGTCAGGTACAATCCACTATTTTGGTTTTAGGAAATTTTTGAGGAAGTGTTTGACAATGTATGTTTACAAACTAGGATTCATCCCTTCTTTAATATTAATCCTTATAATCATGTTTTGCAATTTAATGTTGAATGTAGGTATTTATATCAAACTTACCCATTCAGAACTAAATATTATGAAATTCACTTTATTAAGCAAATTGATAGATTATTTTGTGTTATTTACTTATTTACATGCTCTATATGATTTCCAATGTTGGAAGTTATGGAAAATGGGGTAATCTATCTTCAAATTATGCTAGAAAGAAGTTTTTGGGAGAGATAATGCAACAAAATATGGTGAGCCAACCTTACACAACTGTAACGCCCTATTTAGGGTAAATAGTTTGAAGGAACTATAAATCTCTAAAATTAAGAAGTAAAAAACATGGAATCTTATTGTACTCAAGTAATTGCAATTTTTGCATATGAAGTCATATGAAGGCGTGATAAGCTTGATTTCCCATAGTAACTCAATTAGGGTTATAATAGGAAAAGTAATGTAATTACATATATCCAAGAATACCAAATTGAGATATTTATGATAAAGAGTATTATGTATCTAGATTCCCACTTTGTATGAATTATTATTTAATTAGAAATGAGACATTGATGCAACCCCAATTTAGAGATTCATCTAGTGCTATTCTACTCTTTTAACATATCTACACATGAAAGAATGCATGTTATTTCCCTCAGTAGACCTATTATTGTCAAATGCACATATAGATGTTCTTTGTATGTTTTTAGGTACATTTACCACACATAGGTTCAAAGGGATAGAAGGAGGAGGATCTTAGGGTTTCTACCCTTGGACGAGTCTAAAGAGAGTCCAGGAACTATCCCAACATACCCCTAGTGGTCAAAGATCAAGATAGGACAAAGAGCATCAAGGATAGTCAAAGTCAAGATCAAAGTGCACCTATAAGACCTATAGCACGACCGTGGTAACATTGAATAAGTTTGCCACACGTCTGTTCCACCTTCCACCCACCACGTCCATTCTTCTCAGAATGGCCATGATGTCACCAAAACCCTACTGCTTCCCTACTGTATTTTTAGCTAAACATGCCCACTTAACCCTATGTTTCCCAAGCCACTATATAAATACTAGAGGTGGATGGGAGATAGATATTAACTACTTTGAGCATTCATAGCACCATCTAGAGCATTCATTGCATCTCCCACCTATTCCCTCTTCATTTCAACCTTCTTCAACCTTAAAACCCTAGCTTTCTAGGGTTTAGGCCATTCCTATCCATCATTCCATGCTTTACAACACTAAGGAGGGAGGAGGACGTGCATCTAAATTTGAAGGTGAAGAAGGAAGAGTGTTCTACAAACATCAACAGAGTTTTACTCTTCTACTGCTTCCAATTCTCCTTGCATGATGGACAAAAAGATTCAATTCAGACTTTGTAAAGCCGGTGCTCTCATTGCTTGTGTGTAAAGCAGTCCCCCACTCCTATTTCATGGGGGGACGAGCTCAGGAAAATATCTTTTCTTATCACCAAATACAGAAACCAAATCAAAATCCTAGTTAAGTAGAAATTAGATTGGTGCCAGTAAGAATATAGCACGATTGTCCAGTGAAATTAATGTTCACGATCAAGCATATAGCAAAGCACATAACAATGTCAACATTACCAACAATAGGCATCCAGGCTCCCACAACAACCATCCTCTTAATTGTCAAAGTTCTTTCTCCCAATTTAGTATAGTAAGTAGTAATCCCCTTAGGTGGGCTGTTTGGGATTGAAAATGTGACTTTGATACCATTTTGAGGGAAAATAATATGTAAATACTATTATCTCATTTGCTAATTATTGTACTGTACTCTTGTTCATTTCTCATGGATTACTTTGTGTCTTGTTCTTGAAAACACCTAGGTAGTAGGAGAAATAGGTTTTAGGTTTTTATCCTAGGTCCAACAAGTGGATCCCTAGCTAGTTACCCATATTCCTACATATTTATCCCTTCTCTTATCCCTTAAGCAGCTAGTTTGGAGATATTAGTGTTTTATGATTGAATCTACTTAAAGGTTAGATGGGAGGTGACATGAGGTGTAAAATCCTCATCCTCCATTATTACCCTTGGCTCCCAATTTTCCTAAGTGCCATCATCCTAAAAAACCTAGACTTGTTAGATCTTATTTGAATTCCACTTAAAGCCTAATCAAAGGAGCCTCACAAGTTTGGATAGGGGGTGATAGGGATTAGTTACCCTATGCACACCCTATTCCATCCATGACCTATTAGTAGTTTAGGGCTATTCTCTATCATTTAACTTACTTGTTTTGTTTCATAATATAAACAGATGATTTTTTTCCATGCTATGACCCGACCCCGACCGAGTTGATAGTCACATTACCCTAAGTGACCCACACTTCCCATAATTTATTGAAACTCTAATTTGTTTGCTTATTTAGACAATGCTAGTCTAATTAGCTAGTTCAATTGCTTTCTTAGTTCATTTCCTTGTTCATGCTAGTATAACTTTCTAATTGCTAGTGTAGTTCTCTAATTTCTCTTCCTTGCCTATTTGTTAGTCTAATTTGCTTCTTGTCTAGCTTAGTTAATTGGCCTCTAGTATGCTAATTAGGATTGTTTTGTTAGTGTAGTTATTAGTGATAACTCTTTCTTGATTTATTTAGATTAATTTCTCTTTCTTACTTAGCCATGTGGACTTAACTTTCTAGGGTTGGATTAGTTTTGTTATTGCCTTTCTTAATTGGTCGACCACATTATTTTAACTTAATATCCAAGATTAAACCCTTCAAAGCTAGACTTCACATTAAGAACCTAGCATAAGAAAACTAAGATCTATTTCCCCCACTCTCCCTTGAATTTGACCTCCACTTGCCATTCCTATACTAGTCCCATGACCATGCACTTGCAAATTTGTTTAAGAGTGTGTCTAAACCTAGTCTTATATCAAAATACCTAGTTGTGTTCCCGAGGAGCATCCAACCCCATCAATTGTCTAGGGTGTACTCTAGATGCATCAGACATTAACATATTTAGTTACTAAAATGTCCTTTTTATATTTGATACCTTGTATTAAGAGTATTTAGAAAGAACAAGATTGATGTGAATTCATTATGAGTTAAAAAAGGTATGGGTTAGACGAATGTTATTTTTATGTTCATTATTTCATCATAAGTTAACATATATTATCAAAAAATGGATAGACTAATTGGAGGGTAAAACCATGGTTTCAAGTATAATGGTATATGAAAGATGATAAAAAGTAAAAATGTAGTGAACTAGAATATAAATAAGATAAGAAATATATATTGGGTGGTATTTTGAATTCAACCTAAACTTGGATATGCATGCCTAGCTTAAAATAGTATACACATACCCTTTATCATATGGGATTCATGAGCATGAATGACTAAAATTTTACTAGCACATTAATGGAGTAATTACTAATGATTTATCTCCCCTCTTCTCAGGTATATTTAAATTGAACTAAAACCATCTAGTAGGATCCAAGACTTAGATATGTTAGTAGGTATATATTTCATATGACTCCATAGCCATTTTTTGGTCCTATATTAGGATATTTCATAAAAAGACAGTGAACCAGGTTCCTTACAAGTAGCCATGAATGGATCTTGTATTTGTAACGCCCTCCCTTAGCTCAGGCATGCACATAGAGGACTCAACAATGATTCATCCATAAATCATGCACTAAAGGGACATTACATAAACTATGCATGCATCAAATCAATATAATCAACCCACACAAATTTATGTAATGTGTATTCTCACAATTATTCTTACAAAAGAAACATTAAAGTGTAACTTGAGTAAAAGGAACATATATATCTAATATCTTGATACCAAGTCTCTTATTTGATATTCTAAACATAAAAATGATAAATATACAATATTAAGGATCTTCTCATTATTTGCACCCACCAGATTTGATCACGCTCAATCCTTGTTCCAAAGTCTATTGACTTTACTTCTTCCTTCTCTCCTTACCCACATACATCTCATACCCAACCATGAGTTAGAATATTTCTTGATCTTGCTTGCTTTCGTTTTCTACCTTTTTAATGTTTGATCATGTATAATTTTCTTCAATATATTTTTTCTTTAATGTATATCAATAACTGGCATGATTATTCATATAAACTACTATAATAATAAAAGTCTAATTTATTCTAAGACATTATGCATGTAAACTAGAATGAAATATATACAAAAAACTTGGATCATATACCCATTTTATATATTTTTATGTAACTTCTTGATTCTCTATTCTTGACTAGATCCTTAACAAGAGTCACACAAAGATATCTTGACATTATAAACAATCATGATTTTATTAAAAAAAGCAAGATCTATTCATCTAAACTACCTTCATCAAGGTTGTATGTTTCACCTAAGTCTATATGTAATTTCCAACAATATTGATTTTAACACATCAATGTACGTGTGATATTCATCATCAAGCAACATACATCATCATATAATACTTTGACTTTGGGTGAAACATCCTAATAGGATTAAAGATCATAAGATTAGGGTTTCAAGATCTTAGTGAACATATCATAGCATTTGAGCAAGATTGATGACTTAGGCATCAACATAGTCATATTGAGTCATTTTTGTAAAATCTTGGGAGTATAAATGAGATGAAGCTCGATTTAGTGCCATAAGTATCAACATGTTACTGATTTGGAATCAATATATAGAATGGATTATCATTAATAAAATCCTGATACAAGATTAGATCTCAATTCATCAACATGTGCACTAAGTCATATTTAGGGCTGCATAGTCATAATAGGGCACACGAGTAATCCACATGATACTTTGAGGTAAAAGGCATGGATCGTTACTGATCTTACGGCCGTATAGTATTATTAAACATATTTGATCCATATTTTGCATATGGTTTAAAGATCATCATTAGAAGTCTATGTTTTCGTATGGTGGCACTTTAAATATCATAAAGTCATATTAGAGTACAAGTGTGAATAAATTCCATTCTTGGTTCAAAATATAGCATAAATTAACTATCTAGATATTCAAAATAGCTTAGTGATGCACACAATTTCTCTACCAAAACTCGGCTTTATTTTTTCATGATTTAAGTTTGATTTCTCTCATATTCATGTGTGTATGATCATTTTTCCAAAATTATCTAAAATATCTCTTATGCATCAAAATTGTCCATATTAGATATATTTAGGCTGCATTTTCTTTATATTATAATTTAACAAATACATTGTTGCTTAATGTATACTTGATCAAGTCAAAATAGAACAAAGTTGGTAACACCAACTTATGTCGGTGGTAGTGACATGAAGAGGATGTTGACCACTGTAAAGATAGAGAAGGATCGAAAAGGAGGGGAAGCGTCAAAACATGTCTTAGTATGACCAACCCAAGTTGTGACACTGAAAACTCATGCCCTAAAGTACAATAAAGAGGAGGAGTCAGTTGCATCAACATTTATCTATTGACTTTTATCAAGACAAGGCATACATTCTACAACCAAGTGGTGTCCTAATTTTCCCTATATATACCAAAGGAGTGTAGCCACCTAGAGGATCTAACTAGGGAGCAAGGCATCTCGCCTATGGGGAAGACATCTTAGTTGGAGGAATCTCACCTTAAGGCCATCCCAATGGTCTTCCTTTGAGGAACCATAGTCCAAGAAGGAGGAAGTGAACAATATAGAGTCACCTTATAGGAGTTTTCTATGGACTTATTCTTTCTCCTCCCTTCTTATAATTTGTTGTTGAGCATGAGGGGCTAAAACCTCATTCTTATGAACCCAAGAGTAGCCCAACATTAACTTTTTCCATGTGTATCTCTTGATTCAATATAATCTTTTCTTTGAATTTTGAAAACAGAAAAGCTTAAATGTTTTGATTATGATTGATCGCCATAAGTTGACCATGGTTTGATAACTTTTGCAAAAGGTGGTTAGAAATGATTAAAATGATAAATCATCTATGATTGATCACCAGTAGTGGACCGCTAAATGGTACGAAAGTGGAGCTGGCAGTTTGGAAAGTAGTTCTCATCATAGTCACTGAAGTACTATGAAAGTAGGCTTACCACTCAAAGTGAATATCCATTTGGTCTCTTCTATTGATTCTTCCAAAGAGGATTGATAACTAGGCTAAATAGTGTACTACATTGCAAAAGTAGGTGGTATAATCTATAGAAATAAATAGAAAGACACATATTGAAGTTATGTTTACCTGATAGAATACATGTATAAGTTGATACTATGGTGAAAACAATGCTCTAAAGAATCCATCCATCCGATTTTATCACCAACTATACTTTCTTCACCTTTCATTCTTGTTTTTAGTATTAATCACCAAATCAACTCTTTCATCTATCTTAGCTAATATGTTTCAATTAGTAGTAGTCTTTAGTTGTCCTAGTTCTCTGATTTTGATATCTATGCCTCTTTGAGTCTCTTTATTACTTCAACACATACACTTATGTTTTTACGCACTTTTAAGCTATGTCGTGTTTTTGGCACCATTCCTGGGGAATGAGAAACTTTATCACTACAAGGTGAAGAAATGGTTCACTCTAGACCACCTTTTATTTATGTTATTACTTTTTCTTTCCAGTTACAAACTTATCAGAAAATCTTCATGTTTTTGGTAAATTTTCAATGATTCCAAATGCATCTTTATCTTTTTAGAACATGTTCATGGTCCATACACAAACTACAGACTATGGAGAGTCCTCTTTGGCACCACTTGAGGATTATCAAGAAAAGTAGGAGACTGATCGCTAAGAGCACGTGGAACAACTAGACGACATGTCTGACCATGGGGAGAATAATGAGGATGTGGGACACCTCAGACAATGAGCAAACCATATGCAACAAGATTAAGGACTCATTTTTTACAACACAATTGGGTCCCATTAAAGTGGGAAGTTATAAGATTGATCCCTTTCTTATTATACTAATAAAGTCACAAGTTTTCCACAAGCACAGTAATGAGGAACCCATGCAACACATAAATGGCTTTGTAGAAAGCTGACATGATTATAATAGTTTGCATTCCTGAAACAATCATTTGTCCAAAACTATTTTCATATTCTTTGATAGATAGGACTAAAATCTAATTTTTAAGTCTAACCTCTAAATCTATAGGGTCATGGGAAGAAATGATAGATGTGTTCTTGCAAAAATAATCACTCTTTAAAAAAATCTAGTTAGCAAATATGTATGGCTTTACGCAGCTTGCTAATGAATCTTACTCATAATCATGGGAAATATTTCAAAATATGTTAAGAAAAGTACCACACCATAGAATTGATTTGTATCAAAAAGAGAAAACTTTTTATTATGGCTTGTACATAGGAGAAAACATATGCTTAATAGCGCTGGTGCATGATTCTTTTTTAACAATAAACCCAATAAATTCCATGAGATGTTAATAAATATGTCTAGAGATCAGTCATGGTGTGAAGAGTGTGAATGTTCCACTAATGCAGTTTTTACTATGCTAACAAATTCACCTAAGGGTTGAAATCCCTAAGGTTTTACCAAAACAACATGAAATAATACCACTCACAAGTGAAAAGGTCTTATTGTAGTATAGTTAAGGATCAAATCAAGACAATGTAATTAAGAATATGTTGGTTTAAATCTAGCAGAACTATAACATCCCAGGATTTGAGGCCTTGGATAAAATGATCTTAAAAGGAATGATTGGACTACCCATATCACCAAGGTGCACCTCCTTTTCCGGGAGCTCGTCACTAAAGAACTCCATAGTTAAGCATTTTTATCTTGGAGTAGTACTAGAATTGGTGACCAATCGGGAAGTTGACCCCGACTTGCGCATGAGTGATGACAAAGTGTGTAGTTAAGGCTAGTGGTGGTTTGTGGGGCCATTTGTCATTCTTGAAACTCTATTAGAGCCTAGGGTAGTGGGCCCAAGCATTACAAATGGTATCAGAGCCATAACCCCTCCAGTAGATGGGGCCCACATGGGCATGTGGCATTCCAGTCTTGAGCCATGTGGTCCATGCATGTTGGAAAGGGATGTCTATGGTTGATGTAGCCACCCTTGCGCTGGTATTTCGTGATCGGGAGTTGGGTGTCCATGGGCGTTGAGCCTTGACGAGGACGTCAAGAGTGGATAATGTAACATCCCATGATTTGAGGCCTTGGATAAATTGATCTTAAAAGGAATGATTGGACTATCCACATCACCAAGGTCCACCTCTTTTTTCAGGGAGCCCATCACTGAAGAACTCCATATTTAAGCGTGCTCAACTTGGTGTAGTACTAGGATGGATGAACAGTCAGGAAGTTGACCCCGGCTTGCACACAAGTGATGACAAAGTGTGCAGTTAACGCTAGTGGTGGTTTGTGGGGCCAGTCGTCATTCTTGAAACTCTACTAGAGCCTAGGGTAGTGGGCCCAATCATTACAAGAACCAATAATAATATTTAGAACCAAGTTTGATTCAATGATTTAAAGTAATTGCAAGGAACGTAAAAGTGTGGGACTAAAAACTTAGTTTTAAATCAATAATGATGGTCATTGGGGTGATATTAAGTTTCACCACCGCTACACACACTACCACATCCATAACATGTCTAGGCTAAATATAACCATCCAAAAGGAGAAAAAAGCAAGATCCACCTATAAGGTGTAGAGATAGTGTAAGTATCCCTGCGAGCTCGATGTCTCTTTACTCACTTATCATGTACTTACTGCACCGAAGATATCCTTTTGGAAATTCTCATCGACTCATCAACCAAGTTAATCGATATTCAAATCCTAAGAATAGAAGATGTCTCTACAAAGGAATATAATAGATCATGTAAAGTAGGCGATCAATCCACAAAACATGCATAAAACAATTAACATTGAGTTGGAAGAGTTATATATACAATCACATGGAATATTTAAGAATAGACATGTAAGAACAAATAGCAGGGCTAGTCATCACACCCCAACAAGATGGACTACTGGCTCTTCATAATCAAAACAAAGAAAAGAGGGAAGAAGGAATATTCAGCCATGTTCATCATGGAGAAGACGATTCAAGCTTAATGGAATGATGGTTTTCTACATGATGAAGAGGTTGACTAAATAGAGGGAAGAGGAGAACTCCTAGGACAAGCTTGGATGTCTCCTTCTTCACTTCTTCTTTCTTCCTTTAGATTTTCCCCATCAAAGAAGAGGAATGATGGATGGTATGTACAAAGATGAAATGGGAATGGAATGGTCATATTCTAATAGCATTGCAATGAAGTCCGATAGAATGTTGATCGATGAGCTTCCTAGTTGGGCACAGAGCAGAAGACTCTCGACTTAGATGAGTGGAAGCAACCCCCTCTAAAGTTGGAGGTGGTAAGGTATTTATAGTTACATGGTGTGGATGTTGTGACTTCTTCATCCTGCATCTTTGTCACAAAACAAGTTGTGTCTGTGTAGACGATTCATCAGACATTGAGAATTGAGGGCTCATTGATTACTAAAGTGTCTGGGTTCTCGTCGGTCATTGAGGTTTTGGAATCACAGTGGGAACTGGGTTGGAAACCTATTGGGCACTAAAGTGGAAACCTGTCAGACACTAAAGTGGAAACTCGCCCGCTGCCAGGATTTGCAATCCCAGTGGGCATCAGGTTGGGAGCCCATCTAGTGCCAATATTTTCAATCCCGATGGGAATGGGGTCTGAAAGGTTGGACGTTAAGCAATTTTCTACACCAAAAATGGTAAAGAAAGTAATTTGGGTGTCTTTTCATAGAAGTAAGAATGGAGACAAAAAAAAGGTAAATCATGTAAACTTGATAGTATGGAGGTAAAACATACACTTACATCCAAAAAGTTGGATGTTATAAACCTCCTCCCCCAAAAAAAGAACTTAGAATCCAGCTTGTCCTTAAGGTAACTAATAGAATCAGAGCATCGAGTGACTTAAAAAGGGCTTTCTTAGGTTAGTGTTTGGAGCATCACAAATGCCTTTATGCCAACTTTAGGTCAAGATATATGATAAGTGTTTGGTCTCCTCTCTTGATCTACAAATTCATTCTCTTAGTTCTGGAGTTGTGTTACCCTTCATATTTGTTACAACTTTCTCTTGAGGAAGGATTTCTCCATCCTGATACATTGAAGATCTCGTTCCTAGTCATACTTGTGTAAGGTTTTGGAAAGAGGTAGCTTTCACACCCAACTTATATTTTTTGGGAGCCCTAACTATTTGTGAATGGGTGGGTTAAGGTTGCAGGGTATTTTGTATTTCTTAGGCTCACTTCAACCATGGGTATTTTTGTATTGACGATGTTTCCCAATTTTTAATTATAATGTAGTTTCAGGTGGTTCGATGAGATCGCCTTTGAAAGACAATTGTGTATGATTTGGCTTTCGAGTTTGTACCCGTCGACATCTTGATGGAACAAGTCTCATGTTTTTATTCAAGTTTGGCTTTTATTCTTTCTCATGAGGTTTGGGTTGATAGGATGTATAGTATATGTGGGCTATCATGCCTCTTTTGATCCCTAGCAGGGAGTTTGAGCACTAGATGGGGTAGGTATTTCCTCTTATGAGATGTATGCTCTATATAACTTGTACTTGAGATCAAATTGCTCAATCAGGAGCATGTCAGTCTGAATCCTCCTTATTTTTTAGTGACCATTCCAGGATAATGAGCATCCTTATGCATTCTATAGTGTATTGAGATAAAGATGGCATAAGGGCATAGTCATACTCAATTTAAAGTGAATTAGATATCCCTAACCCGTCATTCTTGAAGTAATTATGCTAAGAATTATCTTGAAGACAAGGAGGTCTAAAAATGAGAGTTATAGTGACATCCATGAATATTGGATTCAGAAATTACCAGTGATAAAAAAATTCCTTTGATTTATCAGAAGTCCTAAATTTCTTTCCTAAATTTTTGAATTTTTCAATGAAAGGAATAGAAAGAAAACGGTTAAACAACACAAACTTTAATAAGTATAAGGTTAGGAATATTACCTCCCTTTCCTTTTTAGACATCCCAAACATATCATACACTCTGTCCCAAAGTGTCAAAGATTGAGGTTGAGTGTAGATGGGTGAGGTTTTACTCATGTTCTACTAGTCCCTAGTTTGCCCAGAAAGAGCGCAACAACATAGAAACATAATATTTGCAGAGAGGATGACAAAATTTGTATTATAGGCTTTTGACCTTGAGTCCCCTCTGACCCTATGCTTACATCCAATGTAGGTAGTGGAAACCATAGTCATTGGATAATTGGAGCTATTGGAGGCTTTGATGAGAGAATTGTGGTTTCTCAAAATCTTTGCTAAGGACTACTTGGTAACCCCTATCATGTTATTGTATCATCTTTATAATTTTTTCTGAATAATGTTTTGGTTTTTCCTTGTGACATTATGCAGTTTTATCATATTTGTGTACTTGTTTGGCACTTATATGGCATCAGAATTATTGTGAAAACTGCGGTCTTTGCCATTATGTTGAATACTAAGAGTGTCCAATTGTTATCATGCAGAATTGGTAAGCAAATGAGGGCTGATAGGGAACTTTATAGATGTTGTATTATCATTCTTTCTCTCTTGAATTCTTCTTGTTGATAATATCCTCCTATAATAGGTAGTATGCCATGTGTTTATTAGGCATGCCATCCCCAATTAGGGATTGATAGGCTATCATCACACATACAGACATGTTCCCATTTTCCTTCAAGGTATCTCACATGTCATCTTTTAGATCACATATTCCATTTCTTTCAAAGAAAAATTCCCCAGGATTGCCATCTTCATTTAATCTATCCATAATCACGTGCAAGAGTTTTGAGAGAAGATCACATGACCATTTGTCAAAGTTTGAGAAACTGGCCCTATAGACCTTGCTTCTAGAAGTTCTTCTTCTTCTTTGTCTGGGAGGACTTCTTCTTCTATCTCACCCTCCTCGGACTGGTCAACAGGTTAAGTTGCTTCATTTGATGTGGCCTCTGATGATTGGACTTCACTTGCTGGGGGTATCACTATTTCATTAGTTTCTGTGCGGGGGGCTTGATGTTCAGTAGGTGGCTCCACTGAGGGTTTATTTTGAAATATTTTCTTCTTAGAGGTGGGTCAGCCCTTTTCCATGTTATGGCTCTCTCTTTTTCTAAAGGGTCCAACCGTAGAGTCTTCCTCTGTTCCCTCCATGGATGTTTCTCTAGAAGGGGGACGCCTGTACTACATTTGGAGGCATCACTAGATCATTAAAGAAGTGGCATTCATGGATGACCTCCATGGCATCGTCACCACATAGACCATGCATGTTGTCTAGGAAAAGGTCTTCAAATGTAATACCTTTGTTCACTGCTTCCATTAGCCATAAGATAACAAATGCACAATCTCCAGATCCAGACTCTTCTTGAGGGACCTTCATGTTGATCACAAAGTTCTTCCAGCATCTAACATGTCTATTTCCCACTTTCTAAATCACGTGTTGGAGCCTTATTGAAATATTCTGAATGTCATGCACTTTTATGCTTTGGAAGACCATAGAATTATAAGGTAGCTTCATACTACAATAGTTGTACATAGTCATTTGTCATTTGTACAATTCAACTACCGTCATCACACAATGCTTCATTATCCGAATAGGGAAGGTAACAAATCTTCTCTCTTGTCTGGTTACTGTGATCTGGAGTTCTTTGCGACGATAGATGAATCAAGTTTGGATTTAGATAGCATTTTTGTCAAAATAGATGTTCTTAAAAAATTTATGGACCTTGTCAGGGTGGAGGAAATCCTCAAGTGTTAAACAAGATATTTGTTCTAGGTGGATTGTCATCCATTTCATCTGTAAGGACGTACATGTCCCTATACGAGATACTACATACATATGTCAAGTCCATCCCTACAATTTATCAAGGGAGGAGTGGAAGCATGGGATCTCGTGGCATATCATCATGATCTGAGGGTCCGGGTTCTTTGGATGGCACATCCAAGAAAAATGAATCGAGTCCCCTTTCATCTTCATCTGATGTTCCTTCCACTGATGTAGTTTCTTGAACTGCTGATGCAGATTCTAGTACATCGACTGCATGAGATTCAGACAATGTCAATTCTGGTAGGAATACGCCAAGTTCAACTACCTAGTCGATGATTTCCCCATTGTATGTGGTATTGATTCTAGGGGCTTCATCATTAAACTCACTAAATCAAGATCGATATCACAAATATCCATCCCGCGAACCATGTCACTTGCATCGGGTTGAAACATCACATTTCGTGTTAGGTTCAAATCTTCATAATTTGGCTCACCCTATCTAGCCATCTTAGTGATTGTTTCTTCAGGTGGCAAGGTCATGTGCTACTAGGGAGGGTTCCCTTTCAATTTTTGAAGTTGTATTTCCTCTTCTTGCTATGCCTATTGTGTCAGCATATCATCCATTGGTAACACATTCAAACCTAGTTCAATGGATTGAGTTTCATGTTTGTTTGTTGAATTTTCTCTATTACTTTGGCGAGCTTATGGAGCGGTTGTCTCCTTTCTTACTGAGGCCACCTACTCTACTTTGTCCTAAAATAGCAGGTTGGAAGGGCATGAAGATGCAACTGTCAGTGATGGGATGGCATCACGTTTCAACTTTTACTGACACATCTTTCCTTGTGTTGTAATCATTCTTCTTCTTCCAATCCATTCAGAAAGATCTCACACTCTTGGAACATCTCATCTCACTCTTTGTGCATCTCCACCATCTCAGCTTCCATTGCATCCATAGCCATCATCATTTTCTGCTACATCATCAGTATGCCATCATGAATTGTAAAAACCCTACAATTCTTTCCTCTAACATTTCTACTTGCATTGTCAGTGCCTTTTAGCTAGAGGATATGGATAATGAAATAGAAAAGGAGTTTTTATTTCCTCACACATAGCATCAAATTTACTTCCGAGCTCCTCTTCGGGACTTGGTGGACGTTGTCGTTCCTATGGAAGCGTAGTTGTAGTTGCTGCATGGACTATTTGTAGTGTTGTTTCCTATTTCGCTCGAAGTGAGGATGGTGCAGCCTATTCAACCTCCATCGGTTGGTCAATGTATGCATTGCCTGCGGCCATCAGTTCTGCAAAGGTTGCCACTTCTATATCTGCCAGTTCCGCTCTTGGTACTTCTTCTGCCTCATTAGTCTGCGTTTCCTTAGGGTGGATGTCCTGGTTGTTTTGAAGGGGCTTAGGCTCAACTTCAGTAGAGTTTGGTTCATTCTTTGCGGCTTGGTGCACCTCCTCTATGACTTGATCACTCTAAGTAACTTTCTAGCATGCATGAATATGAAATATCAAAGAAAAACCCCGATTGTCACTCCAGACGCAAGCCTTGGTCATTGCCTTAGTCCGAGCTTCTTCAATAGCAACATTTTCCTCTTGGGTTGCATTTGTTGTTTGTGATTTTTGAGACTATTTCTACTCCTAATCTTTTGTTGTGGTAGTATTTGGCTAAGCAACTTTGATAGCATTGGTGAGTCATCATTTCTTTGAGACCTCAGTGCAGACTCTGAAGGTCAACTTCTTATTAGATGATGTTTGTTTTGCGACCTATTTTGACTTATGTTGTTGTTGTGAATTTGAGATTTTTGTCTGAGGTGTGGCATGTCAAAGGATACTACAAGATATCATTTTATCAACATCGTCTTTGGAGAGTATCAACTTGTGTGCATCATAATTGTTCATTTTAGGGAGAGGGAGTAGGCCATTTTACTTTACAAATCTATAGTAATACATGTCGCCCTTAACTACAATTACTCCTATTGTAAGGAGGTATTTGATGTCGACAAACTTGATACCCTTTATCTCTTTAAAATTCCTCAGTATAAGGGGGTATCGATACCAGTATCCAATCACAATGATCAGATCCCCCAAAAAAAATCTTCAGGTCCTTTGGGGCCGATAACAATGGACAGTTTAACAACAACCGCCACCGAACTCTTCTCCATCATGCACCAAATCAACAATAGATCTCCTCTCGTGATGTTACTAGTTTTTTATCTCACAAAGATGACATTGGTGACAATCTTTTATATCACCCTAGTAAAGCTAGAAGACACTTGAGCTGCATTGTAAGAGCCAAGATTATGTTTTGACTCCCCTGCCAACCTTTCCCAGGTCTTGCTATTGCTAAATCTGGTGACATCTTTATCATATCCAGCCTTGGTGCTGGCAGAGGCATGTTCCTCTGTCTCATAGAATACGACGTTCAACAATCTTTTTGTCAAGAGAAAGTATGTTTAAAACATTCATACATACAACTCGAGTTTACCCCTGACAGTCTCCCCCTCGTCGTCTTGTACTGTCACTTTCTTCAAAGATGATATGAATTTGTCCGTTAGATTTGTATAGGAATTATGATTGAAGAAGTAGGTCATAAAAGGTTAGATCCTCTTAGAAATTATTCCACCCATTAGTAAATCCCAAGCTCCTCTAAAGCCTAGTGTTCAATGCATTGGTTCGCCCGATAAGCCTTAATTTTGATAAACAATTCATCATTTTCTCTTTGCTCATCATCCATGGTTTGGGAAACATCCTTTGGCTGCTGGGTTAGAGTTGTGTCATCGATAACTTCTGGTGTTTCCTACATCTTGCTAGTTTTGATTGCTATTTGGATGAAAGTTACCATGACTTCTTTATCTTTTACTTATGACTATTTTCTCTTTCTTACCCATGTTTTCTTATGTGTTGGGCTTTTGAGAGGTTCCTTCTCTACTTTCCATTTTCCCTTTTTTATTTCCTTCCTCTGATGGTAGATACTTTGAAGAGACACTTGTTGAATCTGGTTCTCTTTCCTCAGATTCAATCAGCTAGTACTCTAGCAGAGTGACTAAGTGCTCCCTCCATGATTGCAATTTAAGGCGGTTGACATGATTCATGTCCTTGTCTGCCTCTAAGGCTTCTATGATTTTACTAATCACATCCTCAATTCCCTCCAAGGAGGTGGCTTGCAGGTTGAGGGAGTCAAAGATAGTTGTCAATGTCATGTTGACTATTTGGAAGAGTGATTTATCAGTAACGAAAGATCGATTGCAGTCAACCAATTAAGATGGATGTTTGGTTGGATTAAGTGACCAACACTAAATTAAACATCGTTAAGGTAAATGGGAAGATGAGATTCTTGTCTTTGTTGGTGGCATGGCTGGTGATCAATGAAAAAGAGAGATAAAACCCAACATTTGATCAGATCAAAAGACCTTGGTGGTCGATAGGATTACAAACTATTGCAATACTCGATGGTCGATGAAATTCATACCATGCCAAACCTGACTATTGATGGGATTACATATTACCACAAAATTGGGTAGTCTACTTAAATTTAGAAGAGAGTGGTAAGACAAAAGGGTGCCGACCAAAAGGTCAAAGAAACTAAACTTTCAGGTGAGCAATGGAGAGGGTGGAAATTGTTTAGATTGACAATAAATGAAAGGAGCTTGAGAGGTAACGGGTGAAGATGATTTATGGAAGATTAGGTTTATAGGTACCACACGTGCAAGATAGGTATACTGGGTGAGAAACTAGCGATAGATCTCTTCCTCTTTTTCCTTCATCTACTCTAGTGTAGCAATGGTGTGGTTGTGCCTAAGCGCGGATGATGGTGATGAGTCCCAAATGCTGGCAGAGGCAAGCGCACTAGAAGCGGCTGGTGGTGAAGATGCAGAGTATGTCAATGATAGAAAGGGTCCTTGTTCTTCAATGTGGGGGTAGTGAGAGCTTAGAGTGACACTTAGGTCTTGTAAGGGGACTAAAAATAAAAAGTACATATGTCGGGTTATTGGAAGGGTTTATATACACTGGCATCTCAATAGGGTTAGAGAATCTAGCAGTCGACATGATTTTTACTGGGATAAACCCAGAGGTTGACGAGATTATAAAATTTGGTGGTCACTAAAAGTTCGATAACCAAGCCCCGATGAAAAATGTGCCACTTTGATGGCCGACAGGAAAACTTAGACTTAGAAAGCCCGATGCAAAACCAGATTCTTGGTGACCACTGGTTCTGTAGGTTTGACACCCTCGAAAAAGATTTCCTATGGAACTTCTTCATGTCAGTGATCAATGAACCTAAAATCCTCGAGGTTCAATGAGAAAGTTCACAATTTTTTTCAAAATTGTAATTGCAAGTGAGTATCAAGAGTTCAGCTATTATTATACACTTTTTGAAAATATTTTGAAATCTACAAATTATAGAAAAGGAAAAATAAAAAGAAGAAAGTGGGTAAAGATAAAAAGTGAGATGATACTAGCCACCCTGCACCCCAAGACTTAATAAATTTCTCACCCCGAGCAATCGCCAAGTCTGACATAGAGGTTAGTATACATGCTAGTTGGGTCACTGGGTGTGGTTGCATACTTATTAGCGATGTTTCTTCTATCTGACTTTTTTTTAAAAAAATGAGGAAACATCAAAAATTGAGATTACATCTCATGATGTCTTCTCAAATGGAAGGAAAAGTATGTAAGCTAACATTTGGAGCAAAGAAAACAAGGATATAGTTCAGGTTTCCTCCGATAAGCACATGTGTTTTACAATGTTGACTCGTCATGTTGTTTTTAGTCTACATGATAAGGTGCAATCTTAGAGAGACTGAGAGTTTTTTTTTACACTCATATCAACCGTTGTGAAGTTTCTCTTCAAGAATTGATCATTTGCCACAAATTTGCCAGACGTTTTGCTTCATAAGATGAATGCACCATGCAGGTAGATGTATCTGACAATGTATGGTCCTGACCAACGGGAACAAATTTTACTTGGGAAAAATCTCAGCCTTGAGTTGAAAAGTAGAACTTGTTCTCTAACTTAATTGTCTTTCCTTCTTATATGAGCATCATTCATTAACTTTGTTCTTTTTTTGTAGATGCACATGTTCTCATATGTAGTCATGTTGAGTTCTTCTAGCTCTGGTAGTTGTAGTCGTCTATTTTTTTCAGGCTTCTTTATATCAAAGTTAGCTGCTTGATCTCCCACTAGGCTTTATGTTCCAATTCGATAAGTAGGTGACATGACTACCCATAAATCAACCTGACGGGTGTGGTGCAAAAGTGGTTCTTGAAGGCTGTCCTATAGGCCTACAGAGTATCGTTGATTTTGTTGGCCCAATCTTTGAGATTGTTCCCAATAGTCTTCTTTAATATGACCTTGAGATGATGGTTTGAAACTTCCACTTGACCACTCATTTGTGGGTGGTAAGGCGAGGTGACTTTGTAATACACATTATATTTCTTTAAGAGATCTGTTCTAGGAAGTGGGAAGCTCCATCATATATGGAGGTGCATGGAACTCTAAAGTGGGGGAATATGATGTCACTATAAAGGTTTTGAATCACTTGACACATTGGGTATAGCTTCGACCCACTTGGATACATAATCTACCACTACACGGATGTAGAAAAAACCATACGAAGAGGAGAATGTACCCATATAATCCACACCCATTCATTGAAGATTTCAGCTTATTTATATAGTTTCAAGAGCATTTCATCTCTCTTGGTGATATTGTCAGACCTTTGACATTTATTATATGATATGACAAAATGGTAAACATCCTTAGATATAGCTGTCCGGAAAATTCACATTGTAGGACCTTTAATGCAGTTTTTTTAGCTCATGTGACCCCTAGCAGGGTCTGAGTGGCATTATTCTATAACAAGAGAGGCTTCCTCTTCAGGAATACATCTTTGATATAAGCCATTTGCATACAAATTGAACAATTAGGGTTCTTCCCAGTGGTATTGTCTGACGTCATGAATAAATTTATTTATCTCAACACCTATACATTGTGGGTGTATGGCTCCCACAATGAGATAATTGATGAAATCTGCATACCATGAAATGACTGCTGAAGCCTTCATGAGTTGATCATCTAGTAGAGAGACATTGATTGGAACCACATTTGTGTCAAGAGCATAAATGCGACTCAAATGATCTGCTACAATGTTTTCTGTACCCTTCTTGTCTCTTATCTCCAAATCAAATTCTTGCAAAAGGAGAATACCCTCAACAGTCTTGGTTTCACATCTTTCTTTGACAGTAGGTAACAGGTTGTAGAATGGTGTGTATAAACTATAACCTTCGACCCTACCAGGTATGATATGAATATATTGAAAGCATACATCACAACCAAAAGCTCCTTTTATATAGTTTTGTAGTTTCCTTGGGCTTTGTTGAGAGTTCATGACTCATAATAAATAACATGATGTTTCTTTTCTATTTTTTTGGCCTAAAACGCCCCTCACTGCATAATTGTTGGTGTCACACATGATTATGAAGGGTTGAGACCATTCTGGCACCTAGATTGTGTTGGCTAAATTGGACATTAATATGCCCTTTGTTTTGATGATGACAAACATTTCACACTTGTGGATCTAACACATTGTTTGAGTGTTTCAAGGTTCAAAGGAATAAGGAAATCCTACTAAATGGGAAGATGAAGATCAATACAAATTGAAGATAAAATGTGCTTAATTGTATAAATGTTCATGATTGTACTCAAATGTAAAAACTTGTACAAAAATATAATGTACAAGTGCATAGATTTTATGTAAATAAAGCGTTAGATCTTCCCTACCCACTTATAATCCTTAGATAGGTTTTCCCCCAAACTTAGAGTCACCAACACACATTGAAACACACACTTAGTAGGTGATTCAAAAGTCTAAAATAGGGACATCCTCGGCCAAAGAAATTGTCGACCGAGACACACTCAGACGAAGTTCTTGTCGACCAAGAACCACATCGGTCGAACTTGAGAGTACTGTTCAACAACTTATACAATTGTACTGTAAAATAGTCTTTGGTCAAAAATAATCTCGACCGAGTAAGCTTCGGTCTATAGCTTTTGACTGTTAGACTGAGTGGTTGGTGGTTGGGAGTTGGAAATAGACGTTGCAACACTTTTGTCTTAAACCCAGGTTCGATCGAAGAAACTCTCAACCGAGACACGGTTCGATCAACCAAATTGTCGACCGAATAGGGTTTTAGATTGTTCTTTTCAAGCACGAATAAATTAGCAATTTTTAGCCAACTTATGCAAACTTAATGGCTAGTTAAGCACTAAGAACACTCTAGACACTCCCTACAATATCTCTAATCACTTGTAAACCATTCCTATAAATAGGAGAGGCATTAGGACACCCAAATCACAACTGCATACACAATACCAAGCTACACTTAAGCATCCACTATTGAGAGCAACAAAGCTAGAATTCACTTGTCATCTTCATCGTTGTGTCCTATAGTTACAATATCCTAGCCACCACATATAGCCACGTCCATCCTAAGTGGATAGGAGATCTAAATGCTTGATATAGGATCAAAGTGTTGTACTTCATGGGATAAGTATTTTCTTTCTTCCAATCTATTTGTTCTATATTGTATTTTGTTCTTCTTGACTACTCATAGGGTTGGATGTTTTTGAAAGGAGGTTACTTAGTGCTAATTCAACAAAGTGAAGGCTGCTCCAAGGTGTACTTGAGATTACTTCAAGAAGGATCCTTCAAAGGAGGTTGGAGCTACTTCTAGGTGAAGTCTATCTCAAGGTGGTGGAGTTACTTCAAGGTGGTGAAGGTTGAGGCTACTTCAAGGTGAAGGCTACTTTTAGTGGAAGGTGATTGTATTTTATGTAACATCCTTATGAGGTACTAAATTAAATCACTTTCAAAATCCCAATTGGAAACAATTAGGTTGTGGAATGACAACCTTTGATTCAAAGATTGGAACCACATTAAACCGAAGTGTCTTCCTTGTTTCCCCCTTCTTCTTTAGTTGAGTGCTTTAATTGTTTCAATTAACTTTAAATTATCCAATGATCTATATTCACCCCCTATAGATCTTTCAATTGGTATCATAGTAGGTCTTAAAGGAGCCATAATAGGTCTTGAAGAATGGGGGACGATGTACTTCACAACCTCAACCCTGAAGGAACTTACGTGAGCTGACCACCACCCTTTTGTGGAAGCAAGTACACTTATTGGAAGAGAAGGATGCAATTTTACTTCCAAGGGATTAGTTTGGGCCTTTGTAGGATGGTATCTACACCCTATGTACTTCCTACGACGAAATATGCAACATGGGATCCAAATACTATAAAACAAGTTCAATTAAATGCAAAGGCGGTAAGCATTTTATATTGTTCTATTTTTTAAGTGAGTTTAATAGAATATCTTCATGTGATAAATCTTATGATATATGTCATAAACTCTCCATAACACATGAATGAACTACCCAAGTTAAAAACACCAAAATTAATATGCTTAAACAAAAGTTTGAACAATTTTGTATGCTACCTAATGAATCTATTAGTGAAATGTATGCAAGATTTTCTTCCATTGTTAATAGTTTAAGTGCATTAGGCAAATATAAAAGTGAAGAAGATCAAGTATCCAAAATTCTTAGATTGTTACCTCCAATATACAAGCCAAAGGTGACAACGATTGAAGAAGCTAATGATCTCACCACAATGAGGATGGAGCAGCTCATTGGCAATCTAGAGACTCATGAGGTAACTCTTGAAGAATAAGAAAGATTGGAAGCTGAACACAAGAAGGAGAAAAGGAAGGATATTGCATTTAGGGCATCAACTAAAGAAAGCAATGAAACAAGTTGAGAACATAGTGAAGAAGAGGCACTCATTGTAAATGGTAAGCAATACAGAAGGTTTAAAACTAACAAAAATTCTTCTACTTCTTCTTCCCTTAGGTTCTTTGAATGTGGTAATAAGGAACATTTAAAAAATGAGTGTCCTAAAGTCAAGAAGGGAAATAAATCTTCTCTCAAGAAGAAAGAAAAAGCCTACAAAGCAGCTCGGGATGACTCAAGCGATGATAGCAAGAGTGAGGAGGAAGTGGAATGTCTCTTGACCAAAGAAGACACGGTAATATGTTTCATTGCAACAACAAATGATGAAGAAAATGAGGTAAGTCTTATTGATTTATCTAAAGAAGAGTTTGTTACCAATATTGAAGAATTACATGATAAATATGTTGATTGTAAAAATAAATTAAAAAGGCTTACAAAAACCAATGAATATTTTTATGCTAAATTGAATGATATTACTTTTGAAAAGGAAAGTCTTATGTTTGAAAAAGCTAATTTGGAATCATCTATTAATGATTGCAATATTAAGTTACTTTATCTAGAAGATAATAATAATTTTCTTTGCCAAGAAAAGGTTGAATTTCTTGCCAAGATAAATGATCTTCAAACTAAACCTATTCTATGTACTCATTCGGATTATGTTGCTATTGTCAAAGAAAGAGATAGTTTGTTATCTAATCTAGATCAAGCAAAATTAGACCTTAAAAAGGGAATGTATGATATTGCTAAGTTGGAAAAGGATAGTAGCATGAAAAAGAAAGACATTCTTGAAAAAAATCCTAAAGGACTCATTTGGGAAAATTGGGAGGAGAGGTCTAGGTTATGTGCCCATAGACAAATCATACCAAAAACTAGACCTAAAAGGACTCAAGAACCCAAAACTAAAGTCATGTATGTGCCTAAAAACAATCCAGCTCATGACTACAATGTTAAAAAGAGCAATGAAATTGATTTCATCTATTGTCATTATTGTTTACGTCTTGGATATTATTCATTTTCATGCTCTTACAATAAAAATAAGGATAAGGATCTAGTTTGGTTTCCAAAAACTTAGAAGTGTGGAACACTTAGTTGATATTTGACCTAAAACTTAATTTGAAAATCTAATTGTCTAATCTCAACTAAACCAAGCTTTAACTTGCATATCTTTATGATTTGATCAAAAATAACAACATGCCTTGTTTAAAACTGATACAACACACATAACCCTTCTCAATCAATGAATTTCTCGATCGAGACTCTCTTTGGTTGAATAGATAGTCAACCAAGAGTGGTTCTGTCAAAAATGTACTTTATGGCAAATCATTCTGGCTGACACAATAGCTCGATCGAAATATCATTCGATCAAATAAATTGTCGACTGAGTATTGTTTTAAAAAGAGATTATCTATTAGAACCTGTTACACTAAATGAGATTACTCAAAACATTAAACACAATCAATCACCAATTAACCACATACCCAAAAATATGGGTAAATTAAAACCAATTTCAACATCAACACCCACTCAGAACATTTACATAAGAGCCCAATATCTTTCTTGTATCCATGCTATGATGAGAATTTGATACAAATTGTTCTATCACCGTAGCCACAACATATATACACAGAATAACAATATTTGTATATGCCACATAAACAAGCATTAACATGCTAACAAAATTCTGATTCGTTTGAAAACATCATACAAACCTTTCTAGTCTAGACCTAAGAGTAAATGGATGACTCGAGGACACACTAGACATCTAATCAACTTTCTCAAAGATTCATTACTATAGATCCTCTTTGATGTCACATGTTTATTTTTGTCACTTCCGATTACCTAAAAAAATGTGGCGAACCACAAGGGTGAGGCCCATGTCTCAGCAAGAGATATAACTACTAACAACATTTATTGATTCCAACATTTTTAGGTAATGAGACAGTTTAAGAATATATAACAAATAAGATCAACAAAACTGATGATTAGCAAAATAAAAAAAGGAGTAGATAACAACAATCTTCATTAACTAGACTATTCTCATATTCCTATTGACAGTATAAGGAGTCTAGCGGCATGAGCATCTCTAACATCATGAACAAGTCTAGTATCGTAAGCATGGATAACAACATCAGCATGTCTAACAAGTTGGAACATACTGAATCTCAAGATCCTTTATGAAATTTACCCACTTTTATACTTTTCTTTGCCTTCTAGTCCTTTTGGACTCTTCTAATAAATTTCCCATCCTTTTGAGCCTTCTTGGGCCTCAATGTTGAATTTGAGCCTTTCTTGAGGTATAATTCACAAATTACATACATTTATGTTTATGTAGGGGGTTTTGCACAAATAACCCATCTAATAAGATAACTGAGGTATAATCATGCAATTCAACCATTAATGAGATAATATGAGCGGATTATGTTATTTGGAGCTTTTTATATCCCTATTAGATAAGATATGAGTAATTTAATGTATTTGAGTGTATTTAACCCAGTTACTTTCTCTCTCCTCCAAATAGGGAAATAATGCACTAATATGAGTATTATATGTTGAGATATGACTCATAATGTTTATATGTGACTAATATCTCGAGATATACCCTATTATGTCATTAAAAGATATTCTTTATATTAATTGCTCTTTTTATGCTTTATTATATGCTTTAATAGTCTATAAATTAATTAGGGACCTAACCATGTGATTTTCGAGAAACTAATGGCATATCATCGTTCTAGGTGTTGTAATTAACCAATGGTTAACATTTGGGGCTGTTTGGACTTAGTTTGACCCTCCAAATGCTTTTTACAAGTTCCCATATAGTTTAACTATAGTAGATGAATCGACATTGTATTCATTGCATTGATTTCATGTGTCACGCACTCGGCCCCCATTGGATCTCGATCCAATGGATCTGGGGTCATCTTCAACCTCCAGCCCGCCGACCAAGAGGATGCCTAGGCTCCTCCACCTCGTTCTCCCTCTCCTCTCCACCATTTTACAAGATTTAAGTTGTGTTGGCTTCGTCTCCTCGAGCCACACCGTTTAAGCCTTGGCTCGTCGGCTCCCGTGCACTGTGGATAAAACACCCAAAATTGTTGGCCATGTCTTCTCACCTCTGACATCGTCCTGGTGCTTCACAATTGCTCACATATAAATACCACCTACCGCAAAGATCCCCCGCTTAGCCCTGAAACCTCCACCTTCTCACTAATATTACGGCCCTTTTACTGGATGCTCAGTGATTGAATCACCCCAATAAAGCATATGGGTGAGTTCCTCTCATCTTGAGCTTCGTTTTGAGTACCTGTACGTCTGTTTTGGTTAAGAAACGTGGAAACACCAAAATGGGCAAGCTCCTTCTCCGCAGCCATGGCTGGCGCGTGAGGAAGGAGACACCCGTGACTTTTTATGCTTTTGCCCTCACATGCTCCTGCCTTCACGTTTTAATGCCAAGGGCAATTTGGTCTTTTTCCATTTTGTTTCTCACAAGCCTTTTTAGCCTACATGGATTTTTCTTGCTCTCTGATTGGTCGAGAGCAAATAAATCATAGAAAATGGATACATTATCGGAAATATTCGAGTAAATACTCGTTGGAAAGGATTTTTCACATAGAATCCAAATTTATGGTTTTGAAGTCCTAATTCTATTTCCTTTTTCGAAGTTTGCCTTGGATGCCACTTTGAGTATGTTAAATGTTCTAAAAATCATAATTAATTCATATTAACTCCAAATTGAGAAATAAGACATGTTTTCTTAATCAGTGAAATCTAAGTGAGATTTTGGTCCTAGTTTTGAGTCCTAAATCAAAGGTTTCCTCAAAGGTATAAAATGGGTATTTCCTTTATACTTTATGCTTAATAAATTCTAATTTATGTGAAATGTTTATAACTAGGGTTAATGATCTTGGATACAATCTAGTCAGTGATAATGATGGATTTGAATCTTCTATAAGGTATGTGGATCCTATGATTGTGGAATATATGTGCTAATAACCTATCCTTTAATTGGGTTTTATCCAACCCCCATTTTCTTAATGAGGCAATTGCTAGCCTTGATATCTTCTCTCTATTGCCTTTATTTGGCTCCTTATTTAATTGAATCTTCTATTTTGTGTGTTGACTCATTCATTTGAAATACTTGAATATTTCTATTACCAATGTTGGTTCATTTATTGAGATTGTTTCATGGGTTTTATTCCCCATTTCCTATGATGCAATATCATTTATATTTCCACTACTGCCAAGTGGATTACTCAGCAAGAGGAATTGTTGACCAAATAACTAATGTAGTGTACATGAGTACAAACCACCCATAGAGGGCGTGTGTAATTTTTCCCTGGGGAATGTGCATTTTCTCCCCATATTATATATACTTTTGACGTTTGGGATGTGCATTTTCCCCTCTCCACTTGGTTGAGGTCCAGTAGGTGCCTCACCCTACATTAGAATATTTGTTGTCAAAATATCATTCATGATTGTCGATTATTATTGTGGTATATGCATCTTGGCATAAGTTCTTAAATGATAATTATTATACTTGCCTCATACTTTTGACTGCCTTAGTATAGTGAATCATTTTATTATGCAATTGTGTGCTTTATCATTGTCCTTATCCTTTTTAACTAACACATACTTTTATCTCTCTTTTGTTGGATGATCCCAACCATCCAGATATAGGGTCAGAGCGTGCAGTTGAAGCTTGGTGAACCTGCCTAAGGATAGGAATAAGGAGTTCAACTATCTAGCTCTAGCATAGCTTCCTATATTTATTAAGTTTTTTTTTTCTTTGGAGACAATAATGATTTGGTTTTAGCCTTCCTCTACCTAGATCCTATTGTTTGTATAAAGTTGTACACCCTTTGGGAAATTAATTTTGTAAAGTACTCTTTATTCAATTGAATATAGTCAAAGTTTTAACATCCACTGCAACACAATTGGTGCTTTTGTTTACCATGATTATTTAGTAAAGATTTTGTGGTCTTTACAGCATGGTATCAGAGCATCAAGGTAGTCAGAGTCTTGATTAATTCAATATGTCTCCTATATAGAAACCTTGACCTTATATAGTTCCCTTTAGTAAGTTTTTCACCTTAGAGTGGACCTATGATGAAAGATTGATTTAGGACATAATAATTTCATACTAGAAATATAATTTGTCAACTTTTTGGTGATTAGTCTTTTAGGTTGCTACTAGGGCATAAGTTGATAGCAAAGGTGTCTAGAAAGGGTCAGGGTCTGGGGGCTGGCAATATTTTCCTCCGCACCACTAGCTTGGCTTACGAGGACTCCCAGATCCATATGACGCCGGCCTGGCCTGAGCTGATATTGACCGTCCCAAAATAGCATACCTTTGGAAAAATTATCTTATTGTCGAGTAACCTTTTGAACCTAGTATATGATGTCTTGGTTAATCATGTAGAATCCCCTTATGTGTCCTTAATTTCCTTATAATATCCCTAGATTTCTAAGTTGGGAGTATCCTACCCTATATTGGGCTTGAAGTTTATAATGGTGTTTAGTAAAACAACTAAGTGTCGGATCTCATACATAGTTTTACCTCAACCCTTTTTTAAAAGTGAACTTAGTAGTAGTGCTCTTATACCTTGATAGATTTTGGAGTTTTTTATTTCGAGGAAGAAATCCTCTTTAAGGGGGTGGAGTCCCACAATGCTTTGAAATCAAGTTACTCTATCTTTTAAACCCTAACTCCATAGGCATGGGATTAGTGAGCTTATATGGTTAGTGTTGGACAAAAAAAATATAATTATAATTCATCTTGTTTGTTTATATACAAAAGAATATATAATAAGTCATCTAAGGGGATAGTTCATATGCTTGAACCTTTACATATTCTTGATGCACATGATAGTGAGTTACTCATCACTAATTGTTCTTACACTTAATGTTGACCATGTCAGCCTAATAGTATGGTTAGTAAGATTAAGGGTCTAGTCCATGCTAGGAATGCATAGCATGTAATGTTCATGATGACCTCAACCCTAATGTGTAATCATCTAGTCCTAACCATATACACATCTATATATACATCTTTGATGCCTTCATGATACATTAGTGACTTAGGTGTCATCATCAGTTAACACACTTGGAGCATATATATGGATTATAATCACCTAGTTATATTGGAGACCATGTTATCAACATATGTAAGGCATATCACCTTGTTCCCTAATATACATCTCATTAATCACCTTATCATGATTTAGTATATGAATCAATTCATTAACGTTTAACATGTTTCATATTGTTCACTAAAACACATGAATGACACAAATATGGTTATGAGTAATTGGATTCACATAAGTTTGCATTAATGCCTAATGCGATGTAAAATATGTATAATTCATATTATGGAGTGTAATAGGAGAAAATGATGTCATTAACTTGAGTATCTAATGTTAGTTGGCAATATGTGATAATATATGTGACCTTATTTGGGATTATGGTAGGCTTAATAACTTGTTGGATTGTATTATCTTTTTCTTACAAAATTATCAGTGATAATTCTACATGATGGTTTTTATAGAGATTAAGATTCTAGTTTTTAAGGTTTGTGACCTAATACATTAATAGATGTTGAGATTTTCTTAGTAAACCATAATTGTGTTTAAAACCCTTATAAGGGAATGGCATATGTTTTGGTACTTAATGATGAGATGTAATCCTTGTTACAACAACGAGTGTAAAATGTATGGAACATGTAATGGTATAATAAAGATGATGCCATGTTAATTATATTAGGTTTGATAAAATGTTATATGTATGGTGGAAACCTTGGTCAAACTTGGCTTATGTGTAGATCCTTTGAAGTAACACCTAGTTATCAAATGTTGGGATGTTGCACACTCACCCTATCTCTTTCCTCTTGCTATGATTTTGAGGACAAAATCCTCTTTAAGGGGTGGAGTGTTGTAACATACTGAATCTCAGGATCCTTTACACAATTTACCCACTTTTATACTTGCTTTTCCATCTAGTCCTTTTGGACTCTTCTAATAAATTTCCCATATTTTTGAGCCTTCTTGGACCTCAATGTTGAATTTGAGCCGTTCTTGAGGTATAATTCACAAATTACCTACATTTATGTTTATGCATGGGGTTTTGCACAAATAACCCATCTAATGAGATAACTGAGATCTAATCATGCAATTCGACCATCAATGTGATAATATGAGTGGATTATGTTATTTGGAGCTTTTTATATCCCTATTAGATAAGATATGAGTAATTTAATGTATTTGAGTGTATTTAACCCAGTTACTTTCTCTCTCCTCCAAATAGGGAAATAATGCACTAATAAGATTATTATATGTTGAGATATGGCTCATAATGTTTATATGTGATTAATATCTCGAGATATACCCTATTATGTCATTAAAAGATATTCTTTATATTAATTGCTCTTTTTATGATTTATTATATGCTTTAATAGTCTATAAATTAATTAGGGACCTAACCATGTGATTTTAGAGAAACTAATGGAATAGCATCGTTCTATGTGTTGTAATTAACCCATGGTTAAAATTTGGGGTCGTTTGGACTTAGTTGACCCTCCAAATGCTTTTTATACGTTCCCATATAGTTTAACTATATTAGATGAATCGACATTGTATTCATTGCATTGATTTCAAGTGTCACGCACTCGGCCCCAATTGGATCTCAATCTAACGGATCTGGGGTCATATTCAACCTCCATCCCGCCAACCAAGAGGACGCCTAGACTCCTCCACCCCGTTCTCCCTCCCTCTCCACCATTTTACAAGATTTAAGTTGTGTTGGCTTCGTCTCCTCGAGCCGCAGCGTTTAAGACTTGGCTAGTCGGTTCCCATGCACTGTGGTTGAAACACCCAAAGGAGTCAGCTATGTCTTCTCACCTCTGCCATCATCTCGGTGCTTCGTAGTTCTTCACCTATAAATACCACCTACCACACCTCCTTCGGCCCCATTGCAAGCTTTTCCATTTGTTAATTTGGCCCGAAGATCCCCCGCTTAGCTCCGAAAGCTCCACCTTCTCACTAATATTACGACCCTTTTCTTGGCTGTTTGGTGATAGAAGCACCCCAATAAAGTGTACGGGTGAGTTCCTCTCATCTTGAGATTTGTTTTGAGTACCTATACGTCCATTTTGGTTAACAAACGTGGAAACGCCCAAATGGGCAAGCTCCTTCTCCGCAGCCATGGGTGGCGCGTGAGGAAGGAGACAACCCGTGACTTTTTACACTTTTGCCCTCACGGGATCCTGTCTTCACGTTTTAATGCCAAGGGAAATTTGGCATTTTTCCATTTTGTTTCTCGCTAGCCTTTTTAGCCTACATGGATTTTTCTTGCTCTCTAATTGGTCTAGAGCAAATAAATCATAGAAAATCGATACGTTATCGGAAAAAATCGAGTAAATACTCATTGGAAAGGATTTTTCATGTAGAATCCAAATTTGTGGTTTTTAATTCCTAATTATATTTTCTTTTTCTAAGTTTTCCTTGTATTCCACTTTGAGTATGTTAAATGTTCTAAAAATCATAATTAATTCATTTTAACTCCAAATTGAGAAATAAGACATGTTTTCTTAAGAAGTGAAATCTAAGTGAGATTTTGGTCCTAGTTTTGAGTCCTAAATCGAAGGTTTCCTCAAAGGTATAAAATGGGTATCTCCTTCATACTTTATTCTTAATAAATGCTAATTTATGTGAAATGTTTGTAACTAGGGTTAATGATCTTGGATACAATCTAGTCAGTGATAATGATGGATTTGAATCTTCTATAAGGTACGTGGATCATATGATTGTGGAATATATGTGCTAATAACCTATCCTTTAGTTGGGTTTTATCCAACCCCTATTTTCTTAATTAGGCAATTGCTAGCCTTGATATCTTCTCTCTTTTGCCTTTATTTGGCTCCTTATTTAATTGAATCTTCTATTTCGTGTGTTGACTCATTTATTTGAAATACTTGAATATTTCTATTACCAATGTTGGTTCATTTATTGAGATTGTTTCATGGGTTTCATTCCCCATTTTCTATGATGCAATATCATTTATATTTCCACTACTGCCAAGTGGATTACTCAGCATGAGGAATTGTTGACTAAATAACTAATGTAGTGTACATGAGTACAAACCACCCATAGTGGGCATGTGTAATTTTGCCCTGGGGAATTTGCATTTTCTCCCCATATTATATATACTTGTGAGGTTTGGGATGTGCATTTTCCCCTCTCCTTTTAGTTGAGGTCCGGTAGGTGCCTCACCCTGCATTAGAATATTTGTTGTCAAAATATCATTCATGCTTGTCGATTATTATTGTGGTATATGCATCTTGGCATAAGTTCTTAAATCTTAATTATTATACTTGCCTCATACTTTTGACTCCCTTAGTATAGTGAATCATTTTATGATGCAATTGTGTGCTTTATCATTGTCCTTATTCTTTTTAATTAACACATACTTTTATCTCTCTCTTGTTAGATGATCCCAACCATCCAGATATAGGGTCAGAGCGCGTAGTTGAAGCTTGGTGAATCTACCTAAGGATAGGAATAAGGAGTTCAACCATCTAGCTCTGGCATAAATGCCTATATTTATTAAGTTGTTTTTCTTTGGAGACAATATTGATTTGGTTTTAGTCTTCCTCTACCTAGATCCTATTGTTTGTATAAAGTTGTACACCCTTTTAGGAAATTAATTTTGTAAAGTACTCTTTATAGAATTGAATATAGTCAAAGTTTTAACTTCCGCTGCAACACAATTGGTGTTTTTGTTTACCATGATTATTTAGTAATGATTTTGTGGTCTTTACAGCATGGTATCAGAGCATCAAGGTAGTCGGATTCTTGACTAATTCAATTTGTCTCCTAGATAGAAACCTGAACCTTATATAGTTCAATTTAGTAAGTTTTTCATCTTAGAGTGGACCTATGATGAAAGATTGATTTAGGACATAATAATTTCATACTAGAAATATAATTTGTCAACTTTTTGGTGATTCTTCTTTTAGGTTGCTACTAGGGCATAAGTTGATAGCAAAGGTGTCTAGAAAGGGTTAGGGTCTGGGGGCTTGCAATATTTTCCTCCATACCACTAGCTTGGCTTACGAGGACTACCAGATCCATATGACGCCGGCCTTGCCTGAGATGATATTGACCGTACCAAAACAACATACCTTTGAACAAATTATCTTATTGTTGAGTAACCTTTTGAACCTAGTATATGATGTCTTAGTTAATCATGTAGAATCCCCTTATGTGTCCTTAATTTCCTTATAAGATCCCTAGATTTCCAAGTTGGGAGTATCCTACCCTATATTGGGCTTGAAGTTTATAATGTTGTTTAGTAAAACAACTAAGTGTTGGATCTCATACAAAGTTTTACATCAACTCTTTTTGAAAAGTGGACTTAGTAGTAGTGCTCTTATACCTTAATAGATTTTGGAGTTTTTGATTTCGAGGACAAAATCCTCTTTAAGGGGGTGGAGTCCCACAATGCTTTGAAATCAAGTTACTCTATCTTTTAAACCCTTACTCCATAGGCATGGGATTAGTGAGCTTATATGGTTAGTGTTGGACAAACAAATTATAATTATAATTCATCTTGTTTGTTTATATACAAACGAATATATAATAAGTCATCTAAGGGGATAGTTCATATGCTTGAACCTTTACATATTCTTGATGCACATGATAGTGAGTTACTCATCACTAATTATGTTTACACTTAATGTTGACCATGTCACCCTAATAGTATGGTTAGTAAGATTAAGGGTCTAGCCCATGCTAGGAATGCATAGCATGTAATGTTCATGATGACCTAAACCCTAATGTGTAATCATCTAGTCCTAACCATACATATATATATATATATATATATATATATATATATATATATATATAATCTGTCAATCCTTAAAATTGTTACCCTTTGGGTCCGATCTTGAACTATACTTCCATAAGATCCATGCACTTGCACGTGGTGAGTACTTTATGTTGGTTAAGGTAAACACTAGTGATTTCACCTCTAGTGAATTTGCCACTGCGATATCATGCATGTCACTTGTGTTCTTTGAACAAGCCAAAACATTATTGTAAAGAGAAAGACCAAGGTTAGAATGATCGACTTCATGAGCTCTATCGACCTCATGAGTGTGATCGTCCTCTGACTTTTCCACCACCCACTTCAATCATAGTTTGATTTGACTTCACCTAGACCAAGTATGACAATGAAGAAGTGGAGGTAATCAACCTCTCCATGTTGACTAAGGAGATCCTCTAAGGTAGATTCAAACAAAAGGTGAGTAGATCGAGCTCTCAATTAGATTTACACGAGTATCAACCTCTCCCTTCTTCCCTTTACTATTTTCATTGTTTATTTTTGGAACCATGACTTTTTTAAGTTATACTTTGTCTTTCTTGCACCATGAGTGGCTAACTTTCATTGACTTGGGAAGGGAGTAGCCATAAGTCTCTTTGAACCATGTAATTTTTTCTTCTATCGTCTAAGTGCATATATTCTCACAATTTGTTTCTACACTCCCATTTGAATGCATGCTTATTTGATTAGCTAACTTCTTTCAATATTTGATCTGAATAAATCTGAGGGAACTATTTTAGGGAGACCTAGAGTATAGATTAGTGAAAGTCTTGAGAGTGAGGAGTTACTATAGAAAAACTCATATATTTATTCTCGAGCTGTTGGTATCATTTTGAGAGAGAGACACCTTTAGATATGACCCTAATCTTGAGAGAAGGAAAGCCTTAGATATTTCTAGGACTACTTTGAAAATGTGTTGGGAATATATATAAACTAGAAGAAAAGTTATTGCGTGGTTGATGTTGATCTGATTGGTGAAATCCAATCCAAATTCCCTTTACCATAAATAAGACTATCCTCCTTTTTTGTATCTTTCATAAACTAGACTTATTACTTTTAGTATATTGGCTTGTTCCATAAGTAGAACACAACTTTCATCCACTTTTGTTCAATTAAACTAAGCCAAGTCTTTTTGTTCTCACATCATTGTTTCTTTATATCCCTTGTTTGACCCTGCACTACTACAATAGACTCCATATTGAGTTGCATACATCTCTTAATGTTAGATATAAATTTAAAGTTTGACACCTTCAACTAAGAAAATTAGGTTTACACGTTTGACCCATGTTTAAGGGCGATGAGTCGGTTACCAAAACAATACCATCTTGTGGGTAGTAATTGTAAAAGTTGAAGTTTAGAAAAAGAGAAAATTACAAGAAATAATTTTATAAACCATCGAAGACCCAAAAATAGATCCAGGGTGATTACCAGAGTCACCTAGATTGGAAAACCCTAGAAGAAGCATACAATAACCCAAATAAGTGTTACACACCTACATTTATAGAAGAAGGGAGGGAAGATGTTGAAACCACATAATTACCAAAACCTATATAATTTGGAGAGTGGAGGCGCTTTGGGTACCTCTTATGGAGGCATCAAAATTATTTTACTACATATCTAGGCACATAGAAAGAAGTTGGACTTGCTCTTATAGTTCAAAGAAACTGAGGTTGGGGAGAGACACCAAGATTATTTGAAGGATGGTGAAGTTGATATCCTCCATTTTTTTTTAATGTTTTGTGCCAAATTTACCCTTACTTTTCTCATATGTTAGTATTGAATCATGACTATATATATGAATTTTAACATATTTCCAATTACACCTCCTAACAAGAGAATATTTATGTTTTCATGAATAGTAAAATTTTGAGGCCTTGCATACCATAGATTGCAATCCATTGGTTGATGGGTCACCCTAAGTCCTATGAGTCTGGTTGAAACCAAGGAATCAGATAGAGATCCCATCAATCGCAATCATGCATCAAATAATAATAGGCATCAACCAACATGAGGAAAGGAAGTACCATTTTATACATAACCTCCAACAAGCAATGGAAAGCATCAAGTAGGGCTTCCCATTACACTGCCCAAAGGTCGCCATAGAGAGGTACTTACATTTAATACATACTCTACATTGATTGTTGTGAACTCATCAACCGATGTGAATTCATGAACAATTTTTTATCCAATAGATAATGCATCAGTGTATGTTGTAGTGTTAGATCTCATGATGAGAATAACACACTGACTGGTGGGATGTATTGAATTACAATACATCAATTAACGTGGTCCCATGTATGATGTGTTTCTTGGAATGGCCATCAAGCATCATTTTTTAATTATTGTCAAACACAAAAAGTCACATGCCTCGAGGCTCATGCTACTTTACTTTTGATGCATGAAAAGTACTTTATTAGAGAGAATTCAGAGGCACCTCGAGCTTCCAATGATGCTTATAAATATGCATCCAATTCTTCCATTTTGGGACATCTTGAAATATTGTAAAGCAAACGTAATACTACTTTTGTGCGGGACCTTAGAGGTAGACAAACACCATACATTGATTGGGCTTCATGACCACCATCATCAAGATTTAAAGGGACAACCCTCAATATATGTGATGTATGTGAATGTTACATATGCATATCACATTAATCATTGATCATGTTTTTAGGTTATAAATTGAGGACTAAATGTTTCCAACCATTGATCTTAACTTTTTTAGATTGAAAGCTTTTGAGTTCCTCCCATTCAATCATATCAAACAAATTTGCAAAGGGATTTAAACCTTGATTCATTTAATCTAATTTCAAACATAATGATAAATATTTAAAATATCGATTCTAGTTATCATATTTACATGTACACAAGTCTTGATAAAAATACAAATTGTGGCAAAAAAGAAGCAATATTTCACACTGTTGTTACAACTCTCTTCTTTATATATAAAAACCTAGAGTGAGAGGGATTCACAAATTAAACTAATGTAATACTTAACTTCAATGTCAGATATACTATGATGCCTCTAAATCTTTGATTCACTTGGTTTCTCTAATAAATCATGCTGATAGAGGGGTTATCTGCTCTCTTAGTGAATGAGTAAACAATAAAATAGTCTAAAGCAATGTATTAGGCACTACAATGCTCTTTGAACAATTCAAATTAAAAGCATGGTAGTAATGCAAATTTAAAGACTAAATGTACAAAAATTGCATACTGGGATTAAGAGAGGCATTCTCTCCCCCTCTCCCATGCCCATGACGGAGGCCGAACATCCATGAGGGTGGTAAACTAAGGCGATAGCTAGGATTTGAACCCAGGTCCCTTTGTTATGAGACACCGTGCTTGACCACTTGAGCCACTCCTTGTCGGCACAACACTCACTACTAGAAATATGTAAGTACCAAAATATTTCTAATAATTATTATCTTTCAGTTCTTTTCATTAACCCTGACTTAACTTGACTAGTTAACTGATACTATGATGGCCAACTAAACATAACTGACTAACTAAACTTTTTATCAATACATATATGAACTAATTTGTCTTTCTCTTTTACTTGAAAAATGAACTCACATGGATCGTACCACCCTAGTAAAAGCCACTACAATGTGACTTACAATACAAATCTTAAGGTAAAATCGAGACCTCAAGACTATTACTAACTCCTTGGTCTGTGTCGAGGTTGCTTGTAAGGCATGGAAGAAGCTAAATAGTGTTTCCATAACTTTGGCCCCTTGTCCTAGGTACTCAGAGGAGGTGCCTCTAGGCTAAAAACCCTTAAATCCACTCAATGTGGTTTTAGAAGGGCTGACTTATAATACAAAGTAACTCCAAAGAGTAGGTGCACAAGGGTTATATACTCCAACTGTGATTGTCATGGGTACCACTAGAATCTCCAATTATTGTTGGATGCCCCTACTAAATTGAACTTGTACCACCATGATTTGTAGTTATTGTTGGTAGTCTATTGAATTGAAGTACCAATGATACTTAATCCATCGGTGTTGGGTACTTCCTATTTCTATATCTGGATTACTTATTCCTATATATGATAGTTCATAGCTTGTTTCACTATCCAGAATAGAAATTTGAAGGTATGGGTTCTATAGTGGTTGGGATATCTATTTCTACTATATTTTATGAATATATATTTCTATTAGATTGGTATCTATTATTTTTGTAGTTATTGTCTGAACTACTGGACTAGATAGTTAACTTATTAATTACCCTTATCTCCTGGTTTCTCATACACCAATCCTTACATAATTTCTCAGATATTCCAAGTAGAAATCATGTCTGATAAAATATTCATTCTCATTCCACATTTCTCACATGTAAGTCATAACATCAACACAACCTTTTGATCGAGAGAATGTCATTTGTATTTACTTAAAATATCATAGAAACTCATTCCATTCTTGACAAGGATCTGAACTAGATTTCTTGCATCACAAAATAAAAATGTTTGTGCATATAAGTCAATATTAAACTAGAAACCAACATTATGACAAGTAGAGCTTCAAGCAACCATTTCTTATTGAATAAGATTATTATGCTTTTATAAGCAAACTAAAATGGGTATTTATCACCCCACCATTCACTAGTTTTTTCACTAAAATGGGAAAACTCTAATTTGTCAAAATCCAAATAGAAATGATCAATCATGTCCAAATTCAATCACTAATTGCATAAGTAAGACCATATTAGATTTTATCTAAGTTTTGGCTAAAATCTTCTTGATTTTACCTGAATAATTCTAAAATTCAATTTTTCACACGAGTCTCAAATAAATTTTGTAAAACATGTATACATCAAGATACATAGATTTTTGTATCTATTTCATCATACAAACATTAGTACACCACGGTTTGAACATTCAATGAAATGTCTTGTAAATTGAATTTAAGAAGAATTACTTTCTGTTCATTTTTGTTTATGGAGAAATTGTTAATTTAAAGTGAATTAATCTAATAAATGCAATACTAAAATATTGATTTATCCACTTAATCACTTATATTTATTAATGATTGCAGAATAATTTGGATTGACATACAATTGAGTCAATTCTCATATAATTCTAAAATTCAAATTTTCACACTAGTCTCAATAAATTTCGTAAAACATGTATACATCAAGATACATAGTGTTTTTATCTATTTCATCGTATAAAAATTAGTACACCATAGTTTGAACATTCAATGAAATGTTTTGTAAATTGAATTTAAGAAGAATTACTTTCTGTTCATTGTTGTTTATTGAGAAATTGTTAATTTAAAGTGAATTAATCTAATAAGTGCAATACTAAAAGATTGATTTATCCACTTAATCACTTATATTTATTCATGATTATAGAATAATTTGGATTGACATACAATTGAGTCAATTCTCATATAATAGAGCTTTTCCCTAAAATGACAGGACTCCACATTTCCCCTTAGATCCATATTAAAATTATTTCCAAGGAAAGTAGGAGGAAAGGAAAAGTATTCGATGATTCCATATGAAATTCACAAGTTGTAGCATAATAAAACCATAATTATAATTTGAATTTAGACTTGTTTGACCTAAAAAATGAAGAACTTAGATTGTTCTTCGCTCTTTTTTAAAAATCTTCTAACATTACCTCAAGATTCGTTTGGGCATCTAAATTTGGAGTTTGGGTTTATGGATTAAGTGGCAATGAACCTACAACTTGGCTTTTGATATATTATATTGATCTATATATGGGTTAAATACTATTTCACCCTCAATCTATCAATTGGTTGGCCGCCATTGGCTGACTCTCCAGAAACCAACTCATATGTTAATAAAATAGTCCCTTATATTAGATCCATTTTTTTAACATTTAGTATGTTATCTGAAATTCATTTTTAAACCTATAGTTAAAAACTCAATTTGAATGTATGAATAAAATACTAAAATTCATATACTATACTAGTAAAATACAACCTTAGCAGTATGGTCAGTTGAATATTCCTTAAATAGACATGACTAAAAAATAACTCCTACATGGAATTTTCAAGGCAATCTAAATTACTTATAAAATACCAATAGTCATTTACTTCACTGCTATTTTTATCACATAGAATCTGATTTCATTTTTTGAATATGCTATCAATTTATGCAACTTTATGCATTAAGATTTACCAATACATAAATTATATTTTAGGATTTGCTTAGAAACCCTATATATATCCAAATGTGTATATAATGTACCAGCATGAACAGCAAAATTAAGCATTGAGATCACACTAAACATCTGAAAATTAAGCTCAGGGTTTCATAACCCTTAGTTACCTAATAAGTAGGAGCAGAGTCATTATATGTCTCCCTCTTAAAAACATTCATCTTTAAAATGTAAATATATAAAGAGAAATATCCATTCAAAATTATTTATATTTTACTTATTCTTGTATTTCTTATTTTAATACAGAGTCTTACACTAAATTTCTTTTGTTTTCTTTCAGGTTCCAATCACCTTGTAATAAATTATTTAATATCAACACTAAAATACATTTTTAGGATAAGTTTATGAAAATGAGACTTCTTTCAACCTAGAATACTCTTTTGAGGTTTCTCCTTTACTTATATTTTGTTTTGTGCAGTAATAACTTGTATAGTCAATTCTATGTTATAGTTTTGTAACACAACTGGAAATATTAATGATATTACTTTGTTATCCACAATTCTATTGTACTAAGTTCATCTTGTATGATTGAATGATTGGGATCATAACCAACTATCCCTTCCATTTACATCATTAGTTCATGTACAATCAAACAATATAAACAAAATTCAATTTTCTTGAAAACACCTTGCACAAGCTATATTTCTAGAAACTCAACACTGATGATAATTACTTGTTCCATTGATTCATTTATTAGTCATCATTACTTATCTCTTCTTATGAATCCTTACCTTTGATCAATTTTGAAGATATTATTGACTACAAATGTTCAAACAGTCAAAACTTAGCAAGGACTTTTTGTCATTCCTAACCTCTATTTAAGTTACATCTCTTATACTTCATTTTCATCTATATTTATCTTTTCTTGATCCTCGCCATCTGTTCACTCACATTTCCCACTTGAATCTCTTATGTCTTGAATCAAAAACTAATTCATCATCTTTGTTATTATTTTTAGGTTTCCTCATATAACCTTGTTGGCATATGAGGTCAAGTTGCTACCAACCTGCATTGGGTTGCAAAGTCACAAAACATCCTTAGATATATAATTCATCTACAACTTATCATTTTTTAGTTATTCTTTATTTCCTACAATCAAAGTTCATTCCTCTTTTAAGATTCACATATATCTTATTTTTCTCTTATACCTTCATTTTATTTTCCTTGTATCAAACTTTCTCTAATTGTTCCACTATACTAATATGACTCGTGTTGTATTATCAATATTGTTACACGATACATCACTTTTGATATTTAATTAGCTTCAATACAATCATTTCTTCATATTATGTTATTTCTTAGACTTTGAATTCCTTGATGTGGCAATCCATAGAGTTCTCCAATTCTTTGCTAAGACTCAAAATCAGCAATACATTCATGTCAAAAATACGAGCATCTCAAAATATTTATAGCAATTTTTGAAATATTTTGATTATATCTCAAATTTAAAGTCATTTTATTTTTTCCTCTAAGGATACGTGCACCACATAGTTTATATAATCTTTTCTTGCTCTAATCACAACTCTAAAATCAAATAATAATATGTTACTTGTATTGAACTCATATATTACTTGGTTACATTCTTATCTTTTTCTCATCTCTAGATAATTTTATGAATATCCCTCTCTATTGCATAAGGTTTAATTTTTAGTGGGCATTCCATTTCAATTTACTTTCATGTAAAAATATATAGACAATAAGGAGATACTTATGTATTTATAAATCTTCTCTTCAACTATTCACTCAATATTTTCTCTTTTAATAATCTTAGTTTTATTGTCTTGTCTAGGACCCATCATGTCTTGTCAAAGAAAGTCTACTATTAAACATTTTCTTACTCCTCACATTTTCCTTACTATCATTCAAATATTAGTTTAAATCATTACAATGTAAGTGTACTGTTGATCATCATATCCTTTATGTACACCATTCCTTCCATCACACATCATCAGCCTTCCCTAATTTCTTATAATTCAATTCCCATTGACATATCTATGCAAATTTATAATTCCATGACTTGTATATTTCTCATTGTCCCTTGGTTGTACCATGGATACTGCTCCTAAATCAAGAATTTTTCTTTTTAATTTCACCTTTTAAACTTGGTACATAACTTTTACTTCATTTTAATTTATATATCTCATGTAAGGGCAAAACATTTATGCTAAAATTAAATATCAATTTATATCCATGTGACTCATTCACTTATTCAACATAATCATCATCCTTCTTATATTTAACACAAGAAAATGATCAAGCATGTTAGAGTGAAATTAAAATTATATGTTAATAACATCTAAATATGATTGAAACAAGTTATATACATTTGAGTGTATCTTGGGATGTATGTTTTCATAATATTCTCTTATCATACATCCATTTTTCCTTAAACCATGACAATTGTTTTCCCTTATTCTTTTTTATTCATCTAAATTTATTATGTTAGGCTCATTCTTACTGATTCAAATATTTTTTGGTACTTTTGTAATTCTATCCTTATTATAAACATTCCTCTTAAAATGGACTCTTTTCTTGTCTTGTTTATGTTTTCATCTTGTGTTTTACCAATTAATGAATGCACAATTATGGGGATCTATTATGGGTTTCATTTTTCTTAATCAAATTTATTTCTATAATTTATCTAGTATGCTTCTTTTGTCTTGTTCATTTAATCATCTTTGGGGCTCTTATTACAAATTTACCATTCCATCTCTTGACAAAAGAATCAATCATTCTACTTTTATTTTAACATTATCTATCCTTTTATATAGTTTGTTTCAACAATTCTACATATATTTAATCTAGTGAATTGACTTCCTTCACTATTTGGCAGACTTGATAACTATCTACTCTACATGTAGTTGGTCAGTGAACTTCTAGGTTAGATCAGGACATTTTAGATTATTTATACTAATTTAGGTTCTAAACATAACCCAAACACCACCAAAAACTCTTGTAACATGTATAAGGCATGAATTGTTATCTAATATTTTTCTATACATGTTTGAGTCTTGAATTCCCTTTTTATCCTCTCTTAGTGCTTGAACTTAGGGTGCTCTTCCACTATTTCAAATATTCACTTAATTACTATCTTCACTTGATTTTCACTCATTATTCCATTCATTTTTTAAAAAGTCGAGTATCTTAGTATTCTCAAACTGTCATGTCTATTGATTTGTATTCTCAATCTTATTCTCACACACACACACACACACACACACACACACACACACATATATATATATATATATATATATATATATATATATATATATATATATATATATATATATATATATATATATATATACTATTGGAGTCATTAGATCTGAATATTACATCCGATCACCAATATGAGGATGTACATGTGGTCCTGAAGCTGGGTGTTATCAAGGATTAACTAACTTTCATCCATTTCAAAGATGTAGGAAGAACATAAATCAAGGGAAACTCAACTAACAATACTATTAGATCTACATAATGCATAGAACATAAACAATGAATGAGTAAAATTCCAAATACACAAATATATTTTAAAAGATCATATATGTAGAAATTGAGTATATGAAATTCATATAAGCAAGATCATTACTTCCCCTATCAAATGAAATCAAGAATATAAGTTAAATTTGCATTACATAGTGTTTCCATGATATTACTCTCTTAATTTCATTTCTAACCCTTATACTTCTAGGGTTTCTCTGGATTCCATCCTCCCACTACCTACCTGACCAAGGAATATGGTGAAGAATAGAAATTGTATCTTGATACAGGTTGATCTAAGTCTTAGATATTGGGCATGGATATACAAACGCTCAAATCCCTAGATTTATCGTCATGTCATCTCTAATATTCCACACTTATGACTCCAAGTTAATGAAATAATGATCCTTAACAACTCAACCTGACTTTGTGCCAATACATTAGATCCGCATCTGACAATAAACACTAATCACGTGATTTGGGCATAAATTGAGGACTACATGTTGCCAATCATCACTCATAATTTTGTTTGAATGAAAAATTTGAGTTCCTCACATTTAATCACTTGAATCAAATTTGCAAAGGGTTTTAAACTTTGATTCATCTAATATGACTTCAAACATAATGATGCATATTTTAAATATTCATTCTAATTCTAAAAAATATATATATTCTGTCAATCATGGAGAAATATTGCACACATCGTTACAACTCTCTTCTTTCTATACAAGGATGTAGAGTGGAAACAACTGAGTGAACTCATTTGATGTAATCAGTGTTTATAAAAGTGCTATTCGGTGTACGGGCGGACGGGGCACTGAATAGAGTATATGCGGTATGTGGGAGTATATGCGGTTTTGGATTTTTTTAATAAATTAATATATCTATGTATATTTATATATCAGTCATATAGAATTATATGTCACATTGAACAATTACATACAAGGACAACATAGAATGATTAATTAGAAGAAAGGGAACATCAATATCATATAAACATTTAATTAGAAACAACAAAAATATCATATAAATTTCATTTCTTCAAGTCCATGTATGTGTGTTTGGAAAAGCGGTGATTAAGCGGCCGCATAAGTGGGTAATCGGCTGCATAAGTGGTCCTGGACCGATTATTGGTCCGCTTTGACATATGCAGAGTGGTCCCCTGTCCGAACCGCTTAAGCGGCCGCATATGCGGCCGCACGGACCGATTTCCTAAACACTAGACGTAATACTTCACTCTTGTGGTAGATCTACTCTGATGCATGTACATATTCAATCCACATGGTTTCCCCCAAAAAGTTTTTTATTGCAGGGTTGAGCAACTCACTTAGTTAACTTGTAGAAAAATAAAATAGTTGTATGTAATGAATTAGGCACTTGATGCTCTTTGATAAACTAAAATTCAAAGTACGGTAGTAATGCACATTATAATACACATTATACAAAAATCACAATGGAAACTGTAACATGCATTACTAGCAGTATGTAAGTATTAAAAAAGTTCTCATTGTACTCTTTTTGGTATTTTCACTAACTCTAACTCAACTTGACTACTACACTGACTAGTGTGCTGGCTAGCTGACTGAAATTGAATAGGAAAATATTCTTATGAGGAGATAGTTGAAAACATTTGATGTAACAACCGAGTGGCAAGAACAGAGTGAACTCATTTGATGTAATACTTCACTCTTGTGGTAGATCTACTCTAATGCATGTACATATTCAATTCACATGGTTTCCGTAAAATTTTTTTATTACAGGGTTGAGCAACTCACTTAGTAAACTTGTAGAAAAATAAAATAGTTGTAAGTAATGAATTAGGCACTTGATGCTCTTTGATGAACTAAAATTCAAAGTAGGGTAGTAATGCACATTATAATACACACTATACAAAATTACAATTGAAACTGTAACATGCATTACTAGCAGTATGTAAGTATTAAAAAAGTTCTCATTGTACTCTTTTTGGTATTTTCACTAACTCTAACTCAACTTGACTACTACACTGACTAGTTTGCTGGCTAGCTGACTGAAATTGAATAGGAAAAAAATCTTATGAGGAGATAGTTGAAAACATATGTCTTTCTATTTTACTTTTTCCCTGAACTCACTTGAGACGTACCATCTAACTGAAATTTGCCATTGCATGACTTACCACACGAGTCTCAAGGTAAACCTGGGACCTTAAGAATACTACTAACTCCTCAATCTACATCGTGGCTGCCTTATAAAGCATGGTGGTAGCTAAACATCATCCACAAAGTTGTGGCTTCTTATCAAGGGTACTCAAGAGGGGTGCCTCTAGGCTAAAAAATAATTGACTTGATGCAATGTGGTTCCAATGGGAGTGATACACAACAAAGAGTAAATGTTATAAGGTGTAGGTCCATAAGATATATACTCAAGGTATAACTTTTTTTGCTACCATCAAAATCTCCAATTATTATTGGATACCCCTACTAAACTGAAGTAGTACCACCAGAATCTCAAATTATCATTGTGTACTTTATTGAACCGAAGCACCATCAAGACCTAATTCTTTGGTGTTAGATACTTCATATCTATGTATCTGGACTACTTCTTACATCTGATAGTTCATAGCCCATTTCACCCTTCCTGCGATAGACCTACATTGATGGGTTCTACAATGTTCAAGGAATCTATTAGTATGACATTTTCTGATAATATTTTTCTCTTACACTAGTATCATCTCTTTTTGTATTTTACTAACAATCTAGACTACTACACTAAACTTGTTGATAATACTAAAGTGGATACTTTACTTATTGATTACCCCTTTCTCAAGGTTTCTCATAGGTCAATCACTTATAATATTTCTTGCATATTCAAATAAAAACCATGTTTGATGATATATCCATTCTCATTCGACACTCCTCACATGTAACATAACATCAATATAGTCCCTAGATAAGAGAATGTCATTTATATTTACTTGAATTAGCATAACAACTCATTCATCTAATGAAAAGGATTTGGATTGGAGTTCTTGCATCACACAATAAACATTGGTTAAGCAATAAGATAATATTCAACTAGAAACCCTCAATATCACAAGAATCATTTTGACCAACCATTTATTATTGAATAATATGATTATGCTTTTAGAAACATACTAAAATGGGTTTCCATCACTGATGAATAGCTTTGCACAAAACAAGTATTGTTGTCATGAAACAATTTATTACTCGATTCTCCAAATGACTAGAAAGACAATGGAGAAGAACCCAAGTGACCGTCCCTATAATGGAGCATATTCACATAAGGTATGCATGAATAAAACAACAACTACAACATTGTAAACCATAAGGTAAGAACAACAAGGGGATATGTGTAAGAGAAACTAACTAGAACCCAAAATCAAGATCAAGGTCCCTTATTGATTATCAAACCATATGGAGATTTGTTTGCATGTCATTAGATGATTCTATTAGAGATAATTGTAGTAAAGTAACATATAATAGCTGAATCAAGATCATGGTAATATTATCATATTGTACATGTTACCTATACAATCATAAATTTGTTACACATCAACACAATTGTTGAGTACACTATAAACAACACAAAATTGTAGGTTTAAGAGGACTTATATTGCTTGGATAAAACTTAATTTAATAATAAGAAAAAAGCAGAAACATTAAAGCCTTTCTTTTCAACAAGCAATCATATTTTTTGTGCATTTAAATTATGCCATCATTCATCATAATGCATTTGACCCCCCACCCCAAAGAAAGGGGTTTGTGAAGGATATTTAAGCCAAATGTAAGTATGTACTTTGTTTCAACATGAGAGACTACTAGACTAAGCATTAAGAGTTAACCCCATTCATAAGGGACCTAAAGGATATAGCCAAGAGCTAACCCTTTTATCAACACAATTTGTCATTAATTGATAAATCTAGCAGTCACACCTTGCCTTGTGTCCTTACCCCGAGATACATGTAGGTGCATAAGGTTGTATAATGGACATCTATGATTATGTTTTCAGGTTTTCTCAACATATAACAAATAAAACAAAAGTAGTAATCATAGGAAACATGTATCTCAAACAAGTACATATAGCCAAGCATTTTTAGGCATATTAGTACAAGCAAGTTTCAATACCATTAGCCTGTCCAATAAGAGGATGAAGGGTACCTTGATACAAGGGAACTAGATTATAACATGATCAGATCTTTGAAAAGAGTCCATCAGAGAATGAATGACATTTAAGAAATATAGGATTTCGTTAACACCATCAAGATTTAGCTATCACAAATATATTCATCAAGGGTTGGATGTTCACCTAGTCCATGTGTCATTTATTAATAATATGGTTTTCAACATCTCAATATACATGCAAGTCCACATCAACATACATATTACATCATGATTCATTCCTAACTTAGGGTGAAACATCTCAAGTAGATAAGGGATCTAATGTCGTGGTTTCATGGATCTTAGTAGGTAAAAGTTAAGATTTGATAATATTAGATGAATTGATCATAACACACACAAAGACTTTTAGTTATATAGAGTCATAGTCATTAATAGGGTGTAAACGATGCCAAACTTGATTTTGTGTTATAAGTATCAACAAGTTACTGTTTTGAATACATCAAAAAACAAGGATCATCATTTGATCAAGATTTGTACAACATAAGATCCCAAAATTATCAACATGTGTATTGAATGATATTCCACCTTAAATTTATGTCATATAGTCAAAATATGGCATATGAGTGATCCACATGATATTTTGAGGTATAAGGCGTCATTATACTGGTTTTGGGGTCATATAGTAATTTTTAATCTACATGATCCATATTTTTCACAAGGTATAAAGACCATCGTTAAAAGCCCATAAATGACACATTTTATGGTACTTTTGATATCATTAAGTCCTAATAGAGTAAAAGTATGGACAAGTTAGATTATTGGATCAACATGCATCAAACATTACTGATCTAGAGTACCAAGGATGATTTTAGCGATTAACATGTCTCTTTTAACATTAAGTTAAAGACAAATCATTAATGTGTACATAAGTGTCATATTAGTGCTATACATGCATCATTAATCATATAAGAGTGATAAAGATTGGATCTTGGGTCATGAAGTGTCAAAAATATTGATTTTAAGCAAGCATAATAGTTTGAGGCATAGTGGTGCATTATTGAGAAACAAAAGTCCTTAATCATCTTCAAAAAGACTTAAAGCAAGAATTTCGGGGAAATAAGTGTAACCATGATTATGATCGGGCAACAAAATATTTTTGTTGTGTATCTCTCATTTTCTAATCAAAATTTATATATTATATGTGACATTTAGACAAAGAGCATATTTAATATTTTTTTTTGTAAGATTACTTTAAATATGTATCATATGGACTGCTGGATCTTTTACTAGAGGCTATGGATGCACAATGAAGCCTTTGGGTGGGGTGCTTTCTTCTCTTTTTTTTATCGTTAAACGTGCTTCTCATTCCATAGTCATAAAAATGTACAAGTGGGGAGCATAGCTCAGTAGAATCTATCTATGCAGATTTGTAAAGATTAAAACAAAAATCAACCTATCTATGTAGGTTTCTATAGTCACTAGTGATACAACGCCACACTCCATGTGGGTTGACCCTAGCGTTTTCAAAAATGACACAGTTTCTATGTATCCATATATGGTAAATAATGAGTGTTGCAAGAAAGCCTTCCTTTTTACTAGTCAGCAAGTGCAACTCATCAGTGCACCCTGGACTGAAGGAGAGCATAGGTGCAACCCTACTCCAAATCTTAGTAGACTTTTCACAGCCCCACAAAATGTGATTGTTGGACTCGGTTTCTTTGCAACATAAGCTGCATCTCGAAGCTATAATGAAGCCCTTTTTTTGTAAAATATCTTCAATAGTGAGTCTTCCATGCATATTTTTCCAACATCATAGAATGACTCTCTTTGGCGCTCTAGATCTCCACAGCCACTTGGACCAAGCTGGTTCAACGTGCTTCAACCTACAGAAATCACAAGCGGCTTTCAGTGAAATCTTTTTAAGGTTCATGAGTGTACATTCATCCTCGCCATTTCCAATCTTGATACTCCTGCATGCCTTTTTGAGTTCTTCAGTCCCCCTTAGACGCAGAACATCCCAAACTCCATATGAAATAATGCTATTAAGACAACTGTTGGGGCCGAGATTTGACCTTAAGCGTAGGTACCCTAGGTCCTTAACACACATGTCAAGGAACTGACAATTGACCCACATGTACTTCCAAGTCTTTACCCATGTTCCCTACCCAATGTACAATCTCACATAAGGCAAACTTTCATCTCTAGCCTTTAGGATGTTTTTCCACATCTAGCTATTTAGATACTTGGGGTGCCTTTTTATCTTTGGCATGCGGCTATTGGAATATTCCATTTTTCCCAATAGGAAACCAACTCTAGCCTAGTAGAGGCTCCCAGTCTGTGCTTGCCACCTCCAAACATTCCTTGCCAACAACTCTAAGACCTTGCTTACCGCTCCCTAAAGCCAAACACCACCAACTCTTGCACAAAGAAAGCGGTTGTCATAAAGGAGAAACATATCAAAGAGAAAGTGATAGTGAAGCATAGGATAAGGCATGCGGTACAAAGAGGATGGCGGAGTCTGAGAGGTGATGTCAAAGAAGGATATGGCTTCAGAAAGGTTGGTGGTGGCGATGAGCAATAATGCCCAAAAGGGCTAGCTGGCGGTGTCACCATGGATGGAGGAAGAGGAAGAAGGATAAAGGAGATCTTGTGGTGCATGAAATGCAATGAAAAATGATGGAAATGAAAGAGGTAGGAGAATCAAAACAAAAGCACATATCAATCTGGCACTAGGGGGGTTGTATGGTTGTGACATGGGCGGACAAACATGGCTACCATGGTGCTAGGTGCTAGGGTAGGAGATGAATTTGGGGCATTGGAATGGATCTAGATCCTTGGCCTTCCCATGCAAGTCTTCCCATCAGTCTAAAGGTTAAGGAATAGATTTATGAGTTGATTGAGTAAAACACACAAAATTTTAATTTATGCTTCTATGACAATATTTTAAATTTATAGCTTTCAAATTGTAACTCTAATTCAGGTAAAATTTTCATCGTTGATTCACAAATTTATTCTACCTTTTAGAATTAAAGTTTGGATCTAATTAGGATGTTGATGACACTAAATAATCGAACTACATGTTCACAAGTGCAATTATACCCACAACTTTGGTGAAATAAGCTCAGTGTGACATTTGACCAAATCCAATTCATCAATTCAACACAAAGTGACTCAAAGTCATCCAATTGATGGTGCGGAAGGTTTTGAATATAATTGAGCATCATATGACTCTGGATGTGTATAAATGGAAGAGAAAGAAAATATGATATATTAATATTTTATTAAATATAAAATCTGACTTGCTAATATTTCAAATATACCTGATCAATTATGTCTGATTCAATCATTAATTGCATAGGTAACACCATGTTATGATTATATGAGTTTCAACTAAATTATCACTCAGATACCAAAAATCTAGAAATTTAAACTTTCACAAATTTCTAAAATAAATTTGTAAACATTGTATTATTCAAGAAACATAAATTTTTGTATCCATTCATCATATACAATTCGTTATATCATGTTTGAACATTGAAAGGAATGTCGTGTAAATGGAACTTGAGAACATAACCTTCCATTCACCCTAATTTATGAATAATTTGAAAATATCAAGTGAAATCATTTAATTAAGTGCAATTTATTGATATATTTCTTTATCTACTCACACTGATCACTTACATTTGTTACAGATTCCACAAGAATTTAAAGTTGACCTCCAATTAAGTAAATTCTTTATATAATAGATATTTTTTCCTCAAGAATAGGCCTCTAAATTACCATTGAAATTCATCCTAAGAATATTTTGAATGAAAGCACAAGCATGGGAAGAATACATTGTGAATCTATATGAACTTTTGAACTTGTAACACAAGGAAACAAGTAAAGAATATATTGTGAATCTATATGAACTTTTAAAGTTGTAACACTAGGAAACCATAACTATAACTAAATATAACCTTATATAATCTGAAAAACAAGGATTGTTCTTTAATATTTTGGCAAAAATCTTACAAAAATTCTACAAGAATCATCAAAGCAGCTAAACTTAGGATTTGCATTTGTATAGTAGGTTATAATGAACCAAAATCTCGAATTTGAGCTCTTAAATCAATGTTGAGATGTATCAAATACTAATTTTCTCTCAGCATATTAGCCAATTGACCGCCACCTACTGACTCTCCAAAATTCAACTGATATGTTAATTGTTTAGACCCTTACATAAGATCCAAAAACTCTAAATTTATAATATGTTATCTAAAATCCACTTTTAGGGCTACAATAAAAAATTTATTCAATTAGGAGTTACGAGTTGGATACTAAACTTCATATATTATGCTAATAAAATTCAATCTAAATAATATGATCGATTGAATATTTACTAAAGAAATAGACCAAAAAATAGTGTAATATATAAACTAAAAGTTCTGGAATTTTTTGTTAGAAATCATACTGAAGTTTTCTAATACACATAAGATATTCAAGGCAATATGAATTACTAGTAAAATACCAAAAGTCATATACATTACTACTATATTTATTGAAAAGTTTAACAAATTTTATTAATATGCTATAAAATGTTTGGAATTTGTTCCTTATAATTCACCAATAAATAAATATTATATTAATATTTCATTACAAAACCTAGATATATCCAAATATGTATATAATTAATGATCATGAAGGCCAATTTTAAATACTAAAATCATACTAAACCTTTAGAATTTGAACTTAGGAATCCATAACCCTTGATTGCATATAATTAGGGGTAGGGTCATTACAATGAAGGTGATCCTATATCATCATCACCTTTGTTCCTCCATAGACCATTATAAAGATCAACTACAAGATGAGGGCTTATGTATAGTCTCTTATCCTTACCCTATCTCCACCGACAACCAACTCTGTGTGAATCAAGGATAAATCTACCATAAGTGAGGAAGTTCTAGCCCCATTCACGAGATATTTGTAAGAATATACCTCTTCCTTGGTCTTCTTCTTCCCCTTCCACACTATTTTAACCCTATTTTATCTTCTTTCTTCCATGTTTTCCAATATGACCACTCTTTACTATAAAATCTATTTTGTTCATCATTCCCATGAGTGGCTTGTCTATTAAAAACTTGGGTTGGGAGTAGCCACCATCCCTATTGGCCATGTAGATGCTCTAAATCTATGGAGCACACACCTTTTTTGAATGTTTATTTCCTTGCTCTCATTTATATTGCATTGCTAACATGATTGTATACTGTATATTGATGTTTGATTTTAAAAAATCACAAGAGTGTGTTGTATGGTCTAAGATATGGAGCATGAAGTAGTGTGAGCCCATGAAAGTGATGGATCAACAGAGAAATAGTCATGTGCTTTTAGTTGTTGGGGTGTCATATCAAAAGGGATACATGATTCTAACCTTAGATCTAACCTAGTTTTGAGAGAATGAGTGAATAGAAACTAATAAAGACCAATACAAAACCAAGCTGAGGGTATGTAAGGTGTATCAATGTTTGCATGCATGGTGAGTGTGCTTGACATATGAAACCCATTCAAAGTACCCCAAATTATAACTTTTTTTTGGTCGGCCAAAACTCTAAATTAACGTAAAAGTGGTTAATACCTTTGTTTTTTATGGTTCTTAATTTGGCAACACTAAATTCCAAAGTATAATTTATTTGTTAGATTGAGATTCCTAACTTTCCCTGATGTCTAGAGATAATATAGTGTTGTGACTTTATGATTGATTCTTTATTTATTTAAAATGGATTCAAATTGTCTTTCTACAACACGGGATCCCTCACCCCTTATGATATTGGGGACTTTAAATCTGAGACAGATGATCTTGTTGAACATTTTCATGCTACACTTTCAGTCATGTCACATGATGGACTGACCATAGTCAATACCCATTTATTCATGTATTTGATTGTTATGATAATGTACTAACTCTGATAAGAGGATGGGAATGGCCCTATGTAGTCTATTCCCAGACATGAAATATATCAACTTGCATTTGTAATGACCCTGACCTGGGTTTTAGGATAAACCAACAAGTTTTGCCCAAGTAAGATGATAAGAACCTTGTATTAATATTTAAGAAGGTAATTAAGACTAAAGGATAGCTCAAGTTTCAAGTTTGGTCCTATTAGAATGTTGTTTGAGAAATGTTTACTTGTTTGGGACCAAAGTGCAAATTAACCAAGATGAGGGGTTATATTACAATATGTCACATGATGGGTGTGTCCTAAGTACTTTAGAATCATAAGAGAGATCATGATACTAAGGGTCACCTTGTGGAAAGCCCAAATTCCAAGTTAATCTTGTATGGTTGATGCTTGTGCTTTATGTGTTAGTTTTGGTGTAACTTGCAATTTACTCAAAATGTGGGATTTATGTGCAATTTACCACCTCTAGAATGTCCCTAATCTCTTTTAGTATCATCTAGAGGAGAGATAAAGGAGGGGGTACCTTGTTTGAGTCTCGGTTGAGTGCTATTACTCTTGGTAGTGAAAGAACTCAAGAATGTTGAGTATCTTGAACCACTAGATGAAGTTGTGTCGACTTATGAAGGGTATATGGGGGTGCCGATAAGCTTATAAACCATAAAGGAAGTCCCCTATAGATTTGGAAACGTTTGGAAATAGTCATGTCGGGTTATGCACCTCAAGTAGGTGAAGCATATCATTTTTTATGTTCCTTACAAAATATGTATCAGTTTGCATATAAGATGATAATTGGGTTGAGAAATCTTGTCAAGCAATATACCCAATGGCCGATATCTTGCATATGGATTATCCTCAAGAGTTTTTCTTGTCAAGATAATCATGTTTTCATGATGCCACCATGCATGGACATGTGTCACCTAGTTACATATGGTGATGACACCTCTCATATAGTCTCTCTCATGAGCGTCAACTATAAAAGCATCTCCTTTCACCTCCTAGTAAACATTTCAACCCTCATACCATCTCTTGCTTGGTGGACGACCCTAGGATCTCAAGGAATAAGAGGAAGTCCGAGCATCGTTCCCAATTTAAAGCAATGGTCATCTCCTACCTTGAATGGGTTATGCTTCTTGAACCATGATTCTATCTTTCTCTCCTTCTTCACCAAGTTCCTTACTATGATACCTTCTTCTTGATGGAGGTGAAGTTGTGGCTGAATCTTGGACTTTTGATAAGTCATCTTCAACCTTTGGAATGTGATGCTTTGGATCTTGAATATCTAGTGGTGATCTTGAGGTTGGTTATATAACTCTACTTCAATTTTATTGTTATTTACTTTCAATTTTACAATACTGGGTGATTCCTTCCCAAATTCGATTTCCCTTAGTTAAATGATGAATCTATGAGATCTAATGGAAATATGGGGCTATTGTCCATGAACTAGAGTGTTAAGGGACAAAGGTATTGAGCTTAAATATGATCAAACTAATACCCCTTTAAGAACCTCATGGTCGATATCCCTTTTAGCACCTCAAGACCGATATTACTTGATGTGTTGTGAGCAACACAAGGAGATGGTGAAGTCGACACATTAGATGGTGGTGTGGACAATACACTAAAGTGTAGTGTGGCCGATACACCAATGAGTAGTTTGGCTGATATACTAAGGTATGGCATGTTTGATACACTAAGGTATGGTATGGCCGATACACCAAGGTATGGTGTGGTCGATACACCAAAGTGTGGTGTGGCCGATACACCTAAGTAAGGTAAAAGTGTTACACCCAAGTGAGGTAAAGGCATTATACTGAAATAAAAAGAAGATATTATAGTAAAATATATGTACCTAGGAAGGTTGAGAATGATATGCCAAAGGAAGATAAGGTTGTTACCTTAATGGATGAGGGAAGTAATGTATATGATGATGCTTAATCCGATATCATATACCCCTAACCCTAGAAATGGATACACTCATAAACTGATCTCTCTGTAGTCTAAATAAGTGTGATGGATGATACACTTAGGTTGACACACCATGTGGAAGTAGGGGCAATACATTCCTTGAGATTTAGGTTGACTTACCAAGTAGTGTTGAGGTCAATTGGAGAAGGAAATCAAGGTATTTTTGAAGGTTCACCTGATAAAACCAAAACATTAATGGCCGATACACAAAGGGATAACTAGGTTGATATCCTAGTAGATGATGAGGCTGACACACTAGTTGGTTGAGTGGTCGATACCCTAAGTAGATGGTGTGGCTGATATACATAATGAGATGTTATGGCCGATGCATAAATGAGATAGGTTGGCCTATACCTTTAAGCACCTCTAAATCGATACCTATTGACATGCCTTAGATGACACAAACATATGTGTCTAGGCTGACACAAGGCGTAACATGTAGGCCAATACACCTAGGATGACACACCTTGATGAGTGTAGGTCAATACACCTTGAATATAATCAATGGATACAGTTGAAAGTAATGAGAAGGATATACTTTGAAAAAAGTGTAGGTTAGTATACCCTAAAGAGGGTCAAGTCAATACAACAAGTTAAAGTTGAATCTAATATCCTAGTAAGGATGAAAGAGAAACTTGTACTACTTATATGGGAAAGGTAATGCCTTATTTTGATAATCAATTAATGATAATTGATGAGAGAAATCAAGTATGGTTGAATACTACACTACTACAGAAAAGGCCTTTGATGTCGATTATTTAGAGCCTTTAGCGTCGGTTTCCAAGCGACACCCAAGTGGGCACCACTAAAGGTCGACGCCTTCAGCGTCGGTTTCTGACCGACGCCATAACCCTTTCCACCACTAAAAATGTGCCAGAAAGGGAACTATAAGTGTCAGTTCTTAACAAAAATTGACACTATATCATGATCAAAGACGTCAGTTATTAAACAGACATAGACGCCATAACCCTTCCCACCACCGAAAATGCGCCAGCAAGGGAACTATAAGCATCAGTTAGTAAAGAAAATCGACACTATATCATGGTTAAACACGTCAGTTATTAAACAATAACCGACACCATATACCTGCCAGCACAGTCATGTGTGGCCACAATAGGCTTTGGTTCTTACAGATAACTGACGCCATCCATGGAAGAGACGTCGATTTTGTGCTAATAACCGACGAAGTATGTCTTTGGTGTCGGTTTTATACAAATAACTGACGCCTATGTTCTAATTTTTTTTCTTATCAGTTTGTAGGCCTGTTGTATGGCTGGTCAGCAGGATGCAGAACCTGCAGTTCAGTTCTGAACTGCATGTTTACAACATCCATTGATATCAGCCAACAATAGGCCACAAACCTGCAAAGTGATTCACATTCATACACATGGATTGATCAGATACATGTAGACGCCTGCAAAGTCATTTACATTCACATTCAGTTCCATTCATTTCATCTCTTTTCACATTCAGGCATTCATGTATTAATCAGAAAAAGTCATTCACATTCACACATATGACGATTCAGAAAAAGTCATTCACATTCACACAAAGTTTAGAAATATCATTCTTTATTCAACATCGTCATCATTGTCATCAGATACCCAATTATATTTAAAAATTTCCACTACTTGTAGGGCTTTTGCCCATTCTTCTCTTACAACATCTAATTCCTTCCTCGTATAGGGAGTATGTACATCTAATAACTTTCCACCTGTACTGAAGTCATCTTTAAATACCTGCAAACAGAATGACGTATATATATAATTAATAATATATAATAAGATTGATATATTTCATATTATCTAATGAGACTATATATAATACCTTATGTATAGTATCAATTTCCATTGCGGCATATTTGATGATTAGGTCCATAAATCACATCACATAGTAGGGACATGCCTAGCCATTGTCTTGTGTAGCACACTATAAATTGAAACATACAAAATATTCAAAAATACAAATAAGCACATTTCACATAAATAATATATACATTGGAGTCGGGAAATTACTTTCACATTCTCCCAAATTAGTGGCTGATTCTTTTTCTTGGGGACCTTTCCTCCAGCTTTTTTGAACTCTTGTAAAGCCCTACATGTTAATGTAACACATTAAATTGCATAATTAAATAGTAATGTAATAACAAATGTTAACAGATATAAAAATATGAAATATTTCTCACGGGAATAATGGCCTTTTCATTGTGTGTCCATATAATGTATTCAATTCATTCCCCGCAGGATCTAAATAATAGACAGTGAACGTCTTGGGGACAATAACTAGTAACTCCCAATGCCTACCACTTCAGGTAAGAAAGTTAAAAATTAATAACTCAAAATCCACAATAAAAATGTAATTTTCTTAAGTCCAAATTATAAGCAAAATAAACTTACTCGACATTGAACAGAGTTATTATCACCATCTTCTAATTTTTACCAAAATATTCAAAAGTAGCACAACAATATGAAGTAACTAAAGAAGGGTCTATAACTACAAGACTAATCAAAGATGGAACCAAAAATCCCACATGGGAAAATGCAAAATCTGTACATATCATGTGTAAGTGGCTGCAAAACATGTATTATGTATGCATTAATATATAAGAAACTAGATCACCGTATATAAAACAAGGTATACGGATGTATAAATAAGATCTCACCATATCCACAACTATCATAGATGTGTTTAGCCAATCATAACGAAACAACTCAAAAATATCTTGTATAAATAGCTTGTTATTGTTTGATTGACCTGCATTAATACATATGCATTAATGCGTATGCAAAACTTGTATTACGTATCCATTAATATGTATTCAAAACTTGTATAAATAGATTGTTATTATATGATTGACCTGCAGCATCCTCCGGAATAGTAATATTTATAGGGAAATTTGAATCATGTTCACCTATCCATACTGCCATACCCCTACAATTAGGACCTAACGAGGCATGTAGGTCCCTTAGAAGCCAACTTGGTACTTTAGGAGGTGGAGGTGGAGGCCGAGATGTAGCGGGTGTCTTCTTTTTGACCTATATATATATAATTTCAGATCAATTGACTCATATATACATACTAATAAATTAACGTAATGTAAATTTACCATACAATATTAGTATAGATGACATCCACTTTGGGCCACATTATCACTCTGCCTTCTTCCTCACCAAGCATTTTAGAATTTGGGTGGGCATATGGCAGTGGAAGATCCCTCCAATCAGGGAGTATAAGTATCGGGCTCACATGAACCACCCCAGCTGGTACTGGAGTCCCATGAAACATCTCCCCTGGAAGGGCTGGGTAAGCATGTGCCTCTGCAATGATATATTCTTGACTTTTTAGATGGAATGGCTTGAACCCCTACAAATTTATGTAAAGAATGTTATATAAATATATACATAAACATATCATCTTAAAAAGACTATCTACTATATATGTCATAAAAATACTTACAACGGACGTGCTAGGTGGTGGGTCTATAGGATTACTCCCAACCTCTGTAGTAGGAGAAGAGCGGCCCACCACAAGTATTGTCTGAGTGGCAGTCTGAGACGCCTGTCACTTGCTAATTGCTTCATTAACTCTCTTATCAAGTGTTTCCTTGACTCTCCTATCAAGTGATTCCTTGACTCTCCTTTCAATTAATTGATCTACCTATACATGGATAAAAGAAACACTAGCTTCTGATTATTGAATTCTCTTTCACAATAACATTCTAAAAAAGAATAAGTTACCTCAACTTGTGAAAGTCCTGCTCTTGGGACTGGTTTGCGCTGTGATGGCCCAAAGAACGCTTTGATGTCCACACCAGCACATGCACCCCTAACACATCCAGGATTCTCTGGGTTACCTAGAGTAACTGTCAATTCATCCCGTGTGCCCTCAGGGATGAACTTGCCTTCCTTCCTCTGCTCGTGCATCTCCCGCTAATCGACATCAATAGAAATTGGTAAGTAAACATAACAATAATCAATATTGATCGATTGCTCTAAGAGTTGAATTTTACCATTTTTGCTGCCGTGGTTTTCATTATATCTCCCTTCTTGTTTTGCCTCCCATCTATCCACATAGCATGGCAAGGCAGAGGTGTGGGACCAATAGTAGAGGACTCCTGAGTAGCAGCAGACTGAGTAGTAGACTCAGCCTGTAGTCTTTGGCAAATGCCTACATAGCCTCTTATACCCATTGTGTGGTCATGCACATTCAGTGAACGCCTTTCTCTTTGAGCATCGCTGATAGCCTTATTAGTAAGCACATTGATTTGGTTAGTAACACTAAAGGTTAATCTTGAATAGGTGAATGCATAAGAACGTATATTAATTAAATTGGGAGTGACACTTAATACCTTGAATTCATATGTTTTTCTTTGGGTAACAAACTCCTCCTAGTCTTTGGTGTCCAGGTAGTTCCATTACTCAGTGGCTTCCTTCTGCCTAAATTTATTTTTTAAAGATAATACAAACAAAAATTATTAGTGTAGAGTTAGTCAAAAAGTGATCAATGTCTAGAATTGGAAATCAATCAAGAACCTCTTCTCAGCATCACATATGTAATCTCAGGTGAGATTTTTCCTATAGTTCCTTAGGACCCTCCCACAATGTTGCATCACACATTTACGATGCAACTTTTCATCTAGATCAAATATACTCTGCAAAATAGAATTTCTATTAACTAGTATCCTAAAAATTAGTAATCTACAAAAATAAAACTGCAAATAATAATAACTCACACATAGTTCCTTCCAAACTAAGTCTTTCTTCCCCTTAGGAACTTTATGCTAGGATTCAAAAATAGGACTACAATGGCTGCGAGTAAGAACCCCAAGATATGAAATAAATGAGTTGTGGCTCACTCCAAATGGATTTCCTGCATGATCAAAATCCACAGCCAGTTTAGGTCCATTGCCCCTTTGCTGTAGTAACTTGTTCATCATTGTGATGCCCCTCACTTTCTCAATTTTTTTGCTGCTCATCAAGTGCCCCAATTTCTTCAGGGGGTACATCACCAACCTAAACTTTGACAAAAAAAACACACTTACATGATATAACTATAAATGAATATATAGATGGAAACCTCAAGGATATATTTTTAAAACTTACATTGTGAGGCGGCGCATTGACGTCCTCACCCTCATGGTAATCATCAACACGGTCATCAGGAGAATGCTCAGCCATCTGAAAGCTCACATTCACATTGTAAAGTTCACATTCACATTGTAAAGTAATTCACATTGTAAAGTTCACATTCAGAAAAATAAAACATTTAAAAATATATAACATGCATGCCTCTAATATTATGATCTTTTATCAATTAACAATCCTTCATTGTGATCTCTGCGCACATACAAGTCATCATTAGCTTCAATATTTGGTGGTGTTGGCAACCCAACTGAGAATGGACTGAGTCATCATACTTATCATAGTATTGTTCTTCATCTATAGGATCTTCAATGAATTGTCTTTTACCATGAAGAACAAATGACCGTTTATCATTTTCAAGATCATCTATATAAAATACTTGTTTCTCCTGTGATGCCAATATGAATGGTTCACCCTTCTCACCAATCTTTTCAAAGTTCACTAATGTGAAACCCAATTCATCCACTATAACTCGTTTAGTGTTATCAACCCAATTACATTTAAAGAGTGGAATTCTAAAATCTACGTATTCAAACTCCCATATGTCTTCAATGACACAGTAATATGACATTTTAGCTTCACGTGGACTCTTATCCTTTGCACTTGCAAAAAATAATGAAGACGATTGAAGGGTGACCCCACTGTTTTGGACGACACTCTTTTCATCTTGACACTTTGTGTAATATGAGAATCCATTTATGTCAAACCCTTCATAAGACATAGCATTCAATTTTGGTTTAAAGGTGAGGCATTTGATAGTTTTAGTAAGATTATCAGATGTTTGAGATAGTTGATGTAAGACTTTATCTTCAAATCACTTAATAAATGCCATGTTATGCTCTCTAGCAAGCCACATTGAATTGGCTCAAGGATATTGTCTCTTGATGAAATTGGTATGTTCCTCGATATAAACACTCACTTCATCGATGTTGTGTAAAATATACAAGTAACCTTGTTCCAACTGCTCACGGCTAATTACTTTCATCCGTGATCCCAAAATTCCTTTTCCAAAATGCTCCTCAATATTCTTATCATTAACAGGAGCGTCATTAGCACTCAGAAAGTCATTGCAAAAATCCATAACCTCTCTCTCCACATAACCCTCAATAATACTCCATTCAGGCCGATAACAATTTCGAACATCACCTTTAAAAACTCTCATGTATCGTTCAAAGGGATACATCCAATGCAAGAAAATTGGTCCCAACATTTTCACTTCCTTAGTCAAGTGGACAACAAGATGTACCATGGTATCAAAGAACGAAGGAGGAAAATACATCTCAAGTTGACATAGGGTAACAACCACTTCTCTTTGCAATTTATCAAGGGTATCAAGGTCAATAACTTTGCTGCACATACTGTTGAAAAAGAAACAAAGTCTGGTGATTGCAAACCTTACATTCTTAGGCAATATAGATCAAATTTCCACGGGCAATATTTGTTACATTAGAGTGTGACAATCATGAGATTTAAGACCTATCAACTTCAAATCTTTCATTGATACCAATGTACGGATGTTGGATGAGTAACCCTGTGGCACCTTAACATTTACCAAGCATTCACAAAAAGCTTTCTTCTCCTTTCTCGACAACATGTAACAAGCGGGAGGTAAATATGTTCTCTGATCGCTACTAACTACTTCTATTAATTCTATCCTTATTCCCATTTAACGTAGGTATAGGTGCACTCTGTTCCTCATTCTGTCCATTGAATGCTTTGCACAACCTACGATACAGATGGAATTTTAGAAGAAACCTTCAATGACCAAGATATACAATCTTGCCGCCGTGTTTTAATCATATTGAATCAGTGTTCTCTTCACATATAGGACATGCTTTAGATCCTTTGACACTATATCCAGACAAATTCCCATATGCTCAAAAGTCATTCACAGTGCAAAACAACATAGAGTGCAAACAAAATGTCTCTCTTCGTGAAGCATCATAGGTCATCACACCTTCATCCCAGAGTTTCTTCAAGTCATCAATCAGAGGTTCAAGATAAACATCAGTATCATTTCTAGATCGTTTAGGGCCCGATATCAACAACGACAACATAACGTACGTATTTTTCATACACAACCAGGGAGGAAGATTGTATATAACAAGCATAACTAGCCAAGTGCTATGTTGGCTGCTCAATGTCCCATACGGATTAATCCCATCTGTACAAAGCCCAAGTCTTAGATTCCTGACTTCTTCACTGAATTCAGGGTACAATAAATCAATCTTCTTCCACTGTGGGGAATCAGAAGCATGTCATAGGATCCCATGATTATTTTTCTTAACATCTGCATGCCACCTCAAATTCTTCGCATCTATCGGATTGGAAAACAAGCATTGAAACCATGGTATTATAGGTAGATACCACATCACCTTGGCAGGAGAACCAGTTTTAGACTCCCCCGAAGTTGTCAATTTATACCTCGACGCACCACATTTGGGACAATCCTTTTGAAATAATAAACAATCATTTGGGCATGTGTGTATCTATTTGGCCTCCATTCCCATTGGGCACAACAATTTCTTTAACTGGTATGTTGAGATTGGCAGCTCATTTCCTTCAGGAAGAATTTCTTTCAACAAAGACAACAATGATGTGAAGCTTTTGTCGCTCCATCTATTGTTAGCTTTCATCTTATACAATCTCAACACAACGCTAAGCTTTGTCAACTTACAACATGTGTATAACGGTATCTCAACATCATGCACAATGTTTCTAAACATGGGAGGTGGATCGGTGTGCTCTACCCCACAACTATCCAGCATCACATCAACGATGTCTACTGGAACTGGTTCGTTCACATCTACGTCATCGGAGGAAATTTCTTCTTCCACACAAGCAATGTTATTGACATCCACTGATTTCAGGTTTGAAATCTCTCCATGCTAGTGCCATTATGTATAGCCTTGTACAATCCCGTTGCACATGACATGACTTTTGATTTCGTCACCAGTGATGACTTTAAAGTTGTTACCGCAATGCCAACATGGACAGTAGAACCTATCTCCAGGTTGTTTCCTATGTTCCTCGGAAAATCTAATAAACTGATTAAGACCAGAAATAAACTCTGGGGTGTAGAGATTTGGAATGGACATCCATGATCTATCCATTCTATGATCAAAGAGAAAACAAGTATATATTAGAACAAGATTAGGGTCTAGGGTTAAAAGATTAGGGTTTAGGGTTAAAACTTTAGGGTTTAAGGTCTTATATATAATAAATGTGTACCACCTATCCCATTCTTGAACACCTAATCTCACTAGTAAGTGTATAATGTGTATTGGGTTTTCAAGAAAATTTTAGCAGCATTTCCCTGCTATTCTCCAAGTACATATGTACTTAGAGAACAAATGGGGAAGTGCTACCGAAATTTTCTTGAAAAGCAAATACACATTATAATTTACATCCTAAGTGAGATTGGGTGTTTAAGAACAGTCCCAAACTGGGGACTATCCAAGATTAATGAGTAAATCTTGGACGGGTTTCTAGGCCAACAAAATATAACACCACTCATAAGTAGGCGGGTCTGATCACATTAAATTTTTAGGATCGAACCTAAGGACATTTTTTCTTAAGGCCAATTTGGATTTTAATCCAATTAAGAAAAAGTGATTAGCACAATTGGATCGAGTTGATGATCTTTTTATATAACTAAGTTATGTAAGGAAGTAAATAAAATAAAAGAAAAAATAAAAAACAAGATAAAATAATTATAAAAGAACATAGACATAAGATTTCACCACCACTACATGTATTTGCTCACTTACATTGCATCACTCACAATTTATATACTAGATCAAGGGTCAAATACATTCCAGATCTTGTTAGAGTATGTAAATCACAAGGACAAAGTTCCCCATTGAATTCATGTCACATTACTTATATATCATGAACCCATCACCCCAGAGAATGTCATTCTAATGTCACATCTAGGTTTCATTGATGATTTATTGATGCTCTAATTTCATATACATATGTCTCTGCTATAGGATTTTAATAGACATGATAAGTACCTAATATATAAAGAATTATTAAATAATAAATCAAGAATTCAATAGTTTCAAACATGCATTAATTCACAATGCAATGTTATAAACTACAAGCAACATGGATAGATGAGACTAGAGTTCATATTAGATTAAAAAATAGCAACTTAGGACAAACTCCATCACTAAAGTCCCAAACTTAGCATATATGCACAATTAGCATCAAATATAGGACAAAAGGGTAGATTAGAACCCTAATGTACTCAAACATGGATAAAAATTACTAATTTGTATAAAAATTACCATTGGTCTAAGATCCAATGTTAGCATCCCTCACCTATTGCCCGCACCCTGAGGGTAGGGGGCCAACCAGGAGCAGCAAGCAGGCGGCCGACGACGAGCACGAGAAGGCGAGAAGAAGCAGGCTGCGGTGAGCAGGAGAAGGTGCCAGAGCAACGAATGGTGGCGGCCAGAGAAAAAAATGGTGGCGGCTGGAGCAACGAATGGCGGCGACGATAGAGAGTAGAGGAGCAGTGAGCGGAGGTCAGAGCAGGTAATCGATCGTCAGACTTAAGTGCAGAGTCAATGAAATAGAGAAAGGGGAAGAGCCTGGATCACACAGGTGTATTAAGTTAACAATAGGCGTCGATTATTCAAAATATCCGACACTTAAAACAATCAGTGTCGGCTGTCATAAAAAACCGACGTCAAAGGGGGGGTGAAAATTTTTGTGGGGACATCGTGCGAAAACACATTGGCGTCAGGTATTGTAAGAAAACTGACAATAACAATGTGCCCAATTTTTGTCTCATGAAAAATCTTTAGTTGTCAGTTAATTAGTTAATAACCGACTCCGTATGTTAATTTTTGGAGGTAATTTTTTCCCATTGGAAAATTTAGATTTGGCGGTCGATTTTAGGCGTCAGTTGCTTATTAAGGAACCGACGCTAAATTAAAAGTGATACCCATGTCTGTCCGCTTTTCATAGATAGATTTCAGTTTTTGTATTCAACCGATGTTGTAGGATTTAGGCGTCGACTTCTTGTATACATCTGACGCCTGTAAATGTGACGTTATAAACCATTTCTGTAATAGTGCTAATAGTAATGAATTAAACTCCTAGATGTGAGGGGTTATGAATTAGGGTTCAGTTGTTGATTAAAACCCTAAAGACCCTGATCGGTTACAATGTAAGTCCTAACCATAATTATGAAAGGGTTGTAACTTGATTGATAGATTTTCTATGATACAATTGAATGTAAAGATAATAATATAAGATCCTAAGAATGAGGAGTTATGATCTAGGGGTGATGATTGAATATAACCCTGGAAACCCTAATCAAGTTGAAAAGAGAAACCCTAACACAAATCACAAAAGAGAATGTAACTTGAAATGGCATGATAATAATATTTAGTGGTTACCATGAATGTCTTATGATTATAGCAAAGTAAGGGATATAGTGGTTATAATCTATTATAGATTGATTATTCTTTAAGAGACCTATGGAATAATAGTTTCACAGAAAGAATGTATATAGGTTTGATGATCAGGAAAAAACATAATTTCCTAAAAGGTGATGTGTCATTCAATGGTGAGTTTAAGGGATTGATATCCCATGATGAAAATGATAGGGTAACACAAAGGTATTCTAACTGTTAAAGAATCTAAGACAAAATGGTATACCTCTCATTTTATTATATTGGCCAATTGATTAAGGGATTATTATTTTACAACATGGTGCTGGCATTTAATTGATTTATCTTTTATCATGAGACCCTAATCATGCAAATGTTTTGAGATAATAAACATAGCCAACTATAGGCTATGGTCATACGACATTATATAGATTGAATGGGCCTTGTGAGCCATGTGAAATACTTGAACAACATGTATATTGTTTATATGGGTCTTATGATCTAGAGTTGGTTGTTGCCTAATGAGAGGTGACACATGTCAACAATAAACTAAGAAGATTGAAACCCTATAGTATGTGATAATCATGTATATAATTCTGATGACCTAGAGATGATTGTTTCCTGGTAAGAGGTGACACTATTCAAAGGTGAACCGAGGATTTGATATCCAAAACATGTGAACATGATTGATGAATGTCAATACCTAGTTGTATAATCACATGATTGATGAATGTCAATACCTGGTTGTATAATCACATGATTGATGAATGTCAATACCTGGCTGTATAATCACATGATTGATGAATGTCAATACCTGGTTTTATAATCACAAGACTAATGAATGTGAATACCTGGCTGTATAATCACAAGACTGATGAATGTCAATACATGATTGTATAATCATAAGATTGATGAATGTCAATACCTAGTTGTATAATCACAAGATTGATGAATGTCAATACCTGGATGTATAATCACAAGATTGATGAATGTCAATACCTGGCTATATAATCACAAGATTGATAAAGATTCAATGACATCATACCCTGGTAATATGATCACAAGATACGCTTGAGATGCTGGTATAGCATGAATGATAAATGATATACAAGTTCTTCATATTCCTTTTAAAAGATAGAATAACCTATCAGTCTGTTGTAGATATATGATCTACTCATTAATGGGGGACATCTTGTTAATGTTCTCATTATAATTGGAACTGCTTAGTATAATTTTTGCTTTATCATTATCTTTACTTTTAATTAACAATATATCTATGGTAAAAATATTGTTGGCGAAGAGTTATATCTCTCACTGGGACTTGTTGTCTCGCCCCATGGGTTCCACAACTTTTTAGGTGGACATGCATAAGAAGATAGTGATCGTATAGCTATGAATGGGAAACAACTGCAGGAATATTGGAAACAAATCAGGTTGAGTATGTTGTTATGTGTCTAGTAGAATACTCCTATGTGTCATCCTTGTACTCTCAGGTCCTTGGGAGATAGTTTTTATATCTAGTTTCTCGATCGATTTGAGATTTTGGATAGGAATTCCTTGATGTATGATGTTGCTTTTGAGTGTGTTTTGGTAAAGCAACTACTGTCTCATATCCTTGCTTTGTGAAGGAAAGATGTATGTACAAGCTAACAATTATGCTTATGCAAATTGGACCATAGGCCTTTTTGTAAAAGTTCCTGACAGTGGATCTTTGTGAAAAAATTGGTGAATTTTTAGTTTTTTTGGTAATTCACTATTACTAATTGTCTCTGCATGGTTTTGCATGGTGATTGTTATCAATGGATAGAGGTTGTCACAAGTTTGGTATCAAAGCTATAGGTTTGCTGAGTCTACAGGGACATAGGATTAAGGTTTTTGAGTCTATTCTAAGTGTCCTCCAGTAAGTCTAATAGTGGCTTCTTCTTATGCAAAAGAAAGTATAAAGCCTAAGGATGTCTGGAGAACACGAGGGACATGCTTCTGAGAGTAGTGTCGCTTCACCAGGAGAAGGTGCAAAAGATCAGGAAAGAGGAGAGCAAGTGCCTGGAAATCCCTAGACGAATCAATCTATGCTAGAAAATCCTACTTTTCATACTCTCATTGGGTAGGTCATGACGACAGTTCTGCACATAGTAGACAGGACATTAACAACACAACCTAGGGCACCAATCCCCAATTCAAAATTTTTGAGATCTGGTAAGACCTTTGAATGGTTACACCATGTAGGAACTTTAGAATATGCTGGAATAACTAACCCATCAGATGTTGATATGTGGCTCACTGAGTTAGAAAAAGCTTTTAAGATCCTTGGTATCCCAGATGCTGACAAAGTCAAGCATGCTGTGTACCTTTTGAAGGGTAGTGCTGGCTACTAGTGGGCCATAGAAGAAGTGTAAAAGGAATGATGAAGAGGTTGGTTGGGAGGAATTTCATCGAGAATTCATCAATAAGTACTTTCCACAGACATACTTAGATGAAAAGATCTCACAGTATGAGGGGATTCAACAAGGAACCCCAACGATTAATGAGTATGAGACTAGGTTTATGGATATTTTGTGATTTTGTCCTCATATGGCTACAATTGAACAAGAGAGAATCTGGCATTTTGAGAAAGGATTGAATCTCAAGATGTCTACTACGGTAGCTTCTTTGGAAAATAGAGAGAGATTTGCTACATTTGTGGAATCTATATGGAGAATAGAAAGGACTATGATAGAGAAACATGAGGCAAACCTCAAAAAGAGATCTACACAGTCAAGAGAACAATTGTTTGATGGTTCCAAATAGTCAAAGTTCTCAATACCACCAGAGTAGCAAGCATTTAGAACACCAATGTAGTGGTCATCAAGTAGGGATAGAGATCGAAGTTCACTTTCACCAGGAGTTCCAAATGTACCTTTAGTATCTATGATGATCTTACCTAGGTTACAACATGGGGCCCAAGTTTGCCACAAGTATTGACAGATAGGACATTTGAGGTGGTAGTGTCTGAGAAGAAATAATAAAGTACCCAAATCGTCAAGAAATAATCTGTAGGGCTCATAAGGACCACAATTGAGTGAAGTAGAAGAACGAGGATGAGGACAAGTGTCACAATATGGTCCATCTACTTAGGGTAGTAGAGGATGAGGGTGACAACAGGCGATGACTAGACTTTATAGGTCAAGTCAACCTGAGACACTAGATGACTAGTAAAGGGGCAACATGTTAGATAAAACTTTTTCATTTTGAATTATTTTCTCCTTAAATTACATGTTAATCATAAGAGGAATAGTTGTTGTTTGAATTTCTTTTGGTTAATCCATGGAGACATGGGGAAAGATGAAGAGGATTAGAATATATAATCTATCTAGTATTCTCTAAATGGTTTTATAAAATCTTCTTCTCACATAAAGGGGAAGAGGTATGAAATAGATATCTGGAAAGAACCAGGGTTACTAAATTCTACAACTCAAAAGAGATGTTTAAGATTAAATACATGGTATAAAATGAAGTGCATGCTACCTAATCTCAGTATTTAAATACCCTGCTAGGTATTTGATTACTAAAGACAAAGTAAGTGTGGAACTCTTAGATTACTATGTTTCTGATTACTCTGATCAAGTAGTCATTTTGATGTAATCTAAAGAGTAATATGATATGGGAAATGTGACAAAAATATTCTTATTACATTCTAAATGATAATAAAGTGAAACATGAGTAATCTTAGACTAAAACATGAATATAAGAAAATATAAAATGCAATCATCATGAGATATGAAAAGGAAACAAGGAAGGTAATCTCTACTCAATAAAGAAAATGAAGAGAATAATGATCCTTGTGGTAAGACAAGGAAATGTTCAAAGAAGGAGTAATGACATGTAATCATCCTTATAGTTCCTATGCCAATGGCAAGGAAATAAAGATGAAATAGAATCAAATGACACATGAGTAGTGAAAATGTGTATAATAGGCAAAGAAAGTCAATGATCTCCTTCCCCCTTATAATAGTCTCTAGACAGTGCTATGGTGATAAGGAAAAGCATGTTTCCTTTATAATTCCTTTCTAGGATATAATGTTTGAGTGAAGTCTCATATCACTTAATATACATGGTTTTGAAGTAACCTTGAGATGGATACTTGAAAAGTATCAACTAGGGCTTGGACTTTAGTTCCAAGATGATGAAATCTGAGAATAGTGATGTTTTATGAACCATAAAAGATGTTGGAAAAGTTCTTTTGATATGTTTGGGACTGATAGTAACATCAGAAGATGGATGAGATAAGATATGATGTATCTTTGGCATGTATGATAGATACCAAGGTGAAGAATCCTGGTATCTAAGAAATTCCAATCATGTATGAACCCAAGAATGTAAGATGATTATGTGTAAGACTACCTAAGAAGGATTGATTTTGAGATAAATCTGGTTACATGTACTCCACCTATAGTATGGATATCACTTATCAGGGGTTTATGTACCACATAAGATGACGATAATAAGGATGCACAAGTTGAAGAAACGGTTGCAAGATGTGCTTGGGTAAAGTTCATTAGGTTCAGTGCAAATCGTACACCTATCAAGTTTGCAAGTAAAAAGGATTCCGAAGGAATGTACCCTGATGAGCAGAATTTATAATCTCTCTCTAGATCAGTTAAAAAGAAAGGTACAACTGGAAGTGTAGGTAAAAGCAAGACAATTGGTACAAATCTTAAGTGTGCTTTGTGTTAAATTAGTAGACCAGAGTAGCACAATGTAATCATGGTAGGTCTTGTAATCTCAAGCAAGTAACATATACATCTCTAGTTTTTCATTGGAAGAAAACATGATGATGTCTAAAAAGGATATGGTAAACCTTCGAGTTTGAGAATCTTAACATACAATATGGTAGGTTAAGAAGGTGATACATACGAAGGAGTTGACTTCTAAGATAAATAAGGATAAGTATGTATAATACTTTTATGTCTAAGAATGAATCACTTAGCATAGGGTTGATTTTATAATCAGTAATGGAGAAAATAAGTTGAGTATGTGCCTTGTGCAACAGATCCTATGATTAATCTTGGATGGAGGAACAATATGCTGGTTGAGTCTTATGACATTACCCTGACATCAAGGAACTATGTGAAAGTTTGGAGGTGCAATGCATAAAAAACATCTATCTCCTTTTGCCTGGGATTTCGGGGAAAAAATCCTTGTTAGGGGTTTATAACTTGTAATGACCCTAGCCTGGGTTTTGGGATAATCCTAGAAGTTTTGTGTAAGTAAGATGATAAGAATCTTGTCTTAATCTCTTAAAAAGTGATTAAGACTAAATGAGAGCTCAAGTTTCAAGTTTGGTCATGTTTGAATGTTGTTTGAGCAATTTTTACTTGTCTGGGACCAAAGTGCAAATTACCCAAGATGAGGGGTTATCTTGCAATATGTCACATGATGGGTGTTCCCTTAGTACTTTAGCATCATAAGAGAGACCATGATGCTAAGAGGCACCTTGTGGAAATCCTAAATTCCAAGTCGAGCTTGTATGGTTGATGCTTGTACTTCATGTGCTAGTTTTGGTGTAACTTGCAATTTACTCAAAATGTGGGGTTGATGTGCAATTTACCACTTCTAGAATGTCCCTACTCTCTTTTAGTATCATCTAGAGGAGAGATAAAGGATGGGGCACATTTTTTGAGTCTTTCTTGAGTGCTATTACTCTTGGTAGTGAAAGAACTCAAGAATGTTGAGTATCTTGAACCACTAGATGAGGTTGTGTCGACTTATGAAGGGTATATGGGGGTGCATATCAACTTCTAAACCAAAAAGGAAGTCCCCTATCAGAGTCAGGATAAGAACCTCAAGTAGGTGAAGCATATCATTTTTGATGTTCCTTACAAAATATGTATCAGTTTGGATATAAGATGATAATTGGGTTGAGAAATCTTATCAAGAAAGATACCCAATGGACAATATCATGCATATGGATTATCCCCAAGAGTTTTCCATGTCAAGATAATCATGTTTGCATGATTCCACCATGCATGGACACGTGTCACCTAGTTACATATGGTGATGACACCTCTCATATAGTCTCTCTCATGAGCCTCAACTATAAAAGCCTCTCCTTTCACCTCCTAGTAAACATTTCAACCCTCATATCATCTCTTGCTTGGTGGATGATGTGGGAATTATCACACTAACAAATTCACTCGGGGTTGAAATCCCTAAGTTTTTACCAAAACCAATGTGCAATAATACCACTCGCAAGCGGATGAGTCTTATCGCAGTGTAGTTAAGGTTCGAACCCAAAGGACAACGTTTTTAAGAATCTTTGTCAGCCGAATCTAGCTCAAGTAAAACTAATATTTAGAATGATTGGTTGATTTGTGGTTAATTAAACTAAATGCAGGAAAGTAAATGATGAATTAAAGTTGTATTTAGATCAAATGATATGGAATTGTTGGGATGGTATCGGGTTTCACCACCACTACACATGCAAACACATCCAAACATCAAACATCTAGGCAAGATATAACTATCCAAATAGAGCTACTGCAAAACCCCCCATACAGGCGTTAGGTTTTCGTAAGCATCACCTTAGGCATCAGATGTCTCGTCACCATCCGGATCACTTACTTACACCTCCGAAGATATAAAAATCCAACAAAGGTTGTGGGCCCCCTATACATGTGTTAGGCACACAGAAGCGTCACTGAAGGCTAGATAGCTCGTCCCCTCGTTGATCATACACTTACGACCTCAAAGAAATCTCATACTATTTATAGTTTGGGAGTCAACCGCTTTAATCGATAAGCAAGCAGGCGATTAATATACGAGCAAACATCTACGATTAACAAGAAGATACAAAATCCAACTAAGGTTGTGAACCCCCTATACAGGCGTTAGGTGCACAGAAGTGTCACTGAAGGTTGATGGCTCGTCCCCTCACGGATCATACGCTTTTGGCCTCTAAGAAACTCATTCTATTTCTAGTTTGGGAGTCAACTTGTTAAATGACATTCAATCCTACATATAGAAGTTCTCACAACATAGGAAGAACAAATATGAAAGTAAGCAATTAATCTAACTACGAACATAACGATTAACAACGAAATGAAAAGTTATATACACTGCCATGGAAAGTTTAATAAAAGAACATGTTTGCATGGGCAGTGGGGCTAGTCCCCGCACCCCAGCGAAGGTGGACTACTTGCTCATGATGCGAGAAATAAGAAGAATGAGAAAGAGAGAGAAATTTCCCATGAGCACGGTGTAGAAGGTAGTCGCAACTCGGTGAAGATGATGGGGTCTTCTACGTCGTGTCAAAGCAGATCTGGACGCGAAACAGGAGATGCCAAGACAAACTTGACAGTCTCTCTCGCTCCGTCTTCCTTCTCTTCTCGGTCTCCTTGATTGCAACACAGGCAGTAGGTGGAGTAAACCGGCGTGGATGGAACTGGATCTGGATTGGACTTGTGTACATGCAGTTTGTCGGCGTCCCGAAACCAATGCCCCAAATGGGGACCTTACTGGTCCTATTTATAGGCACCGGACTGGTCCTCACCTTTTTGGTGTGTTTCCAGTCCAAACAGTTTTGTAGATATTTTTGCTTCAAACGGTTTGTTAAAAATGGCTCAAACGGTCTGCATGCAGCTGTCTTAAACGGTCTTGATATTTATCTTTTTCAAATGGTCCTGTGTTCGGTCTTGAATGGACTTCCATTCAGTCTTCATGCATTCAGAAAACGGTTTCCATCATTCGGTCTTTGATTGCTGGCCATACGGTTTGTAAACTGTTAATTATCAAACGGTCCATGAGCAAGTCATACGGTTTGCATGATATGATTCGGTTTGCATTCACATGATGAGGCCATACGGTCTTCCTTTTAGCTTGCCTTTCCATTCGGTTTTCACATATTCCAGCAAACGGTCTACATGATTGTTGCTACTGGAGAAAACGATTCTCTCAGCAGGTCCATTCGGTCTTGCATTCTAAATGCCCAAAAGGTCTTTGCTGCTTTATGCAAATGGTCTCATAAGTTTACCATCCATTCGATCTTCACATTGTGACAGAAAATGGTCTGGATACAAGCCAAGAGACCAAACGGTCTTGGCATACCGTCTCATATGTTCATTCGGTTTACATGCAAATGAGCAAATGGTTTGTGAGGTGCCCGCCATCATATAGTCTGCATGTAGTACTCAAACGGTCTTCACGTAGGCTTCCATTTGGTCTTCATTTCTTGCACCGCAAACGGTCTTGCGACCAGTTTGAGCAAACGGTCCTGCAACCCTTTATTCGGTCTTCACGTGCATTCGGTCTTAGCATGCATTCGGTCTTTGCATGCATTCGGTCTTCACATGTGCGTCAAATGATCTTGAAATGGAACTGTCCATTCGGTCTTGAGACTTAATGGTTGAAACCGAATGGTCAGACCATTTGGTCGAAACTGAATGGTGAGACCATTTGGTTCAAACCGAATGGTCAGACCGTTTGGTCGAAACTGAATGGTCAGACCATTTGGTCGAAACCAAATGGTGAGATCGATTGGTCAGAACCAAGGGTGAGTGAAGGTGGTCCCCATCTACTTGTTCAACTTTATCAAGACCTGCATTAAATCAACATAAATTCGGTTAAAACCTCGATAATCGAATCAATTAAGTAATTTTGCACATAATGATGCATTTTGATATTTAATGAGTGAAATTTGATATGTTGAGTCAAAATGAGCCCAATATGGTAATTGAATTCCATGATGAATATGCATTCATCAAAATACCCCAAACTTAAACGTTGCTCGTCCTCGAGTAACGCACAATCTGAAACTGTCGCCAAAAGAATACTTTCGACTCGTGTGATTATTTCATCTTTATATCATGATTGTTTCGTTTTGCTCAGAATGACTCAACATGTCAACTTCTTGGGATCACTGAACACATCTTACCATATCTTTGTTCCTGAGTTCATTTTCCAATATCACTTCCTCCTCACTTTTTCCAACAACCAGCATGTCAAAGAGTTTTGTAAGAGTCTAGAGATACCCGCAGAACAACAAGTGTGCATCTGATCTAACACTGGTGATTTTCAGGATAGTGGGGGCATGCATTATGACATTAGGTAGAAAATGGAGTGAATGGTAGTATGAAAGGAATAAGTAAATCTCTCCTCTATTTGACTCAAGATTTTCTTTTTGTTTGCTTTACAGTTTCATTTATTGCATTTTTTATGCAAAACTCTCCTCTATTCGACTCGAGATTGCATTTCCTTTTGTGTGTGCTTTGGCATCTTTTGTTTGCAAATCTCTCCTCTATTCGACTCGAGATTGCATTGTTGGCAGTACACCCCTATTTATTTGTTAGGGGTATGGAAGAAGCAAATATAGAGGGAAGTGATGTGCCACCCCGAACTTAGGGTTTGACACTATTTTGGCTATTTATGTTTCTTTTTTATGGATGGAAAGGTATGAAGATGATAGAAGAAGTGTAGAAGAGAGTTCAGATCAGAATGCAACTTGATTTACAATTCAGTGCACCGAGTTGTTCTCTTTATCGTACTCTTCTCAAATAATGACTTGATGAGGATCCGGCGGAGATTCCATGTTATTGTTCCACTAGTCAGTTAGGAAGCATGACATGTTTGATCCCTATCAGTTTGACAGATGCTTGTCATTTTTGCATAAATATCATGATGTTAGGAATCATAAGCTTCACAAGATGATTTCAATCAAAAGGCTAGTTTTCAGATGAAGGTCCTTTTGAGGATATGCTTCGAATAAGGAAGGCATAATGATTACAAAATGCATAGCAGGTTAGTTAATGACTTTTATGAAACAGGAAGTATCAAAAATTCATCAAGTATCTGTTCAATTTCTTTGAAAAACATTAAAAAAACTGAAAATTTTGAAAATTTTTATCAGCGAAATCTTAAATATGAAAAGGATGGGTGTAGGTGAAAAGTTAAGTATGTACCACCCACCCTCCACCCCGAACTTAGAAATTTTCTCGTCTCGAGCAAACCCTAAATCCAAGATGGAGGGGAAAATTCATGACGGATTGACCACCAGATGTGGTAGTGTTCCAGTCAGTGCGCATCCTCTTATCTGAAAATCTAAAGAAAGGTCAATCAGAACGCAAGATATTATCTCACGATGCAAATTTTATTTGGTGCAAAATTATCTAAAAGGTGAAAACAAAATTAAGGAAAAAACTAAATATAAAATTATTGATCGGGTTGCCTCCCGACAAGTGCATTTGTTTTACGTCGATGGCTCGACTTGATATTTTCAACTTCACAGTGGTTCCTTTGGATTGGAAAGATATATTGTTGCTTTGGTGCTTATGTCAGATGTGGTGAAATATCTTTTCAAACTTTGACCATTTGCAACGAATTCACCTGACTTTTTTCTCCATAAAGAGAAAGCACCATGTGGGGAGATGCTTTTGACAATGTACGGTCCAGACCAGCAAGAGTGGAGTTTCCCTGGGAATAACTTCAACCTTGAGTTGAATAGCAGAACTTGGTCTCCCACCTGTATGTCTTTTCTTTTCAAATGACCATCATGCCATAGTTTGGTGTGTTCTTTATAGATTCGTGCATTCTCATAAGTTGTCATCCTGAGTTCGTCCAGCTCTTGGAGTTGTAGAATCCTGGCTTGGCCTGCTTCTTTCATATCAAAATTCAGTTGTTTTATTGCCCACCATGCCTTGTGTTCCAGTTCGACTGGCAGGTGGCAAGCCTTTCCATATATTAATTGAAAAGGTGTAGTCCCGAGGGGAGTTTTATAAGCAGTTCGATAGGCCCATAATGCATCGTTGATTTTCACTGACCAATCTTTCCGATTGCGTCCTACTATCTTTTCCAAGATACTCTTGAGTTGACGATTAGAAACCTCCACCTATCCACTAGTTTGTAGATGGTAAGGTGAGGCTACCTTGTGAGTAACACCATACTTTCTTAGTAATGCTTCAAAGCTTCTTTCAAGAAAATGGGAACCTCCGTCGGATATCACCGTGCGTGGGACACCAAAATGAGGAAAATAATATCCTTGAATAATTTGATGACTGGTTTGGAATCACTAGTGAAGGTTGGTATGTCTTCAACCCATTTTGAGATGTAGTCCACCGCCACTAGGATGTATGAAAACCCATGAGAAGATGGGAATGGACCCATGTAGTCCACCCCCCAAACATTGAATATCTCTACTTCTTGCCATAGATTCAACGTCATCTCATCTCTCTTTGTTATATTGCCAGATCTTTGACATTTTTCACATGATAGGACAAAGTCGTAGGAATCTTTGGATATGGTTGGCCAGAAGAATCCACATTGCAAAACTTTCAAGGAAGTCTTTTTAGAACTCATATGTCCTCCCACTGGTCCTAGGTGACATTGTTCTAAAATAAGTTAAGCTTCTTCTTCGGCGATACATCGTCTATATAGACCATCAACACATAGTTTGAAAAGGTACAACTCATCCCAGTAGTACTGTTTCACATCATGCATAAATTTCTTCAGTGCATTTCTGGTGCATTGAGGATGGATAACCCCAGCAGTGAGGTAGTTCACAAAATCCGAGTACCATGGTATAGCTTCTGAGACCTTCATTAGTTGATCATCCGAAAGGGAATCATTAATCAGAATCTTCTCAGTATCCAGAGTGTGGATGCGACTGAGGTGGTCTGCTACAACATTATTTGTACCCTTTTTATCTCTGATCTCCAAATCAAATTCTTATAGGAGGAGAATCCATCTTATTAACCTAGGTTTTGCATCTTTCTTTTCTAGAAGGTAACAAATGGCAGCGTGATCTGTGTAGACAATGACCTTTGAACCAATTAGATAGGATCTGAACTTGTCAAAAGCATACACGACTGCCAGAAGTTCTTTCTCAGTAGTATCATAATTCCTCTAAGCTTCATCGAGGGTATTCGATGCATAATAGATCACATAATGTTTCTTTTCTATACATTGGCCCAAGACAACACCTACAAAATAATCACTTGCATCACACATGATTTCAAAAGGGTGGTCCCAATCAGGAGCTCTAATGATGAGTGTAGTTGTAAGGGCAAGCTTCAGTGTGTTGAAACTTTTAACACATTCTTCGTCAAAATTGAATTCAGCATCCTTTAGTAACAAATTTGTCATAGGCTTGGTTATCTTCGAGAAATCCTTTATAAACTATCTATAGAAACCTACGTGACCAAGGAATGCTTAAACTTCCTTTACATTGATAGGGACAGAGAGCTTGGAAATCACTTCAATCTTGGCTTTATCTACTTCAATTCCTCTATTGCTGACCCAATGGCCGAGGACAATTCCTTCCTTTACCATAAAATGACACTTTTCCCAGTTGAGCACAAGATGAGATTCTTCACATCATTTGAGGACTAGGGAGAGGTGTTTTATACATGAATCGAATGAATCTCCGTATACAAAAAAAATCATCCATGAAAACTTCCATAATGGTTTCGGTGAGACCAGCGAATATAGCAGCCATGCAACGCTAGAAAGTTGCAGGTGCATTGCAGAGTTCGAATGGCATTGTTCTAAATGTGTATGTTCCAAATGGGCAGGTGAAGGTGGTTTTCTCCTGATCATCTGGGTGTATAAGTATTTGGTAGAATCCAGAGTAACCATTGAGATAACAGAAGTATTCTTGATGGGCCAGCCGCTCTAATACTTGATCAAGAAAAGGCATTGAAAAATGATCTTTTCGAGTTGCCTTGTTCAACTTTCTATAAAAAATGCACATCCTCCACCCTGTGACTGTTCGGGTTGGGATGAGTTCATCATTTTTATTTCGTATTACAGTTGTTCCACCTTTCTTCGGGACTACATGTACTGGGCTCACCCATGGTGAGTCTGATATTGGATAGATAATTGCAGTGGTGAGTAGTTTAATGACCTCTTTACGGACTACCTCCTTCATATTTGGATTCAGTTTCCGTTGATGTTCAATGGTTGGCTTGTGATCTTCCATCATAGGGATCTTGTGCATGCACAATGCTTGACTAACCCCAGTGTGGTCACTCATTTTATAGCCAATGGATTTCTTTCTTTCCTTTAATTCTTTCAGGAGTTTATCTTCTTGTTCAGTTGTTAGATCGAAATTTATAATAACCGGGCAAACCTTGAGATCATCAAAAAACACATACTTCAGTCCCTCAGGCAGGGGCTTCATTTCGAGGGCCTCTAGTTTTTCACATGTTTCTTCAGTAGCTTCCACAACCTTGAGTCCTTCCAACGTAGCTTCGGGATCTTCTTCAGTAGTGTCAAGGTCAAGATCACACTCTTGAACTCGTTCACTAATGGAATTATCAGTAGAGGGGTTTGTTAGAGTCACGTCTAAAGGATCATCTTGTTCATATCCCTCTTGTGTGAGGAGTGATATTTGTTCAATGCAATGCAATCAGATAAACTTCTTCTTGCATACTTGGTCTTCTCATGCTTTCAAAAACCTTGAATTTGAGAGTTTCTTTACCAAGTCTGAGAAGCAAAGTTCCTGCTTCAACATCAATTAGAACTCTTGTGGTGGTGAGGAATGGACATCCAAAGATGAGAGTATATATGGCGTCCTCTTTTATGTCCATGATGACAAAGTCACACGGAACATAGGAATCTTTTCCTACATTGACAGGTACATCCTCAATAATTCCTAACGGGCATTTTATCGAATTGTCTGCGAGTTGTATGGTCATGCCAGTTGGAAGAAGTTCAGAAAACCCTAGCCTTTTGAAAAGGTTGAGTGGCATGATGGAGATGCTAGCACCAAGATCTGTAGTCCTTTCTTGCATGAAGAATCACCGATATGGCAGGAAATCCCAAAAGATCCTAGATCTTTCTATTTCTTTGTCATCTTACTCTGGATGATATCCGAAGTGGTTTTAGCTCACTTGAATGTCTCATATTCTTCAGTTATGTATTTCTTGGTGAGGAGTGACTTTAAGTATTTTGTCCAAGCTGGTATCTCAGCTAGCACATCCAAAAAGGGTATATCAACATGAAGTTTCTTCATAGCTTCTTTAAACTTATTGAACCGAGTATCAAGCTTGGTTTGCCTTAAACGAGCAGGGAAAGGAATACGAGGCTTGTATATAGGGGCATCAGGTTCTGGTGTTTCAATTTCTATAGGTTTCTCAGGACTTTCCTTATCTGTCTTATCAACAATTACTGGTTCTTTCGGTTGAAACTCCGGTGTTGTTGAGTCTTGGACAATCGTAGGTTCATCTTCATCTGTAACAACCACATGTGTCTTGATAGGAGGATCAAAATAGTATCTCCCTGATCTAGTGGTGACTGCCTTCAATTGTTTAGGATGCTTAGGATTATTCTCGGGTTGGCCAGCAAAAACTCCAGCAGGTGGCTTTATGCTAGCTGTGAGTTGAGCTAGTTCGGATTCAATAGCCTTCTGTTGGGCTTGTTGGTTAGCTATCATAGTTTGTTGAGTATGCAACATCTTTTCAATGGCTGTTAACTTGTCATTAGGTGATACGGGGCTGGCTTGTTGTCCTTGTTGTTGATAAGGAACTTGGTTAAGACTCTGGTACTGGGAATTGTTTTGATAATTATTGAAGTTCCTATTATGAAAGTTTCCCTTGAAATTTCCTTGATTTCCAAAATTCTATTGTTCGTTGCACTGGAATCCTGGTGGGCCTCGTGGCTGATTGTTTGAACCAAATTGATGTGAGTTTACTGCTCCAGAGGGGTTTCCATATTGAAATCCTGGATGATTCCTATTCTGATTCAGATTGTAGTAACTTTGACCAGGGATGGTATTAACAACATTAAGATTTTCCATTTGACCATTATCTCCTTGTCCACATACGTTGCTTAGAACAACATTGTAAAGAACATTACATGCTAATGTGGAATGATCAGTACTTTTACATGCTTTATAGAACAATGAAGCTGACTTGATTTGTTCTTGTTGTCGAGTGGGTGAATGTCCTCTTCCAATAGCAGCAAGAGATGATTTAATATGGTCTTGCTTGGCAACTAAGAGTTTCAAGGTTTCAACGATAGACTTGTACTCAGGAGTAGCTTCAGCCATAGCTACTTTTAAGACTCCTTTACCTACAGATCTACCCCAATTAGCTTGATTTTCATCTCCAAGGGTTACAACCCTCCATGCACTGTCATAACTTTGACGCATGAAGTTTCCTCCAGATAAGAAATCAGAGAATCTCTTGATATCGTCGTCCACGCCACTATAGAAAATTTCGATGAGTTGGTTCTTAGGAATTTCATGGTGTGGACATTTGCATAGAAGCTCTTTGTATATGTCCCAAGCTTCAGCAAGGGTTTCTCCATGGACTTGAGTGAAATTTGTTATTCGGCCTCTAATTTTGTATGCGAGAGATGGAGGGTAGAACTTTTCCAGAAACACATTTTGAAGTTGTTCCCAAGTGGTGATGGGTGTTTTACTTTACAACGAATTGTACTAACTTATAGCTCTATCAGCAAGGGAATACTTGAAGAGACGGAGTCGAATGGCATCATCAGACACTCCATTTTGCTTTGTCATGGCACATAGATCAATAAACCTCAAAAGATGTTCCTGACTATCCTCTCCTTGTTTGCCATAGAATGGGATGTTTTGAAGCAATGTGATCCAATGTGCCCTAATCTCAAAATTGGAAGCATTGATGGGAGGAGGTTGTACTAGATGATGAACATTTGAAGCTTTCAGGATTGAGAATTCTCTAAGATCTGTTTGTAGTTCAGCTGCTTGTGTTGCTGCCTGTGATGCTTGAATTTCTTCTTGAATTGTAGCTCTAGCTTCTTGCATGAATATTTCTGTCTATGCATTAAGGGATTGAGCCATCCTTTGATCTATCTCCTCCTCTTGAGCCATTCTTTCTTGGCTCTCTTTGTTTTTTCAGTGGAAGGTTCTGTCAATCTCTGGATCAAAGCTGGTAGTGAGTCAGAGACTGTTCAAACGGTGCATACACTAATCCTTCTGAAGTACCAGAAAATAGAAGGATTTTGAAAATTAGATCCACAAAGTAGATTCAAAGTCAAGTAGATGATCGATTGTATCAAAAGAAAAACAAAATCCTAGATTAGCCTCAAAAGAACTAGATTTGACTAACTGATTATGTTGTCCCTGGCAACGACGCCAGAATTTGACATGGGAATTATCGCACTAACAAATTCACTCGGGGTTGAAATCCCTGAGTTTTTACCAAAACCAATGTGCAATAATATCACCCACAAGAGGACAAGTCTTATCGCAGTATAGTTAAGGGTTGAACCCAAAGGGCAACGTTTTTAAGAATCTTTTTCAGTCGAATCTAGCTCAAGTAAAACTAATATTTAGAACGATTGGTTGGTTTGTGGTTAATTAAACTAAATGCAGGAAAGTAAAGGCTGAATTAAAGTTGGATTTAGATCAAATGATATGGAATCGCTGGGATGGTATCGGGTTTCACCACCACTACACATGCAAATACATCCAAACATCAAAAATCCAAGCAAGATATAACTATCCAAATAGAGTTGCTACAAAACTCCCCATACGAGCGTTAGGTTCGCGTAAGCATCACCTTAGGCATCAGATGTCTCGTCACCATCCAGATCACTTACTTATGGCCCTAAAGATACATAAATCCAATGAAGGTTGTGGGCCCCCTATAAGGCGTTAGGCACACAGAAGCGTCACTGAAGGTTAGATAGCTCGTCCCCTCACGAATCATACACTTACAACCTCGAAGAAATCCCATACTATTTCTAGTTTGGGAGTCAACCATGTTAATTGATAAACAAGCAGGAGATTAATATACGATCAAACATCGACGATTAATAAGAAGATACAAAATCCAACTAAGGCTGTGAACCCCCTATATAGGTGTTAGGTGCACAGAAGCATCATCGAAGGCGAGATGGCTCGTCCCCTCACAGATCATACACTTACGGCCTCAAGGAATCCCATTCTATTTCTAGTTTGGGAGTCAACTTGTTAAACGACATTCAATCCTACATATAGAAGTTCTCACAACATAGGAAGAACAAAGATGAAAGCAAACAATTAATCTAACTACGAACATAATGATTAATAATGAAATGAAAAGTTATATACACTGCCATGGAAAGTTTAATAAAAGAACATGTTTGCATGGGCAGCGGGGCTAGTCCCACACCCCAGCGAAGGTGGACTACTCGCTCATGATGCGAGAAACAAGAAGAATGAAAAAGAGAGAGAAATCCACCATGAGCACGATGAAGAAGGTAGTCGCATATCGCTGAAGATGATGCGGTCTTCTACGTCATGTCGGAGCAGATCTGGATGCGGAATGGGAGATGCTAAGACATACCAGACAGTCTCTCTCACTCTGTCTTCCTTCTCTTCTCGGTCTCCTTGATTGCAATGCGGGAAGTAGGTGGAGTGAAATTGGCGTGGATGGAACTGGATCAGACCTGTGTACATGTAGCCTATCGGCATCCCAGAACTGATGCCCAAAATGGGGACCTTACTGGTCCTATTTATAGGCACTGGACTGGTCCTCACCTTTTTGGTGTGTTTCCAGTCCAAACGGTTTTGTAGATATTTTTTTCTTCAAATGGTTTGGTAAAAATGGCTCAAACGGTCTGCATGCAGCTGTCTTAAACGGTCTTGATATTTATCTTTTTCAAATGGTCCTGTATTCAGTCTTGAATGGATTTCCATTCGGTCTTCATGCATTAAGCAAACGGTTTCTAGCATTCCATCTTTGATTGCTGGCCATACGGTTTGTAAACTGTTAATTATCAAACGGTCCTGTATTCAGTCTTGAATGGATTTCCATTCGGTCTTCATGCATTAAGCAAACGGTTTCCAGCATTCCATCTTTGATTGCTAGCCATACGGTTTGTAAACTGTTAATTATCAAACGCTCTGTGAGCAAGTCATACGGTTTGCATGATATGATTCAGTTTGCATTCACGTGATGAGGCCATCCGGTCTTCCTTTCAGCTTGCCTTTCCATTCGATTTTCACGTATTCCAACAAACGGTCTACGTGATTGTTGCTACTAAAGCAAACGATCCTTTCAACAGGTCCATTCAGTCTTGCATTCTAAATGCCCAAACGGTCTTCGTTGCTTTATGTAAACTGTCTCATAACTTTTCCAACCATTCGGTCTTCACATTGTGGTAGCAAACGGTCTGGATACAAGCCAAGAGACCAAACAGTCTTGGCATACGGTCTGATATGTTCATTCAGTTTACATGCAAACGGGAAAACGGTTTGCGAGGTTCCCGCCATCATACGGTATGCATGCAGTACTCAAACGGTCTTCACGTAGGCTTCCATTCGGTCTTCATTTCTTGCACCGCAAACGGTCTTGCGACCGATTTGAGAAAACGGTCCTGCAGTCCTTTATTCGGTCTTCGCGTGCATTCAGTCTTCGCATGCATTCGGTCTTCGCATGCATTCAGTCTTCGCATGCGTGGAAAACTGTCTTGAAATGGAACTATCCATTCGGTCTTGAGACCGAATGGTTGAAATTGAATGGTCAGACCATTCGGTCGAAACTGAATGGTGAGACCGTTTGGTTGAAACTGAATGGTCAGACCGTTTGGTCGAAACCGAATGGTCAGACTGTTTGGTCGAAACCGAATGGTGAGATCGATTGGTCAGAACCAAGGGTGAGTGAAGGTGGGCCCCAGCTAATTGTTTAGCTTTATCAAGACCTGCATTAAATCAACATAAATTTGGTTAAAACCTCGATAATCGAATCAATTAAGTAATTTTGCACATTATGATGCATTTTGATATTTAATGAGTGAAATTTGATATGTTGAGTCAAAATGAGCCCAAGACGGTAATTGAATTCCATGATGAATATGCATTCATCAGTGGATGACCCAAGGAGCTCAACGAAGAAGAGGAAGGCCAAGCATCTTGCCCAAGGTAAAGTAATGGTGATGTCCTACTTTGAATAGGTAATTCTTCTTGAACCATGATTCTTTCTTTCTCTCCTTCTTCACCAAGTTCTTTACTGTGATACCTTCTTCTTGATGGTGGTGAAGTTGTGGCCGAATTTTGGAATTTTGATAAGTCAGTCATCTTCAACCTTAGGAACATGAAGCTTTAGAGCTCGAATCCCTAGTGATGATCTTGAGGCGGATTATATAACTCTACTTCAATTATGTTGTTATTCACTTTCAATTTTACAATACTTGGTGACTCCTTCCCAAATTCAATTTCCCTTAATTAAATGATGAATCTATGAGATATAATGGAAACATGGGGTTGTTGTCCATGAACTAGAGTGTTAAGGGACAAAGGTATGAAGCTTGAAGGTGATCAAACTGATACCCCTTTAAGAACCTCAAGGTCGATATCCCTTTTAGCACCTCAAGACTGATATTGCTTGATGTGTTGTGAGCAACACAAGGAGATGGTAAAGTCGACACATTAGATGGTAGTGTGGCTGATACACTAAAGTGTAGTGTGGCCAATACACCAATGAGTAGTGTGGCTGATACATTAAGGTATGGCATGGATAATACACTAAGGTATGGTATGGCCGATACACTAAGGTATGGTGTGGCGATACACCAAAGTGTGGTGTGGCTGATACACCTAAGTAAGGTAAAAGTGTAACACCCAAGTGAGGTAAAGTCATTATACTGAAATAAAGAGAAGATATTACAGTAAAATATATGTACCTAAGAAGGGTCAGAATGATATACCAAAGGAGGATAAGGTTGTTACATTAATGGATGAGGTAAGTAAGGTATATGATGATGCTTAATCCGATATCATATACCCCTAACCCTAGAAACTGAGACCGTCACAAACTGATCTCTCTCTAGTCTAAATAAGTGTGATGAATGACACACTTAGGCTGACACACCATGTAGAAGTAGGGGCAATACACTCCTTGAGATTTTCATTGACTCACCAAGTAGTGGTAAGGTCAATTGGAGAAGGAAATCAAGGTATTGTTGAAGGTTCACCCGATACAACCAAAACATTAATGGCCGATACACAAAGGGATAACTAGGTTGATACCCTAGTAGATGATGAGGCCGACACACTAATTGGTTGAGGGGATGATACCCTAAGTAGATGGTGTGGCTGATATACATAATGAGATGTTATGGCTGATACATAATGAGATGTTATGGCTGATACATAATAAGTTGTTATGGCCGATACATAAATGAGATAGGGTGGTTGATACCTTAAAGCACCTCTAAATTGATACCTATTGACATGATTTGACTGACACAAACATATGTGTCTAGGATGACACAAGGTGTAACATGTAGGCCGATACACCTATGCCAACACACCTTGATGAGTGTAGGCCGATACACCTTGAATATAATCAATGGATACACTTGAAAGTAATGAGAAGGATATACTTTGAAAAAAGTGTAGGCTAGTATCCCCTAAAGAGGGTCAAGTCAGTACAATACATTAAATTTGAATCTAATATCCTAGTAAGGATGAAAGAGAAACTTGTACTACTTATATGAGAAAGGTAATACCTTATGTTGTTAATCAATTAATGATAATTGATGAGAGAAATCAAGTATGGTTGAATACTTATAGTAATGAATTAAACTCCTAGATGTGAGGGGTTATGAATTAGGGTTAGGTTGTTGAATAAAACCCTAAAGATCCTAATCGGTTACAATAGAAGTCCTAACCCTAATTATGAAAGGGTTGTAACTTGATCGATAGATTTTTTGTGATACAACTGAATGTAAAGATAATAATATAAGCTCCTAATAATGAGGAGTTATGATCTAGGGGTGATGACTGAATATAACCCTGGAAATCCTAATCAAGTTGAAAAGAGAAACCCTAACCCTAATCGTAGAAGGGAATGTAACTTGAAATGGCATGATAATAATATTCAGTGGTTACCATGAATGCCTTATGATTATAGCCAAGGGCTATAGTAGTTATAATCTAATATAGCTTGATTATGCTTCAAGAGACCTATGGAATAATTGTTTCACAAAAAGAATGTATATAGGCCTGATGATCTGGCAAAAACATAATTGCCTAAAAGGTGATGTGTCATTCAATGCTGAGTTTATGGGATTGATATCCCATGATGAAACTGATAGGGTAACATAGAGGTGTTCTAACTATTAAAGAATCTTAGACAAAATGATATACCTCTCATTTTATTATATTGGCCAATTAATTAAGGGATTATTCTTTTACATCATGGTGCTAAAATTTAATTCATAAATCTTTTATCATGAGACCCTAATCATGCAAATGTTTTGAGATAACAAGCATAGCCAACTATAGGCTATGTTGATACAACATTATATAGATTGAATGGGCCTTGTGAAATACTTAAACAACATGTATAATTTTTATATGTCTCTTATGATCTAGAGTTGGTTGTCGCCTAATGAGAGGTGACACTGTTCAATAATAAATTAAGAAGATTGAAACCATGTAGTATGTGATAATCATGTATATAGGTCTAATGACCTAGAGATGATTGGCACCTGGCAAGAGGTGACATTGTTTAAAGGTGAACTGAGGATTTGATATCCAAAATAGGTGCATAGGTTTGATGAATGTCAATATCTGGCTGATAATCACAAGATTGATGAATGGCAATACCTGGATGTATAATCACAAGACTGATGAATGTCTATACCTGGCTGTATAATCACATGATTGATGAATGTCAATACCTAGTTGTATAATCACATGACTGATGAATGTCAATTCCTGGCTGGATAATCATAGGATTGATGAATGTCAATAACTGGTTGTATAATCACAGGACTGATGAATGTCAATACCTGGCTGTATAATCACATGACTGATGAATGTCAATACATGGCTATATAATCACAAGATTGATGAATGTCAATACATGGTTGTATAATCACAAGATTGATGAATGTCAATACCTGGCTATATAATCACATGATTGATGAATATTAATACATGATTGTATAATCACAAGATCAATAAAGATTCAATGACATCATACCCTGGTAATATGATCACAGGATAAGCTCGAGATGCTGCTATAGCATGAATGATAAATGATATACAAGTTCTTCATATTCCTTCTAAAAGATTGAATAACCTATTGGTCTATCATTTATATATGATCCACTCATTTATGGGGATATGTTGTTAATGTTCTCATTATAATTAGAACTATTAGTATAACTGTTGCTTTATCATTATCTTTATCTTTAACTAAAAATATATCTGTGGTAACAATATTGTTGGCGGAGAATGGAACTATTAGTATAATTGTTGCTTTATCATTATCTTTATCTTTATCTAAAAATATATCTATATATGGTAACAATATTGTTGGCGGAGAGTTATATCTCTCATTGGCACTTGTTGTCTCACCCCGTGGGTTCCACAACTTTTTAGGTGGATGTGCACAAGAAGATAGTGATCATATAGCTGAGAACGGACAACAACTATAGGAACAGTATTAACAACTCAAGTTGAATATGATGTTATGTGTCAAGTAGAATAGAGTCCTATGTGTCGTTCTTGTACTATGAGGTCCTTGGGAGATATTTTTATATTTGGTTTCTCGATCGATCTGAGATTTTGGATAGGAATTCCTTGATGTATGATGTTGATTTTGAGTGCATTTTAGTAAAACAACTAATGTCTCATATCTTTGCTTTATGAAGGAAAGATGTATGTATAAGCTAACAATTATGCTTATGTAAATACGGCTTAGGGCCTTTTTTTAAAAGTTCCTGGAAGTGGTTCTTTGTGGAAAAATTGGTTTGAATTTTTAGTTTTTTTGGTAGTTCTCTATTAATTATTGCTTGTGCATGGTTTTGCATGGTGATTGTTATCAATGGATAACAGTTGTCACAACATCCATTCATGTGGAGGCATTTTTTGTCTTTGAAGTCACCCAACCTATAGGGATATCATATCATAAGAAAAAAGAATATGGATAAGGTGAGGTATCTTTCCTATTGTTTGACATTTGACATATGTATTGACACATGAGTGGGCATCTTGAAATGGGGCAGGATACTAAAACCTAGACTATAAGAGTTTTGTTGTTGACTAATCATCTCTAAAATTCCCTCCACATCGAGTTGTATGTCATTTGTATATGATTGGTTGAGCTTCTTCTTTAGGAACACATACATAATGCAAATCATTGGAAGACTTCATAATAATAGAGGTCGTCCCAATAATAGTGCTTGAGATCCAAAAAGGATTTATTCCTTTTCTTGTAGCTCATCTTGGTAGAAATATGTTGGCATGCAAGGTAATTGTGGATATTTTCATACCATGGGATGACATGATTAATTTCTTGAGACAAAATTAAATATTCATTACAATATGAATCATTATTTGGTACAGAGTTTTAGTCCCCTAGGCGGATTCTATATAAGTGATTTGTGACAACATTATCTGATCCCTTTTTATCCAACATCTCATGATCAAATTCATGTAGAAGGAATGCCAATTCAAAGAGTTTGGGCTTGGTGTCCTGTATTGCCATCAAAAATTGAAATTTGATTAGTGTAAACTGTGACCTTAGCTATAGATAGATAAGATATAAATTTATCAAAATCGTATATTATTTCTATTGTATCAGTCTGAGTGGTGGTATATCTCATTTGAGCTTCATCTATGGTATTGGTTGTGTAATATAGTAATGTTTCACATGATTTTTCTTGTCTTTCTTCTAACCTAGAACTACCCCTAACTAGAAATATCTTGTATCACACATCAAAATGAGAGGTAGATCCCATTCTAGGGATTGGATGACTTCAACAATGAAATTGTTACACAATAAAAGAAAGCATGTAAGTAACCAATAACTTACAGGAAAGCCTTAACAGAAGCATGGGCAACAAACTGGGTTTCCAACCTTTTTTGAATGGCAAAACCTATGGATCTAAAAACAGAGTTATTGGACGTAGATGGAGAAACCATAAGATTTTTATTTAGAATATTTTGAAGGAATCAAAGAAGGAAAATTGCATCATCAGCAAGCACCTCAAAGCTATCAAAAGAAAAAGGCAGAAAATGATGATGATTTGCTTCATAAGATGCTATGTGCTTGTGGACCTTCAGCGTTAGAGGCTGCATGTCATGCGTTAAATCTATTTGAAAGGATGCCTATTAGAGGAGAAACTCCAATGAGATTGACACATGTGTGTTTACCATATGTCCAATCAAATAATAAGATCTCAACAGAATGTTGAGCATATAGGCCATCAACATGTGCCCCAAGGAAGGCCACAAGAGCTTCCTTCAGTAATTTTATCCCATTATGAGAGACAAGGTCAAAAAGGGAATGTTGAACAACATCATGATATAATTTATATCTTGGTCATGAACGACAATGGACAATATGATCACCAAAGGCATCGAGATTTGTAGTGTTGCAGAGAAGACAATGTTCATAACCAGAATACAAGGGGATCATGAGTCGGTACTTAAGGATAGATCCATACTCAATAGGATACCTAGACAAACCAAATCCTTCAATAGTAACAATAAGCAAGAAATCGTGTGCATGGTCAGCTTATAAAGAAGAGAGAATAGCATGTTTTCATGGGGATAGGCTTATAGTGAATTGTTAGATGATTGTCTTGTAGTGAGAGTCTTCCAAAATATAGGTTGTGTATTTGGAGTGGCAGAAGGTGTACATGACAACTTGGACTAACAAAAGGATGGCAATGTATTACATATAACACTATGTGCGGAGACATAGGAGATTCCTGTAGGCACATAATCGACCTCTTTTAAAATATGAGCTTGGAGCTCTTGGGTGTGGATCTAAGAAGAAGCAAAAGCAAAGTTGCAATAATTATGAAGGCATTCTTCATTTAATGGAATGCCTTCAAACAATTCTTATCAAAACAACAAGGAGTACATTTTAGTAGCATATTGGATAGATGTTTGGAGATTTGCAAAAATATCTAATGAAGTGTTGGTAACACCTAACAAAACCTAAGAAGATCAAGCATATTTTATAGAAGATGGCATGGTTAACTTAGATATAACTTTGTCTTTAAGTTATCTACTTTTGTTCAATTTTTAGATACCTTGTGCCCCAACATGATGCTTTCATGTATTGTAAAATGGCATTTCTTCAGGTTTTATATTAGATTCCTATCTTCATGCCTTTGTAACACCATACAAAGATTACTCAAGCATTTCCCAATAATGATGCATAAATAGGTAATCCATCCATAAAAAAACTTCCATTATACCCCCAATGAAATATGTGAATATTGCAGATATACACCTCTAAAATGTTGTCTGTGTGTTGCATAAGTTGAACTTCATCACTTTGTGAGTGTATATCCCACATATGTAGGTGAAGGTAGTTTTATCTTGGTCTTTTGTATGAACGGGGACTTGTTAAAATTATAATATCTATGAAGGTAGTGGAAATAGGAATGTTGTTCCAAACGCTCTAGGACTTGATCAGTGAAGGGGAGTGGAAATTCATCCTTCTTCATGGAAACATTGATCGTTCTATAGTGGATACATATCCTCCACCCAATTATGATCATAAAGTTGAAATCTTACCCATATTTACCTTTCACCAATGCAATGGCTCCTTTCTTAGGTATAATGTGTACACGCCTTAGCATATATTATGCCAACATCAAATAGTTGGATTGCTTCTTTTTCTTTCTTAATTACTTCTCACATATTATATATAGTCATCTCATCCCATGCTCCTTTTGGAGTGTTGTCCTTCGATAGATGATTTTGTGCATGAAAATTACATGGCTCAGACCTTAATGTCATCAATGGAGTACCATGTGACGTGCTTTCTTAGTTTAAGCTTCAATATAAATAAATCAATTTGTACTTCACAAATAGAGAGAAAGTGAGAGTGAGAGAGAGTTGACTATCACCACATATCTCCCTTTAATATCAAGAAATTCATACTTGAGCCTATTTGGTGATTCTTTTTAACTCATGTTGTAGGCTTGTGAGTTGTCACATCTGTAGGTGTTTTTTTTTTAAGTTCTTTGCAGTCTCTATGTGGATTTTTTTGAGACATCTAAGATAATCTCCTCTTCCTCTTCATCCTCCTCAAGAACCAAGTACGCCAAGAGTTTTTCAACTTTTGGGTTTACAATATCACTAGATTGGTTAGTGCCCCCATTAGGGTGTCTATTGTCATGTTGTTCTTAAAAATCTATGGAAAGCATACTACAATGATCATCAAAATGGATATATTCTTCTTGCAAAACGTTCTTCATCAAGTTGAGGGCCTCACAATTAGTTTATTTGATCCCACTCTAATCATGATTATACCCCCTTCAACATAAATTAGGGCTCAAGCTATTAAAAGGGAAATTCTCACAAAAGTATTAGGAATCAAGGATCCTTAATAGTGTTTATAGTGACTAGGTCACATAGAAGAAAAAAAAATCCCAACCATGATTGGCACATCCTCCACCAACCGAATTGACATTACAAATAAATGATAAACTAGGTGTATTATCATTATTGTGTTCATCATATTTGGAAAACTAGTCACACACAGAACACACACACTTGGGAGAACAAAATTTATAACCCTAGTCGATGACATGATGAAAATACATAAAGACTCACCTGTAAGTCTACAGGTTCATTTTGTAGTACAAAAAGGCGTTGTCGATCCTCAAGGAGAGAGAGGGCCTTAGAGTGTAGTCAGTATATTTGGGTTCCTAATGTGGAATCTAGGGTTGAATGGTTGGAGATTGATTTTGTTTGATTACACTAAAGGTCCAAGCAAGCAATTATAAGAGCAACAAGCAAAACCTAAGTTAACTCTAGACAGTTTAAGTGAAATTAACAAGGAAAAGTCATTGAGCAAGAAAAGAGCATTTTGAGTTAAGGAAAACAAATCAAGATCTAATTCTAACACTACACTAGAAAACAAATCCTATTTAACCAACTAGGAGGAGCAATGAACTAGATGAAGAAAGAAATTACACTAAACTAGCAATTTAGGCAACTAGGGAAATTAAGGAACTAAACTATCACTAACTAGCAAGAACTAGCACAATTAAACTCAAAGGAACACTAAATACTCTATCAAGACCTAGATATCAAGGACAAGGCAATTAACTAAGGAAGAAAGTAGAGAAACTAACTTAGCAAGCATTAACTAGCAAGGAAGAAATTTGGAGTTTAAGCAATTAATGGCGGTGTGGGTCATTTGGGGGGATGTAATTAGAACCTAGGTTGGGGATTATAGCATGAAAAGCATACTCAGGTGCTCTTTCCCTCTACAAATACAATCATTTCCAACAACAAAGATGGCCATGCTGAAGTAGAAAGTATCTTCCATGATTTCATCCATGAGCTACTATAATTGGATTTCCTCTACACACTAAAGTTTTTCCCTCTAACCTTTCTTGATTTTCCCTCTCCCCTCCACCTTAATACATGTAATATATGAGTTTGAAACATATAACATAAATCAATTATATTTTCTGTCGTCCTTTCTTTCTGTTTTGAAAATTATTTGTTGATTATTGTCTAATAAATAAGTGTTCAATAGAGAGGCTTGTTGTTTCTATTTGTCTTGAATTATTTTCACTACTAATTATCTTTTAAATGAAATATGATCTTACAATATGATTGATCATGTTGAGCACATAGAAAACAGGAGAGAAGATACATTGACTTAGTAATGGCCCATTAGGATCATGACTTTATGAGATTGACAACTAGATATATGAAGTTTCGTTTGATGATAAAAGGGACACAGAGAACATATATCAAGAAATATGTTTAATATTAGAAAATGTTATTGTTTGATTTCTATAATTCATTTTTGATGTAAGAGTGTTAGATTAAGTTGTACTATCTAAACACAATGTCAAAGGAAATATCAAAAAAATAGCTAATATTGTAAAGTGGAGCTATCGGATCCAAGCACACTATAACCTACCTCCAAATTGACCTTCAAACAATATTATATTATGTGCTTATAATATGTTTGGATTATCTTTACACCTATCATCCTCGTTTACCCAGTGGGGAAAAGGGTAAGGGTAAGAGTAAGGGAGGGTCAGGGGATTTTTGAGGTGGGTAATTACCCTTAACCTCACCCTTACCTGCTACCTTGTGGTGGGTAAGGATAAGGGTAGAGCCTCACCCTATCAATACCCTCCCGATCGATAATCCTAAGGGTACGTCATGTAGTGGTTGGGATTGTAAGGCCCCTAAACTTGCTTAATGAGTTGAATAAGCTTAATTATCATAATTGAATTATTATAAAGCTAATATAACCTTGTGATATTCTTTTAAATCATAATACAATCCTAAGTTTCAAATTTCGTCCAATTTGGACACTGTTTGAACAAGTTATGCAATTTTATGCACATTTTGGACTTTTCTACAATTTACCCAATTGCGAGGTTTGTTTGCAATTTATCACTTGAATTATGTTCCTTGGATATTATATCATCATTATTGAGCTTTTTGATCCATGGGGAACCTATTTAACCATTGGTTTGAAGGTGTTTTCTCCAAGGGTATTTTAGGGTTTACCCCTTCATGGATGAGCTACCTGTAGTAGCTATCAACTAATGAATTATTTGTTTTGCTTGGAAATTCAAGAAAAAAGGGATAAGAATGTCTATATGGATAGTGTGGGAGATTCTTGTGTGTTTCTTGTATATTCTTAAGTTTAAGGCCATGGGCACTTGGAAAGATACTAGAACTTCAACTTTTTCTTTTTCTTTATCTTAAAGTTTCATATACTTATTCCTAAGCACCAAAACGAGCCATTTAATCTCCACCACTTCCCTCCTTATATGAACCTCGTTATCCCTCTGTGCTACTATGAATTTCCTGTCCAAGGAAGAAGAAAGAGGGGATCTTCTTGGAAAAATAATCTAGGGTTGTAATTGACTTCCTTTTAGGGTTTGAAAAGCTTCCTTCTAGTGATCTTAACCTAAAAGAGTAAGAGTACCCTTCTTTCCTCCATTTATTTCTTTGTTATCCTTCCTCCTACCCTTCTCCAGGTTGGAACCTTGTTGTTTCATGGTATAAATTTCTCTAAATCTCTAAAACCCTACCTCTCTTACTCTTTATACTTAGGGTTTGCTCATTTGATGAAGAAAGGAGCTAGATGGACAATTTCACAATTTATAATTGAATTTTCTACCCTACCTGCTCGAGTTTTCTTCTGTTTGGGATTTCATCTTCTCATTAGAGGCAAGTTTTATAACTTGTTCCACATTTATTGCTTACCATTGGCTTGCTAGCTCATGTTCTTGCTTGAAAATGAAGATCCATGCACTAAAAAGCTATGCTTGACTTGGATTTCGATTTTTATAATGTTCCCTATTCTGATTTCAGTTCTAGATGAACCTATATTAATTTGTATGTTATTCCTAAGGTATAATTTGACTTGTATCAGGTTGGTTTGACAACTAATGGTGCGAAACACCTATCAACCAATGGTCAATTTTAGGGGTTTAAAGTTGATTTCTTCTATAAACACATGACTCAATGGTGGTGCCATTGCAACAATTGATGGTGTTGTCTTAATGATAACTGATGGTGGGGACCAAGGGTGTCAACTGACGTTCACCCTTTAGGTCAGGTGTTGGCCTAATTAGAAGCTTAGTGATTAACAACTAAGTACCCTAATGATGCTATCAATCAATGGTGATATTAGTTTGATATTCGAGGGTGATTAATGAATATAGTGCTGATCTAACAACCTATGGTGACTTAATGGTTACTAATGATGGTGGACCAGGTCTCCACAACCTATGGTGAGTTAATCATGTAGTTGTAGCATCAATTAAACCTTAGACCAATGGTTTCTTGGGTCACTTTATGCAATGGTCAGACCTATACTGTAATTGATAGTTTTAACATATGAACTTGACCCAATGGTCAAGATCTAATGTTTATTCCTCCAATAAAGTGGAATGATGGATAATGTAATATGTTGGTCCTAATAATGTGATTTATACGGTTTCCTTTATACGATCAACTTAAGGATCTTACTTGTTGACAATGGGTGGCTTGTTTTAAATGAACAATCGATTGTGGGTTTTATCCTACTCTCAACAAAACCCTTATTGTTTTTAATCACAGGATGTCTAGGGTTAAATGGTGACTTTTATAGATCAAAACTCAATAACATTATATATGATTCATTCAATGTCTTTACTTATGTAAACAAACAATGGTCTTACCTTTTAAACATCCAATGCATCTGGGTGACATAGTGGTATGGAGATATGGGTTGAAAGATGTTGGAACAAATGGAGGGTTACCCTTAATAAGTTAGTCTTACCTATTCACTCATATGAATAGAAGGGATGATAATCATACTATGTGGATATGTAACCTAATGAGGTATAGCTTGTTATACCTAGCTTTAATATAACAAAATGATGGTAATTGGGTATGAATAGTCCTTGAATGACCAATACAATCATGGAGTACTCTGTTACTGTTATTGAAACTCTAGTATGCTATAACTCGATGGTTACACCTTGATTTATGTGTGGGTTCATACTTGAGAATAGTATGGAATGTGATGGTGATGCTTCACCTTATGCATCCATGATCCAATGGGGATGTCGTGAGTTAGGGTTTGGGTATAAGTGATGATTAGTAACATTGATATAATTTATCATGTTGAACCTAACTCTAATGAAAATAGATAAAGATGAGTTTTCATGTTTAACATTCTTATATGATGGAATGATGGTGGAATAACCTCCTTAATATGATCATAACCTTAATATGTTAATTGGTGGTTATCATAGCCACATGGTTGATACTTTCTTATGATAAACATGTGCATTATGAATATGATGAGGGTTAATCATATCTAGATTCCTTGCATGTTGGTGTAATAAAGGAATGTTCTTAACATTAATACAACCCTGCTATGATTGTTTATGAATATCTTCTAGCTCATTAATGCAATATTGTGTTGATCTGATGTATTATATGTAAGTGATGTTGTTGGTCCTTGTTATAAGGCATGCAAATACAATGATGATCTTGTAGGGAATAGTATGATGGTCTTAATGAGCTTTGGGCATGGTTGAGCCCTAAATAAGGTGTAATCCTCTTGTGTTGATATGGGTTGATACCTTATGATATTGTGAAAAGGATTTGTATCCTGTGATAGTATGACGGTCTTAATGACCTTTGGGCTTGTTGAGCCCTGAATGAGGTGTAATCCTCTTGTGTTGATAAGGGTTGATACCCTATGATATAGTGAAAAAGATTTATATCTTGTGATAGTATGATGACTAGTGTGGTCTCATGAATGGCAAGTGAATAGTACCATGTGATGATGAGATGAGAAATAATGTTCCACACATTTTATATCTTTTAAAAGTTGTGATTTTTATATGTTTTCTAGAAGTGAATTAGGGTTTGTATGTACACTTGTTTGATGCAGCATTAATTCACCCAATTGGCATAACTAATCAAGTGCAACTCTAATCATGTAGTGCCATGTGCCGTAGAGCCATCTTCAGTGTCAGAATTTGTTGGATGGTAAAATGAGTATTCCTAAGGGAAACTCAGAGCATACTGTTGAGTATGTCAGGGTGGCAAGTTGAGGATATATCTTTGTCATCCATAATGCAGGTTGTGGAGGATGGATATGGTCATTCATCATACATCTAATGTGATTGAGGACAACTACGGTTGTACCTCGGATTAGAGGGTTTTGGATACCCTGGATGCTAGCATCGTTACCTATACCAAGGTGGGCTAGTTATAGGACTGTATGTTGCTATTTTGTAGTTTTACTGATATGTCACTGCCTTTTTACTCATACTGATCGAGGGGAAGAGATCTTAGGATACCAGTAGTCCTAGATCTTGTACGGAACCAAATATCCCTTTGCAGAGGTCGGTTGGACTTTGAATGGTACGATTCAAATTCCCCAGTGCGTAATAAAAGATGTAAGGCAACCATCTAACATATCAATTTAGGGTTATACACAATGCTTCATATTGGATGATAACCTTTGTTTGTTATCTTTACATAAAGATAATGCTTAGTGCAACTAAGAGATAGTATATATACTCAGGTTGTAGATATGCTTAAGATTGTAGATGCATACATATAGTAGCTATGCTTGTGTTGATAACTATACTGCTACTGTTGATTATAATCATGATGCTAGATATCTCATTTTGTTAGTTATGTTTAGCATGCTAGCCATGCCTTTGTAATTAGAGATACGTAAACTGCTAATCATGCTTATCCAGATAGTTTTGCTTATGTTGTAGCTCTTCTTATGATATGTTCAACCTGTCAGATATGCTGATGTTGTCAGCTATGCATATGAAACTAGATTTATTCATGATGTTAGAGATGATCATGTTTCTAGACTCCTTATATTGTTAATAGGGATATGAGAATAGTCTGGCTAATGAAGATAGTTATTATCTGCTCCTTTATGTATTTTGTTAATCATCAATGTTGTTGAGCTTATTTGTTATGTATTATTAAACTTCTTAAACTGTCTAATTACCTAAAAATGTTGGAATCAGTAAATGTTGTTGGAGGTTATATCTCTTGCTGGGACATGGGTCTCACCCTTGTGATTTGCCACATTTTTTAAGGTAATCAGAATTGACGAAAACAAACTTGTGGTAGCAAAGAGGATCTATAGTGATGAATCTTTGAGAAAGTTGATTAGATGTCTAGTGTGTCCTAGAGTCATCCCTATACTCTCAGGTCTGGGTGAGAAAAAATTGTATATGGTATTTCAAACGAATCAGACTTTTGTTAGCATATTAATGATAGTGTTATAACCTCCATTTTTCCCTAATTATGTAATAAACATGTAATTCTCCTTTTCATAATAAACGCAATGCATGCTTGATTTATGGTTTGAATTAAAAGGATTTTGTGTGCAAATAGCCTTGTTGATTGATAAATGGGCCTTATTGGCTATTGGGCTCAATAATAATAATGGATAAAGGTAAATACAAATGATAATTAAGTAATAAGGAAAAGGAGAATAAATAGAGGGAGGTGGAAACCAATAGAAGGCAAAGAATAACCTCCAAGTGGGAGATTTTGTACCTTTAGGGTTCCTTGAGGACCAAGGGGCTTGAGATAATAGGATAATGGCAAAGGAAAAAGAAATATTAATTAAAATTGGTTTAATTAATGAATAACTTGGATGTAAAGGAAACACTCTCATCCATTGGAATTTGACTTTCAAATTTAATACTTGGTTAGATAATGCCAAGATGGAGTTTCCTCTAATTTTTGAGATAAAAATATTAATCGAGGAGAGAGAAATGATTTCTCCAATTTATCATTTTAAAACACCTTTTTAACTCAATTTTTAAGATAATTGGATTTCAGGGAGCGACGAAGGTCGTTGGATGACCCGCGTGGTCCAAGGGACCACAGATCCAAGGGTAGCTATGCATCGTCTACCCTGAGTCACAGTGGGAATGGGAGACGAATTGGGAAATTGAATTCCCATTGCCTGAGGCGATAATTCAAAGAAAGAACTAGTCCATCGTCTTTAGGAGAGTGATCTGAAGGATCTAGACCCTAAGTTCACACACTATCGTCGATGAGGGAAGAAGTTCCCAAATCTTCGGACTTCCAGACCCAACCGGGGGGATACTTGAGGGCACCAGCATGCCCAATTCCTATCCTAATCGCTACAGAGATCAACAACGAATCGAGCGATGACGTCAATTGCAAGATTCACCCTAACCTACCCCTCTACAACCTGCTAGCCGTGGAAGAACTCCGAAGACTTGTTCGCAGTGAAGGTCAACTTGCATTGAGCAATTGACTAGCTTCCCGAGTTCAGGCGACAATGGTGGAGCTCCCGAGCAACTCCATTTCTCTACTGGTGGCCTGAATCTCAGAGTCAACCACAGAGTTGACCGTAGTCTGTCGAGCAGTCAAAGGTAGATGATGACCGACGACCGTCCGATCGCGGTCCACCATGATCCTGAGCGCGGATCCAACGAGCGAGAGTGGGAGTAGCTGTTTTAGGGATGCGCAACAGGGACCGTCCAATCCAGGAGCGGATAATCGGTCCACCGATCTCGCGGTCGACGATTTTTGGGCAATTACTATCTCTGCCCAATGAATTCAGAAAAAGGGTTTTTCTTGCTAAAATCGTAGAAATAAATAGAAAACTCGGATGAAGGAACTTAATACATGGAAATTGATCAGAAAAATGCAAGGAATAAGATAAAAATAGTTATAAGGCCTGAATCCGTAATTTTTTTACAAAAGTGTATTATTTTGATGAAAAAGATATTAAAAATTAGATTGGAAACCCTAACTGATGATAACGGATAAATCTATGAGTAGAAATAGGTTAATTCAAGTATTGTTAACTTGTTATGTGATAATTTTAAATCTTAACCTATTTTAGATGGTTACTTGCATGGTTTAGTGTTTTCAAACCTACTATGATGGTTAATACACTTAGAAACCCTAAATAGGGAAAAAGGAAAGAAAAGTGTATTTAATCCGAAATTAGGGTTGTATGTTGTCAAAAGATGATCTTAGGATCTTGTATGAAAGATAGGTGAGATAATTAGGGTTTGTGAGTAATTTTGTATAATTAGGGTTTAAGGATGTAAAAGTACGACAAAACCCTAATTGCAATTGAAACCCTAAAAAGGACTAGAAACCCAAGGAAGCGAGCTACGTTTAATAGAGCTTGTTGGCATGATCAATGATAGGAAATTGTATGCATATTTCAGGATCACCTTATGTGCTTGCTTGATTACTGCATTTCTTGCTTGATTAGATTATTTCTGACTCAAATCAGCCTGACAAGTATGTGGTTATTTATGGTTAACCGCTTTAGTTTCATGAAGGTTTTATGGATGTTTGATCGCATTGAATGCAACCTATCTGTTTGTATGTTCATATGTGCAAATTATAAATTCATTATGATTATCACAATTATGATATAATGTGTATTCTCACACCTACATGCCACCCTAATGTAAGATGTAATGAGATCAAGCCCAAGAGGGAAGACCCATGGGCACCATGAGTGGTGACCCCAGGCACCAATCTTAGGATATAGAAGGTGGCCTATATTGTGTGACTAATGAGCACCATGAGAGGTGACCCCATGCACCAAGCTCAGGATGGATAAGGTGGCCTTAAGTCAATGAGAAGCCCTAAAGAGGGTACTCCAGGGTTAGGGAAAACGTGGTGGAGTTTGACACGTTGAAAATGTAAATTGAATTGTAAATTAACTTGATTGTGATAATTAGGTTGTTAGCCCTATATGTGAAATTTTGATTGTCCCCACATACCGACATATTCATATATGTTTACCGACATTTTGTTTGTCGGCATTTTAGGTATTACATTGAAAAGGACAAACAGTAAAGTGGCACATTGTGAAAATAAGAATTAAAGTGTAAGGGTGATTAGTTAGAATAGTTTCCAGCTGTGGATAGAAGTTAGATATCCAAGTTTTTAAAAGGTATGCAAAGTTTTATTTTATACTAGCTTTCAGTATAGTTTGGTAGAATTTTATAATTATTACTGATTATTTGTTGAACCGTTGATCTGGTTTATTAGGATAACGACTCTAACCTCTTGGTCTCCCTTAAGTGGGGGTTACTCGGAGGTGGGGTCATTACATTTGGTATCAGAGCATCGGTTCCTCATTTAATCATTAGTGATTATTAAATTTTACAAATTTTGTAGAATCGAGGGAGCTATTAGAGGATTTTTTGAAAGACAGAGGTGTCTAGAAAAGGATCACGACTAGGGGCTGGAAATATTTTCCTCCGCACCGCTAGTCAGAATACGAGGACTCCCAGATCTGTGTGACTGCCTGGCCAATGTCTTAGGATCTTACTCGAAATAAGATACCTTTAGGACTCTCTCATCTTGTTCATCCCTTCTCAACTCAAATTCTGTTAAGGATTTTAAGGATTAGGGTTTTCTCTCTCTTCTTCACCCTCTTAAGGTATGGGTAAGGCTGATAAGGTTTAAGTAATCCTCCACCAAAGTAATAAAAGATACATAAATAAGATGTCATCGACATAAGTATAATTAGTTAAATATAGACTAAAGGTCTGTTTGTATGCTTATGTAGATGGCTTGTGTGAAGATCGTTGCTATCCCAGATGCTGCCAACGGTGGTGGGACTTCTTGTAAGGAGAAGGGGTCTTCTGAGAAGAGAAGGAGAACCATGGTAACGAATCCTCAAAGAAGAGGAAGATACCAAAAGAAGTTGAAGGTGAGATCCCCAACCCTAATCTGATACCCTATGAAGTCCCAGAGAAGAAATAAGAAGAGGAACATGTGTACAAGGAAGAAGCCTAGATGGAGGAGGACCAGTCTGGTGGTCTAGAATCAACTATTGTGGTTCACACCACTGATGCTATATGGATGGAGCAGTAGAAGTGACTGACTGAGGCTATCAGTGCTCTGACTCTCAAAGACATAGCAAGAGACGAGAATGGTGAACCGCTTCCTATTCGTCCTCGACTCGGAGCCACCATCCTGGATGTCATCAAGCTGAACATCGAGAAGTTCTGGGGAGAAGATAAGTCTGAGGTGGTCGACAAAGCAGAAGCCTGGCTATTAGCAGTCGAGAATGGATTCTGTATGCTTGAGGTACAGCCGAACAAGAAGGTTCTTTTTGCTGCTCACCTTCTGCAAGGAGCAGCCAAGATATGGTGGGAGAACCATAACATGGGGAGAGACTTGAGTGAAGAACCAATGGCGTGGACCGAATTCAAGACTTCCTTCACCGCTAGATTCATCCTCGTCTCAGCCAAGAAGGAAAAGGAACGAGAGTTCACCAACATGACCCAAGAAACTCATCAGTTGCTGACTATGGTCGCAAGTTTTGCATCTTGGAGCACTATAGACATATAATGGATGAAGAGAGGAGGGTGGACCATTTCATAGAGCATCTGCACCCTGACATCAAGCCTCATGTGATGGCCAATAAGCCGAAGACCTTCACCAAAGCCTACAACACCGCCTTGGACATGGAAAGGATGGTGATGCCTGCTCAGAACCCCTCCAAAGGTTACCTGGGTTTCACTGAAGGAGCTCAGGGGCAGAAGAATGAGCAAAAGAAGGGACAAGGGTGCAACCACAACAAAGGAAAGCATGGACACAAAGGCAAGCCACGTGGTGAGAATCGCTTTTTGAAATGTCACACATGTAGACGGTCACATGCTTTGAAGTGTTGCTTCGAGAAGAGGGTGTGCTACTATTGCCACCAAGAGGGCCACTTCATCGCCAACTGTCCTCATCCTGATATGAGAGGACCAGTAGCAGCACAATCGGTGGTAGCAGCACCTCCAGCGGGAGGTGGAGCACCAGCCGGAGGACCCCCTGCTAGAGAAAGGAGGCAAGCTAGAGTGTTCGCCATCGACAATGAAGAAGCTCAGGAGAATGCTGATAGGCTGATCGAGGGTAATAACCCATAGAGTTTTCCTTTTAGTTTAGTAGATCATGTAATAGCTTTCTGATATGGTATGAACTATGTAGGCTTTCTGGAAGTCATGGGATAAAATGTAAAAGCACTTTTTTATTCTGGTTCTATTAATACTTTTATTTCGAGAAATCTGGCAACTATGCTTTGTTTGGATGTCAAGGATTTATGTTATGTTTTGGATGTCACAACCCTGAGTGGTCGTATTTATACATCTCTTTTGAAAACCCCTATCTTGCCAGTTAAGTATCAGAACCATGAGCTTCCAACTGACTTCATCCTCCTTGATATGAATGATTTTGATGTGATTATCAGTATGGATTGGATTTACACCTATAGAGCCCAGATTGACTATAGAGAGAAGAAAATTCTTATTAGGAAACCCAGCCATCCACACTTCACCATTCGAGGAAGGAAAGATGCAACTACCAATCTTTATGTGTCCTCCTTGAAGGCTGAGTGGATGATATCCAAAGGTTGTCGAGCCTACCTATCCATAGTTATCGAACCTGAGACCAAGGGGCAATCCTTAGAGGAGATAGAGGTGGTTTGGGAGTATGCGGATGTGTTTCCAAATGATCTTCCAGGGATTTCCCCTGAGAGAGAGGTAGATTTCTCCATCGAGTTAGCTCCCGCAACTAACCCTATATCTAAGGCACCCTATAGAATGGCCCATGCCAAGTTGCTTGATTTGAAAACCCAATTGCAGGAGTTGTTAGATAAAGGTTTTATCTAACCCAGTACATCTCCATGGGGAGCACCAGTCCTATTTGTGAATAAGAAGGATGGGTTGCTTCAGATGTGTATTTATTATTGGATGATCAACCAAGAAACCATTAAGAACAAGTACCCCTTGCCTAGAATAGATGACATGTTTTACCAACTCAAATCAGCTCGAGTCTTTTCCAAGATTGATTTGAGGTCAGGATACCACCAGGTGAGAGTGAGAAGTGAGGATATACCTAAGACGGCTTTCTGAACCCGATATGGCCATTATTAGTTTGTGGTCATGCCGTTTGGGTTATCCAATGCACCCAATGTCTTTATGAACATTATGAACAGTGTATTCCAGCCTTTCCTTGACTCTTTTGTGATAGTGTTCATAGATGACATCTTGGTGTACTCAGATGACCTAGCCCAACACCATGACCATCTGGGTAGAGCCCTTGATATCCTGAGAAAGCTGAAGTTTTACAGAAAGTTCTCGAAATGTGAGTTTTGGATAGACCAAGTCATGTTTCTCGGACACATCATATCAGGAGGAACTATCACCGTAGATCCAGCCAAAGTGTCGGCAGTTCAAGACTGGCCTGCATCAAAGAACCCCACTGAGATTCTCCAAGATTCACAGCTTCTTGGGGTTGTCCGGATACTACCATCGCTTCATCAAGGATTTCTCAAAGACCAGTTTGCCACTGACATGTTAAACCAGAAGGATGTGAAGTTTGTGTGGTCTGACATATGTGAAGCTCACTTCCAGGAGATGAAGGAGAAGCTGACCACCACCCGAATGTTGACTCTACCTTCCGACAATGAGGGTTTCATGATATTCACCGATGCTTCAAAGATGGGACTTGGTTGTGTGTTGGAACATAATCGGCATGTAGTTGCATATGCTTCCCAACAACTCAAGCCCAACGAGGTGAATTACCTGACGCATGACTTGGAACTGGATTCTATCATTCATGCCTTAAATATATGGCGGCATTACTTGTATGGCACTACCTTTGAGATACTCATTGACCATTAGAGTCTAAAGTACCTACTGACTCAGAGATGCTTAAACCTACGACAGCGATGATGGATGGAGTACATGAAGGATTATGACTTCACCATCGCCTATCATCCTAAATGTCGTGGCAGATGCTTTGAGTTGAAAATAGCTCAAGTGTGCAGTTGTTTTGTCTAGTGAGTGGAAGATCTTAGAGGAGCTGGTGGAGTGGACTCCACAAATACTTGAAGATCGAGTTCGATTGGCCAATATCTAGATCCAATCTGAGTTGTTAGGTGAGATTGTGGTAGCACAGTTGGTTAATGGAGAACTCGACAAGATGAAGGGTTTGATGATGAAACCACATGCTCATCTCTTAGTGGGAGTAGATAGAGGGATCAGATTCGAGAATCGCATATGGGTTCCTATGGATTCACCAATAAGGGAGTGTATCTTGCAAGAGGCTCATTGCTCTAAGTATATGGTGCACCCGGGAGATACCAAGATGTTTAAAGACTTGTAGAGTTTTTTTTGGTGGCCAGGAATGAAGACAAACATTTTGGCATGTGTGGCCAGCTGTCTTACGTGCCAGATGGTGAAGGTTGAACACCAACGACCTGGTGGACTTTTATAGTCAATAGAGATTCCTGAATGGAAATGGGAGCAGATCACCATGGATTTTGTGGTGGGTCTACCCCGGACCAAGAAAGGTCATGATGCGATATGGGTTGTGGTAGATCGTCTTACCAAGTCAGCACACTTCCTTGCCTTAAAGACCACTTCCAAGGAGTCAGATCTAGCTGAGCTTTATATTAGAGAGATAGTGTGTTTGCATGGCGTACCCGGTTCCATCATCTTTGATAGGGACCCAAAGTTTACATCCAAGTTGTGGAAGCAAGTTCAAGAAGAGCTTGGTATGAGGTTGAAGTTTAGTACTGCCTATCACCCCTAGACGGATGGTCAATCAGAAAGAACGATCCAAACATTAGAAGATCTATTGAGAGCTTGTGTGCTCAATTGGGGTGGCTCATGGGAGCAATACTTACCTTTAGCCGAGTTCTCCTATAACAACAGCTACCAAGACAGTATCAGGATGCCTCTGTATGAAGCTACCAAGACAGTATCAGTCACCACTTCACTGGGATGATGTTGGTGAGAGAACCCTATTGAGGTCAGATGAACTCCAAGTGTATGCTGATAAAGTCACTTTGATCAAGCAAAGGATGAAGAGGGCCCAAGATCGACAGAAGTCGTATGCTGATGTGAAGCGGACTAATGTGCATTTTACTATGGGAGAGCATGTTTTCCTAAAAATCTGACCGCTCCAATCTATAGCCAAGAACAGAGGAAAGTAGAGTCCCTGATACATGGGTCTATTTGAGGTGTTAGAACGGATTGGTGAAGCTGCATAAGCATTACCCCCTTAGTATAGTATGATGCATGATGTGTTTTAGGTGTCCAATCTAAAGCAATATGTGCAAGATCCAAGCCATGTGCTGAGCATTGAGCCTATTGAGCTTCAAGGGAACCTGACCTATCATGAGTCACCTTTGTGGATTCTAGATACCAAGGTGAAAGCACTCAGATGTAAGAATATAGAGATGGTAAAGGTTATTTGGAAGAACCATGGAGAGGATGAGGCCACATGGGAGCTGAAGATGGACATGGAGAAGGAATATCCTGACTTTTTTGTTGATTGTTGAATTTTGAGGGAAAAATTCCTATAAGGAGGGGAGGACGTTATAACCTCCATTTTTCCCTAATTATGTAATAAACATGTAATTCTCCTTTCCATAATAAATGGAATACATGCTTGCTTTATGGTTTAGATTAAAAGGATTTCGTGTGCAAATAGCCTTGTTGATTGATAAATGGGCCTTATTGGCTATTGGGTCCAATAATAATAAAGGATAAAGGAAAATACAAATGATAATTAAGTAACAAGGAAAAGGAGAATAAAGAGAGGGAGGCGGAAACCTCTAGAAAGAAAAGAATAACCTCCAAGTGGGAGATTTCGTACCTTTAGGGTTCCTTGAGGACCAAGGGGCTTGAGATAATAGGATAATGGCAAAGGAAAAAGAAATATTCATTAAAATTGGTTTAATGAATGTATAACTTGGATGTGAAGGAAACGCTCTCATCCATTGGAATTTGACTTTCAAATTTAATACTTGGTTAGATAATGCCAAGATGGAGTTTCCTATAAATTTTGAGAGAAAAATATTAATCGAGGAGAGAGAAATTTTTTTTCCAAGTTATCATGTTAAAACACCTTTTTAAATCAATTTTTAAGATAACTGGATTTTGGGGAGCGACGACGGCCGTTGGATGACCCGCATGGTCCAAGGGACCAAGGATCCAAGGGTAGTCTACATCGTCTACCCCAAGTCACAGTGGGATTGGGAGACAAATTAGGAAATTGAATTCCCATCGACTGAGACGATAATTCGAAGAACAAACTAGTCCATCATCTTCGGGAGAGTGATCTGAAGAATCTAGACCCTAAGTTCACACGCTATCGTCATCGACGAGGGAAGAAGTTCCCAAATCATCATACATCTAGACCCAATCCTTTATAGGGAGGGGGGTACTCGAGGGCACCAACACGCACAATTCCTATCCCAATCGCTACGGAGAGTAACAACGAATTGAGCGACGACGTCAATTGCAAGATTCACCCTAACCTACCCCCTCTGCAACCTGCTGGCCGCGGGGGAACTCCAGCGACTTGTTCGCGGTGAAGGTCAAGTTGCATTGAGCAATTGACCAGCTTCTCGAGTTCGGGCAATGACGACAAAGCTCCCGAGCAACTTTATTTCTCTACTGGTGGCCTGAAGCTCAGAGTCAACTAGAGAGTTGACCACAACCTGTTGAGCAGTCAAAGGTAGATGATGATCGACGACCGTCCGATCGTGGTCCACCATGATCCCTAGCACGGATCCAATAAGTGAGAGCGGGAGTGTCTGTTTTAGGCGTGCGCAATAGGGACCGTCCAATCCAGGAGTTGATCACCGGTCCACCGATCTCGCAGTTGACGATTTTTGGGTAATTACTATCTCTGCCCAATTAATTCAGTATAAGGGTTTTTCTTGCTAAAATCATAGAAGTAAATAGAAAACTCAGATGACGGAGCTTAATACATGGAAGTTGATTAGAAAAATGCAAGGGAATAATATAAAAATAGTTAGAAGGTCTGAATTTGTATCTTTTTACAAAAGTGTATTATTTTGATGAAAAAGATATTAAAAATTAGGCTGGAAACCCTAATTGATGATAACGGATAAATCTATGAGTAGAAATAGGTTAATTCGAGTATTATTCACCTGTTATGTGATAATGTTAAATCTTAACCTGTTTTAGATGGTTAATTGCATTGTTTAGGGTTTTCAAACCTAATATGATGGTTAATACACTTAGATACCCCAAATAGGGAAAAAGGAAAGAAAAGTGTATTAAATCCAAAATTAGGGTTGTCTGTTGTCAAAAGATGATCTTAGGATCTTTTATGAGAGATACGTGAGATAATTAGGGTTTGTGAGTAATTTTGTATAATTAGGGTTTAAGGATGTAAAAGTACGACAAAACCCTAATTACAATTGAAACCCTAAAAAGGACTAGAAACCCAAGGAAGCAAGCTAGGTTTAATAGAGATTGTTGGCATGATCAATGATAGGAAATTGTATGCATATTTCAGGATCACCTTGTGTGCTTTCTTAATTACTGGATTTCTTACTTGATTGGATTATTTCTGTACTCAAACCAGCCTGACAGGTATGTGGTTATTTATGGTTAACTGCTTTAGTTTCACGAAGATTTTCTAGATGTTCGATCACATTGAATGCAACCTATTTGTTTGGATGTTCATATGTACAAATTATAAAGTCATTATGATTATCACAATTAAGATATAATGTGTATTCTTGCACCTACATGCCACCATGATGTAAGATGCAATGAGGTCAAGCCCAAGAGGGAAGACCCATGGGCACCATGAGTGGTGACCCTAGGCACCAAGCTCAGGATAGAGAAGGTGGCATATATTGCATTACTAATGGGAACCATGAGAGGTGACCCCAAGCACCAAGCTCAGGATGGAGAAGGTGGCCTTAAGTCAATGAGAAGCCCTAAAGAGGGTATTCTAGGGTTAGGGCAAAAGCGGTGGAGTTTGACACATTGAAATTGTAAATTGAATTGTAAATTAACTTGATTGTGATAATTAGATTGTTAGCCCTATGTGTAAAATTTTGATTGTCCCCACATACCGACATATTCATATATGCTGACTGACGTTTTGTTTGTTGGAATTTTAGGTACTATGTTGAAAATGACAAATAGTAAAGTGGCACATTGTGAAAATAAGAATTAAAGTTCTAGGAGGATTAGTTAGAATATTTTCCAACTGTGGATAGAAGTTCGATATCCAAGTTTTTAAAAGGTATGCAAAGTTTTATTTTATACCAGCTTTCAGTATAGTTTGTTAGAATTTTCTAATTTTTACTAATTATTTGTCAAACCGTTGATCCAGTTTATTGGGATAATGGCTTTGACCTCTTAGTCTCCCTTAAGTGGGGGTTACTAGGAGGTGGGGTCGTTACAACTAGTTTGTGTGGCATATATGAATATTGTTCTCCTGTGTATATATGTTGTGGCTAAGGCAACAGAACAATTTGTATCAAATTCTTGGCATAGTATGGATATAAGAAAGATGTTGGGCTCTAATGCAAATGTTTTTGAGCAGGTGCTGATGTTGAAATCGATTTTAATTTACCCATATTTTTGGGTATGTCGTTAATTGGTGATTGATTGTGTTTTATGTTTTGAGTAATCTCGTTTAGTGTAACAAGTTCTCACAAGTAGGTATTAAAGCTTTAGGTTGATTGAGTCTACAGGGACACTAGGACTTAGGACTAGGATGAGTTCAAAATTAGGGATATGACATAAAATTATGGTGCATACTGTGTAATCTCAGTATTTGGGTGCCCTGGCTAGGTATTCAATTATTGAAGAAAAGGTAATTATGGAACACTAGGGTTGTTATTTTTCTGATTACTATAATCAAGTAGTCATTTTGAGACAATCTAAAGAGCATAACAAATAATAAGTATGAAATGAGAAGATAAATGAGAACAATGACAAAGGAATAAGATGCAACCTGAGTTAATCTCAGACCAACCTATGTGTGTAAGAAAGTGTTAAGGTAAAATAAGCATGGTGTTTGAAAGAAATTAAGGTAGATGTTCCATGTTTAATGAAGAAAATGTGGAATATGATGATTTACCTGTTGATAAGTGGTTGAAAAACATAATAAAGTAAGAGAACATACCCAAGTGTGATAAATGGTCATCAAGGAAGGAGTAATGAGATATGTTAATCATGATGATTCCTATGATAATGGCAAGGAACCCAAAATGAAAAGGGTAAAATGATACATAAGAAGCTATAACTTGCATAATGAAAATAGAATTGGTTACATTTTTGCTAGTGACCCTTGAACAATGTTTCTATGATGTGGAAAGTGTCTTTCCCTTTGTGTCTTTCCTTTCCAGGGCACAACTTTCAAGTGGATCATTGCCACTTGGTATGTGTGGGTTCGTTGTAAACATGACGGTGGATAGATTATTATAGCATAAGGTTGTTTGGACTATGGTTCCAAGATCGTAAATATTGTGATGATTTTGTTTTTGTGCCTTCCAATAATTAGGAAGAATCCTCTTATATGTCTTGATATTTATTTTGTTGGTAAAAGTGGATAAGATAGTGATGTGAGTTCCTTATAACACATGAGGTGGATACCAAGGTAATGAATCCTAGTATCCAAGATGTATAAAAAATATGAGAAATATATGAAGGTTGGAGATATTTATTAATTGAACATTCCAAGTATTCCTCTCCTATAGAGAGAGAGAGAGATTTGATGATGATCCTATAAATGTTGTTTGGAAGGAAAAACAAAAGTGACTCTATAATGTTGTGTATGGTCTAGTGATAGCTGGGCAAGACCACCATCAAGGATAGATAGTTTTTTGATACAATAGATATAATTTTCGGATGATAGCTAGAATTTAAAGTTGAAAGTTACTATTAGATTTGTACACGTGGCACAATAAGTTTCTATGTTCCATATTTGCAAATGTCTTTTGGGGTTTTTTTTGCTGACCAAAGATGAGATATGTATGAATGATGTTACATCACCATGATATTCAAGTGACCATGTGAAGGTAATAGGATGAGGTGCAAAGGAAGTACCCATATTTGTTTACCTTGGATTTTGGGGGCGAAATCCATGTTCAGGGTTTATAGTTATAAGGCCCCTAAACTTGCTTAATGAGTTGAATAATCTTAATTATCATAATTTAATTCCTATAACCCTAATATAACCTTTTGATATGCTTTGAAATCATAATACAAGCTTAAGTTTCAAATTTGGTCCAATTTGGACACTGTTTGAGCAAGTTATGCAATTTTATGCACATTTTGAACTTTTCTACAATTTACCCAATTGAGAGGTTTTATTTGCAATTGATCACTTGAATTATGTTCCTTGGATATTATATCATAATTCTTGAGCTTTTTTATCCATGTGGCACCTATTTAATCCTTGGTTGGAAGGTGTTTTCTCCAAGGGTATTTTAGGGTTTACCCCTACATGGATGAGCTACTTTTAGTAGCTATCAACTAATGAATTATTTGTTTTGCTTGGAAATTCAAGAAACAAACAATAAGCATGTCTCCATGTATGGTGGGGGAGCTTCTTGTGTGTGTGATTGTATATTCTTAATAGTTTAAGGCCATGGACACTTGGAAAGATACTAGAACTTCAACTTTTTCTTTATCTTAAAGTTTCATATACGTATCCCTAAGAACCAAAATGAGTCATTTGCGGCTTCCCTCCTTCTATGAACCTCATTATCTCTCTGTGTTGCTTTAAATTTCCTATCTAAGGTAGAAGAAAGAGGGGATCTTCTTGGAAAAAGAATCTAGGGTTGCAAATGACTTCCTTTTAGGGTTTGAAAAGCTTCCTTCTAGTGATCTTGACCTAAATGAGTAAGAATTCCCTTATTTCCTCCATTTATTTATTTTTTATCCTTCCTCCTACCTTTCTCCAAGTCAGAACCTTGCTTTTACACGGTAGAAATTACTCTAAAGCTCTAAAACCCTACCTCTCTTGCTCCTTATGGTTATGGTTTGCTCATTTGATGAAGAAAGATGCTAGATGGACAAGTTCACAGCTTATAATTGAATTTTATACCCTACCTGCTCGAGTTTTCTTCTGTTTGGGATTTCATATTCTCATTAGAGGCAATTTTTATAACTTGCTCAACATTTATTTCTTACCATAAGCTTGCTAGCTCATGTTCTTGCTTGAAAATGTTGATCCATGCACTAAAAAACTATGCTTGACTTGAATTTCGATTTTTATAATGTTCCCTATTCTGATTTCAATTCTAGATGAACATTTATTCATGTTTACATTATTCCTAAGGTATAATATGAATTTTATAAGGTTGGTTTGACAACCAATGGTCAATTTTAGGGTTTAAAGTTGATTTCTTCTATAAACACATGACTCAATGGTGGTACCATTGCAACAACTGATGGTGTTGTCTTAATGATAACTGATGGTGGTGGCCAAGGGTGTCAACTGAAATTCACCCTTTAGGTCATGTGTTGGCCTAATTAGAAGTTTAGTGATTAACAACTAAGTACCCTAATGATGCTATCAATTAATGGTGATATTAGTTTGATATTCAAGGGTGATTAATGAATATAGTGCTGATCTAACAACCTACGGTGACTTAATGGTCACTAATGATGGTGGATCAGGTCTCCAAAACCTATGGTGAGTTAATCATATAGTTTTAGCATCAATTAAGCCTTATACCAATGGTTTCTTGGGTCACTTTATGCAATGGTCGGACCTATACTGTAATTTATGGTTTTAAGATATGAACTTGACCTAATGGTCAAGATCTAATGTTTATTCCTCCAATAAAGTGGAATGATGGCTAATGTAATATGTTGGTCCTAATAATGTGATTTATATGGTTTCCTTTATATGATCAACATAAGGAGCTTACTTTTTTATAATGGAATCGATTGTGGGTTTTATCCTACTCTCAACAGAACCCTTATTGTTGTTAATCAAAGGATGTCTATGGTTAAATGGTGACTTTTATAGATCAAAACTCAATACCATTATAGATGATTCATTCAAGGTGTTTACTTATGTAAAAAACCAATCGTCTTACCTTTTAAGCATCCAATGGTTCTGGGTGACATAGTGGTATGGAGATATGGGTGGAAAGATGATGGAACAAATAGAGCATTACCCTTAATAAGGTAGTCTTACCTATTCACTCATATGAATAGAAGGTATGATAATAATATTGTGTTGATATGTAACCCTAATGAGGTATAACTTGTTATACCTTGCTTTAATATAACTAAATGATGGTAATTGGGTATGAATAGTCCTTGAATGACTAATACAATCACGAAGTACTCTATTACTATTGTTGAAACCCTAGTATGCTATAACCTGATGGTTACACCTTGATTTATGTGTGGGTTCATACTTGAGAATAGTACGGAATGTGATGGTGATGCTTCACCTTATTCATCCATGATCCAATGGGGATGTTGTGAGTTAGGGTTTGGGTATAAGTGTTGATTAGTAACATTGATATAATTTATCATGTTGAACCTAACTCTAATGCAAATAGATAAAGATGAGTATTCATGTTTAACATTCTTATATAATGGAATGATGGTGGAATAATCTCCTTAATATGATCATAACATTAATATGTTAATTGGTGGTTATCATAGCTGCATGGTTGATACTTTCTTATGCTAAACATGTGCATTATGAATATGATGAGGGTTAATCATATCTAGATTCCTTACATGTTGATGTAATAAAGGAATGTTCTTCATGTTAATATAACCCTGCTATGATTGTTTATGAATATGTCCTAGCTCATTAATGCAATATTGTGTTGATCTGGTGTATTATATGTAAGTGATGTTGTTGAGCCTTATTATAGTGCATGCAAAGATAATGATGATCTTGCAGGGAATAGTATGATGGTCTTAATGACCTTTGGGCATGGTTGAGCCCTAAACGAGGTGTATTCCTCTTGTTTTATAAGGGTTGATATCCTATGATATTGTGAAAAGCATTTATATCCTGTGATAGTATGATGGTCTTAATGAGATTTGGGCATGGTTGAGCCCTGAATGAGGTGTAATCCTCTTATGTTGATAAGGGTTGATACGCTATGATATTGTGAAAAGGATTTATATCTTGTGATAGTATGATGATTAGTGTGGTCTCATGAATGGCAAGTGAATAGTACCATGTGATGATGAGATGAGAAATTATGTTCCACACATTTTATATCTTTTAAAAGTTGTGATATTTATATGCTTGCTAGAAGTGAATTAGGGTTTGCATGTCCACTTGTTTGATGCAACCTTAATTCACCCAATTGGCATAACTAATCAAGTAAAATTCTAATCATGTAGTGCCCTATGCTGTAGAGCCATCTTCAGTGCAATAACTTGTTGGATGGTGAAATGAGTATTCTTAAGGGAAACTCAGAGCGCATAATTTTGAGTATGTGGGTGTGGCAATTTGAGGATATATCCTTGTCATCCACAATGTAGGTTGTGGCGGATGGATATGGTCATGCCTCATACATCTGATGTGATTGAGGACAACTGTAGTTGTACCTCGAATTAGAGGGTTTTGAATACCCTGGATGCTAGTGTCGTGAACTGTACCAAGGTGGGCTAGTTACAGGACTATATGTCACTGTTTTGCAATTTGATTGATATGTCACTATCTTTCTACTCGTACTAACCGAGGGGAACATATCTTAGGATACTGACACTCCTAGATCTTATACATAACCGAATAGCCTTCGTAGGGGCCAGTTGGACTTTGAATGGTACGATTCAAATTCCCCAGGGATTAATAAAAGATGTAAGGCAACTGTCTAGCATATCAATTTAGGGTTATACACAACGCTTCATATTGGATGATAACCCTTGTTTGTTATCTTTACATAAATATGATGCTTAGTGCAATTAAGAGATAGTAGATATACTCAGGTTGTGGATATGCTTAAGATTGTAGATGCGTACATACAGTAGCTTTGCTTGTATTGATAACTATACTGCTATTGCTGATTATAATCATGATGCTAGCTATCTCATGTTGTTAGTTATGTTTAGCATGCTAGCCATGCCTTTATAACTAGAGATGCATATACTGCTAATCATGTTTATCCATATAGTTGTGCTTATGTTGTAGCTCTTCTTATGATGTTGATATGTTCAACCTGTTAGACATGTTGATGTTGTTAGCTATGCATATGATACTATATTTATTCATGATGTTAGAGATGCTCATGCTGCTAGACTCCTTATATTGTTAATAGGGATATGAGAATAGTCTGGCTAATGAAGACAGTTATTATCTGCTCTTTGATGTATTTTGTTAATCATCAATGTTGCTGAGCTTATTTGTTATATATGATTAAACTACTTAAACTATCTCATTACCTAAAAATGTTGGAATCAATAAACGTTGTTGGAGGTTATATCTCTTGCTGGGACATGGGTCTCACCCTTGTGGTTCACCACATTTTTTTAGGTAATCGGAAGTGATAAAAACAAACTTGTGGCAGAAAAGAGGAGCTATAGTAATGAATCATTGAGAAAGTTGATTAGATGTCTAGTGTGTCCTAGAGTCATCCTTGTACTCTCAGGTCTGGCCAAGAAAAATTTGTATAAGGTATTTCAAATGAATTAGACTTTTGTTAGCATGTTAATGCTTGTTTGTGTGGCATATACGAATATTGTATATATGTTTTGGCTAAGTCAATATAACAATTTGCATCAAATTCTTGGCATAGTATGGATATAAGAAAGATGTTGGGCTCTTATGCAAATGTTTCTGAGTGGGTGCTGACGTTGAAGTTGGTTTTAATTTACCCATATTTTTTGGTATGTGGTTAATTGGTGATTGATTGTGTTTTATGTTTTGAGTAATCTCATTTAGAGTAACATGTTCTCACATGGATCCTCATCGGACTCATATATAGGGGAGTGGAAAAGTTGCAAGTTGGTGAGAACTCTATCGGGCTCAAAATACATTGGTATTAAGGTTATCCATATTTGGGATTTCCTGAGGACTATGAATGAAATGGGAGAGTGAGGCAAGGAGGAGAGACCAGAGAGAAATGGAAGAGAAACCACAAGAAGAAAATTGGCCACTATAGGGACTGCGGTTGGAAGTAGGAGACAAGCTTCTAGTTGTCCAATGTAGGTCACAAGCCATGAGGCCCTCGAGGTACCAAAACATAGATAAATAATCTACCTGGCATCATACTTGGGAAAAAAGACTAATTAATGATAATCTTGATTTTGAAAAATAAATCTATTAAAATATGGATTTAAGTCATTAGGTATTATATTTTTAGCTAATTGGGGTATGTATATGTGTCCAATTGATATGAAAATAGGTATGCTATCTAGTTCAAACATCATAGGTCATAATTTGAAGTTAGACTTAACTTTTAAGGCTTAATTCATTGAAATAGAATTGAATTAGGGGTTATACTCTATTGTCTTAATATTTGTTAATATATATTAAATTAATGATAAAAATTTAAGATTTATTATATTATCATCTTAATTACCAGTAGGTTATACTACATTGTATTTCATGAATTCCCATTTACTTAGTTAACTCATCAGATCTACTAATGTAAATAGTAGTTAGATAATGACACATGTAATGATCCTCATATACATATATACAACACCCAATTATAATTATTTTACATAGTTAAAGCACATACTGATCCCACAATAATCATTTATTCACAACCAATTACTTATTAATGACATATAAGGCATTATATTTGTATTAATGAGAAAAGGGACATTCATTGCATGTTTGAAGAACTTGCCTTATATATTGAGTTATATTTATGTTATTAGGTCCACATTATGTGTATTAAGATATGATATGTGATTATAACAGTTGATAACACTAATGTATCATATGTGGTACCAATGCATATCCATTGAGGTTAGTCAGTTACAATTTAAGGTTGCTTTAACGTCATCACTACACATCTTATCCTTATCATCAACATGAACAAGGTCCAAGGTTAGCTCTCAGATATCCAAATTTACTTACATTAAGGTCCACTTATTTAAAAAATATGATTAGGGTCATGTGTATCTATAATTGAGGCTTACATTTTGATTTACTTATGTTGTGTGTTTTTGATGAATGCATGACCATCCTAGTTGAAGTCATATTTTTTTCTTAATTTTTCCTTTTGATTTCATATTTGCTTTAGAATCATATTTAGTTTTGCATAGTTTTATGTTAATTCATTAGGGGTTTATCCAATTCCTTGATTTGTTTGGTAGGTTTGACCTTTAATGCATGATAACCTCCCATTTTGTGATGTTATCTTACTAGTTTTTCTCAATTTTCCATACTCTTTCTTAGATAAATTAGATAGAATCTTTAACTTTCCACTCTATTGTGAATATACCATTAGAATAAATTTTCTCCTTTTATTCTTACAGAAACACACAAAAAAATCTACAAAAACTCCAAACAGTCCCAAGAACGAATGGAAGACAAACAGTCCTAAGACCGAATGGAGGCCAAATGGTCCCGAGACCGTGTGAAGCCATACGGTCCTAAGACCGTGTGAAGACCAACCGGTCCTCAGACCGAATAAAAGCCAAACAGTCCCGAGACCGTGTGAAGCCAAACGGTCCCAAGACCATGTGAAGACCAACCGGTCCTGAGACCGAATAAAAGCGAAATGACCCTGAGACCATGTGAAAGCCAAACGGTCCTAAGACCGTTTGAATCCAAACGGTCCCAAGACCATGTGAAGCCATACGGTCCCAAGACCATATGAAGACCAACCAGTCCTGAGACTGAATAAAAGTGAAATGGTCCCGAGACCGTGTGAAAGCCAAACGGTCCCAAGACTGTATGAATGCAAATGGTCTCCAAACCGTGAGAACTCAAACGGTCTCCAAACTGAGAGAGTCCAAACGGTATCCAAACCGAAAGAGACCAAACGGTATTCACGACCGTTTGGAACCACATAACTCGAAACCGTTCAAGATTCACTCAAAGCCTATAAATAGGACCCAAGGGGTCTTCACAAAGTATCGAATTCTTGGACGCCCAAAGGCTGCCCCAACCATTCCAGAGTTGTTTCAATCTCCATCCTCCGCCTCAAGGCTGTCGGTCTAAGATCCACACTTCATCCTCAAGTTGCTTTCTCTCTCATCGACATAGAAGGTGGGAAGTGAGGAATTCTTCATCAAGTCAACCACGTGGTGTGAAGATAGTTGTTCTCTGCTCCAAGGGGTCGACCTTCCTCCCTCCTATGTGGAGATGATGCTTTCTTTCTCTCTTCTCGCCTCCTTCTTTGTTCCTGCCATGAGTGAGTAGTCCCATATACTAGGGTGCGGGGAGTAGCCCTGCTACCCATGTTTTCATTTCATACATTATAATTCATGAGTTTGCAATAGAAAAATACTATCTTTTTAGTTCAACATCAATCATTTAATGAATGCTAGTTGCTTGATCACCAACTTGTATTATCTATTATCTATTAGTGTGAATTGTCTATGTTTGTACTTCTATATTCGAATATTGACTACTTGTTGGTTCTAGATGTATGTAGTCACCATACGTTTGGTTTGATATCTAGGAGCATTTCTCAAGGAGTGGAGTAAACTCACCTCCATCATTGTACTTTCATGCTATGAAATGGAATCAGTTGACGTATGAAAGTACAACCTTGACAGGTCGAGGAACACACTTTGCGAGGGGAGTGATGCAAAATAAGTGACCATTCATTTCGGGATGGTTGGCATTGCAACGCTTCCACGTTTCTCGTAGTCAGTTATCTGAAAGGAAGCTAAGTCTACAAAGATACTAACTATGTAAACTCTCTTCTTTGCAAGCCATGTTTTTATGATGTATGTTTTGATCCATGTGTAGTGGTGGTGAAACTCGATCACACCCTAGCGGTTTCCAAAATATTGTTTTCAACCTTAAATTTACTTTTTTGCCATTTACTTTACTTTGCATTTTAGTTTAATCATCAAATCAACTCTTTGATCTAAATATCAATTTTTAAGTAGATAAGTAGAATTATTACATTTTCTATCTTGTTAAACTCTTAACAAGACCATTGTCTCGTGGATTCAACCCTTAACTGTACTATGATAAGACTTCCACATATCTTAGCATACGTGGGTGGAGATCTTATTATAGCACACGAAAGGAAAAACTTAGAGACTTACTATCTCTAGGATTTTTAGTGGTGCATGCAACTCCACACAAGTGGAGGCTCCATCAAAAAAATTGGCGTCATTGCCGGGGACAATGGAACATTTTAATTTTACTTGTTAACTTTCTAGTTGATTAAGATTTTACACTTTTCTTTAAACATAATTCATATCATCTTGATTTCATCATTTCTCCACATTATCTAAAGTGTGTTTCTTCTTCTACTCAGGTAGAAAATGTGTATGCAACCTTTGCATAACATCAGATTCTCCCCTGAACCAGAGTACGACTCTGAGGTAGAACAAAGCTTCCACCGATGCTTCCAACTCAACCACCAACGAGCTAGACAAATGTTTGACGAACAACGCCAAGCCGTCTTGGTTATGGAAAGAGTCAATGCGTCCATAGTATCTCAAAGAGCACAACTTATTGCTGACACACATGCTCGGATTCAAGCTGAGGTTCGAGTTGAAGAAAAGGTCCGCATTCAAGCTGAGAATGAAGCAGCCACAGCTGCTGCTCAGATAGTGTTGAGAAACAAGCAACTTCAGGATTATGTCATTCCTAAAAACTTTGAAGATAATCATCCAGTTAGCCCCCCACCCATTAATGTTCCTAACTTCGAGATCTGCATGCAATGGATCCAGATCATGCAAGGCATTTTGTTCTCTGGAAGTGTTGGGGATGACAACATGGATCACCTAAAGCGATTCAAGTCTCTTTGTCGGCTAGTACCACATGTCGGAGTTCCTTTCGACACAATCATTCTACACCTTTTTCACTTCATCTTGTCCAGAAGGGCATTGAGCTGGTATAATGCGCTAGATGCGGAGCCAATCACCACCTAGGCTCCTTTGGAAGAAAAGTTTCTAGAGAAGTTTTTTCCACCTTTGTTGAGTTATGAGATTAGGGGACAAATTAATCACTTTTCTCAACTCCCAGGGGAATCACTGGCAGAATCATGGGAAAGATTCAAGGAACTTTTGAGGAAATGTGTGCATCACAGAATCTCCCAAAATCAGCTGATAGAAACATTTTATAGAGGAGTAAGTGATGACATTAAGAAATTTTCGGATTCCTCATCTGGTGGGGATTTCATGCGAAAGAACTATGAAGATGCATGGAGGATTGTTACACTTGGAGCCGAGAACCAATCTAATTGGGGAAGGTCATCCACCGGGGGAATTCTAAAAGTTTGTAAAGCTGAAGAATCAATGGAAATGAAAGCCATTGTCGAAGCCCTAAAAACTATAGCTCACAAGCAACAAGTCCATGAAATGACACTTGGAGAAAAGAAGAGCCCCCAACAGGTCAAGGAAGCTACCATGACTTGTGAGGCATGTCATGCATCTGATCATACCACATTATCATGTGGTCTCCTATACAATGTGATGATGGACATGCAGATACCGCAGCTGCAATATGAACCGATCATCGAACATCCTGAGGATCTGTTACTGGAGCAAGTCAATTCCATCCATACTATACCAGGAAAAGCTTATTATAACCCATATCAACCAAGAAACCATCCCAGGTTTTTGTATGGTAATCCTGTGGGGACTTCCAACCCGCAGCACCAGACCCATGGAGGAGTTTTTAATAGATTTCCACCAGGTTTCCATAACAACTATAATCGAAACTAGGGAAACTTCAGAGGAGGATTGCAAGGATTCGCACAACCAAGAAACCCTTATGTGTATTACCAATACACTCATCTTCCGTTGCACCCGCAATTGCAGCAACCTCAGCTGCAACAACCACAAATTCAACAACCCCAATTACTCGCACTCAGCAGCAGCAACCACAACAGTATCAAAAAAATCCACAAAAGAATATTCCACCTCCACCAATAGATGAACTGTCATTGATAAGACAAATGTTGCAGTCACAACAAACCATGCTAGCCAACTAGCAAGCCCAACAAAAAGCCGTCGAAGCACAGTTAGCACATATTGCAGCCCAATTAAAACCTCCAGCAGGAACCTTTGCTGGTCAGCCAGAGATAAAGCCAAGACACGATCAACCCAGACAAGAACAATTGAAATCCATTACCACAAGGTCTGGTCGTGTCCTCACTGAAGCCACAAAAATCATTCAGGAAGATGAGGATATAGTTGTAATCACCCCAATTGCAAGCACGAATCCAGAAACTAAAAAGACTATAGAAATCGAGAAGGGGAAGGAAAAGGAACTAGATTTCAAAGAACCTGAAGTCCCGTCATATAAGCCCAGAATACCATATCCAGGCAGGCTGAGAGGGACTAAACTGGATACTAGATTCCAAAAATTTAAGGAAGCAATGAAGAAACTATATATTGATATCCCGTTCCTTGATGCCCTCTCCAAAATACCAGCTTGGGCCAAATACCTGAAGACCTTGCTATCAAGGAAATGTATGACCGAAGAACAAGAGAATGTTAAACTAGCTCAGACAACTTCTGATATTATTATCAACAAAATGCCAAAAAAATAGAAGGATCCTAGTTCCTTTGGTATCCAATGTTCTATCAGAAATGCCTCTAGCAAAAAAGGATTAGCTGATCTGGGAGCTAGCATATCTATTTTGCCTTTTTCAATGTGTAAAAGGTTGGGTTTTACCGAATTGTTACCCACTACAATGACAATACAGCTGGCTGATTCCACCATCACTGCACTGTTGGGGATCATTGAAGATATCTCAGTCAGGATAGGAAAGGACTCTTATGTCCCTTGTGACTTTGTTATTATGGATATAAAGGAAGATCTAAGATATCCAACAATATTCGGCAGACCCTTCCTTGCTACGGCCAAAGCACTTATCGACGTTGCAGCTAGTATAATTATCTTAAGACTAGGAAAGGAAGCCATTCAATTCAGAATCCTTAACAGCCTAAAAGGTCCCAGCATCCAGGAAGATTTTTTTCTTCTCGAGGCAATAGAAAAAAAGTCTCAATTACAGCAAGAAATAGCCGAACCATCTGATGATCTGGAGAATGTCTTGACAAATCCAAAAGTTGAATTTTCAGCCAAGGAACTAGTACAACAATGTCTGCGATATTTAGACCAAGTTGAAGAAGCTCCAGCAACCACCTTCGAGGAATTGAAATTTGTCACCATTTTGGAAACTACAGAAGTACCCAAGGCCCCTAAAATGAATGCCTTACCAATAGGACTCAAACATGTCTTCCTGGACAAAGAAAAATTGTGCCCAGTCAGAATCAGCTCTACCTTAATAGATGATCAGGAAGAAAGACTTCTTGCTGAGCTAAGGAAACACAAGAAAGCTATCGGGTATAAAATGACTGACCTAACAGGAATAAATCCAGCTCTGTGCATGCATAGACTACCTATGGTATAAGAGTTTAAACCATTGAGGGAACATCAGAGGAAACTAAACTCGAACCTCAAAGAAGTGGTTCGCCTCACGGTCCTTAAACTCCTAAAAGCTGGTATCATATATCCCATTTCTGATTCTCAATGGGTTAGCCCGGTCCAAGTGGTCCCTAAAAAAGGGGGGGACTACTCTCGTTCTGAATGATAAAAATGAGATAGTACCCACAAGGACTATCACTGGATGGAGCATGTGTATCGATTATAGGAAGTTGAATAAAGAAACAAGAAAATATCACTTCCCTCTACCTTTCCTTGATGAAGTCCTTGAATGTTTGGCCCACCAAAAATTCTTTTTCTACCTTGATGGTTATTCTGGGTTCTATCAAATCTCGATACACCCAGAAGACTAAGAAAAGACAACCTTCACTTGCCCCTTTGGAACTTATGCCTTCAGAAGGATGCCTTTCGAGCTATGTAACGCGCCTGCAAGCTTCCAAAGGTGCATGTTTGCAATATTCATAGGATTAATTGAGTCAATCATGGAAATATTTATGGATGACTTTTCAGTCTATAGAAATTCTTTTGATAACTGTCTTCTTAACCTTGAGAAAGTTTTACAAAGATGTGAGGAAACAAACTTGATCCTAAATTGGGAGAAATGTCACTTTATGGTGACAAAAGGTGTTGTCCTTGGGCACCGAGTGAGTGAAAGAGGAATTGAAGTGGATAAGGCAAAGATTGATGTCATTTCAAAATTGTCACTGCCTAAAGACATTAGAGGAGTGCGAGCATTTCTGGGCCACACTGGATTTTATTGAAGATTTATTAAAGATTTCTTCAAAATAGCAAAGCCCATGACCTATTTGTTGACAAAGGATGCAGATTTCAATTTTGATCAAGAATGCTTAAACAACTTCATGACCTTAAAAATGCTCTAATCTTTGCACCCATTCTGATAGCACCCGATTGGTCACAACCATTTGAGATAATGTGTGATACAAGCGACTACGCTATAGGAGCGGTGCTAGGGCAAAGAATATACAAGAAGTCCTATGTGATATACTATGCATCAAAGATGCTAGATGAGGCCCAAATAGATTATGTAACTACTGAAAAAGAATTCTTAGTTGTCGTTTACACCTTTGAGAAATTTCTCTCTTATCTAATCTAATCAAAAGTCATAGTATACACCGACCATTCTACAATTAAATACCTAATTCAAAAATAAGATGCAAAACCCAAACTCATCTGCTGGGTGTTGATGCTACAAGAATTTGACTTGGAAATACAAGATAAAAGTGGGGTAGAAAATGTCGTTGCAGATCACTTAAGTCGCATCGAGCCTCGGGATGATGACAATATACCTATTCGAGACTCTTTACCAGACGACCAACTCATGAAAATCACTATCGGATATCCTTAGTATGCTGATATAGTAAACTACCTGGCTACAGGAATTATCCACCCTTCTGCTTCCTACCACGATAGAAAGAAATTTCTTCATGATGCCAAGCATTATTTTTGGGATGAACCATACCTTTTTCGCTTGTGCGCAGACAGACTATTGCGTCGTTGCCTACCAGAAGAAGAAATTATCCCAGTTCTAGAACATTGTCATTTTGGCCCTACTAGGGGGCATATGAGTTCAAAGAAGACTGCCCTCAAAGTTCTACAATCAGGTTTCTTTTGGCCACGATAGCAAGGGACGCCCATGATTTTGTACGATCTTGCAATAAATGTCAGCTTTCCGGTGGTATATCTAAATGGAATGAAATGCCTCTTACTTTGTGGCAAGAAATTGAAATCTTTGATGTATGGGGAGTAGATTACATGGGTCCATTTCCCCCATCTTATGGATTTTCCTATATACTGGTCACTGTGGATTACGTTTCAAAATGGGTAGAGGTTATACCCACTGTTTCTTGCAACTCCAAACCAGTTATCAAGATGTTCAAGGATATCATCTTCCCTAGATTCAGAGTCCCTTGAACAATCATATCAGATGGAGGATCTCATTTCTTAGAATGAAGTTTTGAAGCTCTCCTAAGAAAATATGGAGTTAAACATAAGGTCTCCACACCTTACCATCCACAGACAAGTGGCAAAGTTGAAGTTTCAAATAGAAAGTTAAAAGCCATTTTAGAAAAGACGGTCAATAGACATCGCACAGACTGGTCTACCAAGCTCCATGATGCTCTTTGGGCATACGACACTGCTTACAAAAAACTAATAGGAACGACTCTGTTTTGTTTGGTATATGGGAAGTCATTTCATCTTCCAGATGAACTGGAACATAAAGCTTGGTGGGCCATTAGACAATTGAATTTTGACTTCAAAAGCGTTGGCGAGTATAGACAACTGTAATTATAAGAACTTGAGGAACTACGAATGACTGCCTACCAAAGCGCCATGATCTATAAGAAACAAACTAAGATGTGGCACGATGGACATCTCAAAAGGAAAGATATCATCGTCAGAGATAAAGTCCTTCTCTTCAACTCCAGACTCAAGATGTTCCCCAGAAAACATCACACAAAGTGGTCTGGGACATTCACCATCAAGCACATCTACCCAACTAGAGCCATCATCATTATTGATGACAATGGAGGAGAGATAACTGTTAATGGCCATAGAATGAAGAAATAATATATTCCAGCTGATAAAATTCCAAGACAAACTATTAAGATTCATGATCCTGCTACATCGATCTAACCAAGTCAGAACTTCGTCGAGCCAGCGACGTAAACCCAAGGTGCTACTTGGGAGGCAACCCAAGAACTGAGTATCACCTTTTATTTTATTTTACTTAGTTTTGATAATTTTCTAATTTCTTATTGCTTATTTTAAACCTATCATCTTTATTCAAGAAATATAAAAATTTACATAAGCAACCAAGACAAAAATAAAAATATAAAAAATAACCAATATAATCTTATCCTAACAGTTTCAAAACTATTTGGACCCAAACAATCTTGAAACTGTTTGGACACAAACAGTATCGAAACGGTTTGGAACGGTCTCGAAATCATTTGCCTTTGAGAATGTGTACCGTCACCCCTCCTTTTTCTATAAATAGCACTCAACCCCCTCCCTTTTCTTTCCTTCAATTCTCGAACTTTCCCTCACGTGAAAACATTGTTCCTTTCCTTCTAGTTCTCTGCTCCCGTGCAACCTATCCGCACAGCTTCCTCATTGTTCCATTCCGAATTCACCTCCGTCGTCTCCATGGATGCACGTCGCTTCTACTTGCTCCGTCCTCTTCCCCACCATTTCCTCTACCGCGATGCTTCATCACCCTCGAGCAGCAAGGTAGAACATTGCTACCACCATCACCATCGCCGCCGCACCACCTTAGCCATCACTACTGTTATCGCTTATGCCATTTTCACCGTTTTACGCCATTTTCTCCGTTTCTGCTTGCTGCTGATCATCGCCCCTACCGCTTCATCTTCCTGACGGTTTCGACCCAAACGGTCGTGAAACCGTCTGGAGTGAAATCGTTTGGACCCAAACGGTTGTGAACTTAAAAAAACAAATAAAAAAAAAGTATGTCTTGATGTCGTTTGGACGCAGAACGGTCGTGAGACCGTTTGAACTCAAACGGTTCTCAAGGTCCCCCTCTTAAAAGTCATCCAAATGGTTTTACAAACCGTTTGAACCCAAACGGTCTACAAAACCATTTAGACCCAAATGATCTTGCAAACTGTTTGATTCCTTCAAAAAACTAAAAACAACAATTCCATTTTTATACAATGTTACAATCTGTTATGTCACAAATCCATTTTTACTAAAACTTCAATCTTTTATAATACACCATTTCTTGTCAATTCTTCATAATGGCATCACCTGCAAAGTAGCTTGTTGACACCCAATGGACCAGAGAAGAGCTCCTAGAGCACCGCTCAAAGTTTCAACACATTCTCAATATATGCGAAAAGACTGGAAGGACTCCTTCAAAAGTTGACTTGCCCAAGGTCATCCATGACCTTGAGTGAGTCAACAAATGTTTAGTAGAAGATTCTATTAAAGAAGTTGAAGAAACATCCTCAACAGATGAAGATTCGGAATACGCACCCAATTCCGAGGAGGAATCCCCAGTCACTAAGTCCAAGGGTAAACGGAAGGCCCAAGAGGTTACCGCAGAGCAACCAACCAAAAAACGGGCATGGAAGCAAGTATGGCCCTCCACTACGAGGGAATAAATCATGACAGAATATGCCACCCCTTTTATTACCTTTCCTGCTACTACCACCGCAGAACCAACACCTATTGACATGTACATCTAAAACCTCCCGGCTGGTGACAAAGCATTACGCCCAACAAAGTATGTCTGCTCAAACATACTGACGAGGATGGGGATTTATGACAGAGTTCTTGCCTTTCTCGACAATGTGAATCTCTCAAAACTCTGTTTTGTCATAGAAACTTCTTATGTTGAGCCCACGATAGAGTTCTTCACATACCTCAACAAAGAAACTGTGGACGCAAAGGATAAATGGAAAGATGGAGGTGATCGTAGGCTGGTCACCTCATTTTTTTGGAAACAAGGTTGTCTTAACTGAGAACATGATGAATGAGATCTTCATCGACAACTAGGATCAACTGAAAAAGGCAGGCCTGGAAAACTCCCAGTTCAACAGGCACACTTTCTCGAAGTCCTTAATAGGGATTCCAACCTACGAGGCAAAAACTTACAAGGCCTCTAACATACATTTTGGCCTGGTGCGCACACTACATAAAATTATTACAAGCACCCTTTTCCCCAGTATATAGAGTGGAAATGTTATTATCTCAGATCTCTTTATCCTATGGTCCATTCACAAAGGGCAGCAGATCAACATAGGTCGGCACTTCATTCAAAAACACACAGCTTATGCCCTCGGGAAAGAAATCTGTATGGGTGGTCATATTACATCAATTCTAAGTTATCTTAAGATGGAAAAACTACTTCCCAAGTGCACAGTAATAAAGTGCGACATCCTAACCAATGAGTAGATTCTAAGAAACTCATATATCATAAAGGAGAAGGATGCCAAGCTGCATTATATTTTCTGCCCAACTGTCAAAGCATCCAGAATGTTGCTACCTCTTCCAGAACTGGCTGACTATGACAAAGAAAAGCTTCTCTTCACTGAAGAAGAGATTGCCAACCTCATAGCCTCAATTACAGTAAAAGAGAAACAAGCAAAGGCAGGGTAGACAGAGCACAGTGTCAATGCCCCAGCAACAAGGCCAAAGAAAATTCCAGTCACACATGCATCTAAACTACATGCACAAAAACAACAACAATCAGGGACGCCCACATCGAAGATCAACCCAGAGGCAGAACCCCCACACAGTGCAGAGAATGTTGTGGATCCAACACCAGAACCATTCATTTTCGATCTGAATGTTGGGCTTCCCTCTACAACCACTCCCACCACACTCCCGTCTCCCACTCTTCCACCATTTTCCACAACCATACCCACCAATATCCCTTCCTCTACATCCACAACTTCACCCACATCTTCTGCTTCACTCATTTTCTCTTCGGGCATTCCATTATCCACCTTGACACCCGATATCACCTTCACGTCCACCTTTACTTCAACCACTTTTCCCTTGGCATTCCCAGCTTCGCCCTTTTCATCTGGGATGTCACCACCATTCTCATCCACCACCCCAATATCGCTAGTGACTCCATCTACAGTCACCACACAATCTGTGGGTCCATCAATAGTGTCTCTTTCACAAGGCACTACCCCCCTTCCACCCCAACCCCAGCCATCTCACCCATCCATCTCTGGGGTCCCCTTTTCACAAGTCGGTGAGAAATTCGGATGACAATTTGACGCTATTCAAAACCTCCTCACCGACCCCTCTAACATACTACAATCAATTTTTTCTTACGTGCAGGGAATTGCTACACATGTCTCCAAGATTGACGAACGGAACAACGCCTTACAATTTTTTCTTACATGCAGGCAATTGCTACAATCCCATGTTGACCCTCTCTAGCATTCAACAACGACAGGATGTAGTGGCCCAGCAAGTCAACTGCATCGACGACCGCCTACAACACCTGCCAGTGTTGGTACTCGAGATGAAAGGCTAGCAAGAAGCATTGGCCCAGCAAGTCGACAAGGTCTCTAAGAAAACTCAACCTTTGCCTGAGACCCTTCACGAGCTTCGCAGTAACAAACTGCCTTTAGCACGTGCTTGGATGACATCAACAACAATCTTGCACATCTCAACCATGACCAAGAGGAGCACTCTAATGATGAACTCAATCAACTATGTACACAAGTAACCGATCTAGCAACACGACTCCTCTCTGATGAGGCAAGATATACAGATCTCAAAGAGAGCCACGACGCACTTCTCAAAACCCACGAGCATGTGCAAGTGGCACTCGAAGAAATACAAGCCATTCATCGGCAGTGCAAGAAAACGTCAACCAAGAAAACACCAGATAAGGCAGAAGATAATGATGAAGATGAAAGTGAAGATGATTATGAGGATTTTGATTCCTCAGCTGACTCCAACGACGACAACTCCTCCTCAGACGATCAACTCGATGACCCAGGCAATGTTGGGGAGGGCACCAGCCGATGGACAGAACCTGCAAAGAAAGGAGATGATAAAGACCACCAAGAGGGTGGAAACAAAGATCCCAAGTCCCCCGATAATAATGACAATGTAACAATGTCATATGGGGACCAGTTCTTTAACTTTTCAGCTATGGGATCTCTGGGGGACGCTGCCAAAGATGCAACTTTTGCTGAGTTCCAATAATGCATACTATGAACCAGCATTAGCCCACCCACAACAGTCATTCACCAATACTCTGCTCTAGAGCAACATGTGCCTTTCCCCTAGAGCAGGAAGAATCTGACAGAGTGAGTCTAGACATAGATGATAGACTCAACTCTAAATCTGACTCTGATAAAGATGAAGATCTGCCATTTTTTTTGGACGACAATGAGCAGACGTCAATTCCTCCACCACAAGACATTCCCCCACCGCCACCACTACCTCAGAAAATGCATGACTTGGAAATGGCGGCCATCTCTATATTAGATGTTCAGGACATCTTCATCCTGAACACTATCATAGATGATGCCAAAGATAGGGGGACATCACCTACAACAATACAAATACAAAGCACAAGTTGACACGAGAAGACTTATGTATCTTCCTTCAACCACAATCGACGGTGAAGATGGCTATCTTCCGTGTCTTCCTTGCCAACTCTATTTAGGAATTTCAGAGCCCAAAAAAGTTGCAGTATGTCTTCAACGCTTCACCTGCTCTATCCTTAAGCTTATTACATAAGGACTTTGGGGCGAAGTCCATTGAGCGGCTGTGAACTGGCCTTGCATGAAAGGCACACTACATTTCTATGCCCTTCAGAGTTTCCGACCACTGGATGCTCATGATTATCGACACCGAGGCCCGCAACGCCAAAGTGTACAACTTCTGTGCCAGTGAGTTAAAGGTCGGACAAATAAATTTTGCTGGATTGGAAGCCGGGGAAGCACGATGCATACCTTTCTGGCTTCTCAAAATAATATGGGCTGCTTGCCCATCTCTACGACATGGTTGGAGCCAACCCTAATTCCAAATCATCAACCCAATAGTCCAACCTTTAGCTGGTTTAGGGGATTGCTCTTTCTATACAATACAATTCATAGAAGCGCTCAATAGACAAATCCCCTTCACCGAGCTAACCACAGAAGATATACACTCCCTATGAGGACGTTATGCCATGGAGCTTATCTATGACATACAGTTCTTCAGGGACCCAACAATGGTGCCAAATGACATACCACGATACCTTTTCTCTGCTATCCAACGTCCGCAAAATCGTCCATACAGAACAATCCTAAAGGAGTTGGAGAAAAAGCGACAACAGACCACCAAGGCCCCAGAACAACGCCAATGGGACCCTTATACTTTCGATATGGCGGATGATGAGGGGGACATCGATTTGATAATAGGGTCCACCATCAACAGATCATCTCAACCAATGGTACCTCTATCTGCCATAGAACCAACGTTTCCAAAATTTGACCTTGCCGCATGCAAAAACCTTTCTGATAATGAACTCAGACTCATCATGTCTAGGCTTTACGCAGAGAAAGATGAGCTTGTTTTCATGCACGGAAACATCCTAATAATGGCAGATTCTCTCCGTCAAACTATACAAACCAAAGGTTCTTTATCTGTGAGCTTGATGGTTACCTACCAGTTTCTTCTAGCACGGGAGCTGCCTACCATTTATATGGCGTTGACATACATGAAGGACAATTTACTTGGATCCAATAACTTCGGAACTATAGATGACCTTATCTCGTATCTTCAAAACATGACTCTGAAGTTCATTATGTTTCCTTTTCTTCACTCTGAGCACTGGATGCTACTGGCATCAAATTTGCATGAGGGAACTACAATCATTTACAATAGTTTCGATATCCAGTTTGATGCAAACCAAAGACTGTATTTTGTAACAGCAAAGATGCCGACGGAGGAAGTGGAAAAGGATTGTGTTGAACGACTACACGATCTCTAGGGAAAACACAAAAAGGAGTACAAAAAAGAACATTTCCATCGCCCAGCCTTTAGCCACAGATGTCCCCAGAAGATCAGAGAATCAAATGACTGCAGTTTCCACATCCTCTACAGGATGTATACCAACACTATTCTTGGAAAACAAGTGGAGGACATGAAGGACGTGGATTACCACGCTTTATGTGGAAAATTCGCATCTAATCTCCTACGATCCCATGGAGCAAACAAGGGATTAACAAAACCTTAATACCCTTGCCCATTAACATAGACAATTCGCACTTTAGGGGGTACATTGGGCAAGGGTGCAGTATCACATTCAAACCCTTTTCTCTCTACTCTTTCTTTCACCTTTGTTCTTCTGTACAAATTTTTCCTTACCTTTGACATTTAGATTTTTTAGTAATTTCTTCGATAGAATAACTCTTGCATATAAAACAAATTTCTCTTTGGAAAAGAGTCACCCCTAGCTAAATTAGAGATAAAGTAGTTTTGAAAAAAAACTACATAAGTAGCATTTAGGCATGGAACAGCGAATTAATAATCATTTTCATACTCGATTCTTACGCTTTTGCTTCAATTCTGCATGAGACTCTCCACAGGTTAACATCTTGGCCAAAACAAGCTAAACACTCTCAAGGACGGGAGGGAACTTGGCGAAATCCAAATCAAGGAACCTCACAAGTGGACCACCAAGTATGAAACTGTAATAAGTGCATGTCAGGAAACCCTAAGAAACAATTTTCTTCATTTCAAAAAGAGACTTGGCAGCCCAAATAAAATCCTAAATACCCAATTCCTAAGCATGTGAGCATATGAATAAAAGCCTGAGTGTTGAATAAAAACATGAGATTTGTACCATGCATAAGGACTTATATGAAGAGCCAATAAAGGTCTTGCCCGCCCGCTACATTCAGCTTCCCTCACAAAGGCAGATGTGTCGCACCCGGTAGTGAGATCCTAAGGTCTCCAAGTATATGAAAAAGCTGATAAAGGACTCGCTCGACCGGTACATTTATCTGCCCTCACAAAGGTAGATGCGTCACGCCTGGTAGTGAGATCCTAAAAGTTTAGATAAACCCTCCCCCACTTAAAGGGGGAGTTACACAACAACCTTTAGCCAACCCTCATACCTATCTTAGCTTATGTAGGAATTTCAAAGAAGTATAAAATTGCTTACAGTCAAAGACATGTATAGAATACGATAAAGGAAAAGGTGGTCCCAATGCGAGTTACGCGATACGGAAGAAACCTAAGATCCACGCAACTCTCGATACCTGAAAGAGTTAGTCCAAGAGGAAGCCCTGATAAAACTCTAGGAGATCTCTGGTTTAGAATTGAAGCAAGAGTATAGAAATCTTCACTAAATAAAATCGCCTCGCCACTACGTGCCTTAGCTCTATCTAGCTTGAGGATAAGCTATACTCCCATTTTGTGATGTTGTCTTACTAGTTTTTCTCAATTTTCCATACTCTTTCTTAGATAAATTAGATAGAATCTTTAACTTTCCACTCTATTGTGAATATACCATTAGACTAACTTTTCTCCTTTTCTTATTACAGAAAAACAAAAAAAATCTACAAAAACTCCTAATGGTCCCAAGACTGAATGGAAGACAAATGGTCCCAAGACCGAATGGAGGCCAAACGGTCCCGAGACTGTGTGCAGCCAAATGGTCCCAAGACCGTATGAATACCAACCTCTCCTGAGACCGAATAAAAGTGAAACGGTCCCGAGACCATGTGAAAACCAAACGGTCCCGAGATCGTGTGAAGCCAAACGGTCCCAAGACCGTGAGAAGACCAACCGGTCCTGAGACCAAATCAAAGCGAAATGGTCCCGAGACCGTGTGAAAGACAAACGGTCCTGAGACCGTGTGAAGCCAAACGGTCCCAAGACCGTGTGAAGACCAACCGATCCTGAGACCGAATAAAAGCGAAATGGTCCCGAGACCGTGTGAAAGCCAAACGGTCCCAAGACCGTATGAACACAAATGGTCTCCAAACTGTGAGGACTCAAACAGTCTCCAAACTGAGAGAGTCTAAACAATCTCCAAACCAAAAGATCCCAAACGGTCTCCATGATCGTTTGGACCCACATAACTCAAAACCGTTCAAGATTCACTCAAAGCCTATAAATAGGACCCAAGGGGTCTTCACAAAGTATCGAATTCTTAGACGCCCAAAGGCTGCCCCAACTGTTCCAGAGTTGTTTCATCCTCCATCCTCCGCCCCAAGGTTGTCGGTCCAAGATCCACACTTCATCCTCAAGCTGCCTTCTCTCTCATCGACATAGAAGGTGGGAAGTGAAGAATTCTTCATTAAGTCAACCACGTGGTGTGAAGATAGTTGTTCTCTGCTCCAAGGGGTCGACCTTCCTCCCTCCTACGTGGAGATGATGCTTTATTTCTCTCTTCCCGCCTCCTTCTTTGTTCTTGCCATGAGCGAGTAGTCCCATACACTAGGGTGCGGGGAGTATCCCCACTACCCATGTTTTCATTTCATACATTGTAATTCATGAGTTTGCAATAGAAAAATACTATCTTTTCAGTTCAACATCAATCGTTTAATGAATGCTAGTTGCTTGATCACCAGCTTGTGTTATCTATTATCTATTAGTGCGAATTGTCTATGTTTGTTATTCTAGATTCGAATATCGACTGCTTGTTGGTTCTAGATGTATGTAGTCTCCATACATTTGGTTCAGTATCTAGGAGCGTTTCTCAAGAAGTGGAGTAAACTCACCTCCATCGTTGTACTTTCATGCTATAAACTGAAATAAGTTGACGTATGAAAGTAAAACCTTGATAGGTGGAGGAACATACTTTATAAGGGGAGTGATGCAAAGTAATTGTCCATTCGTTTGGGGATGGCTGGCATTGCAACACTTCCATATTTCTCGTAGTTAGTTATCCGAAAGGAAGCTAAGTCTACAAAGATACTAATTGTTTAAACTCTCTTCTTTGCAAGCCATGTTTTTATGATGTATGTTTTGATCCATGTGTAGTGGTGGTGAAACTCGGTCACACCCTAGTAGTTTCCAAAATATTATTTTCAACCTTAAATTTACTTTTCTGCCATTTACTTTACTTTGCACTTTAGTGTAATCATCAAATCATCTCTTCGATCTAAATATCAACTTTTAAGTAGATAAGTAGAATTATTACGTTTTCCATCTTGTTAAACTCTTAACAAGACCGTTGTCTCGTGGATTCGACCCTTAACTGTACTACGATAAGACTTCCACGTATCTTAGCATACGTGGGTGGAGATCTTATTATAGCACATGAAAGGCTAAACTTAGAGACTTACTATCTCTAGGATTTTTAGTGGTGCACGCAACTCCACGCAAGTGGAGGCTCCATCAATGCATCCACACAAACATAGGACGATGATCTTGCTAACCTATCAGTGGACTCAAATTAAAATTTAATATTGGATAGTATTTCATCTTTCTTCTCATCCATCAGTTATCTATTTCATTAATTTACAACTTCAACAATGCATTCCCATTGACGTAAGTCAATCCTTCTCATACGGTTTTCATATATATGAATTATCATTGATTTGCATCATCCAATATTTTCATCAATCGATAATCGATGGAACCCCCATTTGCATTGGTGAATGGGGATGACCAATGAGTTCCTTTCTTATCAACTAGTGAAGAGTCAGATTGCTCATATACTAATGAAATTCCATCAATCATCTATCAATGAAGTTTCTGGCTTGTCAATCAAGATGCCAATTGATGAAACCTCTTCCCAATGAAACTTTTGCATATCATCTACCAATGAAATTTGTGTCACACAACCGATGAGGCCAAGAGCAACGACACCCCTACACTCATCAATATATGAGATTGTTGGGCACTCATAAACCAATGAAATTCATACACTGGTGGGAAATATGGGTGTTGCAAGACCCCTCTTCTTCATCCAATTGTTTCCATTACATTCATCGCCAACATCATTAATCCACATGGTTCGGGAGTGGAAAACCCTAACTCCCACATATATGTGCAAATCCTTGCCTCCGTTGAAAAGGATCGCAATTGTGATGTTGCTAGGTTGTCATACTCCATACTCAACATTTGTTTATATTTTCCATTAAAGGTTTATGTTGGTTGATTACCCATATCAACCAACAATGACTCCACCTCTATATAATATCTAGGTCCTGATCTTTAAATAAACATCAATTGAAGATGTCCCTTCACCATTGATGGTGGTTTCCATCATCATCGACCACCTTTTTTTTTAGGAAGGGCGCCCGCCATTTTATTAAGTAATCAAATCGTTTGCAGCAAGTACAAGGATTCGATCCTCAAAGTCGTCACCGACAATGTGAGGATTAACAAAATGACAGGCAGCAACGGCTAAGGCATGAGCTACTCTATTGCCTTGCCGTTTAACAAAACACAAATTAAAAGAAAGGAAACTACAAGAGAGATCAACAATATCATGAGAAATAAAGTCTTCATAACCTCGCCCGCCGTATCCTTTCTTGACCGCTTCCACTAGTAGCAGGCAGTCCGTCTCGACCACAACATCTGTGTACCCTTCCCTAAGAGCCAAACACATACCTTGTAGGACAGCCAAACCCTCCGCACTAAGCACCAAGTAAGGTTGTTCTAACCGGCATTGGAAGGTCCACAAAAGCTGACCGCTTACGTCCCGAATGACTGCCGCACATCCGTTCTCTTCCGCTGAAATGACTGATGCATCTGTATTGATCTTGATGCAGCCATATGGTGGGCAGCGCCATGAAACCTGACGTGGAGGTGTAGAAGAAAAGGCAGCTCTACCCACAGCCCCATGATAGCGTGCATGGTCAGCAACCAGGTTGAGGTAAGAAGCCACAAGACCCGGTATATGGGGGGGATGATCCTCAAAAATGATTTTGTTCCTCACTGTCCATGAGACCCACATAAGAGTAGCGCCCTCATCTTTTTGCCTGCTGTCCTCCTCCTGTAAAAGACTCCTAACAAAGGACTCCACGTCGTGATTATCCAACCGTCCGCCCCAATCAAACACACCGGCCGCCCATACCTGTCTGGCTACGTCACAGTGTAGTAGTGCATGAGAAGAATCCTCCCACTGTCCACAGCGATGGCAGCTGGCATCCAGTGTCACATGCTTCCTATGCAATTCTGACTTAGTGGGAAGTATATTCCTGAGAGCTCTCCATATGAATTGCTTCAGTTTCGGTGGCCAACCTTACTTCCAAACCCTCGTCCACAAATCAATGTCCAATCCAAATATCTCACCAAGATAGATCCATGACACAAATAAGGAAGACCAGTGACTGCAAGTCCACCCCTGAGAAATGTCAAGGAGTATCTTGATGTTATGTCAACCATCATTATCTTGAAGCATAGAGATAGGCATTTCCACACCATTGTGGTGCCCCATATTCGATTGTGACTATGAATTTATTCCTATATTTCTTGTCAATCTTTTAGTCCCATGAAGGGAGAGTAGTCCTCTCGCTATGGAGTGAGGAGTATCCCCAATACCCATTATGTTCTTTATAGTCACATATATGCTTGTATGAACTGTGATATGTGCTTACTTAAACAATTTATGCTAAAAAATCTAGTTTGGTTGAAAATTTTGCATTTTTATCAAATCTTGGATGTAGATAACTTCAACCTGAGATCTACGATATATTTGTTTCACGTTAAAACCTTGATGAGAACTTTAGATATGTGTTTTCTAGGGTGATGGGCATATGACTCGGTAATATTATGGATAGCTATCCAACCTCAAAATATGTTTATTCATTCCTTTTATGCAATGAAAGAGGAATGTAGGTGGTGATGGTAAATCCCACTCACCCGAGTGTTTGAATCAATCTACCCTTTTAGTTTAGCCTTTTAATTTATGCACTTTATTAGTATTAAACAATCGATCCAAGTTTTGTGTTAAATATTGGTTCTTGTGTGGTTACTTTGATCATAATACTTCTTAAAAAGTTTGTTCTATAGATTTGATTCTAACTATATTGTGATAAGACATGTCTGCTTGTGGGTGTTATTGTCATATCTACTGGTTTAGTAAAAATTAGGGATTTGAGTCTAGGTGAATTTGTGGGTATAATATCTATATTAGTATTATATGCTCATTCGAGTATAGACATGTGTATTGTGGTATATCCCTAGCCTTATCTTTGTAGCCCTAAATATCCAATTATCCTCCTATCCAAGAGATTAGTGTTTCTAGAGTTAGGATAGGTATATTAGTGTTTCTAGAGTTAGGATCGGTTATTGTATATAGAGGGTATGTCATGTGGGGGTTGGTATCTTATTCAACCCTATTTTAGGGTTGAATCTTGTGTCTTGTTACACATTAATCACATATATACCTATTTGATTACGTCATTTCCCTCAATATGCATATTTCTATCAAATGCACTTATGGAGTCTTTTTACATATTTTATAGAAACTTTTTCCACTACTTGATGGCATGGAAAGAAGATGGTCCAATCTAGGGTTTCCTCAGGCTTGGAGGAGCACAAAATGAGGCCAGAACCACTCCCAACCTACCCCAAGTGGTCAAAGAATGTTTTAAAGCAATAACCTCCATGGATGATCAAGTTCAAAGCTCAAGTGCATGGGAGGGACACCAAAATAGTTGTGGTACTTCACCACAGCCATGGTGGACATGCTTGAATCACAAATTATCACTATAACTTCCAAAAACTGATGAATTTGGCCAAAACGGTCGTGCCACCCTCACTGCACCACATCTGTGGCATTTCATGTACAATTTTGACCAATTCCCTACGATCTTTAGCCATTTTTCACCTCTCCTGTGCCCATACACCACGACCATGTTCCGCTACAACTACCACAGCTGTGGTGACTCACCACCCCTGGTGAGCATCAACCCTAGCCTATTTTTGCACTACTTTACCTATAATTCCCCTACTTAACCCTAGACCCCTATATAAACCCTGGGGGCGGCTGAAGCTGAAGGTTGGCCACTCCTAGATACCTTATACCACGTCCTAGATCCCCATTTTCACCCCTCAACTATTCCACTCCATTTCCACCACCATTTCACTTCATTTCACCATTTCCATCATCAAAACCCTAGTTTTCTCTCTTTTCCACCCATTTCCACTATCATTCCATGCCCCTACACCTTGGAGGAGAGAGGAGGACGCCCTACAATAGCTAAAGTGGAGGATTTCTTTATCTACACCGAGCTCCATGGCTTCTTCAATCTCCTTCTCCTTTCTTTTTGTACTTTGCGTTGTTATGAGTAGTTATGCCCCTTTGGTGGGTTGTTTGGGGTGTAAAATGTTACTTTGATACCATGTTGGGGGGGGAATGATATCTAAACTTTTTAATTCCATTTGCTCATGATTATGTTATATTTCTATCTCACTCTGCATGAATTTCTTGTTGGTTTGTTCTTGAAATCACCTAGGAATTTAGGGAAATTGGTTATATGTGTGAATTTTGGGATTTGCTCCTAGGTCCAATTCTTGGATCCCTATCTACCCATCCTACTACATCTTAAGCAATCGTGATAACCCTAGTTGAGAGATCTAAGTAGATAGTTTAGATGGAATTGGTTTGTTTAGCATGGAGCTTTCTCAAGGTTAGAATGTGGGTGATGGGAGGCCTAAAACCTCACTTCCACCCCCATTACTAACCTCAACCCCTAATCATCCTAAGATCATCTAACCCAGAAACCTAGGCTTGTTTAGACTCTAATTGAATTACACCCAAGCCCTAACCCAATTGAGCCTCCCAAGGGTAGTAGGGATTGTTAGGGACTAGTTCTCCTACACACAACCTAGCATATCCTTGGCCAGTTAGTAGCTTAGGTTAATTCATTAGACTCTAACTTGTTGTTTGGTTTGATAATCTAAATGGAATCATAATGTTCATATGTCACCCCCCAACTTAATTGATAAGTGAATCCCCAAAACATCCCACATCTCCCTTAATTGCTTTAAAACCTTAGTTTCCATCTTTCTAAGCTAGTGTTAGCTTAATTAGCTCTTTTCTTTCTTAGATAGCTTCTTGCCCTGTTCTTGCTTTGTTATTGCCAGCTTAGGTCTTTAGTTTCTCTTTTACCTCTTATTGCTTGCCTTAGCGTAGTTTGTCCTTTTCACACCTAGATTAGTCTTTTCCTGCTTAATTAGTCTTAATCTAGTCTAGGGTTAACTTAGATCTCATTCTTGCCTTTAATTTCTTTCTTGCTCACTTTAGTTTAATCAAATCAACCAATCAACCCTCAACCCTAGACTCTATAGTAGGAACCTAGAAAAACAAACCTAGCTCTAGTGCCCCATTTTCTCCCTGAGGATCGACCCTATACTTACCTTCCTCCTATACTATGACATGACACCATGCGCTTGCGGGTGTAGTGTTTTAATTTGTGTGAGTGCATTGAGTATAGGTCATTATAAATTTAAAAATTTAATCCACTCGTGTGCTTTCGTCTATGAAGTTGCATCCATTCAAGTCTCAATTGAGTGGTGTGTAACGCTATTTGTAGGGGTGCACTAGTATCCTCACTAGACTAATAAATAGGGGAGTGGGGGAGTCTCAAGTTGGGGGGAACTCTATAGGGCTCAAAACCCATTAAAAATAGGGTATATTGGAATTTGTGAGGAATATGAAGGGAATGAGAGTGTGGGGTGATGGGAGAGAAGAGAGAGAAATGGAGTAGGAATCTAAGGGAATGAAATTGGCCACTATATAGACTCCAAAAGGAGGTATGAGACAAACTCCTAGCCGTATGATGTGGATCACAAGCCATAAGACCCATTTGATACTATAATAGTAGGGAAGATTCTTTGTGACACCAAACTCATATAAATCTAGTCAAAACCCTAGATCTATTGTAACTAGGATGTAACTCATTGTCTCTTATCATGCACTAAATAGTTAGGAGTAGTTATACATGTCCAATTGAGATGAAAGTAGGTATCCTAGATAATCCAAACACGTAGATCAAAACTTTGAAGTTTGATTTGACTTTTAAGAGTTACTTAATAGAAATCTAACTGAATTCAGGTTGAATTACATTGTCTTAGTATGTTGACATATATCACATCAATGACCACTATTTAGGTATTATATTATATTATCATTTTATCACTACCATAAGGGTTGTATTACATTACATTTTACAAACCCAATATTTTGATTGGTTAACCCATCAAATTTATTGATGCCAATATTACTTAGATAACGGCCCATTTCATGTTCCTCGGCATAGACAACACTTAATTATTTTAGGTGGTTAAATAACATCTTTATCCTATACTAATCATTTACTCACAACTAGTTACTTCTGAATTTCACTTAAGTCTTTAGGTTAATATTACATGCATTACATGCTTGAAAAAGTTCCATCAAATATTGGTCATGTTTAGGTTATAACATTATGTGTTATAAGATATGTTATGTGATTACAACACCTAATGTCACCAATGTATGATATGTAGTATCAATGATGTATGCATCAAGGTTAGTCAGTTACATCATAGTATTAGTTCAACATTATTACCACACATATGATCATCACCATAAACATGCACAAGTTCTTGGATTGGGTATCATATATCCAACTTAACATCACATTAGGGTACACTTGTGCAAATCATGGTCTAGGTCATGTGTATCCACAATGAAGGTCTGTTTTTGAGTTCTCATGTTGAGTGTATTATATTCTCGTTGGGGTACAAGCATGTGCATTTATACTATCTCTAACCTTGTTTGGTGAATCCTAAATATCAAAATCTCCTATTATATATGGAATCAATGCTTCTAGGGTCAAGATAGGTAGACTGTGATATTTTACATGAAGCCTCACCAAATGAAGATATCTAGGGCAACCCTTAGTTCTGTCTTAGATACATACAACAATAGCACAATTATGGGACTATGCCTTGTTTGGTCTAGGCTAGATGATTCTCTTGTGGGTTGAAAATAACATTAAAAAATGAGAAAAAATTCCACAAAATAAGAGGTGTCTACATAGTTTAACTATGGCGCTCCCGCTGAGGATACATGGCCATTACAAGTAACCACTCTAAAATGTTTACTAATTTATAGTTCTCCTCATGTTGTTACACTCTTGGGGCATAGTTCATGATAAGTTTGGGGTGGATTTTAGACATTCAAGGGAGGTACAACCTCCATTTTCTTAGTTAATATTCTACAATTATCGATCATCTATAGACCTTTACATATTACTTCACTGAAGAGGAAATTTTGAAACGTTTCCTTGCATGGACAATTTTAATACTTATTGCACCCTATTTTTTAGGATTTTGACTAACATGGTGGTAGTTTTAGCAATTTTGGTCTAATTCTTAGGATATTTGTCAACCACTTTGAGTTGATATCTATAGTTTCTTCAAGATATAATATGGTATGTAATTTCAAATGATGAAACAAAGTTTGGCTACCCTATCTAGTTGGCATATAAATAATCACTGTTTTATGCTAATTCCTTTAAAGGGGCATGTCTACTCTCTGATTGGTAAGTCCCTAAAGATAACATTGGGAATATGGAGAACCTTGAACCAACTATTCCTTGTTTGTGATCATATAAGGACTGAGTAATGTCTAGAGTTGAACAATCCTAGACAAAGAGAAAAGCAATCCCATCTTTCACCTTAGAAAGCATATAAAGAAGAAAAAGGGCATGGTTGTTGACCAAGAAAACCCTAAAGAGCCTTCTATTCCCAAGAATGCATTAAAAATAGAATCATATCTAGCATGTGAATAAAAACATGAGAGTTGTGTGATCATAGAGAGTTGATGATACTTCTCAACATGTGTAGTGTTGCTTGAAAATGGTAACACATCGTGACCGTTAGTAGTACCCAAAAACTCACATAGAATAAATACTTTGGATTAAATCTTATTCATTGTATCTAAAGAAATCTAGGGAAAAGGTATGTAGGATGTGAAAACATGCTCTAAAGTCATCTATCCTAGATTTTAGGGACCACTTGCCTATTACAAAGACCTTTGATTGAGTGACCTTAATAATTAAAGGATACCCTAAGCCTATAGTCTACCTATCTATCACGTTCTTAACCTGAAAGTAAGAGATGAGGGTGAAAGCTACATTTGAATGAGATGTACAACCAAAAGTAGGAAAGACCTCGGATTTGATACCACAATCGGTTACCCCATCGTTAAATGGGAAATTTAATAGGTGAAGATTAGAGCACTTTAAATTACCATGAGGTCTATAAAGGGACATGCAGTTGGAGATGCTAAATAATACAACTTAGTAGGTGCCTTGGGAAGAATTAGTAGAAATGCATGACCATTCACTACATTTGGTTCACCATGCTACAAGCCCCAATTCGTCTACTCCATTTTCTAATTTTAAGATTAGCTTAAGGATAAGATAAGTGTAATTTTTTTTTTTTGGGGGGGGGGGGTTATAACATCTTTTTTTTTATTTTTTTTTCTTAGTTTACCTTTACTTTAGTCATGTTTCATGATTATAACACCCCAATTTCTATAGTAGAAGCATAAAAAACCATACAAAATTTTTGGGGGTATGTCATAGACATGGTACTCACTATAATAAAAATAGAAAGAAACCATCATAGAGTAGAATATAAAAGATATTCTAAAAATTCTTAATATAGATTTCTTTTTACATCAAGCTTTATAAGAAAACTTAAATACATAATGTAACATCATATACTTTTGTCTTAAGATCTTGGATCGTACCCCCACCAAGAAATCCTACATAATCTATGCACATTATGTCCTATCTACTCTTCCTGAAGCTTGGTATCTACATGTCTTATCCCCATCCATGCATAAATTTGATATTTTTGCCAGACAAAGTGACTTTGAATTCTGATATATAGAAGTAGGAATATTCCAAAAGTGAAAACCTCAAATGGATACTAAAAGAAACTTGTACACAATTAAGGTAATTTTTATTTATGTATTTTATCTGTTTGCGGCCACTATTATACGATAATTCTGCATCTACAAACATGTATTTCCCTCTGTTGAGACAAAAGTTTCCTCTATATCATGATTTTCCCTCTCTTGGAACAAAATGCCCAATATTGACACTGAAATATCCTCTATTGCATGATGCATCCTCTTTTAGGATGTAATACCCTCTGTTGACATTGAAGTGTCCCCTATGAAGAGAGGCATCCTTTATTGGCACCTAGTGTCCTCTTTATGTCCCCAGACCTCTGATGAGGATTTATTATATTATGTTACATTCAAGTTTTCTTAATTATTTATCTAAACTAAAACTATATATGAATATCTAAATCTAAATCTCAACTGTCAGATAATTGTGATTGAATCAAAAAGTCCAAGTACATATCTAAATCTGATATTTGACTACTCATAGTATTAGTAAATCTAAATTTGAATCTAAAATCCAATTTTCTTATTACTAAGATAAATTTTACCTAAAATATCTAGTTTTATATGATGATTTAGTTTAGTTTTGATATAAGAAAATGTGACATCTGATGTATGAATCTGCATGCTTGAGAAAAAGAAACTATACTAGATATAAAAATACAATGTATTTGAAAGTAACTTAAATCTCAAAAATATAAAATATGAAGTATGGATAACATTAATTGAACAAAAATGAAATCCAATCACATAAAGTATAACCGAATAAGAACTATATATATGAAATTAACATTTGAAACTAGTTTAAGTACTTTGTTACTTACATGACTACATATAAGATTTAAATCATAATAAAATGAAATTCACCTCAAGTGTGCATTAAAATTCTAGCATGTGGTGTGAAATATAATAATGAATTTAAATCTCCACATTAATTGTCTATTAATTTTCTCATTGTCATTATCAGTCACACTTTGGAGTCAACTAGGGTATACTTAGATATTAGATTTGTGTATACCACTTAGGTTAAAACTTTTACCAACCCCAAGATCCACATATATCATATTTATTATTGTAAGTCTTAGTTGGCATTGTCTTTAATCTATATGACTAGTAATATTAGCTTCTAGAGAGTTTAATCTCCAATTTGTATTATAGGACCCTCATTATACCTTAACATAGGGTTCCATCAATGAAACATGGCTTATACCACATTGTTAGGTCATATACATGAAACCATTCCTTCAATACATATTAGTGATCTCATGTTTCATAAACATGTTTCCCACATAAAGTATAATCTTGTAGAGATGGTTAATTAATTGTATGTCAAAGATCAAGTCACAGATCAAGCTCTAAATAGGTTTCAAAACATGCAAATATAGTTTTAAACATGTAACTCAACATTTAACTTATTAACTAATCCCAGATATTATATTTAGGTTAGACACATCATAACCTCCAAATGTCAATTTTATGGACATACATTGACATTATGATATTTCCTGTCATTCGATAATGGTTTACTAACCCAAGTCAGGGTTTCTCACATGAACCTTGCATCATTAGATTATAAAGAATAATTAGAGGAGTCGCATAGTCATTCATCATCATAGGGTGTCCAAGGTCATTTCTTGAGATTCCATCTTCATTACATGCTATTTGTTACCATCTATCATCATTAAATAATATGTATTGCTACCAACATAATTATCAGTTATTATAAGTTGTAAACCCTAGATACAACATTATTATAAAAATATAGAGTTTACATGCTTTAAAATGAGAGATGATATGTCCAAATTCGACATATAGTTCATGAAGAATGAATTTTTCTCACATCTAAGCCATCCAAACCATACCTGACAAATGACATGGGGGTCAATTACTCAGCAATGCCACTCTTATCATCTCTTGTAGATCTATACTAGGGTATGACCATAATATGACCAAGATATGCCACTCCCGTGCTTCTCCTTGTAGATCATTTGCATAAATCATCATGGTCCTCCCATGATGGGAAAAGTAGCAACTAGAAGTAGAGTCTCCAGTGGGGATTGCATCTCATGTAGACATACCATGACCATTTTGGGGTGCCTTTAGGTCCAAGTTGACTCCAAAAGACTTATGGGTACCTCCTTGTCTATTGCTGAGGATAAGGGACTCTGATCTATGGTGACTGTGTCATCGGCGTGTCCTCCAAATGAGGCAAACCACAGAGAAAGGAAACTAGACATCGATTGGATTCTTAAACAGGGGGCCATGGAAAAAGATTTTAGGCCTTCATGCATATCTTAGGGTTGTTGAATGCCTAGAATAAGCCCTCCCCTCACCCGCACATAAAACATGAGTGTAGTGTGGAGAATAAATTTGTAGGTGGAGAGATATCCTTTCATTTTCCACAAAACCATCCCAATGGGGGGTCAAATAATATTTCTTTACAAGTTATGTCCACCCCCTCCTAGCTTGCATAGGAAACCTAATTTATATTTCCAACAGTTGTGGGAGGATCAAGATTTTCCCTCCTCAATCTATTTTGCAAAATGAATGGAGGTTGGGGATGGCATGAGATCTATCATATCCCTGCCCCACATCTAGTGTTTATTACATGATCTACCCCCTAAGGTAGGACTTAGGGCCAACTGCATTATCAAACTTGAAATATTTGATAATTTGGTACTTCATACTATTACACCCCTAGTAAGGAATAGTCTTTCAAATTCCAAAAACATTGGAAATAATGGATGGTTGATATATTAATAGTATGAGAAGGTGGACATGACTCTAGAGACTTTAAGACCTGACTAGACTTAGTAGACTAAACTAGCCTCTATATGGGCTTACAACCCATATATGATAGGCCTTATATTTTTAACACTCCCCTACAAGCTGGAGCATGGGACAATTACATGCCAAAATTGGATGACTGATGCGGCCTACATCGCGTGTTCGAAAGGAGGCAGACTCAGAAGGATCAAACTTTAAATTTATAAACCAAAACCTTCAAGGAACCCCACAACTTTATTACGGGGTCAAAGTAGATATATGGGGTCAAACACAGGGGCGTGGGGACATTTAGGACGCTTAAGATGGCGCTCTTAAGTCAGTTAAGCCAATCTGATAGTCAATAAAAGCTCTTAAGTCAGTTAAGCCAATCTGATAGTCAATAAAAGTACGAAGCTAGAACTAGTCTATCATGTTGTCATGAATTAAAACAAAACAAAGAAAAGAAAAGAAAATGAAGTCTGTGGCATTCTACTAATATGAGAGAAGGAGTTTCTGGCTATGTAACCGCAAACTGGGTAGTCTATGCACCTGTTCTCAGGCGTAGACAACCCTCAAATACCCCAACAAGCAACCTACATCCAAACATAGTACGTATTGTGGTGCATGCTCCTGTGGGGTCATCCCACTCGCTTTCATGCAACGTGATTAAAACCCATCAATGACATGAAACCTATCTCGAGGATGTCAAATCAACATCATAGAATATTCTAGATACCCTCTCAGGTCTAGAATATTCTGAGATGCTAGGAACAAGTGTGATCTGGGTAGAACCTGGTAGTGGGCCCGACCGTGCCAGGTTGGGCCCAGTCATGCCCAGGTCTACGGTTCTGCACAAATCACCTTGAATCATCCTCCTTTCAAGTTTTGACCCAAACTACCTTCTCTTATCTATTTCTACAACTAATCTCTTTATATAGGTAGAAATAGAAGTTCAAGAAAGAAAGAGATCAACCAAACTAGCAATCACAACTAGAAAGAGAAGATAGATCAGAAAACATACTAGATCTTGGAATAAAATTACTTGCTTGAGGTAAAAGTACATAAACATGCCCAAAACAGGATACATATCCGATAAGGAGCTCAACTAGCCATGGATAAGCTTAGTTGGCATCGAACAAAGATGGAAGAACATCATTTGTATAGGAATAAAGGAGAGCAGTAGAAGAAAGGAGAAGAAGAAGAGATTAAGCCCATAGAGGAGACATGGCTCTCGCTCCTTAGCCTCCATATAGGTCAGAGCTCGTCTTTGGATCATCATCCTTGGTCTTTTGGACTCCTTGGCCTCCTCTCTCTTTGATTCCATCCCAAACAGCAGCTTGATGAGTGTATGGAGGTGGAAGATGGTTTGGAATGGTAGGGTATGGGTTAATGGTGGTGGGAAAAGGTGGTAGATGGAAGAAAACTAGAGGAACGGGCGTAGGGTGAGCACTTTAGCCTTTTCAGACCTTGGAACTCTCCCACAAGGCTATGGGGACCAAAATAGGTCAGAGCCAAAATGTGGAACCTCTAAAAATTCAGAACTTGGAACCCCTCTCCAGATCACGAGGGGTGGATATTTATAGGTGAAGGCGGAAGATGGTCACGACACCTACCTCGGTCGCGGTCCTAATCTCAGTGTGACCGTGTTGGGCTGGGTACGATTGTGTCAAGGGTCACGGTTGTCACAGACATCACGGTTGTGGTCGTGTCGTGGTCATGTCGTGGTCGAGGTTGATCGGTCCGCGGTCGTAGTCGTGGCTTCGGCCCGACCGTGCTGAGACTCGATCCAGTCGTGTCGAGTGTCAGTCAACACAACATCTTGGGGGGTTTGGTCCATGATGCCGCGATCACGATGGATGTAAGTCTAGATGTTGCAAAAACCATGTGTTGGGGAGAAATATTAGAGAGTTGATGTCTTTTCAGGTTTGGTGCCTATAAGTCCCAAAATTGGCTAGTTGAGCATCTTTATCTATGAAAAGATATAAATTACTAAAAGATAAGAATCTAGGGTTATTTTGGGCATATTCAGGCTATAATGGCACAAAACCATAAATGAATGCTTAGCATAGATGCCTGAATTTGGGTGTTATCAACCACCCCAAGCTTAAACCTCTGCTTGTCCTCAAGCAAGACTGTGCTCAAAGAATAAAAAGATAAAATCCAAATTAAGCATGGTGATAAATGCTAAAGTTAGGAAAAATAGTTTAAAACATCAATTCTCTTAATCCATGTCGTTTAGAGCAAACCCCCACCAATCGAGCACAATTCTACAAAAGTATGATCAATGAGTGTCCAGGCAAGATAAAGTGAATTCACTACAACTTGTTGATACTCATGAGGGTTTTAATCATAATTATAAAACATAAAAGAACTGTCAAATAGGTGATCACACAGGTGATGAGCAATGATCCATCATCCTGTTTTCATGTAGACCAATCAGGAACAACGCTCCTTCCACTTATTCAGGTCCTAAGAAGAAACAAAATCAAAAAGACTCTAATGCTTCTGAGGATCCCGATCTGCATCAGGTTGGTCCATGTAATGAGCAATAGTCCCTGCAGTCTGAGTCAGTTGGCCCAAAGCAGTGAGACGAACTCCTTGTACTGCACTCGAACCAACCCTACTACTGGGATGATCTCATAGGTCTCCTATGGGTTCCTAATGACTCTCTAATGAGACTTAGGGTGTCACTACCAGACTCGACATACCTGCGTTCATCAGTGCAGTCATACACTGGTTGTAGACCATCCTCAACTCTTCTAAAAGAGAAAACAACGCTCATATTATTCACACTCAGGCTTTTATTCTCTGCATTCTATTTTGTAGGTTTGGGTGGAACTATCTTGATATTTTTGGGATTTTGTGGGCGGCCAAGCCTCTTTTGCAAATTTTTAATTTTCATCTTTTTGACTCAATCTAATGTAAGAGGGCACGTAGTCCATCAAGAAAAACACTTCAACTTGATTATATCTCAAAACTCAACATTATTCGCTTGATACCTATGTGAAAAGTAGTAATTATGATTCAAGGATCCTTAGAATAGAGGCACGTTCGTGAAAACTGTAGCTTGGAGTTTTGATCAAACTCTAGCTTCTTTCCAACGGTCCTATATCTTGGACTTTTTGTTCACAACATAGATCAAGGGAGTAATGTTTTAATCTATGAAAAAGGCACATAACCTTAGATTTTATCACCAAACTTAAGGAAAGAGTCAACGAGCAAGTCAAGTGAAAGATCAAGCAGTTTAAGATGAAAATTGTGCATTTAGGCGCATGGATAAGCATTTAACTATAAGATTCACATCACATAGCCTTAACTACCAAGACTACAAATTACACAACAAATTCTTACAAAACAATAAGGCTAAATTTAAATTTACACCTAAATGCAAGAAGTAAACATGCATGCATGAAAAATGAAGAGATAGAAGGGTGAATAGCCCTACCACCCCAAGCTTAAAACTTTTCTCGTCCTCGAGCAAGACCTAAACATGAGATGGTAGGGAAGGAATGCATGGATGTACAGGAAAGAAATTTACTAGAGTCCTAACATGATGCATGTATGTAGGGATATGTAAAAGTCGTTAGAGGAAAGAAACTATCTAAGCAAGGACATGAAAAACAAAATTTATTTGAAAAAAAAGAGTAAATAAAGGAGTAAGAGAAAGGGGTGGTTGCCCCTCTATACCGACACTGTGATCCCAAATCCTAAGTTTTGGGATCAGTCACTTGTGTCATGCTGATGGGGTCTGCCATGTAGGAGAACAAGGGATGAAGATATGGGCCCTTCTGAGTCTGAAGTAGAGGAATAGAATCTGATGACTTAGTGAACTCATCCTTGCACTAAAATTGTCTTGAACTGCATTGAGATGAATTCTTTGACAAATCATCCTCACGGCACCTTTCAATTTATGAATATGAATGGGAGGCCCTAGGATGTCAACACAGGATGAGATGGAGGGGAGAGGTTGAATGTTTTCTAGAGGACTCCTGTCTTCTCCCTACACCTTTAAACATGAGGTTGGACGCTCGAACAAATTTTTATATAGTTTGAGTCATCCAATCATCTTCAAAATAAGAAGTATCCCATGTTGAATTTGTTTACACTTCTACCACCCCATGCTTGTCACCTTGTATGGGGTCTGGGGTATCTTCATGCTCAGCAGCCATGTTGTGATGGATTGTCCATAGTGCTCCTCCGATGTCCACCAAGCCTTGTAATCGGATGGTGGTGAATGTCATCTCATGATGGTCCAACTCGTCGTCATCACTATATTGACACTAACATGGGGAATAGTCGTTGTCATCCTCATCGAACAAATAGTTTCAAACTATGGTCGGTGTACTACTCAAAGCAAAGTGACATGTCTATATATGAGAGATATCACCTTGGTCTGGGTCAATGTCTGATTAGGTTCCTCAAACTGACCTCCCTGTTGCGAGGTTGTTTGACTTCCCTAGTGAGGATAGGAGTCATCATCATCATCATATAACCATTCATGCATATGGCTTGTATCTTCCATTGGTTGATCATCTAAATCATCTGGATAATATGAAGGGCTTCCCCAGGTGGGTTGGTCTTCACAGAAAAATCCTTATGAATCTAGTTGATGGTCTGAATAGGATGGTGAGGTATGTTCCATATCAGGCCCAATGGTATGGTATTGATGATTGATGCCTTCATGATTGTTCTCTAGCACTTGTAATTGCATGGCAACTAAATTGATGAGCTCTTGAAGCCTCCTGCCCTATTCAACATCTGTATCATGAAGCTGTTGTAGTTGAGCAGTAATGCATTCAAGATTCATCAATTTCACCATGCGCCTCTATTGGGAACCTGCGGTGTCAAACTGATGCACTTGGATGAATCCTTATTTAATAGTTTCAAGTAAACTTCTACCGCATTTTTCGATCTCACTGGCTACTTGGAGCAGATGATCTTGCTTTTCTAGTACATGCTGGAGTGGATCAACATTTTCTTGGAGATGAGGAGCTAAGGAGGATATTATCACATTGACACTTTCTCCAGCAAGCTCCATTGTTGTAATAAGTTCTTGATCCCATGATAGCATAGAAGTCGAGGGTTGATCGGCAATCTCCATTGTTGAAACTTCTAAGTATGACGACGGTGGAGGTGAGCGTAGCTCGACTAGATGTAGAGAATGACCTTTAATTATTTTCCAGTAGTCAAAACTGTGGAAAAACTCAGGAGGACCGGTGGACAAGATAACTTGTCTTGTGGAGGCAAGATCCATGGTTGAAAAAGTGTAAGAGAAAGGAAATCTATTCAGTATATATCAATGAGTATGTGCAAAACAAAAAGAAAACTATGCATATGTATATACTGGCTTAAGGATGACTAAACAAAATCTTTCAGCATGTAAACATGGAAATCATGTCCCCAGTAATGGCACCAAAAAGTTGATGCGGCCTAAATCACATGTATGAAAGGAGGCGGACTCAGAAGGATCGAACTTTAAATTTATAACCCGAAACCTTCAAGGACCCCCATAACTTTATTATGGGGTCGAAGTAGATATACGGGATCGAACATAGGTATGTGGGGACATTTAGGATGCTTAAGATATTTCTCTTAAGTTAGTTAATCCAATATGATAGTCGATAAAAGTATGGATCTAGAACTAGTCTAGCAGGTTGTCACGAATTAAAATAAAACAAAGAAAATAAAATAAAATAGAATCTATAGGATTCTACTAATCAGAGAGAAGGAGTTCATGGCTATGTAACCACAAGTTAGGCAGTCTATGCACCCATTCTCGGTGTAGACAACCCTTGAACACCCCAGCAAGCAACCTACATCCAAACATAGTAAGTATTGTGGTTCGTGTTCCTGTGGGGTCATCCCACTCGCTTTCACACAGCGTGACTAAAACCCATCCATGACATGAAACCTCTCTCAAGGATGACAAATCAACACCCTAGAATATTCCAGATACCCTCTCACGTCTAGAATATTATGAGATACTAGGAACAGGTGTGATTTGGGAAGAACCTAGTAGTGGGCCCGGCCGTGCCAGGCTGGGTCCGGTCGTGCCCAAGTCTACGGTTCTGCACAGATCACCTTGAATCCTCCTCCTTTTAGGATCTGACCCAAACTACCTTCTCTTATCTATTTCTACAATGAATCTCTCGATATAGGTAGAAATAGAAGTTCAAGCAAGAAAGAGACAGCCATACTAGCAATCACAACCAGAAAGAGAAGATAGAACATAAAACATATTAGATCTTGGAATAAAACTACTTGCTTAAGGTAAAAGTACATAAACATGCCCAAAATGGGCTACATAACCAAGAAGGATCTCAACTAGCCATGGACAAGCTTAGTTGGCACTGAACAAAGATGGAAGAACATTATTTGTATAGGAATAAATGAGAACAGTAGAAGAAAGGAGAAGAAGAAGAGATTTAGCCCGTAGAGGAGAGGTGTCTCTTACTGCTTAGCCTCTGTATAGGCCGGATCTCATCTTTGAGTCATCCTCCTTGGTCTTCTGGACTCCTTGTCCTCCTTTCTCTTTGATTCTACCCCAAACAACAGCTTAATGGGTGTATGGAGGTGGAAGATGGCTGGGAATGGTAGGGTATGGGTGAATGGTTGTGGAAAATGGTGGTAGATGGAAGCAAACTAGAGGAATAGGTGTAGGGTGAGACTCCATCCTTTTAAGACCTTAGAACTCTCCCACGAGGCTCTGGGGACTAAAATAGGTCAAAACCAAAATGTGGAACCTCTACAATTTTGGAACTTGGAACCCCTCTCCAGGTCGTGAGGGGCGGATATTTATATGTGAAGGCGGAAGATGGTCATGACACCTGCCTCAGTCGCGGCCGTGGTCTCGATTTGATTGTGCCAGGATAGACACGATCATACTGAGGGTCGCGGTTGTCACATACGCCGCGGTCGTAGTCGTGCCACTATCGAGGTTGATCGGGCCACGATCATGGTCGTGGTTGATCAGGTCACGGTTATGGTTGTGGCCTCGGTCACTTTCGCGGTCGTGGCCTCATCTCAACCGTGCCGAGACTCATCCCGGTCGTGTCGAGTGTCAGTCGACACAACATCTCGGTGGGTTTGGTCCATGATATCGCAGTCACGACGGATGGAAGTCTAGCTACTGTAAAAAACATGTGTTGGGGAGAAATCTTGGAGAGTAGATGTCTTTTCAGGTTTGGTGCCTACAAGTCCCAAAATTGGCTAGTTGAGCAACGTTATCTATGAAACGATATAAATTACTAAAATCTATGGTTATTTTGAGCATATTAAGGCTATAATGACACAAAACCATAAATAAATGCTTAGCATAGATACCTAAATTTGGGTGTTATCAATGACATAAAGAAATAAGACATAGAAAACAAAATTAAGACTAAAACATGATAGATGTCCCCTTGATTTAGCACAACAGGTGTGCTCCCCTACACTTTAATATTTTTGGTATATTTTACTATGAAGCTTCCCTTAAGATTGATAAACAATGGATTTTTGAGATATATTGATAAACTTTGAATCATTGAAACATCAAGACCATTGACTGTATTGGAGGTTGTATCTTGGATTATGTTAAAGGAAGATGCAAAGATCGCCTAAGTCACAAACTCAGTTGCTATGTCGTTGAAGTAGTTTCCATGAGAAGACCACCATGTGGTAGCCTAGACAGTCAATGTGCTTGATGGGACACAGACAAACATCAATGTAATGACACAAACAAACATCAACATGCTTGACATGGCATGAGAAAACATCAACATGTTTGACAAGACACAGACGAGCATTAATGTGTTTCACATGGATGAATATCAGCATGGACATAGTCGAACATCAATGTGTTGGACATGGCACAGATGAATATCAAGGTGGGCATAAATGAATATCAACATTCTTGAGAGAGAATGAATGAACAAGGAGGAAACATTTTTGACAAAGCCAGCTGAATGATATTCTACAAAAGACAGGTGTGCCAGACCGGCATGAAATGAAATGTGCATACAATCCAATATGCTCCAATACTAGTAGACTGAAGTGTTTTAAGAGCAAAATGACCAATACACTACCGACAAAGAAACATATTTGCTTGATGTAGAGAAAGGATAATTCTTATGAGGAGTCATATTCTTCAGCTAACATCAATGTGAGAACATGGATTCTAAATGTTAGACAAACACTTAGCAACTTGGAATGATTGGCAAAGATGGACATTAGGCAAAGTACACAAAACTCCATGTGTAGGCAATGTTCTTCTTCCTCTTTCATCTTTTGAGATTTGCTCCTAAACTCTTCTCCTCATCCTCCTCTTCTCATCTCCTCTGTCACTCCCTTACACACCAACTACAAAGAGATGACGAAAGTGGTTGGTGTGGACGAAGACAAAGAGAAACTCCCTTGGGACCTTAAGGGGACATGGGGTGTAGAGGGGTAAAATAATTGGAGAAGGATTTTCTTGACATGGTTAGAGAATTTATGTTGGACTGCTTAATGAGCTTGAGAACTTGACCTCATGCTTAAGAATCTTAATGTTGTGCTTGACATGGATGAATCCTATCATGTGAGATATGTTGATCATATGCCTGAGAGCGAACTGAATCACACATGTGAGTATAAGACTTCGTGGTGCTTCAAATAGGTTGACTCAGTGAGGAACATGTAGTAGTAGAATCGATAACCAGATTCAATGTGGTATGTGACCCAACTATAAGATTTGGATAAGAAATCAGATGGATCTTTGTCCAACCTAAAATGAAGATTTTTCCAACCCAAATTTTTTTTGGATCTGACAAAAATATATCTTTTTCTTGATGGGGAGCTTATGATTGAAGCTTGAAGATGTATGAAGAACTAATCTGGACACATCCTTTGAAGATGTATCTGCCATTGATTGATTTGTAAACCTTAATGGTTACACATAGTTTAATTTTTGAAGATGTATGAACAAAATGTTGAAGACATGCAGTGTTGGTTGATGACATGATGTGTAACGCCTTTGGTAGAAGATGACAAAATACCAATAACACGATGTGTATAGATGTGACATGGTGTGTAGGTGTAAACTCACCTTATGTCAACATGGCATGTTGGAGATCAATGTGACATGTGAGTTGCATTCTGGATGAAACTGTGCACGGCCAGATGAAGACACATGCATGTAACGTATGTAACACACCGTGTTCTGTGCCACTGGGAATATTTTTAGGGAACATGTTAGAAACATTTAATCTTAACTTCATGGATGACTCCACTTATTAGAGTAAGCCTCCTAGATGACAATTGGGATGACGAAGATGACAACCCATGTGGTGGATCTAAATTCCACTGCTATGAGGATGATGGATCAGATGGTGGAGATGACTTCCACCTTGGAGAAGAAGACGACACAAATGGTGGAGATGACTTTCACCTTGGAGAAGAAGATGGAAAGGGTGGTGGAGTTGACGTCGACCATGGAAAAGACCACCATGGGGTTGTTGATCTTGGTGATGCAAGAAGGATGACAACTTGAATATGGATTTTGTTTTAATGGATGGAATGGATAAACCTTATGCTTGAGTAAGATGAAAGACAAACACATGGTGATACTAGACGATGACAAAAATGATACCTATCAATTCTTAATCTATGACATAGAGATATGGATGGTGAATGAGACAATGAAGGGCCTTCAGAGAGACACTGGTTGTCGTCTGTGGGTAGAGGCTCATTGCTTTCTGATGCAGCCCTATTTTAGGGCTTCATCCTGTGTCTTTTTGCATGATAATCACATCTGAATGTTATAGATTACAAGTTATTTCCTCCAATATGATCTTTTATGACAAATACACTTATGCCTCCTTTTGTATCTATTTCAGGCCACTTATGCATGCATTGATGCATGGGAGAGAGATGAAGAACGTCTTTGGGTTCTTACAACCCAAGAAGTGGGCCTATCTCTTCCCCGAGCTTCCCATGGATGCACAAGAGCAATTCAACACAAAAGGAGGCTAGATGATGAAGTTGAAGTGGAGATCATCACCAAGAAGCCCCAAAATGGTTGTGGTACATCACCACGGTCATGGGAAATTAAGCTCCAAAAGTCACAAGGAAGTCGCTCAATTTACACATAGATGATCAGAGCTATGGTCATCACAATGACCGTGGTCATTGAAGACCACATGGCTATGGCCAGCATCTCCCACCTCGCCCGTGGCCATCAAGATGACTGTGGTGAATTATACACGAAGATCCCAAAAATCAATAGGGAATTGGTCTAATTTATACGTGAATGACCACGGTCGTGGCCATTAGCACGACCATGGCTCGTAAAGGCCACCTCACCTGTGGTTCTCACCATGCCCGTGGTGAGATGAAGACACAATGACCTCAGAGTGGCCTCTCCCCTGGCTACCTCCTCCAACACGGGCATGGTATCCCACACGGATGTGGTATCCTCTACCCAACATGACTGTGGCCACCATACACACTTACACTTCCAACTCCACTTTCCACCTCATCCATTCCACTGCCCACGACCGTGCCATGCAATCCCCACCACATCTGTGGCACCTCACCACGGCCATGGTGACCACCTAAACCTACCCATTTTCTCCACTGATGTTCCCCCTTCACCCCTACTTATCCTAGTACCTCCCCACTACCTATATATTCATAGGTGGCGGCCACAACATAAAGGTTAGTTTCCCTTAGCCTCTTCCTAGATACTCTAGAGCTCCTTCATCTCCTTCCTTGCATTTACTCCACTCACCTACCTCCCACTCCATTTTCCACTCTATTTCCACCACACAAACCTAGTTTTCTAGGTTACCTTCCATAAGCCCCCATATCTCCATGCTTTTAACCCCCCCTGGAGGAGGATCCATGCCCTACATCATCTAGGAGGTGTAGAAGAAGAAGCTACTCCAAGCTCCATGGATTCCTACCCCATTCTTCTCATTTATTTTATTTGTTCTTTGAGCATGTCTAGCTAAGCCCCTAGTGGTGGGTTGTTTGGGGTTAAAATGTGACTTTGATACCATGTTAGGGGAAAATAACTTGTATTGAACATAATTTCATTATATGATGATTTCTTCTTGCTTGTATCTCATTTCCCATTATCTTGCATGTAGTTTGTGCTTTCAAACATAAATTACTTGTTTTGAGATGTTTGATGACACTTATCTTCTAGGAGAAATTGGAATATATATGGCAACCTTAGGAACGGATCCTAGGTCCAATTATTGAATCCCTAGCTAGCCCCCTTTGTTTCTACATACATCTCCCTTCTTTTACAAGTAGGAGTGATATCTAAGTATCTAGTATAAGTGTGATTAGTGAAATTGCCTAGAGTTTCCTAAAGGCTAGATGGAAAGTTTCATGAGTTGAAATACCCTCATCTCTACTCCCATTCCGACCCTTGGCTCTCAATTGCCTTAATACCAGTTACCCTAGAAACCTAGACTTGCCAAGTCCTATTAGAATTACACCTAGCCCTAGTTCTCCAACTAGTAGTATAAGGTATAATTCTAATAGCACTTGCCTTGTTATTTGGATTGGTAATCTAGATTGAAATATTAGATTTGCATGCTATGTTGACCTTCCCCCAGCTAATCTCAAGTTGCATTCCCAAACAGACCACCTATCTATCATATTGCTTAAAATCCACCCTTGCCTTCTTAGTTTGTTAATTCTAGTGTAGTCAATTTTCTCTGTTAATTCTTAGATAATTGCCTAGTTCTAGATAGTTAGTTCTTGCTCAAGTAGTTAAGGATCCTTTGAGCTTGCTTGTGTTAATTTGGCTAATTAGTGATCACTTAGACTCTTGCTTGTCTAATTGCTTAGCTTGCATCTTAGTTGATAACTTAGCTTGCTAGTGTAGTGTAACTTCTTGCTCTAGCCTAATTACTTGCCTTGCTTAGTTCCTTAGTCTTAACCTACTTAGAGTAATCTAGAGTTTTTGTTAGCTTAGTTTCTTTCTTGCTCTTTCTTGTTTACAATCGTAGCATAATTCAACCAAACCCGGCTTTAAACCCTCAAACTCTAGACTCCATTTTAGGAATGTAGCTAACACAAACCTAGCTCTAGTGCCCCCTCTATCCCTGAGGATCGACCCTAATCTTACCACTATCATATACTACAGCACGAACCCATGCACTTGTAGGTACGTGTGATTAGTTGAGACTATGCGTTGGACTAGGTCCATATACAAATTTTGATATATTTGTGTGTTTTCCCTTAGGGTTGCATCTAGCCACCTTTATTTGGTTAGTATGTGGCCTTAAGAAGATCGCACCAAGCTTTCTGGCATCATTGTCGATGGTGAGGCGCTCGGCCTAGCTAGTTAGTGTAGATTAGCCTTTCCTACTACCCTCACCATTTGCTATTCTTTATTCTTTATTTACTTTTTCATATTGTCATTCTAACTTGGTTTTTGTTGCTTGTTTGTGTATTGTGCAGGTGACAATTGTGCATGCATAATATGTGTTCGACTTGTACTGAATTGGAGTTATACAAACCTGATATAGGTAGAAAAAGATACCAAAGCCTCCGCAAACAACACTGAGAAACCAAGATGGGTGATCGTGAAGCTGAAATGCCTCATGGAGATGCTCAACCACAACCCAATCACCCCCTCCATGAATAATTCACCCTGGGGAACTACAAATCCCCCATTGCCACCCTTGTTGACCAAATGTCAGGTCAACATTTCTCCATTCCACCCGTACTTCTTGGACTCCTCCCTACTTACTATGGGATGGAGAATGAGAACCCCTACCACCATATCGACGCCTTCCTTGAAACTTGTTCCACTTTTCACACACCTACCACCACCGATGACTCAATACGCAGAAATCTTTTCCCCTTCTCATTGAAAGAAAAACCCAAGGAATGGTTCTTCTCCAAACCAGAATTGGTGACATGGCAAGCGGTAACGAATGAGTTTCTTAAGAATTTCTTCCCGATTGCCAAGCTAACACAGATGTGAAGATGTATCATGCCTTCTCACAAGAAGAAAATGAACCCTTCCATGAGTTGTCGGAAAGGTTCCAAAGCTCCTGCGTGACTGCCCCATCATTAGGTACCCTTGTGGCAGATGGTTCAAGCTTTCTACACCAAGCTAGTGGAGTTGAGCCAAAACAATGTTGATTCATCATGTGGAGGTACCTTCATGGAAAATCCACTTGAGGATTCATGGCCCTTGTTCGAGCACCTAAATGAGAATTCTCGTCATTGGGCTTCTACTAAGGGGGGGACATTGTGACCGGAACTACATCCCTCCACCTCCTCCTGTAATTTTGGCCTAGGCTACATCCAATCCTGACATGATGAAAATGATGGTGAATATGATGAATATGATGAAGAACCAATATGGTGGTTCTTCTAGTCAATCCACTATGGAAGTTGAAGCTGAGGAAGAAGAAGTGCATGCATTGCATGCCTTTGGCAACTGAAAAAACCAAGGCTCTATGTCCAACTCCTATACCCCAGAGTGGAGGAATCATCCAAACTTCTCATGGAAACAACAACATGAGGAGGGGCAAGGGAAGCCAAGGTAGCACCAAGGGCCCAAGTACAACTCCAAGTTTGAGTAAGAAGTTCTAGGAAGGCTAAGGAACCTCAATGAAGTGAAGAAAGAGGTGTCATCTTAATGATAAAGCATTAGTTGCATTGAACAAAGGCTTGATCAAATATCTCTTTCACTTGCCTGTTGTGAAGAGGGGAGGCTCCCGTATCAACCCATGGCCAACCCAAACAATGATGGTGGTTATGTGAGCACTACTCAGGGTGCTTATGTCCCACCACAAGGCCAAGTAACCCCACTTCACTAGTACCAAGGACCACCACATCCATATGCTCCTCCACCTCACCAACCCTGTTACAACTATCAATATCCTCCACCTCACTCATACCAACAACCTCCTCCACAATATCACCCCCATCCACCACAACAACCACAACCCCAGCCAAAATTTAAACTCCAAAACCCAATTCCACTACACTCAAGGCCACCACCACCTCAACATCCATATCCAAATCCACAAGCTTCCTCTTCCACTGCCCATGAGCTTGTGAAGGAAATGACAATTTTGAGGAGTGGTAGGACCTTAGAGCATCCACATAGTACTTCTGTTGACAGCACAGCTAGTGATGAGAGGGTTGATACTATGATCAGGGGTGTTGATATTGAGATTCAGGTTGATGATATTGTGATACCGAGAGATGATACCGTGATTCCATTGATACTGCTTGATGATAATGTTGACTCAAGTCAGTTGGGAACACAACTCCCTCCATTCCCCGATGTACTTGAAGAGCTATTCACTGAAACAAGGAATAAGAAACGTACTGAGGACATCATGGAGACCTTTAAGCAGGTCAAGATCAACATTTCTTTGCTTGATGCGATCAAGAAATTCCATATTATGATAAGTTCTTGAAAGACTTATACACATTTAAGAGGAAGACCAACGAAAGGACACCAAGGAAGTCCAAGCTCACTAAGCAAGTGAGCTCAATTCTACAACACATTGTGCCAAGGAAGAGAAAAAATCTTGGTGCTCCCATCATCTCATTCTACATTGGAGCACATCGCATAAACAAAACTCTTCTTGACTTGGTTTGTAGTGTAAATCTGATGCCTTATGATGTGTTCACTGAACTACAAATGGGACAAATGTACCTTGTAATTGGCTGATAGATCTATGAAAATACCTAGAGGGTGTGTTAATGATGTGTTGGTCAGACTTGATGATGAGACCTCTGTATTTTTTCTGGCTGATTTTATTGTCTTGGACATGGAAAAAGACTCAAGGAAAGTGCCTATCATCTTGGGATGACCCTTCTTGGCCACAGTTGATGCAGTGATCCATGTGAGGATTGGCACCATATATGTGACTTTCATGCACATGAAGATCCGATAGAACATCTTCAAGTCTACTGCTAAATCTGAGGTGATAGGTGCTATAGAAGAGGATTGTTATCTGATTGAGTGTCTTGATGAGATAGTAGAAGAGTGTCTACCGGCATGGATTCAAACCTCCACACAAGGTAGAGGTGTAGAACCCATTGTGGAGTATCTCGATGATGATGATAAAGATGAGGATGAAGAGTTGTCCTTTATGGTTTCCAGTGAATATCTCCCTTCTATTTCTGAACCATTGAAGAATTCCCTTGAAGAGCATCCATTCTTAAACTCAAGTCTCTCCCTAAAGGATTGAAATATGCATTCTTCAGGCTCCAATTACACACTCCCAGTGATCATTTTTTCTATTCTTTCTCTACATCAAGAAGATGCATTTATGGAAGTTTTATGGAAGAACATTTAGGTCATCGGGTGGTCCATAGCTGATTTGAGGGGTATTGACCCTTCTATTTGTGTCCATAGAATCTACCTTGAGAATGATGCTAGACCAACCCGTCAAATGTAATGACGATTGAATCCCAAGTTGAAAGTGTTGGCTAAATGGACATTATTAAAATCCCTCTGTTTTGAAAATGACAAACATTTCATTCTTGTGGATCTAACGTGCTACTTGAGTATTTCAGGAACAAGAATTTAAGATGGTGGATAGCTAAGCTTGGAAGATCTGTATGCTCAAATTGTCTTATTTTTTCATGATTGTAACAAAATGTAAACTTGTACTAATATATAATGTACAAGTACCTAGATATCATGTAAATCAAGTGCTTAGATCTTCCCTTTCCACTCACAACACTTAGATAGGTCATCCCCTATGATAGCATCACAATAGCACTTTAATACATACATTTAGTAAAAGTCTAGACACACTAAAATAGGGACTTTCTCGGTCAAACAACTTCTCGACCGAGACACACTCGGTCGACAATCTTCTCAATCGAGAATCACCTAAGTTTATTCTTCTAGTTGGTTCTATAGCTGTTAGACTTGGTGGGAAAAAGTGGTTGGGAGTTGAGTTGAACGCTGCAATACACTTACTCCAGACTTACCCTCAGTCGATGAAATGCTCGATCAAGATACACTTGGTCGACAAACTTCTCGGCCGAGAAAGGTTCTGTCTACACTTTTCAGAATATATTAATTAGCCATTACAAACATAATTAGTAGATAACTAACGGCTAGTTGAGCACTAAGAACCCCCTAGAAAGTGTCTAGAACGTCCCTAAGCACTAGTATTCCATTCCTATAAATAGGACATGCCTTAGGACACCTAAACTCACTTGAGTACACATACTTGCAATTGAGAATCAACTCTTGTGAGCAATTGAGCAATCTTTCACTTGTAGATCATTTCCATAAGCTGAGATTTCGTGTCCTATAGGCTATTCATCTCCTACCCACTACACTTTCATGTTCATACACATTAGATAGGAGATCAAAATGCTTGATATAGGATTCAAGCCTTGTGCCAAAGTGGTAAAGTGTATTTTTCCCTCTTCCCTTCTTGTTCATTTTATTACTTTGTTTTCTCCTTTGCTACTCCTAGGTCGGAGGCTGTGGAAAGGAGGTTGTAGGAGTTTCTTCAGTGGTGAAGGTAGCTCGGCGTAACTTTGGACTACTTCTAGAAGGTCTCAACAGAAAGCTACTTCAAGGAGGAAGATTACTTCAAGGGGGATCTTGAAGTTACTTCAAGTGAAGGTTGCTTCAAGGTTGGTGAGACGACTTTGGGGTAAAGGCTATCCAAAGGGCTTTGAAGGTAGTTGTATCTTATGTAACATCCTTGTGAGGTAATAAAATACAATTTTTTTCAAAATCCCAATAGGAAATATCTGGGTAGTGGACTAACACCCTTAGTATTTGCTAAGGGTGGAACCACTCTAAATGCCTTGTCTCCTTCTCCAATATTTTTATGGTTGTTTGTTGAATTAATTTTAAAAATATCATAAAACCCTATTCATCCCCCTCTAGTGTTTTTCAATTGGTATCAGAGCAGGCTTCAAGGAGCTCTAATCGAGTCTTGAAGAAAATGGGTGATGGGGTACTAAACAACCTCAACTTGGAAGGAACACTTATAGCTCAACCTCCACCATTTGATGGCACCAAATATACCTATTGGAAGAGGTGGATGCAATTCTATTTTCAAGGAATGAGCTGGGATCTATGGAGAATGGTTTCAAATGCATATGATCTTCCTCAAACTGAATATGCTACATGGGATGCTAATATGGTGAGATTAGCCCAATTGAATGCAAAAGCTGTAAGTATTCTTTATTGTTCAATTTATGTAGGTGCGTTCAATATAATATCAAATTGTGAAACTGCATATAAAATATGGCATAGACTCTCTATTACTTATGAAGGAATTGTTCAAGTAAAGAATTCCAAAATCGGTATGCGTAAACAAAAGTTTGAACAGTTTCGTATGGAACAAAATGAGTCTATTAGTGAAATGTATCCAAAGTTCTCTTCTATTGTTAATGGTTTGAATGCATTAGGTAAAGCCATTAGTAAAGATGATAAAGTGTAAAAAATTCTTAGGTCACTTCCTCCCAAGTACAAGCCTAAGGTGACTGCAATTGAAGAAGCCAATGACCTCACTCGACTAAGGATGGAGCAACTTATTGGCAACTTAGAAGCACATGAGACAACCTAAGAGGAGGAAGAAAGATAAGAGTGTGAACTTCAACAAGGGAGAAAGAAGGACATGGCTCTAAAGGCTACAAAGGTCATCACTCAAGAAAGTGATGAGACAAGTGATGGAGATGAAGGAGAAGAAGCTCTAATTGTAAATGGTAATAAATATAGAAGATTTAAATCTAACAAAGTTGTTGGTTCTTCTTCTTCCCCTCCTAGGTGTTTTGAATGTGGAAAGAAGGGACATCTTAAGAATGAATGTCCTAAAACAAAGAAGGGTAAGAAAAGCTCATCCAAGAAGAAGGGAGAAAAAGCATACAAAGTTGCATGGGATGAGTCAAGTGATAGTGAGAGTGGAGAGGAGAACGTGGAGTGTCTCATGGCCAAAGAAGATGATAGTGATGATTCTCAATAGGTAAGCCTTTTTTATTTGCCAAAAGAAGATCTAATTGCTAGTCTTGAAGATACACATGACAAATATGTTGATTGCAAAAAGAAACTAAAGAAAGCTACTAAAACTAATGAGGATTTGTATGCTAAATTAAATAATCTTTCTTTTGAAAAGGACAGTATTGTTTCTGAAAACTTTACCTTGAAATCATCTTTAAATGATTGTAATATGAAGTTGCTTACTTTAGAAACAAACTATGGTCTTCTTTCTCAAGAAAAGGTTGAATTGCTTGCCAAACTAAATAATTTTCAGCTCAGCCTATCCTATGTACTCATCTAGACTATGATGCTATTGTTAAAGAAAGAGATGTTTTATCATCTGATCTAGATCAAGCAAAGTTAGATATCAAAAAGAAAATGGATGAGGTTGCTAAGTTACAAAAAGAAGTTAGTATCTTGAGAAATAATGGTATTCTTGATAAGATCCTAAAGAATTCTTCTGGTTATAGTGGAAGAAGAGGTTTAGGATATGTTCCAAAAGAAAACTCTTATCAACCTAAACCTAGGAGAACTCAAGCATCCAAGACCAAGATCATATTTGTACCCAAGAACACAACTCAAAATCCTAGAAAGAGAAATGAAATTGACTCCATTTGTTGTCACTATTGCTTGCGTCTTGGAAATTATTCCTTCTCATGTCCTTACAAGAAAACGGATGTTGAGTTAGTATGGATTCCAAGACCCCAAACTTAGCAAATTTAATATGATTAAGTTGAGATTTGACCGAAAACCTCATTTGAATATCTTAATGTCTTATTTCAACTCAATAGAATGGTACCTTAGCATATTACAAAGATTGAGGCATCCTCGGCGTGGCAGCTCTTTTGGTAAGGAGAAGCTTTGTCCGAGCGAGAATGGAGGGAAAATGAGCTTTGGCGGTGCGAAAATGGAGGCAAAAGAGAAAAGAAGAACTAGGTCTTGGCAGCGAGAATGGAGGGAAAATGAGTACCCTCGAAACCTGTAGGGTCGGTTATTTGCAAACAACCAACCCAACAGGTAAGCGATGCCCGAACAAGCTTCTCGGTCGACAATATTGTCGACCGAGGATGCCTCCTACAAGGTCGGTTATATGTTTAAAACCGACCCTAGAGGTAACAAAAAAGACTTCTCGGTCGATGAATTTGTCGACCGAGACACTCTCTAGGGTCGGTTTTAAAGAAAAAACTGACCCTAGAGGTTCTTATACACGCACGAAAGGAAATCTCGCTCTTCTTCTGGTCGACAAATTTGTCGACCGAAAGGAGCTCTAGGGTCAGTTAAAAAATTAAAAAACTAACCCTAGAGGTTCTTATACATGCGTGAAATAAATTGGATCCAAAACTAAACTCGGTCGACAATATTTTCGACCAAGAGACTCTCTAGGGTCGGTTTTTTTTTAAAACTGACCCTAGAGATGCTTATACACGCACAAATGAAATCTGGCTCTCATTCTCGATCGACAAATTTGTCGACTGAGATTATATCGGTCGACAAATTCGTCGATCGAGTGGAGCTCTAGGGTCGGTTAAAAGTAAAAAAAACCCGACCCTAGAGGTTTTTATACATGCGTGAACTAAACTGGATCCAAAACTCATTTCGGTCGATAATATTGTCAATCGAGAGACCTTCTAGGGTCGGTTTTAAAGAAAAAACCGACCCTAGAGATGCTTGTACACGCATGAAAGGAAATCTGGCTCTCATTCTCGGTCGACAAATATGTCGACTGAGATGTCTCGGTCGAGTAGTTTTTCGACCGAGATTAACCATGTTTCAATGTTTAAATTAAGTGCTTGTACAAGATTTTACATGATATCCAATATAATAATTTTGTATGACTCTTTAGTTCTCCCTCTTAATTTTATGCTATGCTCTCCCTTAAAGAGATATTTAATTTTAAAACCAAGTGATGCTTTGTCAAATTTAGCCATAATTTATTTTTCAATCATTTGAAATAACAATATTCTTATATAACATGTATATGTCCAAATGAAGCCATGGAAAACACTTTTATTCATAACAATTTAATGCCCATACACTTTATAAGATGAAGCATGACATACTTGCTTTATAAAATGACATCAATTACAATCATTACAAATATATCTCATAATCTCACTGAAAAGACCGAAGGATTACATCAATGTCTGGATCTTTTCCAAGAAATGGCTCAGCTCCATAATATTTGACCAGTGTCTGCCACTCCAAGGCACCTGTCTTGGTTAAGGCATAAGCCTCCAAGAAGGTGGGAACACGATCAAAGTGAAAATGGGCAGCAATGTCTTGAAGTTGAATTGGGGAAAACTGAGTATGTGTGAGATCAGGAGATGGTGGAGGTGGAATTTGATAGTAGTTGTAGGAAGGATTGTATGGATTTATCATGCCAGGATTAAGGGAATAGGGATATTCATCAGGTTGGTTAGGAGAGAGAGCTTGCATCCTTTGGTTTAAATAAGTCATGCCATGGTGATTATAATCCAATTGCCTACTTACGTGATATTGGGATCCAGCAATGTATGTCAAGGTGTTTGTAATAGGATCATGGGGTAGGTTGGTAGGAGGAGGTGGTGGAGGTATGTCTTGGGTGGATGTCTCCCCTTCAGTCCTAGCCCTTTTGTGGCCAAAGTCGATTCCCATCTTTTCCGCCGTATTTTTACTTATCTTTTGGGGTTTTCTATCCCATGTGTAACCTAAGTCGTCCTCAATATTCTTCTTAAGAAAATGTTGAGTGATTTGGCATACAAAGTCAGCATAAGGTGGATTGCCAAAAAACTCAAGCATATTCTTAAGGATGATACGAATAAAGTTTATGGGAATACCTTTGAGAATGGTATAGATAAGGCACATACGAAAGGTGGGTACTTCATATTTGTTTGCTCTAGGATGGATATTGTTGCAACAATGAGACTTATGATCCTAGCTTTAGGTTTTAAATTTATGGCATAATAGGTACCCCTATCTTCATGGCAAGTCGTATTTGATTGAAAGATGGCTTTTTTGACATCACTAAGGCTAGTTGTAGTGTCATATTGGGAGAGTTTGTTGAGTGGATTTCCTGTGGTGAGATCAAAAAAATCTTTATATTCTTCTATATTTATGTCAAGCATATCAAGAATACCCTCCTCAGTAAAATGGAATCCATACCCACCAACCATAGAGGAGAAGGAATCATGGTCAGGATGTGGGGTTAAATTGGCATAGAATTCATTAACTACTTTGGAGGAGTAGGAATGGAAGGAGGGGATCAGAAAATCAGTCAAATGTTGCACCTTAAAGAGTTCCTCCAAATCGACAATATTGTGGAAGTCCATGACGTCGACTGGCCGTCGTGGAAGAAGAGTTTTTTAGGAGAGCCTGAGGTAGCAGTCACCTGCAGCTGCATCTTTGAAGGGGACGTCGTTGATGAATGGCAGCGGATCAGAGACTGTCCTTCCTTTCCTGCCTGCAACTTGCTTCTTTCCACGTGTTGATGAGGAAGCCATCTCGTTGCTTTGAAATGGAGAAGTAGAAAGCAAGACTTGGATGGAGAGAAGCTAAAGATTTTCACAAGAATACACTAGAGAGGAGCTAGAGAAGTGAGAATGTGAAGGTGTGAAGAAATGGATCGTTTTGGGTGCTATTTATAGCAAAACAGAGCCCATTTTGGTCGACAATTTGTCGACCGATGCCCGCAACGGTCGTCTCCCGGTCGACCAACGGTCGATCGAACTAGCCGTTACGACGGTCGATTTTCTAGCCGTTATGACGGTCGATTTTATAACCATTTCGGTCGACAATTTGTCGACCGACGCTTGCAACGGTCATCTCCCGGTCGGCCAACGGTCGATCGAACTAGCCGTTACGACGGTCGATTTTCTAGCCGTTATGATGGTCGATTTTCTAGCCATTTCGATCGACAATTTGTCGACCGACGCCCGCAACGATCGTCTATCGTTACGACGGTCGATTTTCTAGCCGTTACGATTTATATTTTAATCAGAATATTGCCTTTTTAATTCAAGCAAATGGAGGTTCACAGGGTTGGCCTCGGTCGAACAATTTGTCGACCGATTTTATCTCGGTCGAATAATTCCTCGACTGACAAAAAGCCAGATTTCCTTCGTATAAGTACCTCTAGGGTCGGTTTTTTCCTTAAAATCGACCCTAGAGTCTACTTATTCATGTGTGAAATACAAAACTGGATCCCAAGTTTATCTCGGTCGACAATATTGTCGACCGAAAATCCCTCTAGGGTCGGTTATAAAAGAAAACCGACGCTACATGAGCTTATACGAACGAATCTGGCTCTCTCTCGGTCGACAAATTTGTCGACCGAGAAACAACCAGATTTTGTTCGTATAAGTACCTTTAGGGTCGGGTTTTTGCTTATAACAGATCCTAAAGTCCAATTCGGTCGACAAATTCGTCGACCGAGAAACAGCCAGATTTCATTCATATAAGTACCTTTAGGGTCGGTTTTTTGCTTATAACCGACCCTAAAGTCCAATTCGGTCGACAATATTGTCGACCAAATAGACTTCTAAGGTCGGTTATAAGCAAAAAACTGACCCTAAAAGTTGCTTATACACTTGAAATCTGACTCCTTATCGGTCGTTGAATTTGTCGACCGAGAAAAGCTCTAAGGTCGGTTATAAGTACAAATCTGACGCTAGAGGTGCTTATACATGCGTGAAGTAAACTGGATCCATAATTGTTATCGGTCGACGAATTTGTCGACCGAGGATCCTTTAGGTTCGGTTTTAAAAGGAAAAACCGACCTTAGAGGTGCATAACCGAAGAGGACTTTAGGGTCGGTTATAAGGATAAAACCGACCCTAAAGGTGCTCGTATACGTGAAATCCAGCTCTTATTCGGTCGACAAATTTGTCAACCGAGGAGCCCTTTAGGGTCGGTTATAAGGAAAAACCGACCCTATAGATCGAGGCGTGAAGCCAAAAATCAAGCAATTTTTTTCCGCGGGAAACTTGTAAATGAATTTCTAAACCAATTGTCTATAAGGTCGCTTATTTTATTAAAAACTGACCCTATAGAGATGCACTACAAGGTCGGTTATTTTAAGAAAAGTGACCCAAGAGGTCTTAAGTGGTGCCCGCATTTTTTGTAGACATATGAGGTCGGTTATTTGGAAAACCGACCCTATAGAGATACACTACAGGGTCGGTTTTTTTAAGAAAACCGACCCAAAAGGTCTTAAGTGGTGCCCGTATTTTTTTTAGACATATAAGGTTGGTTATTTGGTAAAACCGACCCTACACATAGGGACGTTATAACCCATTTTTGTACTAGTGATATATCCCTTCATCATGTTGATCTGGAAGATCAATTCACTGATATTTTCACAAAACCACTTCCATTAGATCAATTTAATAACATAAGAAAGAAATTACTTATCACTCCCGTAGAAGATGTTTTCTTTGACATCTATGCTCCTTAAAATTGGTTTGTATCTTCGATTCTTACATTTTGGCTGTAAATGGACATCTTTTAGCATTTTTAACGACTATCTTTTTTAATGGAAGCACCAATTAAGGGGGGGGGGGTCTTAAACATGTTTTTTCAATGGCTATCATTTTGAAATGACAAAGGGGGAGAAATAATAATATAAATCTTAAATACTCAGTCAATGAGTTTCACACATACTCTCTTGGGATTAACATCAAATGTTGCTATATTCCCTAAAGAGTTGGATTTTATGTTCCATACTTCTTTGGAAATAATAAGCACACATTCCATAAAAAAGAGATGGTATACAGAAGGTAAACTTCAGGTATGAAACTCAATATGCTTTTAAGATTATTTGATCTATATTAAGAAATGTTTGTCATCTTCAAAAAGGGAAAGATTGTTGACTAAATGGACATTAATAAAATCCCTCTGTTTTGAAAATGACAAACATTTCATTCTTGTGGATCTAACGTGCTACTTGAGTATTTCAGGAATAAGAATTTAACATGGTGGATAGCTAAGCTTGGAAGATCTATATGCTCAAATTGTCTTATTTTTTCATGATTGTAACAAAATGTAAACTTGTACAAATATATAATGTAGAAGTACCTAGATATCATGTAAATCAAGCATTTAGATCTTCCCTATCCACTCACAACACTTAGATAGGTCATCCTCAATGATAGCATCACAATAGCACTTTAATACATACATTTAATAAAAGTCTAGACACACTAAAATGGGGACTTTCTTGGTCAAACAACTTCTCGACCGAGATACACTCGGTCGACAATCTTCTTGACCGAGAATCACCTAAGTCTATTTTTCTAGCTGGTTCTATAGCCGTTAGACTTGGTGGGAAAAAGTGGTTGGGAGTTGAGTTGAACATTGCAATACACTTACTCCAGACTTACCCTCGGTTGACGAAATGCTCGATCGAGAAACACTCGGTCAACAAACTTCTCGATCAAGAAAGGTTTTGTCTGCACTCTTCAGAATTAATTAACTAGTCGTTACAAACATAATTAGTGGATAACTAACACCTAGTTGAGCACTAATAACCCCCTAAAAATGGTCTAGAACGTCCCAAAGCACTAGTAGGCCATTCCTATAAATAGGACATGCCTTAGGACACCTAAACTCACTTGAGTACACATACTTGCAATTGAGAATCAACTCTTGTGAGAAATTGAGCAATCTTTCACTTGTAGATAATTTCCATAAGCTGAGATTTTGTGTCCTATAGGATAGCATCTCCTACCCACTACACTTTCATGTTCATACACATTGGATAGGAGATTAAAATGCTTGATATAGGATTCAAGCCTTGTGCTAAAGTGGTAAAGTGTATTTTTCCCTCTTCCCTTCTTGTTCCTTTTATTGCTTTGTTTTCTCCTTTGCTACTCCTAGGTTGGAGGCTGTGGAAAGGAGGTTTAGGAGCTTCTTTGGTGGTGAAGGTAGCTCAGCGTGACTTTAGACTACTTCTAGAAGGTCTCAATGGGAAGCTACTTCAAGGAGGAAGGCTACTTCAAGGGGGAGCTTAAAGTTACTTCAAGTGAAGGCTACTTCAAGGTTGGTGAGACGACTTCAGGGTGAAGGTTGTACAAAGGGTTGTGAAGGTAGTTGTATCTTATGTAACATTCTTGTGAGGTAATAAAATACAATTGCTGTTAAAATCCCAATTGGAAACAATTGGGTAGTGGATTGACTCCCTTAGTATTTGCTAAGGATGGAACCACTCTAAACGCCTTGTCTCCTTCTCAAATATTTTTGTGGTTATTTGTTGAATTAATTTTAAAAATATCATAAAACCCTATTCATCCCCCTCTAGTGTTTTTTAGAAAGAGGTTGTAGTAAAAGAGGTCGTGAAGCTACTTGATTCTGGAATCATATACCCCATTTCTAACAGCCCATGGGTGAGTCCCATCCAAGTTGTACCCAAAAAGGGTGGGATCATGTTACAACCCTGATTTTGGGTTCAATTGCTGAGAAATGTAATTTCTCATATTAAAGATAAATGAACAAATAATGAATGAATGCATGATTTTCGTTTAAAGTAGCCTTGTTGATTTGTTTGTGGGCTTTATTGGCTATTGGGCCCAATAACAAGAAAGGATAAAAGAAATTCCACTATTATCGAGTAAATAAGAAAATAGACAAAAAGAAAAAGTGTGGAAACCTCTAGAAGGAAAAGAATGGAATCCAAGGATGGATTTCGTACCTTTAGGTTCCTTGGGTGCCAAGAATCCAATATTGCAAAGAAAGGGCAATAATAAAAGAAAAGATCCAATAAGTATTTCTTTATTAAGAAAGAAATTGAAAACATTGATGAAATGTGGAAAATATGTGAAAAGATGTATAATTGAGTTATTCTTGGTGAGATTTCGTATCCCAAGCATTCCTAATGTAGGAAGGAAAACCAATGAGGAAAATAAAAGAGAAATAAAGAGAATTCCTCAAAAAGAACTATTTTAATAAGAAATTAAATAAGATAATGTGGAATAATGCATATTGATGCATTTCAGGGTAATGAGTATTCCTTAAAAAGGAATTTCGAATTCTTTGAGTTTCTTAGAATCTAAGGAAACCCAATGAAGAGGAAAGAAAGAGAAAATACTAAAAAGGCAAAATAAGAGGATAATGTGTTGCATTATTAATGAATTATGAGGTATTGTTAAAAGGAAAGTAATTTTCTATTAAGGAAAATAGGATTTCGTTCCTATGGATTTAAAAGGGGTAAGTATAAAGAAGATGAAAGAGGGATTTCACATTCCTAATATCCATATTATGGGGAATATTCAAAAAAAAAGAGAGAAAACTTGTTTTATTATGGAGGAATTACATTCCTATTAGGAAAGTGCTTTACTTATTCATGGAAGAGCACCGTGGGGCGTGGATACTCTCCCCTATAAGAGGGGGTCGAGCCCTAGGCCGAAGCCAGGAGAGAGATCCCACATATCCCTTCTTCTTTCTTCTTCTTCTTATGTAAACCCTAACCCCGGAAACATAGGACTGTTTTGGGGGTGTGGTGGGATCTTGATGGAGGCTCGAAACAACCCCGACGATCTAGGGCGGTCCGTCACCTTCTTCCTTGCTCCTATCCCCGCTCTTACCACCCAGCGGACCTGCAGGTGGTGCCACGGTGGGTGCAGGTGCCAGCCCGATTTCCGACCCCTCGGCCACGGCTACAGACCCCCGCGGGTACGGCGGAGGGCGGCGGAGGTCATGGGATCCTCGTCGGAGTGCTTGGAGTACAGGGGAGGAGAGGAAGAACCCTCACGAGCCGCTGCAGCAGGCCGTAGCTAGGGCTCGCAAGGTTGAAGACAACCAGATAGAGGCTGGACCATATTACCCTTCCACGGACTGCAGAAGAACCCACTTACGCGGGGGTAAAGGCGTAATTCTGAAATGTTTCCCAAACAAACCAACGTTGCATGGAGATGGCTATGTGGCAGCTCCAGATTGGTCCAAGTAAGATTTTATTTTAAAAATCGTAGTTAAATATTAATAGCTCGGATGATAAAAGTTTATACATAAAATTTGATCAGGAGAACGAGAGGAACTCAATAAAAATGTTATTAGAACCTAATTTTGCTTCTAATTTCAAAAGTATCAAAAGTGATCATATAATGCATTAGACTTTGATTAAAACCCCTAATTGTAATTAGAGATCAAATCAAAAGTGCTTAATGGGTTAAATCGAGTATTAGTAACCTGTTGAGAAATAAAGTGAGGTTTGAGTATAATTTTGATAATGTTGGGCTTGTTTTAGGGTTTTAATCCATGAATCCATGATAATGCATGTAGAAACCCTAATCTAGGATCAAGAATGTAATTAACTGGGAAAATTTGGAAATAAGTCTGTTAATCATAAAGAGATACATTAAGATCGAAAAGATGAACTTTTCACATAATTCGGTTAATTTAGAGTTTATGTGCATAAATAGGCTCTAATGTGCCTTGAAACCCTAATGTTGGTACTTAGGACTACTAATGACTTTAATTGTTCGATTTCATGAATAGAACTAAGTTTTCAGGGTTATAATCTATTTGGAACATTAAAAGTTGTTAATTTGTGGATAAGTACCCTAAAGGTAGTAATTAGGGTTTTCTCATGAATCAAGGTAGAATTAATGATTAATAACGTTCATATGAGTAATAGAGCATAATGAATTACAAATTGATGATAAATAAGCATAATGATATTGTCATGGATTAAAAGGATAAAAATGACAGTTTTAATGTAAGATAAGTTTAATTGGTTTAATTGATGGATAATGATGCCTTTAATTCGAAAATAAGGTTAAATGTTGTTAAGGGATAACCTTAATATCTTTTGTGAATAATTAGGGTTTTAAATAGTGAAAGATGAAAGGAAACCCTAATTGCAATAGAAACCCTAAAAATGAAATAGTAACCCTAGGGCTCGAATAAGGTATATTAGAATTGGATACCATGATCCATGATAGAAAATATTGGATGTGTGTTTCAGGATCTTATTGAATGCTTTCTTGCCTATTGTTGATTGGACTATTCGGACTCAAATCTGCATGTACAGGTATGTGGTTACGCTTATGACTACCCGAATTAGTTTTTCGGGGTTTTATCGATGTTTCCATCGTGGCTTGAAATAAACTGTTGGAGGTATTTAATACTTGCAAATTATAATGTGAATATGACTATCATCTAAGATATGTGCCTACTAGCTCAGATCCTAGTCCCCTCTGTGGCTTTATAGATTGACCTAGTAAATGGCTACCAATGAGGGTAGGTCCATCAGGTCATTAAATGACTTAGTAAATGGCTACCAATGGGGTAGGTCCATCAAGTCATCATGAGTCAGGGATTGGTCTACCTTTGGGTAGGACCATGCGACTCCATAACCCTAGGTATTGGCTACCTGTGTGGTAGGGCCATGGGGGTAAGGATCCACCATATGAGAGAGGTGGCATCCATGTCCACTGTAGGGACGTTACAGAGAAAGGGGATAGGCAAGGATTGAGTAGTATTGCTTAAAAAGTAATCTTGGATGTTAAATGATATTTGGTTGATTACATTGTTAACATAGTTGCACAATTATTGTTTCCCCCACATACCAGCTTCGGCTGACCGACATTTTGTTTGTCGGTGTTTTAGGTACAATGAAAAGAACAAACAGTAAAGTGGCATATGTGGAATTGAACGAGAAGTAACGTGCACAGGAGGATTAGTTAGATTAGTATCATCATGGATAGAAGTTTAGAAATCCCAGATTTTAAAAGGTAAACAAAGTTTTATTTTATATACCAGTTTTCAGTTTAGTTGGTAAAGTTTATTAATTATTATTGATTATTTGTCGAACCTTTGATCCTGTAAATTGATTAACGGCTCTTTCCTTTGGGTCTCCCTTAAGTGGGGGTTACCGGGAGGCGGGGTCGTTACAATTGGTATCAGAGCATAGGTTCCTCAATTAATCTTTAATAATTATTAAATTTTACAAATTATGTAGAACCCAAGGGAGTTATTAGAGGATTATCCGAAAGATAGAGGTGTCTAGAAAAGGATCACGACCGAGGGCTGGCAATATTTTCCTCCGCACCGCTAGTCGGAATACGAGGACTCCTGGATCCGTGTGACTGCTTGGCCAAAGTCTTAGGGTATGAATCGAAATAAGATACCTTTATGACTCTCTCATATTGTTCATCCCTTCTCAACCCAAATTCTATTAAGGACCTTAAGGATTAGGGTTTTCTCTCATCTCCTCACCCTCTTGAGGTATGGGTAAGGTTGATAAGGATTAAGAAATCCTCCACAAAATTAATAAAAAGCATGTAAATAAGATGTCATGGACATAATCGTAATAGAGTAAGCGTAAAAGGAATATATACATGCTTAGGTCGTATGACACGAGTTTTCTTTTCCCTCAGGAGAGACCTGAGGATAGACCTCCTTGGTAGGAGGATGAGTAGAGAGAGAGTTAGTCTTGGAGGTAGGGACCTCCACTAAAGGTAGAGACCTAGCACATCCTTTGAGGATGATGGTAACTCTAACCCTAAGTGAAGGTTAGAGAGAGAGATGACATAATGAGTTAGATGTCATGGTTGACTGAGTGTTTGGTTGGACATGCCTTTGGGATGCCATAAGAGGGTAGATGACCTAGTACCTTTGGCGACCCAACCCTGGAGAGGGTCGTGCATGACATAACGAAGGATAGCTCCTTCGTGGATGAGGTTAGAGAAGAACCTATAGAACCCTATGGGCTTGTGCAAGTAGGGTGTAGCTTGCACCTAGGATACGTCAGTGGTGCTGACAGTAGGATGAAACCCTGGACAAGGAATCATGGTGGATGTATTATGAGAGCTAAAGGCTTCACCCAGATAGAGATATACTGGTAAGCTTGATCCAACTTCATGAAGTAAGGATTGATCTAGAGAGAGAAAGAAGGACCCAAGAAAGGAGGTTGGAAGCTTAGATTCTGAGACATGAGGAATAGTGGGGATGCTTCTAGTACCTATGGTATAGGTAATTACCTGCTAGATGAGATAAAGCGTGCTTTAGACCTTGAAGAGGATGAAGTAGTAAGTTGTGAAGCCTTGTACCTAGTTGGTTGTCCTGGAAGAGGACTCAACTCTGAGGTGTTGCTCGTATAAAAGGTCCATGGGGGTACATGACATACCTTAGACATGCTTGACTCGTGGTTAAGAGGTTGAGCATGTAGTTGGATATATAAAAGTAAACCTAGGGTTCCTGGCCGAAGAAGGGAAGTGGTGTACCTAATGCTCATGATGAGAATTGAGTCTTTATAGTTTCGAGCATGGTACTCTTCACGTATAGAGGAAAGGGAAACCCCTTAAGTTAAAGGTAGGTTTGATGAATCCCTCACAACTAAGTTGACCTAATGTTGAGGAAAGCAAACAAGTATGATCTAGCATGGTTTAATAGGTGACCTTCTTGTGCCTTAGTAGTTGTTGGGTTAGGCATGTTCATGTGAATATAAACCCTAAAAACGGTTGTGACCTTGTTGTCAAGAGTTGTAGTTTCCTCCCATCCGGGGAGAGGGACCCTTTGGTAGGGTGTACACCAGTTTTGCTGGTTTTGAGGTAACCTAAAGAAGTTTCATAGGATCTTGAGAAGCTAAGTGGAGAGTAAAAGGCATGAGAATGAACCTATAGACCCATAGATAACCATCTATAAGTGCATGTGGATGTGCTACCATGAAGGTAACCGGTATGGGGCCTGTCCAAGGTAGGCAAGATGCCTTGACCCCTATGAAGGGATGAAAGTCAGTCGAGAATGTGGAGAGAGATGATGAATGCTTGGGTGAGGTTCTAAGTTGAACATGTACTATGATATAATCCTAAGTCTATCCTAGGGTCAGGTAGGGATAAGACCGATGGAAGAAGGCGTTGCCTAATTCCCTAGTTGCACATGACCATAGGGTCGGGAGGTAACATCTATCATTGTCCTAGGGCCATGGGTTAGGAGATTGATCACCTTCATGAACTCATGGCACCCAAAGGGCAGATGAGTAGGGCACTCTCTGGATGCATAAGGGAAAAGGGATGACCCCAAAAGTGTCGGCACCCTATAGACCTAGAGGAGATGGCCAAGGATTGTGTGGTGACCCAAGTAGGTTTCAGATCAGTTTTCCATGGAAGTAAATTTTGATATCATGATGTTGGTCATGTGGAGACATGAGTTGCACGTTTCAACTTAGATTTGAAGGTGTACTAGCAAGGTGGGATGTACTATCTCTACTCTTGGAATGGGAAGAACTCTGTATTTGGACGGCCGCCAAATGCTTATTTCTTCTTGTTATGGGAGTGAGAGATAGGACAGTACACATGCCTTACACCAAGGATAAGGATGATGTAAGTTGGAACGTAGCTACAAGGTATGAGAATAGAGATGATAACATACCTTGGTGGAGTGAATGATACATGGATGGATTACAAACACCAAGAGAAATAAGGTAGTCATCTTATAAGGATGTTTTTTTTAGCATGAGCTATGTGGAATTTGCAAGTGAAACATGGTTGAGTTTGATCACCATTAGGATGAGCTCAGAGTTTCTTGCGGGAGACAACTTAGACTTTGAGATGAGATGATAAGTATAATACATGGAGGTGTATAATACCTAACACCTAAGGATAAGAAGTGGTAATGAATGCTCTGGTTGAGATATAGCTGCCTAGTTTAGCTGGAAGCTAGAAGAAGTTGAGATGGTTAGGCCAACCTTAAGTTTGGAAAAAGAGATAAGTTGAACCATAATGGTGGTTGTTTGGAAAGCCATAACGGTTGAGAAACCCCAGATGCACTCCTTTGAAAAGAAAGGTGATAAAACCTTGATTAGAGTGGTGTAGGGTTTCTGAGGAATCAGCTGGAGGAATCATGACACGCTGGAGATCATGATCATCATATACCATGATATTACTGAGATAGTAAGAGATAGTAGCACTTTGGATTCTTAAGATGAAGATGCATGTGTCTTGTAGCCATGCATGATAGAAGTGAAGGACGAACACCAGTAACCCAGTGTATCGATATAGAGGATAAAAGAGTCCACGAGAGAGAATGGGAGTTCATTACTATGGATGTTGTGGTAAGACTCCCCTAGACCAAGGAGGGTCGAAGTGCAATATGGGTTATGGTAGATCGCCTTACCTAGATGACATGAGAAAGGAAGAGTGTTGAACTAATTAAGGGAGAAGATGGTTCAACCACACAAAGATGTGAGTTCAAAAGTTCTTGGATATGACCAAGGTTCACTTCCATGAAGTGGAAGTACATACATGACAAGCTTGATGATTGTATAGTTTATCACCCCTAACTAATGGTTAGTATGATCCAGACTAGAGGGTCTGATGAGAGAAAGTGTGCTTGTTCAGGGTGATACCAAGATATAGTTCTAAAGATGTGATGTTAACCACCATAACCTTTATCGGGATACAAGAAGTCTTATAGAGAGGATGTGTCGATCACCACGTCATTAAGATGATGTTGGTGAAGGAGGCCTCGCGAAGGTCAGAAAAGAACCACAGTGTGTGCAGATGAAGTCGCTTTGATCGTGCAATGGCTGAGAGAGAGAGCCCAGTGGTGACATGAGTCACAAGCTGATGCAAAGCAGACTGACATGCAGTTCACTATGGGAGAATATGTGATGTCAAAATCTGACCCCTCTAAGCTATAGCTGAGAAAGCTAAGTCCCCGATATATGGGTCCATTTGAGATGGATTGGTGGAGGTGGTTGTGTAACCTCACCCCTCAGGATAAAATGATGTGTTGCATGAGTCCGATCTAGAGCACTATGTGAGGTACCCAAGCCAGGTGCTGAGTCCTGAACCTATTCAACTTTTGAAAGGCTGAAAAGTCCTGAGTCACCTATGAGGGTACGATATACCAAGGTAAGAAAGAACTCAGATGGAAGAAAATGAGATAATGAAGGTTCTTGGGAAACACCATGGAAAGGGTGAAGCCACATGGGAGCCCTTATGGACATAAGAAGGCTTATCCTGTTTTGTTTGCTTGCTTGATGGAATTTTGAGGGCAAAATTCTCATAAGAGGGGAAGGATGTTACAACCCTGATTTTGGGTTCAATTGCTGAGAAATGTAATTTATCATATTAAAGATAAATGAACAAATAATGAATGAATGCATGATTTTCGTTTAAAGTAGCCTTGTTGATTTATTTGTGGGCTTTATTGGCTATTGGGCCCAATAACAAGAAAGGATAAAAGAAATTCCACTATTATCGAGTAAATAAGAAAATAGAGAAAAAGAAAAAGTGTGGAAACCTCTAGAAGGCAAAAGAATGGAATCCAAGGATGGATTTCGTACCTTTAGGTTCCTTGGGTGCCAAGGAATCCAATATTGCAAAGAAAGGGCAACAATAAAAGAAAAGATCCAATAAGTATTTCTTTATTAAGAACGAAATTGAAAACATTGATGAAATGTGGAAAATATGTGAAAAGATGTATAATTGAGTTATTCTTGGTGGGATTTCGTATCCCAAGCATTCCTAATGTAGGAAGGAAAACCAATGAGGAAAATAAAAGAGAAATAAAGAGAATTCCTCAAAAAGAACTATTTTAATAAGAAATAAAACAAGATAATGTGGAATAATGCATATTGATGCATTTAAGGGTAATGAGTATTCCTTAAAAAGGAATTTCGAATTCTTTGAGTTTCTTAGAATCTAAGGAAACCCAATGAAGAGGAAAGAAAGAGAAAATACTAAAAAGGCAAAATAAGAGGATAATGTGTTGCATTATTAATGAATTATGAGGTATTGTTAAAAGGAAAGTAATTTGCTATTAAGGAAAATAGGATTTCGTTCCTATGGATTTAAAAGGGGTAAGTATAAAGAAGATGAAAGAGGGATTTCACATTCCTAATATCCATATTATGGGGAATATTCAAAAAAAAAAAGAGAAAGCTTGTTTTATTATGGAGGAATTACATTCCTATTAGGAAAGTGCTTTACTTATTCATGGAAGAGCACCGTGGGGTGTGGATACTCTCCCCTATAAGAGGGGGTCGAGCCCTAGGCCGAAGCCAGGAGAGAGATCCCACATATCCCTTCTTCTTCCTTCTTCTTCGTATGTAAACCCTAACCCCAGAAACATAGGACTATTTCGAGGGTGTGGTGGGATCGTGATGGAGGCTCGAAACAACCCCGACGATCTAGGGTGGTCCGTCACCTTCTTCCTTGCTCCTATCCCCGCTCTTACCACCCAGCGGACCTGCAGGTGGTGTTGCGGTGGGTGCAGGCGCCAGCCCGATTTCTGACCCCTCGGCCACGGCTACAGACCCCCGCGGGTACGGCGGAGGGTGGCGGAGGTCATGGGATCCTCGCCGGAGTGCTAGGAGTGCAGGGGAGGAGAGGAAGAACCCTCACGAGCCACTGCAGCAGGCCGCAGCTAGGGCTCGCGAGGTTGAAGACAACCAGATAGAGGCTGGACCATATTACCCTTCCACGGACTGCAGAAGAACCCACTTACGCGGTGGTAAAGGCGTAATTCCGAAATGTTTCCCAAACAAACCAACATTGCATGGAGATGGCTACGTGGCAGCTCCAGATTGGTCCATTAAGATTTTATTGCAAAAATCGTAGTTAAATATTCGTAGCTCAGATGATAAAAGTTTATACATGAAATTTGATCAGGAGAACGAGAGGAACTCAATAAAAATGTTATTAGAACCTAATTTTGCTTCTAATTTCAAAAGTGTCAAAAGTGATCATATAATGCATTAGACTTTGATTAAAATCCCTAATTGTAATTAGAGATCAAATCAAAAGTGCTTAATGGGTTAAATCGAGTATTAGTAACATGTTGAGAAATAAAGTGAGGTTTGAGTATAATTTTGATAATGTTGGGCTTGTTTTAGGGTTTTAATCCATGAATCCATGATAATGCATGTAGAAACCCTAATCTAGGATCAAGAATGTAATTAACTGGGAAAATTTGGAAATAAGTCCGTTAATCATAAAGAGATACATTAAGATCGAAAAGATGAACTTTTCACATAATTCGGTTAATTTAGAGTTTATGTGCATAAATAGGCTTTAATGGGCCTTGAAACCCTAATGTTGGTACTTAGGACTACTAATGACTTTAATTGTTCGATTTCATGAATAGAACTAAGTTTGCAGGGTTATAATCTATTTGGAACATTAAAAGTTGTTAATTTGTGGATAAATACCCTAAAGGTAGTAATTAGGGTTTTCTCATGAATCAAGGTAGAATTAATGATTAATAACGTTCATATGAGTAATAGAGCATAATGAATTACAAATTGATGATAAATAAGCATAATGATATTGCCATGGATTAAAAGGATAAAAATGACAGTTTTAATGTAAGATAAGTTTAATTGGTTTAATTGATGGATAATGATGCCTTTAATTCGAAAATAAGGTTAAATGTTGTTAAGTGATAACCTTAATATCTTTTGTGAATAATTAGGGTTTTAAATAGTGAAAGATGAAAGGAAACCCTAATTGTAATAGAAACCCTAAAAATGAAATAGTAACCCTAGGGCTCGAATAAGGTCTATTAGAATTGGATACCATGATCCATGATAGAAAATATTGGATGTTTGTTTCAGGATCTTATTGAATGCTTGCCTGCCTATTTTTGATTGGACTATTCGGTCTCAAATCTGCATGTACAGGTATGTGGTTACGCTTATGACTACTCGAATTAGTTTTCCAGGGTTTTATCGATGTTTCCATCGTGGCTTGAAATAAACTGTTGGAGGCATTTAATACTTGCAAATTATAATGTGAATATGACTATCATCTAAGATATGTGCCTACTATCTCAAATCCTAGTCCCCTTTGTGGCTTTATAGATTGACCTAGTAAATGGCTACCAATGAGGGTAGGTCCATCAGGTCATTAAATGACTTAGTAAATGGCTACCAATGGGGTAGGTCCATCAAGTCATCATGAGTCAGGGATTGTTCTACCTTTGGGTAGGACCATGCGACTCCATAACCCTAGGTATTGGCTACCTGTGTGGTAGGGCCATGGGGGTAAGGATCCACCATATGAGAGAGATGGTATCCATGTCCACTGCAGGGACGTTACAGAGAAAGGGGATAGGCAAGGATTGAGTAGTATTGCTTAAAAAGTAATCTTGGATGTTAAATGATATTTTGTTGATTACATTGTTAACATAGTTTCACAATTAATGTTTCTCCCACATACCAGCTTCGTGAAAACCTCTAGAGGGGGGGGTGAATAGAGATTTTAAAGTAATTTAAACTCAAACAACCAAACTAAAGATTAAGAAGAGGAACACAGGTGTTTAGAGTGGTTCCACCTTAGCAAATACTAAGGAGTCAGTCCACTACCCGGTTGCTTACCCAACCGGGATTTTGAAAGTACTAAATTTTATTACCTTTCAAGGATGTTACATAAAATTTACAATACTTTCTAAACACCCTTTGGACAGCCTTCACCTTGAAGTAGTCTTGCCAACCTCGAAGCAGCCTTCCTTGAAGTAACTTCAAGCTCCCCCTTGAAGTAGCCTTCCTCCCGAAGTAGCTTCCCATCAAGACAGCCTTCTGAAGTAGTCCAAAGTCCTCCTCTTCACCACGAAGAGCTTCACCCTCTCCAATCCGCAGCCTCCTACCTGGAGTAGCAAGGAGAGTACAAGCAATACAAGGAACAAGAAAGGAATAAAAGAAAATACAACTTATCCTTGTAGCTCGAGGCTTGATTTCTCTAGATCAAGCGTTTGGATTTTCCTAGCCAATATGATGGACTTGTGATTGCTAGGGTTAGGAAAATCTAGCCTATAGGACGAGCTTGAGCTAAAGGGAAAATGGCCAATTGATCACAAAGCTCAGTTCACACAGATTGCACAAGAGGGCTCAAGTATTTTCTCAAGTATAGAAAGTGTAAGAAGTAAATTCTAGTGTCCTATGGCTTGTCCTATTTATAGGAATGGCCTAAGTATGCTTAAGGACGTTCTAGACAACTTCTAGGGGTTTCTAAGTGCTTAACTAGCCGTTAGGTACAAAGTTGTTGCTTAAACAATGGCTAATTAATTTATTCTGCAGTTCCTGTCAGAGACCATCTCGGTCGAGGAATGGTCGACCGAGACACCTACTCAGTCGAAGTTTTGTCGACCGACAGGCTCTCTGAATGCAACATCTATTTCCAACTGCCAACTAACTTGTCAGTTTAGTCTAACGGCTAATTGCAGAGATCGTCTCGGTCGAGTGAAGGTCGACCGAGACACCTCTCGGTCGAGGACTTGTCGACCGACAGGCTTCTCTTTTCTCAAGTTATATGCAGATATGTCTAACGGCTACTTGGATCTTTCTCGGTCGAGAATGTGGTCGACCGAAAGTGTCTCGGTCGAGGAGTTGGTCGACCGAGAGAGATCATGTTTTAAGGTTTCAAGTTAGGCACTAGTTATACATATGTGTGCATAGGTGGTCCTATTGAATGGATGACTAAGGTGTTTAGCTAGGGAAAATCCAATGCTTGATTTACATGCGATTCTAAGTACTTGTACATTATAATTCTGTACAAGTTTTTACAATGATTACATTTGCATGAGAATATAAATACTTCATGTTGGATTTCCCTTATAGTTGTGTCATCCTGCACACTCAAGTAGCTTGTTAGATAAATAAGAATGAAATGTTTGTCATAATCAAAACAAAGGGATTTTATAGATGTCCATTTAGCCAACAATCTCCCCCTTTTTGAAGATGACAAACATTTCCAAAATATGAATAGAGGAAATATAAAACATATAAATGCCATACCTTTAGATTGCCATTTGGAACTTTTCCTCTTATTTATAAAATGTGTGCTTAGTATCCCCAATGAATTATGGAACATGAAATCCAATTCATTTGGGAATATAGCAACTTTCAATGTAAAGCCAAGAGTATATTTATGAAACTCATTGATTGAGTTTGTCATAAATAGTAAGTTATAGTTTTATATATCTCTCCCCCTTTTTCATCTCAAAAAGATAACCGTTTTATTAAAAACTCCCCCTTAATTAGATATCCCATCAAAAACGAACGAAAAGATGTCCATTGAATAGCCAAAATGTAAAGCAATGAAGTTTACGAAAATGATGTTCAAAGAAGCATATTTGGCAAAGCTTGTTTTAGGTCGCCCTTGACTACGACCGTAGCGCCCCTTGGCTAAGTTTTGTTTTAGCCAAGAGGCAACAATTTGCAAATTTCCTATTTAAACATTCATATCAATTTTGATACTAAACATAAAAGCATAAGTATGTGTTTTAAGAACCGCAGATATCAAGGAAAACATCCTCCAAAGGAGTAATAAGTAGTTGCTTCCTAATGTTGTTGAATTGATCTAATGGAAGCGGTTTTGTAAAAATATCAGCCAATTGATTTTCCGTATCAACATGATGAAGGGAAACATGATTCTTTGAGATGTGATCCCTTAAGAAGTGATGACGGATTTCAATATGTTTGGCCCGGCTGTGTAAAATAGGATTGTGTGCTAAGTTTATGGCGCTTGTGTTGTCACAAAAAATAGGTGTAGATGAAAGATTAAAACCATAATCGCTTAAAACCTGTTGCATATAAAGCACTTGAGCACAACAAGACCCGGCTGCCATATATTCAGCTTCGGTTGTAGATAGGGCAACCGTGTTTTGTTTCTTGCTAAACCAAGATACTAAGGCTCTACATAATAAGAAACATCCACCACTAGTACTTTTGCGATCAAGTCGACAACCGGCATAATCCGCATCAGTATATGCTTTAAAATCCAAGGATTGTCCTTTTGGATACCATAAACCAAAACAAGTAGTGCCGGCTAGATATCGAAGAATTCGTTTAACCGCAAGAAAATGAGATTGCATAGGTTGGGATTGAAATCGAGCACAAAGACCGACGGAAAACATAATGTCCGGTCGAGAAGCGGTTAAATATAGCAAACTACCAATCATGGCTCTATATAAGGAATCATCAATAGGTTCCCCATTTTCATCCTTATCAATTTTAATAGAAGTAGCCATAGGAGTAGTAGCATGTTTGCATTGATCCATCCCAAAGCGTTTTAACAGTTCTTTAGTGTATTTTTCTTGGCTTATAAAAATTCCGGCAGGTGTTTGCTTAATTTGAAAACCAAGAAAGAATGTTAGTTCACCCATAAGGCTCATTTCAAATTCTTTTTGCATAATGTCACTGAATTGTGTGCATAATGATTCATTTGAGGCTCCAAAAATAATGTCATCAACATATATTTGCACAACTAAGAAATCAGATGCATATGTTTTGAAAAATAAAGTAGAATCTGAATTTCCAATAGAGAAACCATTATCAAAAAGATATGTCTTGAGCCGTTCATACCAAGTCCTAGGTGCTTGTTTTAGACCATAAAGTGCCTTTTTAAGTTTATAAACATGATCATCCTTTTCTGGTATTTCGAAGCCAGGTGGTTGAGCAACATAAACTTCTTCTTGTATGATGCCATTTAGAAATGCACTTTTGACATCCATTTGATATAGCTGAATGTTTTTATGGGCAGCAATAGCTAGTAACATCCTAATAGCTTCAAGTCTAGCTACGGGTGCATATGTTTCATCAAAATCTATTCCTTCTTGTTGATTATATCCTTGTGCAACTAACCGTGCTTTATTCCTTATGACTTCTCCTACCTCATTAAGCTTGTTCCTAAAAACCCATTTAGTTCCTATGATAGTTTTATCTTGTGGTTTAGGAACTAAATCCCATACATCGTTTTTAGTGAATTGATTTAATTCCTCTTGCATGGCTATTATCCAGTAATCATCCGTAAGAGCTTCGGATATTTTCTTAGGTTCAATGATAGAGACAAAAGCCATGTTTGCAACATCTTGGAAAGAAGACCTAGTTTTGACTTTATCATTTGGATCTCCAATAATTAGCTCTTGGGGATGATCCTTGATCAGCCTAGGTGTAGGTTGTGTTTCAACTGGAGGATCGGATGTGGGAGTTTTCTCATTATCATTGGGAATGGTTATAGTTTCAAATTGATTAGTGAGATCAATGATATCTAAATTTGTGGATGTTGATTCTTCATGAAAAGAAACATGAATGGATTCCTCAACTTTTCTAGAGATAGTGTTATATACTCTAAAGGCTTTGCTTGAAGTGGAATATCCCAAAAAGAATGCTTTGTGTGATTTAGAATCAAACTTGTCTTTATCATCTTTGGTATTTAAAATGTAGCATGTAGAGCCAAAAGTATGAAAGTAGTCAACTCTAGGTTTCTTAGAGTGTAATATTTCATATGGAGTTTTCTTCAAGTGAGAGTGAACAGTTACTCTATTAAGCACATAACAAGCAGTATTTACAGCTTCAGCCCAAAAGGTTTTAGGTGTGTTGTGTTCAAGCATCATGGTCCTAGCCATTTCCTGTAGAGATCAATTTTTCCGTTCTACAATACCATTTTGTTGTGGGGTACGTGGAGCAGAAAAATTGTGAGTATACCCCTGAGATGTACAAAAAGTTTCAAATGTATGATTTTCAAATTCGCCACCATGATCACTTCTAATGGTACATATTTTATGTTGTAAAAGATTTTCAATCTTAGAACAAAATTGCATAAAGATATGAATAGTATCATCTTTAGTTGCAATAAAATGTACCCATGTAAATCTACTGTAATCATCAACAATAACAAAACAGTATCTTTTACCACCAATAGATTGTGTTCTCATTGGTCCAAATAAATCCATATGAATTAATTCTAAGGATCTACTGGTGCTAAGTACATGTTTTGATTTAAAAGATGTTTTGGTTTGCTTTCCCATTGTACAAGGTTCACAATTTGCAACTTGATCAAAAGACAAAGCAGGTAATCCACGAACAAGATCATATTTTACTAACTTTTTAATAGCATGTGAACTAGCATGACCAAGCTTTTTATGCCATAGTTGTAAGGTGTTTTCATTTGCAAGCAAGCATTTACCTACTACTGATTTCATAGAGTTTGGTTTAAGGATATAAAGATTTCCAACTCTATTTCCTTCATAGACAACATTTGTAGTATTTTCTATCAATAACTTGCAGCAGGTTTTGTTAAATAACACATCATAACCACTATCACATAGTTGACTTACACTTATTAAATTATGATGCAATCCATCAACTAGTAGAACATTTTTGATTTCAAGATTTGTTCCAACATTACCTATTCCAACGATTTTGCCCTTACCATTGTCTCCAAAAGTGATCGTTCCACTTTTCTTTTCTTCAAAAGTTGAAAATGCATCCTTGTTTCCGGTCATATGTTTGGAGCAGCCACTGTCAACGACCCATTCCTCTTGAGAGTCTTCATCTTCTCTTGCCATTAGACATTCCACTTTATCTTCTCCGCTTTCACTTTCACTTGTTTCATCCCATGCCGCTTTATAAGCTTTTTCTTTCTTCTTATGTGAGCTTTTCTTTCCCTTTTTAGCTTTGGGACATTCATTTTTGAAATGTCCTTTCTTTCCACATTCGAAGCACCTAGGAGTAGAAGAACTAGAAATTTTATTAGATTTAAACCTTTTGTATTTCTTACCGTTGACTATCAATGCTTCTTCTCCTTCTTCTTCACTGGATTCCTCACTTTCTTGTGTGAGAGCTTTTGATGCTTTGAGAGCCACGTCTTTCTTTGGCCCACATTGACGTTCATGTTCTCTTCTCTCTTCCTCTTCTAGGTCTGCCTCATGAGCTTCTAAGTTTCCGATGAGCTGCTCCATTTTGAGGCGAGTGAGGTCGTTTGCTTCTGCAATAGACGTCACCTTTGGTTTGTACTTTGAAGGAAGAGATCGAAGTATTTTTGATACCTGATCTTCCTCAAGAACAGGTTTCCCTAAAGCACTCAAACCATTAACAATAGTAGAAAATTTTGAATACATTTCACTAATAGTTTCGTTTGGATCCATGCGAAAATGTTCAAACTTTGTTTTAAGCAAACTAACTTTAGAATTCTTAACTTGAACAGTTCCCTCATATGTTATAGATAATCTATGCCAAATGTCATATGCGGTATCACAATTTGATACTCTATTAAATTCACCTACTGAAATGGAACAATATAAAATGCTTACTGCCTTTGCGTTCATTTGGGCCATCTTTACCGTATTAGCATCCCATAATGCGAAATCATCTTGTGGGAGTGTGTATGGTGTAGATACCATTCTCCAAAGATCCCAATTGATTCCTTGGAAGTAAAATTGCATTCTTCTCTTCCAGTATTGATAGTTTGTCCCGTCAAATGCCGGAGGTCGAGCAACGAGCGTACCTTCAATGTTGAGGTTGTTGAGCACTCCATCCCCCATCTTTTCTTCAAGACTTTGTTAGGGCTCCTTGAAGCCTGCTCTGATACCAATTGAAAACCTCTAGAGGGGGGGTGAATAGAGATTTTAAAGTAATTTAAACTCAAACAACCAAACTAAAGATTAAGAAGAGGAACACAGGTGTTTAGAGTGGTTCCACCTTAGCAAATACTAAGGAGTCAGTCCACTACCCGGTTGCTTACCCAACCGGGATTTTAAAAGTACTAAATTTTATTACCTTTCAAGGATGTTACATAAAATTTACAATACTTTCTAAACACCCTTTGGACAGCCTTCACCTTGAAGTAGTCTTGCCAACCTCGAAGCAGCCTTCCTTGAAGTAACTTCAAGCTCCCCCTTGAAGTAGCCTTCCTCCCGAAGTAGCTTCCCGTCAAGACAGCCTTCTGAAGTAGTCCAAAGTCCTCCTCTTCACCACGAAGAGCTTCACCCTCTCCAATCCGCAGCCTCCTACCTGGAGTAGCAAGGAGAGTACAAGTAATACAAGGAACAAGAAAGGAATAAAAGAAAATACAACTTATCCTTGTAGCTCGAGGCTTGATTTCTCTAGATCAAGCGTTTGGATTTTCCTAACCAATATGATGGACTTGTGATTGCTAGGGTTAGGAAAATCTAGCCTATAGGACGAGCTTGAGCTAAAGGGAAAATGGCCAATTGATCACAAAGCTCAGTTCACACAGATTGCACAAGAGGGCTCAAGTATTTTCTCAAGTATAGCAAGTGTAAGAAGTAAATTCTAGTGTCCTATGGCTTGTCCTATTTATAGGAATGGCCTAAGTATGCTTAAGGACGTTCTAGACAACTTCTAGGGGTTTCTAAGTGCTTAACTAGCCGTTAGGTACAAAGTTGTTGCTTAAACAACGGCTAATTAATTTATTCTGCAGTTCCTATCAGAGACCATCTCGGTCGAGGAATGGTCGACCGAGACACCTACTCGGTCAAAGTTTTGTCGACCGACAGGCTCTCTGAATGCAACGTCTATTTCCAACTGCCAACTAACTTGTCAGTTTAGTCTAACGGCTAATTGCAGAGATCGTCTCGGTCGAGTGAAGGTCGACCGAGACACCTCTCGGTCGAGGACTTGTCGACCGACAGGCTTCTCTTTTCTCAAGTTATATGCAGATATGTCTAACGGCTACTTGGATCTTTCTCGGTCGAGAATGTGGTCGACCGAAAGTGTCTCGGTCGAGGAGTTGGTCGACCGAGAGAGATCCTGTTTTAAGGTTTCAAGTTAGGCACTAGTTATACATATGTGTGCATAGGTGGTCCTATTGAATGGATGACTAAGGTGTTTAGCTAGGGAAAATCCAATGCTTGATTTACATGCGATTCTAAGTACTTGTACATTATAATTCTGTACAAGTTTTTACAATGATTACATTTGCATGAGAATATAAATACTTCATGTTGGATTTCCCTTATAGTTGTGTCATCCTGCACACTCAAGTAGCTCGTTAGATAAATAAGAATGAAATGTTTGTCATAATCAAAACAAAGGGATTTTATAGATGTCCATTTAGCCAACACTTCGGCTGACCGACGTTTTGTTTGTCGGCATTTTAGGTACAATGAAAAGAACAAACAGTAAAGTGGCATATGTGGAATTGAACGAGAAGTAACGTGCACAGGAGGATTAGTTAGATTAGTATCATCATGGATAGAAGTTTAGAAATCCCAAATTTTAAAAGTTAAACAAAATTTTATTTTATATACCAGTTTTCAGTTTAGTTGGTAAAGTTTATTAATTCTTATTGATTATTTGTCGAACCTTTGATCCTGTAAATTAATTAACGGCTCTTTCCTTCGGGTCTCCCTTAAGTGGGGGTTACCGGGAGGCGGGGTCGTTACAGATCACATTCGCCAAGAATGAAGATGGGGAATTGATGCATGTGAGAGAGCAATACAAGTGGAGGATGTGCATGGATTAAAGAAAATTGAATGAAAAGACCAATAAAGATCATTATCCTCTCCCATTCCTTGATCAGATCTTGGTGAGATTAGCTAGACAGAGTTTCTATTATTTTCTTGATGGGTACTCCAGTTACTTCCAAATAGTTGTTCATCTTGTCGATCAAGAGAAGACGTCGTTCACTTGTCCAAGTGGCACTTTTGCTTACAGGAGGATGTCATTTGGGTTGTGCAATGCGTCTTCGACATTTCAAAGATGTGTAACATCTATCTTTGTGGATATGCTTGATTCGTCTCTTGAAGTCTTCATATATGACTTTTTTGTGTTTGGTAAGACCTTTGATGAGTGCTTTCTTCACCTAGCAGTTGTTCTTGAAAGGTGTGTTAAGGTCTGTTTGGTACTATCTTGGGATAAAAGCCACTGCATGGTGTCCGAAGGCATTGTCTTGGGTCACTAAGTCTCTAAAGACATAATAGAAGTGGATAAGGCCAAAGTGGCCCTGATATCCACTCTCACCATTCCTTCCACCATAAGATATGTCTGATCCTTCTTGGGGCATGTAGGTTTCTACCGTCGATTCATTGAAGACTTCACTAAGATCTCGAGGCCACTTTGTCATTTACTTGAAAAGGATGTGGGATTCCATTTTGACAACAAGTGTGTTTAAGCCTTCAGCCACTTGCAGAACAAGCTCGTCTCTACTCCTATCATGTATTCCCCTGGACTTTTCTTTTCCATTTAAGATCATGACTGATGCATCTAACATGGTTGTGGGGGTTGTTCTGGGCCAAAGGATTGACCAAATTCTACATGTCGTTTACTATGCGAGCAAGACTCTTGATAAAGCTCAAAGGAACTACACTACCACTGAAAAAGAGTTGCTTGCCGTAATTTTTTCTCTTGACAAGTTTCCCTCTTATCTCTTGAAAAACAAGGTGGTGGTTTATACGGATCATGTGGCCTTGAAGTACCTTATGACAAAGAAAGATTCTAAGACAAGATTGATCTGATGGATTATATTGCTCTAAGAGTTTGATCTAGAGATTGTTGACAAAAGGGGAGTAGAAAATTTTGCAGTTGACCATCTCTCCTGCATTGAAGCGTCGTATGATGATACAAACTACTTCAAAGAAACAATGCCACATGAGTAGCTATTCTTTCTTTCATCCACTCAAATGTCGTGGTATATGCACATAGATAACTTCTTATCTAGTGGAAGGATATCAAGTACTTGGACAGGGGAGCAGAGAAATAGACTTTTTGCTATGGTAAAGAACTATGCTTGGGATGATCCTCTCATAAAATATGTGTTCTAAAAAGTGAGCATCAAGAGATCCTAACCATGTACCACTCCAGTGCGTGTGGAGGTCATTTTGGCGGGAAACACACAGCTGCCAAGATTCTTCAAAGTGGATTTTATTGGCCCACATTGTTCAAGGATGCTCATGAGTTTTACAAATGTTGTTTGAAGTGCCAAAAGGTGGGCACTATCTCTAAGAGGGGCATGATTCCTCTATCACCCATTCTTGTGGTTGAGATGTTTCATGTTTGGGGAATTGATTTCATGGGTTCGTTTCCTCCCTCTTTTGGGTATGCGTGCATTTTGCTGGCCGTCGATTATGTATCAAAATGGATTGAGGCTATTGCTACTAGAACCAATGATCATAAAGTGGTGTCTAATTTTGTGAAGACAAATATCTTTAGCCTGTTTGGTGTACCAAGATCCATGATTAGTGATGGTGGAAGTCCCTTCATCCATGGCACATTTGAAGGTGTGCTAAAAAGACATGGAGTGAATCATCGTGTGTCTACTCCTTACCACCCTCAAATGAGTGGCCAAGTTGAGTTAGCCAATCGGGAGATAAATCTCATTCTTGAGAAGACAGTGGGATCTCGCTGCAAGAATTGGTCATTACATCTCAATGAGGCTTTGTGGACTTATAAGACTACATATAAAACCCCAATTCGAACCACACCATTCAATCTTGTTTATAAAAAAAGATGCCATCTATCGGTGGAAATGTAACACAAAGCTTTGTGGGCTTTGAAAGCCATGGGTATAGATGGAGACACAGTTGGGTTGAAAAGAAAGTTGCAGCTGCATGAACTTGGGGAGATGAGGCATGAAGCCTATGAATTGTCCAAAAGTTACAAGAAAAGAATAAAGTTTCTTCATGACAAGTTGATCAAGAAGAAGGATTTTGAGCCTGGACAATGGGTATGGTTATACAACTATAGGATGAAGTTCTTTCCTGGGAATATTTGGTCTAGATGGGAAGGACCTTACCTAGTCAAGGTTGTGTACCATATGAAGCTATTGTGATATGTGAGAAGGATGGAGAAAGAGAGTTTATTGTGTATGGACAAGGATTGAAGGCAGTTGTTGAAGTTGGACCGGATAGAGCCAATCAAAGTTTTGATATTGTGATGTTAGTTGAGGAACACCAGCTTGATGAAGAGATGTGCTTGAATGAACATGAGAATGATATTTACTTCAAAGATGTTTTGAGAATTCCATGAGGATGAAAGAGTTCAAGAATCAATAAGCCTTACTGAAGGCGTAAAATTTAGCGCTAGTGGGAGGCAACCCACCTAGGTTTGGGAACTTTTTCACCCAACCTTCATTTTTTTATACTTTTGATTTCTTTTTCCATGAAATGCACAAACACACTCTTGTGCTTGATAGTTTTTGTTTAAGTTTTGATAGATACATGTGACAGGTTTAAGAGAGAGAAAGAGAGGGCAAGGCATGATTTTTGAAGTTGAAATGTGGCAAAGAACCAAAATTTTGCAAAAATTTCAAAAATTTTGAAATTGAATTGACAAAGTACATAATGAAGACTCACCACAGTTGTAGTGCCTCAAAATAGTCGTGGTGATTTAGTTACAAATTCTCAAGGAAGTTACAAAAACATGGTCAATATTGTGAAGGAATGTCCACAGTCGTGCAGCTCAAAATGGTTGTGGCCCATGCAGGACATCACGTCTGTGGCAACTGCCATGGGCATGGCCACATGGAGGGAACATGGCCTTGGAGACCACCACGACCATGTTGAATTAAGTGCAAAAATTTGAGGAAGTTACAGGGATGGAGGTGATTTTGTACATGAATGACCACGGTCGTGGTGACCACCACAGTTGAGATGAGAGGAGGACACCACGACCGTGGTGAGGGTCGATCTATAGCTACCTTCACCGCCCACCATGACTGTGGCACCTGCCACGACCATGTTTCCAAACCCCCACCATGACTTTGGTGGCCCCCCACAGCCGTGGAGGGACCTGGCCCCACCTATTTTCACTTAAACTCCAAGAAACACCACGACCCCCTCCACATTCTAACTCATTTGCTTAAGCTCCCCTCGACCATGGCGACGTGCTCTGCCTCCAGCACCTCCAATCTCACTTCTCCAGCCCAAATCCTCCAATAAATCGACCTCTAATTACTTCCTACATCTCCATCACCTCTCCCTCTACCATTTCCACCCCAAATCCTCCATCAATCTAGTCACCATCTCCATTTTCATTCTCCACCTCACCTACAATCGCCCCACACAAAACCTCACAAAAATCCACCATTTTTCACGCAAAAACTTCAACTAATCATCCTCCACCATCTAAGTAACCATCCTAGCCTATTCCACCCATCTCTCAACCTCCATTTTGCCTCCTCCACAAAAATATGAAAATCACAGCCATACCACCACCACCATCTCCACACAATGAAGGGAATTACCAAGCCTATAAAGAAGGGGGCTCAAAAGAGTCTTGAGGTGATTACTGGAGGCAAAGTGTGCACCAAGAGAGCCTCTTCTCTAATCTCCATCCCATCCCACACACCATCACCATCAAACTCCATTTTAAAATCCCTCAATCGTTTGGATTTCGTAAGTGCATCTCGTACCAGGTCGTCGGATAGCCACCATATCAGTGATAAAACTTATAGGGAGGAGGAGGAGGAGGCTTCTTAGAAGAACCTCGATGACATGATTGATGAGGTTGACCTAGAGATCACAACTCACCAGAAGTGGGGAAAGGGAGCTAAAGCCCCATCTTCCTTGAGATTACCTCCATGAACAATGCCAGCACGCCACTCTACCTCCTCATTGGGGGAGAGACCACAGCAGCAGCTGCAAGCAAGGTGACAATTGATGATCGAAGAGGAGGATCACCCACAACGATACCCTAAGCAATGGGTACTGCTAAATCTTGACATGAGCTCAGGGTCAAGATCCTATCAGACTGAACAAGAAGATGATAACATTGTTGATGAGGACATGGATTCTAAGCCAGAGGATACTTTGCCATACCTGGAGGCAGATAGGCTAAAAGGATTTGGCAAGGATCCTGAGGGGACTTCTTATGGTACGGGTCAGAGGAAGATGCAAATCACACCTATTTATTTTGAGTGCATGTAAAGGAGAGTTATCTCCACAAGATATGGGTATGAGAAGGTCATTGCAAACCTGGGCATTAAAGTAGAGGTGGAAAACAAGCTGAAGAGACTAGGTTTGTGGAAGGTGATTTTCATGGCACAAATGACATACATAGAGTTGACTCAGTAGTTCTTCACCACACTAGAGAAGGTCAAGGTCAAAGGGGAGGAATCCATAAAGTTTTCAATGTTCAATAGAATGCACACGTTGACCGCTTTTGAACAAAATTGCACCTTTACAAAGGACCCTGACAAAGCTGAAAAAATGAATGATGCCTTAATTGAGAGAGAGGTTGACTTAGACTATGTTGATTTCTGATACGAGTTGATAGGGATGTCAAGACACATTGTTGGTAAGTCAAAGATGAGGTTGATCAGCAATCCCTTAGTCACATACATGCGGAAAGTCCTAGCCAACACTATTATGGGGAGGTATGATAATCAGGGCAGCATTTCACAAAACGACCTCCTTGTTTTACATGGATTAAATAAAAAGTTGCACATCAACCTAGGGTCGCTCTTGATAAACCACATGAGGACAATTCCCTTCAAAAGTAAAACTCCATTTATTATGGAAGGGATTGTGACATCAATTTCTATATCCCTAGGCTTTGATGTCACTGGACTTAAGGAGGACGAAGGTTCTCAATTTGTTGATTTAAAGTACCTTGTGCACTCCCAAATGATCAAAATCAAGAACAAGAGGCTAATGTATAATTTGAAATATTTATCAACACAAACGTTTGAGCTGTCCTACCATGCCCACCCACTCCTCTCTACCTTGGGGCCCCCATATTTAGAAAGTTAACACATTATGCAATGGGAGAGAGACAACCCCGGGGAAAACTTCAACCCCACTATTGCAAAAGAAGAAGTGGCATAATCAAATGCATAGTAGCAAGAAGAAGAGGGAGGAGATCAAAGGAGGTAGTCCTGAAGGGTGAGAAGAAGGGATGAGGCAACATCCTAGGTATAGGAGTATTCAGTGAATGCATATGACATGTCATCCATCCATGCACAGCTTCAAGGTATTCAGAAGACACAATAGGACATGCAGCTCATCTATCAGTACATGTGGCAGGACCAACAATAGATGCATCAACAGGTCAACCACTTGTACCAATACCACCATGCTCAGGCACAGTGAAACCCCAAATGGGGTGAATACTTCTGGGGTTGTATTTCAAGATATCTAGAGACCTACCCTCCCCCTCAGGATACATATTGGGGCCACTATTACCAGTTCCCTCTAGATCATCTAGGTCCTCTACCTCCTTAGAAGCAACAGTCAAAGCAGTCTGACCAGTCACAGTAGGGAAACTTGCCTTTTGATCTGCAACACCAGCCATGATCTTCACCCTACTAGCCCTTAGCTTTAGTTTCATGCTAAGGACAACATGATTCAAAAGTTTGGGGTGGTAGGGTGGAATGCAGCACCCTATCTTTATCTCTCATTTTGTTTACACTTGTTCAACCTAACTTTAGATTGTTTAATTTCACTCCTTTTTGTGTAGATTTTTTTTCTTGTTAGCATTCATGCATAGATGTAGTTTAATGTCATGCATTTTTTCTTAATTTTTCAAAAAAATTGCTCTTTTTGCTCTTCCATGTCATGCATTGCATTTCCATGTAGATTTTGGTAATTTTTGTGTATTTTAATTAGGATTTGTTGTTTTATGCTTTGATATCCCTAAATTTAGATTTTTATGTGATTGGTTGCAAATTGGCACCATTTTGGCCAATTTTGCCCAAATTTGGATGTTGTTGCCTAAAAGCATGTTTTAACTTATCTCCACTTTTTGAACTGAAAATGTTGATCATTGACAAATGCAAGGTAAATTTTTAGATTTTATTGCTATATGGTCTTAATTGTTGACATTTTACATGTGCATCACCTCTCTCAAGTTTGTGAACATCTTGGTTGAATTATGATTTGAGAAAGCTATGAATGCTTAGAGCCTATAGAATTGTATGATATAAATGTGAAACTCATGTTGTTCAATCATGTGGTGTGACATTATTTGATGAAGTGTTGGATTAGTTTTCATGCAGGATATTTTATGTTGAGGACTACACTAATGACCCCCCTTTGACATGACTCTTCTTTCACCATCGTTGTACCTCTTTGCCTCATGATAGGATACCTTAGAGCACATATTTAGCCTTGGCCACCTCCAAAAGCTTGAGGTGGCCATATCTACATCTCCTCGCTTCACTATATCCACCATATGCCCTACTACACCAAGGGAAAAAGAAAATAAAAGAAGAAAAGAGAAAAGCTAAAAGAAAATGAAGATGCTTCTATTTAATAGTATCTAAATAAAGAAAAGATGAGTGTGTAAAAGCACTCTAATCTCTTACCACAAACATTTCTTCCTTTTTCATACCCGTTGAGCTAGAAAACATAAAACCTAGCTCACTTTACCCTTTCTACAGCCATGTTTGGTGTGGTTTGAGGCATAAGATTGAATGCATGAAAGTGAAACAACACTCCTAGTCATCATTGATTAACGCCAACATGAAACGGTTTACTCAGAATTACATGAAGGGCATATGGAAAGCTTGCATATTCTATTCTCTATATATGATGCTTTGTATGCTCCGTGCTATTTTCATGATTGGTTTGTGAAAGTGGAGAGGAGAGAGGTGTAACACATGCACTTAGTCACTTATATGACCATTTAGTCAATATTCATCTACTGAAATGCATTCTATCATTTTTATTTACTTGAAAGAAACTAAAGAGAGAGATTAAGTTGGAGCATACTTGAGGAAAAGTATGTTTTAAGTTTGGGGTTGTGATGCAACCCTATTTTAGGGCTTCATCCTGTGACTTTTTGCATGATAATCACATTTGAACATCATAGATTACAAGTTATTTCCTCCAATATGATCTTTTATGATAAATGCACTTATGACTCCTTTGTATGTATTTTAGGGCACTTATGCATGCATTGATGCCTGGGAGAGAAATGAAGAATGTCTTTAGGTTCTTACAACCCAAGAAGTGGACCTATCTCTTCCCCGAGCTTCCCTTGGATGCACAAGAGCAATTCAAAGCAAAAGGAGGTTAGATGAAGAAGTTGAAGTGGAGATCAGCACCAAGAAGCCCCAAAATGGTTGTGGTACATCACCACAGTCATGGGGAATTAAGCTCTAAAAGTCACAGGGAAGTCACTCAATTTACACATGAATGACCATGGTCGTGGTCATCACAACGGTTGTGGCCACTAAAGACCCCAAGGGTGTGGACCCCGGCACGGACGTGGCCAGCATCTCCAACCTCTCATGTGGCCATCAAGACGTACGTGGTGAATTATGCATGAAGATTCCAAAAATCAATAGGTAATTGGTCCAATTTACACATGAATGACCACGGTCGTGGCCATCAGCACAACTGTGGCACTTGAAGGCCACCTCGCCTATGGTGCTCACCACACCTATGGCAAGCTGAAGACACAACGACCTCAGAGCAGCATCACCCGTGGCTACCTCCTCCAACACGGTTGTGGTATCCTCTACCCAACACGACCGTGGCCACTATACACACTTACACTTCCCACTCCACTTTCCACCTCGTCCATTCCACTACCCATGACCATGCCATGCAACCCCCACCACAGCTGTGGTGACCACCTAAACCTACCCATTTTCTCCACTAATTTTCTCACTTTGCCCCTACTTGCCCTAGTGCCTCCCCACCACCTATATATACATAGGTGGCAGCCACAACATGAAGGTTAGCTTCCCTTAACCTCTTCCTAGCTACTCTATAACTTCTTCATCTCCTTCCTTGCATTTACTCCACTCACCTACCTCATATAAACCTAGTTTTCTAGGTTCCCTTCCATAATCCCCCATATCTCCATGATTTTCCCCCCACTTAGAGGAGGAGCCACGCCGTACAACAACTAAGAGGTGAAGAAGAAGAAGCTACTCTGAGCTCCATGGATTCCTACCCCATTCTTCTCATTTCTTTTATCTTTTCTTTGAGCATGTCTAGGTAAGCCCCTAGTGGTGGGTTGTTTGGGGTTAAAATGTGACTTTGATACCATGTCGAGGAAAATAACTTGTATTGAACATACTTTCATTCTGTGAGGATTGCTTCTTGCTTCTATCTCATTTCTCATTATCTTGCATGTGGTTTGTGCTTTTAAATATAAATTGCTTATTTTGAGATGCTTGATGACACTTAGCTTCTAGGAGAAATTGGAATGTATGTGGCAATCTTAGGAATGGCTCCTAGATCTAATTAGTAGATCCCTAGCTAGCCCCCTTTGTTCTTACATACATATCCCTTCTTCTACAAGTAGGTGTGAGATCTAAGTAGCTAGTGTAAGTGTGATTAGTGCAATTGCCTAGAGTTTCTTATAGTCTAGATGGCAAGTAACATGAAATACCCTCATCTCTACTCCCATTCCTACCCTTGGCTCTCAATTTCCCTAATACCACTTACCCTAGAAACCTAGACTTGCCAAGTCCTATTAGAATCACATCTAGCCCTAGTTCTCCAACTAGTAGTATAGGGTATATTCTAATAGCACTTGTCTTGTTGTTTGGATTGGTAATCTAGATTGAAATGTGAGATTTGCATGCTATGTTGACCTTTCCCCAACTAATATCAAGTTGCATTCCCAAACGGCACACCTATCTATCATATTGCTTAAAATCCACCCTTGTCTTCATATCTTATTAATTCTAGTGTAGTCAATTGCCTTTCTTAATTCTTAGATAATTGCCTAGTTCTAGATAGTTAGTTCTTGCTCAAGTAGTTAGGGATCCTTTGAGCTTGCTTGTGTTAATTTGGTTGATTAGTGATAACTTAGACTCTTGCTTGTCTAATTTCTTAACTTGAATCTTAGTTGATAAATTATCTTTCTAGTGTAATGTAACTCCTTACTCTAGACTAATTGCTTGTCTTGCTTAGTTCCTTAGTCTTAACCTACTTAGAGTAATCTAGAGTTTGTGTTAACTTAGTTTCTTTCTTTCTCTTTCTTATTTGCAATCATAGCATAATTAAACCAAACCCAGCTTTAAATCCTAAACTCTAGACTATGATTTAGGAAAGTAGCTAACACAAACCTAGATCTAGTGCCCCCTCTATCCCTGAGGATCGACCCTAATCTTACCACTAGCCTATACTACAACACAATCCCATGCTCTTATGGGTACATGTGATTAATTGAACCTGTGCGTTGGACTAGATCCATATACAAATTTTGATAGATATGTATGTTTTCCCTTAGGTTTGCATCTAGCCACCTTTAATTAGTTAGTGTGTGGCCTTGAGAAGATCGCACCACTTTCTCTATAGGGTTACGGTCCCTAAAAAGAAGGCTCTAATACCATGTTGGAAATAATGGATGGACATTATGTTCACAGTATTATGTCACAATGTCATTCTACAAAAGAAACCCCTCTTATTTATATATGAGAAGGTGGAGATGATCTGGAGACTTCCATACTAGACTAGACTCTATATGGGCCTATAGACTCCGACCCATACATGATATGACTTATATTTCTAAAAAGAATTTAGGTCGAATGCACTATCAAACTTGAAATATTTGATAATTCAATAATTTATAATATTAAACCCCTAAAAAGGCATAGTCTTTTCAATTCCATGACTTTTAATAGGACACTCCAAACAAATGTGTTAATTGATTATCATCCAAACTACATCTCTGTCCAAAATGTGAGATCCAAAACACATCATTTGGTTACTTAACTTAAAACATAATTAAATTCATTTCATAGCACCTTTTATATTGAAATGGAACACCAACACTATCACATAGATCTTTCAACATACACTTGAGTATTCATTAGAATTGTTAAATATATTTAAGTAGGGTTGAGCATTGGTCGGGTTCAACTCAACTTACCTGCAACCCAACCCAGAGAACCAGACCACACCTGACCCACAATTTTATATGTATGGTCTAGGACCTTGACTGTGGGTCGATTTAGGTTTAGGTAAATCCAAATCAAGGACTGAAGACCCATCCCAATATATATATATATATATATATATATATATATGGGCGTTCATTTGTTGCCCGCGTGGGTAACTTGGATTTTCGCTACCCTGCAGCCAAAAAAGTAACTCTCCTAGCCAAAAAAGTAAGTCTGCTGTCAAAAAAGTAACTATGGTGGCCAAAAAAGTAACTCTGCTGGCAAAAAAAGTAACTTTGTACAAAATATACAACAGATATATATAAGGACGGGTTTTTTGATTTTGGAGGGGCAAATGATATTGTTTTTGGCCAAAATTTTTTGGAGAGCTAGATAAAATAGTCCTCTATAATTGCAAAAAAAAACATTTGAAAAAAATTTATGGGAAGGGTGGGCGGGTAGCTACCCGCGCGGACAATAAAGATGGGCCCTATATATATATATATATATATATATATATATATATATATATATATATATATATATATATATATATATATATATTTGTTACATATTGCATGGTATTGTTGTTTACTTTAGTTATATGCGACACAAAAAATTAAAAATGACTATACATAACTCCTAATTGCCAGATTTGCAAGGACATAATTAAATAGACAATGAACCTAGTCAATTTCTTTCCATATTTATTGATTATTGTACATTTATTTAAAACTATGTTCATGCCCATTATTAGTACCAAATTATCTACTGTCTCCTTTTTTGTCAACCATGACAATTATGTGAACATGCTATTTTAAAATTGTTTAAATAAAATTTACCACATGTTATATACAATATAGTGACTTACCTTATTTATACTTTTCAATAAAAAAGGTCATATACATGATAGTTTTTAGAAGGCATCAATGTAATGGATGATTGTACTCTTAAATTGTTTAGAATATTCATTATACAATCTACATTAATTGTACAATGGTTCTTGATGTTATCTTTACAATTTCTTATTTTTCCCATTTACTCAACCATGCAACTCAGTTATAATTTTCATTTTTTAATAGTGTATTAAGAATTTTACAACTTGAAAAATCTCAATAGTATGTTAAGATACAAAGTGATGCACATACGTAATCATTATTATGATATTGATAAGATAATAATTTAACGAGAGATTGCCCTCTTAAATCACTTTGATGTCCAATGGCTATTCGAAATTAACTTCATGATAAATCCATCTTGTTATTCACTCAAAATTTCTAACCTTCATGAAAAAATTTCAAGTTCAAACATAGTCAAGTAGTGCGTATGTATATTTTGAAATACAAACATTTCAACACATTGATTTTGATGAAATAAATTGAAAGTACATGTATGCCACTATCTTTATTATGTTAAAAAATCAACATGTGTCGACCCATACCCGACTCACAACCCAAGTATATAACACGGGTCAGGTTCGGTCCTATAAAGTGTGAAAATTATACGATCGTGACTTGTCATGTGGCTCTCTAGTAAAACCTTGATCAGATTTGTGCTTTAGCAAACCCACAACAATCCGACCCGATGCTGAACCCTACATTTAAGTGAATGAATCATGTATTAGGATGTTTTATTTTGTGCCACATCTACATCCCACCACATATATTTAGTGTGAAATGATCATTGAATAACCTCAAGAGACATTAGAGCTCATTATTTGATGAGTCATATACCCACATTATGGCCTTATATTCATGATTGTGTCAACAATATTTCATAGGAATTATGTGTTACTTCTATATACCTAAAATTCCCAACTTACTCACCACTAACTTTGTCATTAGATCAACTCATAAAGATACTCAAATGAAATATGTATATGCCCATAAACCTAATTGACTCATTAATAATAGAAACTATATTTTCATAAACATAATATGGAACTCAATATGTAATCTTTTATTACCCATCACAATAGGAATATTGTGCTTCAAATATAGTACATGGTCACCCTTTGGGTTTCTCATATCACCACTTCAATCCCATAAGAGGTTAAAAGCTAAAGAATTCCTTAAAGGAAACTCAAGTAGGGTCTTAATAAGATGAGAAATAGTGATCTATTTGGTCTTGGGTTATAACTTTTTAAAAACAAGTTTTAAAAATGACTATCTTTATGGTTTTTTCCATATGTCCAACTATACATCCAAACAATATAACCATTGCATGTTTAGGATATCGTGCAATTTGGAGGCCTTACTAGGCCATTGATCACAATAGATCAATAGATGGGTCACATCAAGCCATGTGATCCTAGTTGAGACCTAGGAAATAGATAGTGCTCTTATCAATCACAGTCGTACATGACAATGAATGGAATCAATCAACAAGGTGAAAGGAAGCATCATTCATGCTAGAAACTCCATTGACCTATAGAGTCATCAACCAAAGAAAAGTATCAAGTAGGTCTCCCACTAGCAATTTCCATGGAACAATATAAGGCCGCCATCAACTAGTATTCACACCGTAGGTATAATGACCAATGCATCTGTGTGGAGTTCAACAATACATCTCATGGCTAGCACAACACACTGACTGACAGGAAGTGATGAATCACCTCACACCATCTAAGAGAAACTCATACTTGATGAATTTTCCGGCCATGCCATCAAGCGCCACTTTTGCACCAACCACCAATCTCAACACCGCACCTGCCTCAAGGCACATGCTCATATACTTGGGCCGCACATCAAGTACCTTGTCAGAGATTACCTGGAGGCATCTCAAGCCCTAAACCATGCCTATAAATACGTGACCAATGCCTCCATTGTGGGGCATCTTGAAATCTTACAAGGTAGAAGCATTACTTGTTTTGTGTTGGAGCTCCCAAGAACACAAAGGTCATTGATTGATTATCATTGCAACCATTGTCATGGAAATTTAAAGGGCTATCCCTCGATATAGGTGAGTTTTGTGAAGGTACTCCTCTTTTATCAACACCCCCTTTCACCATCCATTGACTATTGTGAAGCTCACATGAAAGATAGGGGCTTGCCTACTGCCTCATATCCTTCTCCAACCTACATTGACAACCAACTCTTGGTGAATCAAGATTCATTCAGCCATGAGTAAGTTCTATGCCCAGGCACAATAGATCGTGAAAGGATCTACCTATTCCTAGACCTTCATATTCTCTTTCTAAAATGTGTCAACCATGTTTTTATAGGGGTGAACATTTGACTAACTTTTTGGATTAATAGTTAACGTGATTAGGTCAATCAACTAATTGGTGGTGTCAGGTTATAAATGTTAACCCTAACCAAATTAGACTTGGTTAATTTTGGTTATGGTTTTGAATAACAAAATAGAATTTTTATAACAAAATTAGTTATGATTATTCATAAGATTATTGTCAATTATTGTATTGTAGTAATGTTGTATATAAACATGAATGCAATAAAGTTTATTAAAACTTGATTATTATATAAATGGAGAAGTTCGTTTAAACAAAATACAAATGTATCTATACATGTCGGGTAATTTTCTATGAATAAATGGTTATAACTTGCTTAATTTGGTTAACCAAAAAAAATTTAAGCCATGAATTAAATGTTTAGCCAATGAACTGATTTATTTTAATGGAATTGGATGAATTCACTAAACAGTCCAAACCAAATTAATCGTATTAGAATTAACCATTCGTTTAACTAGTTGCAAAAAGTTATGCTCACCCCTAATTTTTTACTCAATTTATTCCTTGTTCTTGGCTATGCCACTCTATATTGTGAATATATTTTCTCTATTAACTATACTTTTTTCGTTCTCTTTAGTTTGGTGCTTGTGAGTATTTGAAAGATACTTCTCTTTCCTTTCTAACCAACTAAGATAAGCTAAGGATTAAGGTCCTGGTAAACTACGAACCTTATCCGTGTGTTTGATCCTATTTACTACTTTAGGCCCCGCATATGTTATGGGTGTATCAAGGAGTCAGGTTACAAATTTGGAGTTTGACACTTAGGATTCAGTTCATTGTATTCAGACCTTGGACCCAAGATATGAGCCAATTAAAATTCAATTGATAGGTAGAGTGTGGTGGAAGGAAGGTTGAGATGGTAAGAATTCGTTAAAGGAGATGTTTTGCTATTTTCTACAACTTCTTGTCAGAGGTTAAAGACAACCCCTTATTAGGGTCTTTCCAAATAATCACCCTCAAGTGGTGAAATGGAAGCATTTGAAGGTGTATATAAATATATATAACTAAATATATCCTTTTTGGACTCTAGATTACCCTAGAGAAACATGTTTACTAGACTTTAGACCTAAGCTGTCCAGACTAGGACCAATACAATGAACAAAGCACACACATCCAACACCTTTGAAGGAACATCGTAGTATGGCTCTTAAGGATGAAGGACATGATTACGAATTCAATAATGAATGAAGGAATATGTTTCTTAGTTGATAGCATATGTAGTAGTTTGTACTACTCAATCCAAAACTCCTTTTATACATGCATATATATAAGAAGGTATAAGTAGTCTCGTGTGACATATACTTCTCTTAGCAACACCATTCTACTTTGGCATACAAGGAAAGTAGACTAATGGACAGTTCTAGAAAAATAAGTAAGTGAAATCAAGGTTGAAATACATTGAGGAATAAGGTAGATATCCATTTATTGAACTTTGTTTTCACTTCCAAGAAAATAAATTTAAATATGAAAGAGTTCATTTTTGTGCGCCACAAAATAGAAACATGCATCATTAAAATGATCATTAATGAATATTAATAGGAACTATAATTAAGTTTTTAAGTTATATAGCATGAACCCAATACATCAAGATGGATCAAATAAAAAACTAACATTGCTCTCTTAATTTTCCTACATTCAAATACAAACCACCAATGGTTACTAAAGTAACAATGCTCACACTGTACCTTTGTCCATACTAGAAAGATCAAGAATAGTAATATTAAGTTTTCCCAAAGACACATGACCCTGAATGATTATATAAGTGTAAAGGAGGACAACATGTCCTCCTCTAGTCATCCTCTTCATCTTGAAGCCCTATATGACACAAGTATTAGATAAAAAATTGACAATATCTCAAAGAGAATGTGTTAAATTACTAATAGAAAATAACTTTAAAGGAAAATATTGAATGAAAAAAGTGGATAAAGGAGATATATTTGGTGTTGGAGACACAGTCCATTGCCCTTAATAGATATAGTGGATATGTATGCAAGGGTAAATATTGGGAAAGGTTGGCTTGTAGGTGTAACACCTACATCCCACGATAACCATGAATCATGATATTAGGGCAAAAGTTGAGGATTTAACATAATACTAAGATCACTCTTAACCTTTTTTAAATTTCAAACTCTTTGTTTCCTCACATTCAATCACATAAACTATCTATAAAAGGGGATTTAAAACCTAATACTCTAATATGAGTTCAACAATAAACATACATATCTAAACATTCATTCTATTTCTCACACTTCCATGTACATATGACTGGGGGTGACAAAAAAAAACTCATATCCACTACCCTATCCTACCCGACCCAAACCGATCCAAAAATTCAGGTCTCTTTTGGGTTCGTTCAGGTTTGGGTCCATTTTTATCCAGGTCAGGTCAGATCAGGTCTAATCTAGTTTGGGTCGGGTTTTAGGTTTGTCATAATCTTTTTGCATATTTCTCCAATAGATTATTTTTTATAATTTTTGGGTCCAGTCGGGTCCGGTTGATTTCAGGTCGCGTATGTTCATGCTTGAATACAATTAGGTCCTTTCAGGTCTGAGTCCATTTCAGTTCTAATTTATTTGGATTCGGGTCCAATTCGGTTTAGGTCCAGTAAAACTTGAACCATTTCTAGGTCTACATACATCATGATAATTGAATATAATCTCTATTATTAAGGAAATAAGGTTGCACATCATCATCTACAACTCTCTCACTTCTATACAAGGACCTCACAGATCGACTAAACTTGACTAACCTAATGTTCAACTCTTGCAGTAGATCTACTCTGGCAACGACATTCTCCAATTCACGTGGATTCCCTAAAAATTGTGAATAGAATGATGAGCCTACTCACTTAGTGAATGAGTCCTTCAAAGAAATAATATAAATCACTTTAATAGTCAAGATGTATTATTGAACTAGTGAACTTAAAGTAGAACAGTATTGAACTATAGAGGAACTAATCATTCACATACATATATATGACAAGATACTCTAGATATCCATAAAGAGAAAAACAATATTTCAGCATAACTGATTAGTTATAAAGGAACTAGTAATTAAGAAACATGCAAATGGCAAATTACTAGAGATGACTACAAAGAATATATGAATAACTATACATACTTGATTAATCTCTCTTTTATTTTATTATGACATGAACCCACATGAAGTGTATCAAGACATGTGAAAGCATCATAGCAAGCTACGATGTCACTGTACAAGACTTAGAAGCATGCTCGGGTTCCTCAGCTTGTCTCTTGAGTAAGACTCCATCTTTATTGAGCCTTGCAATGCCTGGCTCTTGGTGGTGAATGGGAGTGGACATATATCTCGACTCCTCCAATAAAACTGAGTACTAAGGCGGGAATCAATGCCCTCAGACTTGTTGTGCACCAGTGAACCTACCAAAGATGTCCACTGATCAACACAATTTTGCATCAGTGGACCTACTGAAGATGTCCATTGATCAGAAAACTCAAGTACCACTGGCATCCCAAGTTGGTGATGGATGACAATCATTTAAGGATGATGCCCTCACTATCCTAGACCCCCACACCCCACTAGTGTGCTCTGGCTTACCTTGACATGAAAAACAACATTCAGTCAGGAAGCATGTTTCCTCCGTAGAGTGGAGACCTCTTGTGATGGGTTCTACGATGTTCAGGGCATCTAAATCTCTAATTCACTCTTTAATTCACAGTTCAATATTCACATCAACATTTCTTAGCTTAGGTTTGTAAAAAGTTCATTTCATATATCATGTGTAATATGTACCACAAACTGAACTGTTGAGCAACACCACATCTCATCCTGAGAAACACTAATAAGAAAATCCTTGATTCATTGAATGCCCTATCCTTATATGTTCTTTTTCCTCATTTAAAATCACATGACTTGCATAAGTAATCTAAAGCATCATAAACTTTTACTGATAAAGACTACTTTGAACAGTTCACATACAACCAAACATATGTTGAAACCATGGAATGAACTAAAGTAGGGTTTTCATGCCATCCACTGAAATATCATGCATGAAAAATAACCATGAATAAGTAAATCTATCACATTAAAAAATATCACTTTTATTGAATTTCATGATGTTTATTCGCAAACTTATGACTTTCCACTTATATAGGGTTTCACCCTCTTAACTGATATATCAAGAAAACATTGATAATATCAAATTAATTACAATATATTATCTTTCATATTTATACTAAATATTAGATTAAAAAAATCACTTACAAGAAGGAGATTCAAATAGGCAAGTTCTTCATTCAGTTATACAATAATTTAGACATAGACAGAAATCCTAGATTTTGATATATTGTTATAATTTTCGTAGTAGCTTTAGGAATTCTACTTTAGATGATTTGTATCCATTACTAATATGATTTTATCATCTAAAATTCATCACAACATGAAAAAAAATCCATTTCTAGATCATCTTTCATAAGCTTAAACTGAAAGGAAAAATTAGGGTTTGTGGTCACATACAAAGGAATTGAATATTGTTGTGGATTTTATCTAATTTTGTGCAATATATTATTTAAAGGAAGTACCCACTTACCTAGGGTATGAAGACACCTTAAACATGTATCCCAAAAGCTTCAATTCTAGAATCCGCCTCAAACTCCTACCAATCCTTCACTTTCTTCTTTCTTCCAACTTGGAAACCCTATGAATGAAGAATGATGGAGAAACGGTGAGAAAAGAGATATTTGATATGATTTTGAATCCAATCAGAGGAGGGATAGAATCTTGACATATGAGATAAGAATCACCAATAAAAGTTGTCTAGAGATGACAAACTTATTTGATTTCATCAAATGTAGGAGGAGAAAACCCTAGATCTTCATCTTCACCACTTTCTCCATCCAAACCATAACTCTCCCTCTCTCTAGGATTTCATTCATATGGAATGAATCATGAAATATGAGAGATACTATTGTGTTAGATTAATCATATAGATCAAATCAAGGTGCTCGAGTCAATTGCAAATTGACCCTACTTGAATTTTTTTATTTTAGCAGATTTTTCTATCACAAAAATGTTATTGTAAATCATTTACTGAATAGGTTATATATCCTCTATAATTATGAAAAAAATACCATTTTGTGTAACACATAGTTTTAGATCTCCAGTAAAAATTAGATATCATCCTAAGATACCAATAAATAACTAAAAATCAAACACTACACTACTATACTACAGTCAAAATGCCTAGTCAGTTGAGTTTGTCCTGAGGAAACTTAGACGAGCAACAGGTCCAGCACATATCCAAAAATTATGAAAGTTTTTAAAATCATTTAATTTTGAGTTGTACAAACTATATCTAAATTTAAAATATATTAGATTTATATAGAAAATATGAAAATTCATCTACTGAACTTCTATACAGATCAAATTCCATATTCATATACTATCAAATTCAAATTTTTGTCAACTAGTGTTTACATTTCTCAAACCCAAATTATTTGGATTTGAAGCATTATCATAGTTCCTTATTAGTTTTACATCATCATAATTTTGCTACCATAATTGATCAGGTGCAATCAATGATCAATCTAATTAAGCAAGTAATCATCTAGGTAAACCCTAATCTATCAACTTAGCTCATACAAGGTCATAACAGTAGGCGTATGCGGTAAAAACATTGTGTGATACTTTGAGATGTGATTAATACCAGCAAAAAAACTTGCTTTTCTGTAGAGGATGAATATTTAGAGGACTCATATGATATTACAAATGGTACCACCTTTAAAATGAAAGATATATGAAAAGTCATCTATCGAGAGATTTTTGAAGTTGCATTAGTTGTTTATACTCCTCATCACTCATAGAAACCTAATGCGTAGACTCCTCATGACTCTCTCCCCCAATAGATGTGTCATTAATAAATTTCTTAGGAAATATGCTTGACTTTTAACATGTATCCTTGGTGTTTCCTGTAAGGAGGTGGGATCACCCCCTTACTAAAAAAATTGAAGAATTAACATCCATTCTAAAAACACTCAAAGGTATGTTGGAATAGGTGTAAAATTTTCAAAATTCAATAAATGTGATTCAAAAAACCCAAAGTGTAGCAGCAGAATTTAAACATGACTATATTTAATTTTCATAAAAGATTACAAAAGTACATCATAATATCCCATAAGGGTTTACATGTGTGATACAACATAAGGATCTAAGTAGAGGGAAGTCTAAACTACTTCAAATCTTGTCTCAAGAGCAACATCTCCAAGTGCTAGGTCCGTGTCCAAAGCTATGTTCTCCTGGTTCAACTCAACAGCTTGTCCGAACCTGGGTGGTTGGGAGAGCACCCAATAAAAGGGAAAGGAAAACAAAGTATGTGTCAACATTATGAACAAGTACAAGAGATAAGTAGATAACATGAAACATAAAGATATTGAATCATCATAAGATGAGAAGGTGAAGAGAATGAGGCATAATCAAATAGATGCTTGCCATAACAAAAATATAACAAAAGAATTACATGCATGATTAATATTGACTACTTTAACTAAATAGGGTTGAGGCACCTACCAAACCTTCAACCTTTGGTGAGGGGAGAATTAATACATTCCCAGTCACCTATAGAAATTTTATAGGGGAGAAATAACACATTCCCCAGGGGGAGAATAAGACGTTCCCCAGGGCGAATTAACATGCCCTAACTATGGGTAGTTGTACATAAGTACCACCATTATAGCCAAATAGTCTAATAAAATCATCATGCTATAAAATAATCCATGGCAAGTAATATCATCACATAAGTAGAACATAGTAGTGGGGTACCAAGACCCAAGAGAGAATATCTCAAATTTGATTTTGAGGCTATTTGAATAAGAGAAGTATTAATAAAGGAAATAGGGTTCTTTTCAAGCCTCATTTGGGAAAATAGGGTTGGTTCACAATTATACCAACTTAAAGTGTAAGGAATGCACATACCTGTCATAATATTTCAACTACCGACTTTCATCACTTTATTGAGTCCATGATCAACTTTTCCTATTTCCAATGTATAACCATGTATTAGTGTAGGTTATATGCATTAATGTAAAGAAAACCCTTATTTTTGACTTTTTGAGCAAAGCCTCGATTTAGACTCTGAAAATATCACCATTTATCTTATATGTTCTCCTAATTAAGAAAACATATAATTTGAAGTTATGATGTTTAGAGTGTATTTTTGGTGATTTTTAAGTGATTAAATCATTTTCTAGAAAACCACCTTCGAAAAAACTCAAAACCAAAACTTGAAAATATTTTTATTAAAAAGAACATTTTTTCTAGTTCATAACATATTTTACTTTTTTGGACAAGCAAATCAAAAGTTATGAATTATTGAAATTCGACCAATCATAAATCGACACATCATCAAACTGAATGAGACAAGCGAAGAGAGAGGGAGAAAACACCATTTGACTCAAGATCAGGGATTGGAGTTGCATAAGCAACCAAACTAGATCTGCTAGAGAAGGTAAACTAGAAATAAACCAAACCCCTAGAAGAACATTGTGGATAGAGATGGATATCATCGATTTTAAACATAGAAGCATGAGTTTTAAGCATGTAGTAAGCAATATATGAGAAGAAGGTTATGAAACTTGCCTCTAGGGAAAGTGGACAGGTCCAAGAAGCAAGGTTCCTGAGCTTATAGAGTCTAGTTCCTCCAACTATGCTCCTATTTCAAGCAAGAAGGACCTTCTCCACTTTAGGGGTGAAAAACCCTGACAAAAGAATAAGGAGATGTGGTGTTTTAGGGCTCTAGGTGGAGTTTTACCATGGAAGGTCATGGTTACGACCTGGAATAAGGTGGGAGGAATACTAATAGCATGAAAATAGGGAAGGAAAGGAGTAAACTTACTATTTTTGGTCAAAATCACCAAGAAGGAGCTTTAGAAACCCTAAATAGAACAAATTTGGAACCCTAGGAACCTTCATCACCAAGGTAAGCACTCTCTTTTACCTTGGGACAAAACCTTCGTGGCTAAATAGAGTAGGAATGAGTCTCTAAGATGGGGTAAAGAGATTGAAAGCAAGAGTGTTCGAATTGGGAGTTGGGGAAGGGGTAGATATGGCTATATAAAGAAAGAGGTCAAGCATGAGGTGTCTATGGGACTTTCCATGTGTCTTTAGCCTAGGGATTCATGGTCATTCAAGAGGGCATCTCATAGAGGCTTCTTGTATATCAAAGGTCAGTACGAAAAGCCCATGGAGACTTCTAGACCATCCCCACCATCCTCCAATCAAAGAAATAACCTCATTGGTTGATCGCTTTTAAAGATAAGCTCATTTATAAATAGGGTAATCCCTAAAATGCCCTTGTTGAGAAACACCTTCAAACCAAGGTGCAACTAGGTGCCTAATGGTTCAAAAACTTGATAATGGTAAATATATAAAGATTTTAATGCATGTGACAATTTACAAAGAAAACCTCTGAATCGGGTAAATTGCATAAAAGTCCAAAATGTGCATATAATTGCATAACTTGCACAAACAACATCTAAATTGGACCAAACTTGAAACTTAATCTTGTGTCATGATTTCAAAACACTTCAAAAGGTTAGATTACGGTTTTGAGTACTTAATTATGGTATTTAAGATTTTTCAATGCATTAAGTAAGGTTTGGGGCCTTACACTTCTAACATGGATTTATTTACCATTGTTCCACTTAAGCAGTGATTTTACATTTTAGATCCTTATATAAGATTTCACATAGGTATTTGAGCATAAACCCTTCCATTGGTATAATTATTGAACAAATGTTCACCAAACCACTACAAATTCCACAATTTAAGCATCAAGGCCAAAAAGGATAGAGATGATAGGAAAATATTGGGAAAGGGCCAAAAAGAGAATATGTCAAAGTTTAGTATGTTACATTTCCTTTCCTATCATAATGAATCCACAATATCATGTACATATTGTAGATGAATATTCTTTCTATGTAAAATTTGGTTGAATGACCAATTTCATAAGATATGGAGTGGAGTCATTATATCTTTCTCCAAGAATGCATGTGTCACTATAGAAAATTTCAATGTCACATAAGGAACTCCAATCCCAAATTAATAATGACTTCAAAGTCCCTCATACTCATGAATAAAACCTAAAAATTTGATCAATATCATATGTTCTACCAACAATTTCATCTTTGATATATCACATGGTAGACGTTGCAATATGTTCAGATCATCCGTCAAATGTGTGACTTCCCCAAAGCATTGGGTGAGTGAATTCTCACTATGCTTAGTAATTATACCATGAGGTTTGTCAAAAAAACTTAAACACAAACCACAAAAGAAATTAGTTATCTATTATGGGGTTAACTAATCTAATTTAGCAACAAGTCTAATAATATCCTATCACAAAAGTATAAATGCAAGCATATGGATAATTCACAAAGATTTATCTAAAGTCGGGTTAGTATCAAGTTGTTTTCTTTACACACATTATCTATATGATTCATCAAAAGTATGTTTCCAAAAATTAGAATTTGACAATTTAATAATTTATGTATGTCTAGTATACTCTATTGGAAAAGGTTTCTTATTATTGATAATAACATCTTAGGGTTGATGTATTGACATCATAAAGACACAAAGACTGAATTCATGTTGCTAATTTTTTTCTTTATTATACCAATTAAGAATGTCTGTTTTATCATTGAACATTCTTGAATGGTCTTACTAAGAAATCAATGAATACATAAACACCCATATTGCAAAACTTTATTTTTTGGGGGGATTCAGGAGGTTTCTTATTCATCTCTCCCTCCTCGTACAAGTAAATTCAAAATAGAATCACAACCACTAATTAAACTAGAAATATAAAACATGTAGGTTTCCTACTACTACACAGCTAAGAACTAAAGAGATATTGGATCTCAATGTGTGGACCTAAATACTCATAGGTCCTAGTATTGTTCTCGAGATGGTGTTTTTCCAACCTATCTGCCACCTTTCCCTTATCTCTACAAACATGAATTATCTACCATTCTTCTTCACCAGCTTTTGTATCATAAAAATTCCCTGGGCAAATCTCAAATTTGTTAAGTACACTTGACCACCCATCTTGGTGGCTATTTGGTGGGTCTGATTCCACAACAAACCCATACAATGTATTCTACTCACCATATATTAAGGGCATATAAATTCCCATCAGTTTATCCTTAGTGGCATTATTGGTTTTGAGTCTAGTGTCATACCGTCCAATACATCAACCTACTATCATCATGGATGACAATTGCAATAGATGCTCCATTACCTTTGATGGTAGCATCAATGTTCGACTTCAAGCAACCATGTGAAGATAGGTTCCAAACTCCCTCCCTGCATTGTCCTTAGATTTAGTTTTTTACCATGAAATAGTATTATAATTGACTTACTTATTAATGTAATTGACATGATGTGCCACCATTTTAACATTGTTATCAAAAATATGCTTGTTCATGCATTGTCATATGTACCAACAAGTCACCATGAATGTAGGGTCCTTCTCCATGTCTTCTTGTAAATGAATTCAAAACCAACTTCTTGTATCTACTACGACAAAAAAGTCCCTCAACTCACTACTTTATAGAAATCCTTTGCACACATATCTCACCCAACTACATTCTCTGGGTGTAAGGATCAATATTTCCTCAGACCCGTTGCATCTACCACACCATCTATCATTTGTTAGATGTATGTGTTTCAGTCAACCATTCATGATAATAGCTTCATGACCCACTATAATTGGTGGAAATAGGAGGTTCTTAAAGATTTTGTATTGAAGTCAATTCTAAATGAAATAAAATATCTTCAAGTTAGCAATTTCATCGACCTTTCAAATGGGACACCCACTCATGGGAAGAGTGGGTACCTGATGAAATGGTGAATGATATTTAGAAGGTTGATATATTGATTTTTGTGGACCACATGGATATTAAGTTTTTAAGCACACAACTGATGGCATGTACTCCACTAAATCATCTTACAAAGTCCTTGTGGAAATCATGGATATCAAAGTTGAAGCTGAGTGGGATCTAATTTGGAAATCTAGGATGGCAAGCAAGCGCATGCAAAACACAAATGTATAAGTGTTGTAATACATTCCTATGAGGCCCAAGTGAATCTTAGGGAAATGTTCACTAGAGACTACTACTTATTGAAACCAAATCAGCTAAACCTAGCAAAGAGTGGGTTGGTTGTTTAATTAACTAAAAATTGTGATTTAAACCTAATTTAAGATATTTGTTACTAAAAATTGATGGATTCTTAGGACTTGTGATTTCACCATGACATGTACTGGATTTCATTCCTTTTTATTAATAATCATTCGCCCTTTACTCTAGAGTAAAGACCCATAGCAAGCATTACATGCTCTAGCATTGTAATGCACTACCTAAACTAAAACAAAACCAACTCCCATAGTGGTTTAGGGATTAGTTCAGATGCATGATCAAAATATCTAGGTTATTCTTTCATATATGTAAGCCTTATCCCTAAACATGATATGGCTATGTGAATGTATAATTTTTTCAACTCCTAATCCCTCTCCTGAAGCAATTAGTGGCCAATTACTTTGATATGGTGATCAAGCATAAACAGATCAATGAAGGATTATACATTCACGTCGAGAACAAAGGAAATAAACAATTAACTCATAGAATTCAAATAAATGAAATTTTGGGCTACTCCTAGGTCCTAAGGAATAAGGGGTTTAGCTCAACATGACTTTCATCATTGTAAAGCTATAGTAAGAAGAGGAAAATATGTTAAAAACATTATAAAATTGATATAAAAACCCCTGTAGAAGTCATCTCGATAGTCCCCTCCAATGAACACTATGATCTACAGCTTTTTAAGTACAAATCCATCCTCCAAAAGTTCCTAGAGTATCTGTTCAATGACTATCTCCTTTATCTTCTCCTCCTTGGCTTTATGCTCTATAATTACCTAATAATCCCTAACTGGCCACACTCCTTAGGTCATAAAAGTGGCTTTTGCCCTCATTGAGTTGTGGTTGTTCGATCTAACTTAATTTTATTCCTTCTCTGATGGTGCAATGTCAATACCACCAACAGGGTGTCAATGTCACCGAGTGGTCAACCAACATGTGTCTCCTTGAATTTTGTCAATATTACTAACATAAGTGTCGATAGAATCCAGTTGTTTCTCAGAGAGGTATGGATGTTGAAGTCAATATCACCAACAAGTGAGTCAGTGGCACTAAGAGAATTAGTCTCAAGTTTTGATGCTCCCAGGATTGTGAGTTAGTTGCACCAAACATTGGCTTAACTAGCATCGATGCATCTATTGGTAACAATGAGTATCATCTGTATGTCATTGAGTCTTCCCTCCTTTGATGTTTCAGATTGTGATGGTCGGTACCACCAACACATATGTCAATAGCACTGAGACATCCGTTTAATGCTTAAAATCACCTGAAAAGAAGGGAAACACAACATAAGTTCGAGATATGGATCATAAATAAAAATTATTTGGTAAAAAATATTGAATATTTAAATTGATTAGTGATTCATAGGATCATAATGGAAAATAATGCATAAAATATCTCAAAGTGAACATGTATGCAAAATAAGCCTAGAAAATAGCTTGTGATAAGCAACTAAAAATTGATGCATCAAAATCCCCTAAGATTGAATATTTCTCATCCTCAAGCAATGTTACTTTTTTATTTGTTTGAAAGATCCAACAAGAGGACAAATCTTATGATATACTTTTCTCAATTACCCCCACCTGACGATCTTGAACTGGCCCTTACCAACAACTAAACATGTAACTACTCTAATGCAATAAAAAAATGTTCATTAAATATGCCCACAATAAGATACATGAAAACAATTTTAATATGGAGTAGTTAACTGGATAGTCACTAGGGCACACACTTAATGCACCATGTGATTCCCCTATATAAATTGCTCTAATCTACCTACACAACTATGTTCGAAATGGCTCTCCATAATAACATGGATGGATACAATCATTTATGTGACCTACCTTGTAGAGCAATGGGTGCAAATGGTATGGGTTGTTGTGAAATAAAAATTACAAGTAAAATCCAAATTATTTTTACACAAATAAAATATGTTGCACCTACCAAAGGGGTGAAATAGAAATGCATATCCTTTAATTCCTACTATAATGGTGGGATGATGAATGAAATGAATGTCTCATCCTAATGATGAGTATGGGTGGAAAGATACATACATGTAAGCTCTTCCCACTTTATCCTTTGGGAAGAATTCAATTTGAGTTTGTGACATCCTTTCCTCATTTCCCTATTTTCTTTTTCAATGCAATTTTCCTTTTTTTTCTTATTTTAGTGTGATACATGATTCATGCTTGGGCTTTGTTTATTGTACATCTTTCTCTCTTTTTTGCATTTTGAAAATACAGATGTACATTCTTTCACTTTTTATTAGTAGAGAAAGCTAAATATATACATGTTGCGATTATAAAAAATGATGCAAAGGAAATTGCAATCTATATGTAAGTTGTTATGTGACTCAAATTTCTCAACTAGAACAAACTGACATGCAAATTATTATATATATGTTTTTCTAATGCAACTAGAATGAAACTAATTAACAATATACCTATTGTGCCATGCAATAAAGTCAAGAGGAAAGCAATTTAACTTTACTTGATCATCCTGTGATGGCGAATGAAACTAAATAAAGGGTGGATGGAATCACATGACTAAGTTACCATGCATTTCTTAGCTATGATATGTCCCTCTCCTATCGACTTATCTAAGAAGGCGACCTTTAGAGTTTATTTCTTACATTCCCATTTAATATCTCATTATTGTTTGGTCGATTTGGGCTCAAACAGTCCCATCATAGACAAGCCTTATGTAAATTAAGATTTCCATTCATATAAGATGTCCTCAAGATGATTGAACCAAGCACTTCCTCGAGTTGGTCTTGTCTTAGACTTTGCAAGTAATCTTAAAATATATTTGCATTGAAGCAAAATTTCAAGCTCACTGCAAGAGCGTGAAGCACATTTTTTTACTTATATGATGCAATCATGAGAATTTAAGCTCCAAGATTACACTAGATAAATTGTGGATCCTATTACTACAAGAAAATCAAGAGAAAAATAAAGACATGCAAGAAAACTAACTAAGATAGAAGGTAATGCAAAAGAAATATGGTCCATCACCCTCCAAGCTTGAAATTGACCATGTCTTAATAGATAAAATCCAATTAAAAGGTGGAATGGTGGTACCTAAAACTCAAAATGGTAGTGGCAGATTGAATGTTCCTTACAACATTTGTAGATTAGGTGATAAAATGTGTCAGATAATTGTGGAGGTTGGGTTGGTATTTTAGGGGGATGATGGTAGCTAGAAAAGTTACCCTAGATCCAATAGAGACCATAGAGCGGCTACTAGTGGTACTCAATGTGCTACATACAAGTATGGATGTTCTCCTAGTTAATCGGGAGAAGACGCTCATTATTGTAAATGGCTTGCTATTGTTGAAGCAATTCTTCCTAAACACCCCATATCTGAGTCAGAGTGACTAATTGTTGTTGCTTCCCTTTCCGTATAGACTACAACTGCTCGTGCATGCCCACCATGGAGAATAAATCTTCTGGTTGTGAAGGTGTTGGAGTTGTGGAGCTCGAAGTTGTGTATTATAAGAGGATGTGGTACATATGTTGGTGTGGTGTGTAAGACATGGATGTCTTCCCTTGTTCCTTTTCCTATTCCTCTTCTTCCTCCTCATATGGTGTTTCAATGTGCTCCCCTTCTGGTATGGCCTCTGCATCCTCTACTGGCCACCTAAGATGGCACACTCCATGTAGAGTGGAGATGGGGTTAGAAAGAACCCTCTCCTTCAGCTAATTGTCTATGGTGTGGCATGCATACACCATGCCTTGGTACTTGGAGATGACATGAGCCAACTTGAAGTGATTGAAATCAAGAGAAGATGACACCTTGAGGGTGTTGTCCTTGGAGAGGTCAAGGCGGAGATGCATTTCTAGTGGTGTGAGAAACTACCCGAAGTGGATGGGGTGCTTCCCTGAGTCGGCTTTTTCATGGCCATCATTTGGAGAAGGACAAACAAGACAAGACTGATTGTCTCCCTTCCTAAGGTTAAGAAGTACCTTAGCACATATAGGTCCCCATGTTGGACCTTCCCTACCCTTGTGTCAACCTAGAAAAGATTATGTTCGTAAGGTAGTGATGGAAGATGTGAGCGAACGGCTGCTCTATATCCATGATGATGGACTAATGCAAAGTTGATGACATATCCATGTGGTAGCAATGTCATCTATCTCCATGACATGCTAAAGTGAAAGTCTCCTGGGTTGAAACACACCTCACCATGGACCAGTCATAGATTGCATTGAACTCTTGTAATGTGAGGTAGTGCTCAATGTGTATAATCAAAAACTTCTCCCAACTGACTTCTCATCCTCCCCCTATTCGTGGATGCAAAAAACCTCCAGTGTGGAAAGGAACTCGTAGATGAGCTCATGATAGGTGGGCCAACCACCAAAAAATGGGTGATCAACCACCATGACCTCCCCGGTGCATATGCCCTAGAGGTTTTGGGTGAAGCCTACTTCTACGAGGAAGGCGCGGTCCCCATACCAAGTTAGTATGAGCTCCCTCTTTTATTGTGTGGCATAGAACTTCTTCTATTATTTGTTTGGGAAGGCCACTCTTGTTGTCTTGGGTACAATTGGTCAGATACAATAGTGGTGCACGGAGCTTGTCGTTGGGTTGTCATCACTTAGAAAAGAGAATATGGGGAAGAAGAAAAGAGCTCAATGATGATTTTGAATGCTAATAGGCTTGTGCAATCTTATGAGATCTGCTTGTGACTTGTGAGTAAGAGGGGAATGCATGGGTGACTTATGATCACTCCTTGCATCCCCTTTTGTAGTTGAAGGTGGATCTTCCCACACATTATTGGTACTACTGGTGGTTGATGTCAATGGTACCAACTCTTTGCTATATGTGGATGTTTTGGTGCTAGCCATTGATATTGATTGTTTTAGTCTGTCAATATACCGACCCGCATATATGCCTATGTCAGTGGCACCAATGGAATTCGGTGGTACTGAATCCTCAATTTTTCATGTGGATCAGTTCCACCCACCGTTGGATGTGAAGATCTTAATAGTTGATGTCAGTGGCATGGATCTGGTCTTTGGTGTCTATGCCACGGATGGGTCTGTCATTGTATCAAGCTAACATTTGGCTTCCTCTGACCTCTCTATCTGTGCCACTGATTGATTTTTTTGGTGCTATCAAGGCTTTGATTTCCTATAGCATCAGGGGCATTAATTGAAAATGTCGGTGCCACAAAAATCTATGTCAGTGGTACCACGTTGAAATGTCATTTGTCTTCCTTAAGCTTAATGTGTTAGTACCATTGAGAAGCCTCTCAATGGTATTGATAGTAGTTTTCTATAGCTCTATTATTTCTTCTCAAAAGGTGTTTGTGTTACTGATGGTGGCATTAGTTCTACCGAGCTAAATTACTCTCACACAATCTTTAACTAATAAATATTCGATGTCACTGACATGCCCGTCGATAGTACTGAAATTTTCAAATTTACCTATGGATTCTATGATGATGGGTTAGTGCCATCGAAAGTGGAATCAATGGCACCGACATCATGAATATATGCACATCACACAAAATGCATCAAGGCACCTTTTTTCTTTGCATCAAAATAGATAACTAGTTAAAAAAGTTTGAACTATAAAAAAGAGATAACTAAACAAAAAAGTAAATGACAGAAATTAAAGTGGGTTGCCTCCCATGAGTGCTCTTGTTTAATGTCATAGGCTCAACAAGATGCTTACCTTCAGCTTGGGTTGTCTTGGGATGGTGGTGAAGAATCATTTGGCAATCTGAACTCCATTTTGTCATCATCTATTTTGAGTGTCAAGAATCCTCTATCTGTGGCAATTATCACATGTATCATGCCTTGGAATGACATTCCTAATAACATATCAGATCCTCACATATCTTCTATGTCCATGGCCAAAAAGTCAACATGATAGAGAATTTTTTCAATTTTAACTAAGACATACTCACATATCCCATAGGGCCTCACAATAGAGCCAACTTAATTGTCATATAAGTCTCTATGGAATTCTTCAATCCCTCATTCTAAAAGGTGGAGAGAGGCATAATATTTATGCTAACCCCAGAGTCACATAGTGCTTATTTGAAATGTTTTCTACCTATAGAACAAGGGATGTAGAAACATACTAGGTCCTCCTTTATCACTAGTCTTCTCTAGATAAAAGCACTGACTACATCATCAGCATGCACGACTATATCTTTTAGCCATATTTTCTTGTTGATGATATCCTTCAAGATTTTTCTATATGCGGGGATATATTATATTGCCTCCACAAGTAGGATGTTGATGTAGAGCATCAAAAGATGTCTAGAAATTTCTTGAATTGTTTGTCCTTCTTTATTGACTTTAGACTATTCAAGAATGGCACATGTGGCTTCTATGTGCATCTGTGTGGAGGAATGTATGATAGATTAGGGATATCCTCCCCTAAGCTCACATCAATGCCACCCCCTAGGAGGGAATCTGGGAAATCTTGTGTGGATAGAGTGACATGTGTTGCTCCTTCTCGATTGTAGGTGCCTTCTTTGTTACTGTGACTGCTCCAGTACAGAGTAGAACCTTTACATGTTTGTCCACATGGGCACCTCCTCTGGAACTAAGAGAGTGGACATGGCATTGGTGAAACCTTGAAGTTCCTTGTCTTGCAAAGTCGGTGTAGATGGAGTGCCCTTGTCACTTTTCATAGACATTGTATTGATAGAGGTGCATATGTGTAAAATAATTCATAGGTGTTCTACATTCAGTCTTCCATACATGTTGTTGGGACAAGGAACTCATGGCACATAAATACATTTGGGATTTGAAGTATGCTGATTTGATGTCTCCCCATTACCACGCTTTGTCTCCTTGGAAATAGAGACATAGTTTACTTGATGATGTTGGTGGTTTGTCTCTGTGTTCCTAGGAAATCCATGTTGAGTGGGCCTCTTCAGCGCTGCCACCTCCACTACTAGTTGTGAAATTTTATTTTCCATGTTGTGAATTTGAGCCCCATGATTTTGCATCTCCCTTTAGTATATGTCCAAGAAATCCTCATTCTGACTCATGAGTTTGCCAAGCATGTCTTCAATCATGTCCATCTTACCTATCATGTTGATATTGTTGTTTGGGATGTTGTGCATGTCATGGGTCCTTCTAAAAATTGTTATGATCCTTCCAAGAAAAATTTTGATCTCTCCAACACAAATATTCATTGTTACCCTATTGCTTTGTTGTTGCAAGTACATACATTCTTCCTCTTCACCTCCAGATGTTGATCAATCTTCCTTGTGAGTTGTGCCATCTGAGCCTTCAGCTCTACAGCTTCACATGATTTCAATGCACATCCACCCGATGATAGTACTTCACGCTCCTCTCCCCATGATTAACTCTTGGACATGTTCTTTAGTATCTTGTGACATCTTGTCCCCTTGTTTTAGGAAGAATCATGTCCCAGCACTATCAAGGGTAGTCCTTTCCCCATTTATGCAATTCATAGTAAAATGTTTTCTCTTGACCATACAAATAAATCTATCACATGGGACTTTCTGAGCATGTTCTGGAATCTTTCCCATGCCTCAAAGTAGGATTCATTAGTATGATGTTTGACGTTATAGATTTTTTTCCACAAACTCATCCCATGTCTTTATTGACTCTGGAGGTAAGGAACCACGCCTTTCCCTTATCTGACAAAGAGTATGAAAACAATTTCAAGTAAATCACAATGGTTGGGACCCTGTCAAGTTTAACCATGTTATAGATCTCCACAAAGATGTTGATGTGCACCATCGGGTCCTCCATGATGTTTCCATGAAATGTTTGTGACTTGATTACTGCCACTAGTACTGGATCAATTTTATAACTTCCAACATTCACTGCATGGCGTTTGATTTGCCCTAGTTGAGCTATAGATGATGACATCTTTATCTTCTCCCAAATTGTGTGTTCCTCATGCACGTCTTCCACATGACCATCACCATTTTGTGCCATGTATGCCACATGTTCTTACTCAACATATGGTATAGGATTTTAGATGAGCTTCTCAAATGAAGCCCCTAACTCGAGTGCCTCTCCCAAGATCTCTTATCGATCTACACATGATGCATTGGAAGCTTTGTAGGCCATAGTCGTGGTGTGAACCATGCACTAGTACCTACAAATGCAAAAAGAATTGTGAGAATGCAAAATGCTAGGAATCTGGTAAAATAAGATTTAATCATAGTTTCTGCTGTAATTAATAATAAAGATTAAAAGAAAAACGGCATAGAGTGGCAGATCATAACACTCATGGTACTGGTGTTGTCATTTCTTTGGCAATGGCACAAAAAACTTGATATGCATGAACTGCGCGTGCAAAGCACAAGTGTACGTGTGATGTAATGCATGACTATGAGCCTCAAGTGTCAAAATCAGGGAAACATTCACTAGAGACTACTACTTACTGAAATCAAATTAGATAGACCTAGAAAAGAGTTGGTATGTTGTTTAATTAACTAAGAACTGAGATTTAAACCAAATTTAAGATGTTTGTTCTTGGAAATGGATGGATTCTTTAGGACTTGTGGTTTCACCATGATATACATTACATGTGATTCCTTTTTATTAATAATCATTCACCCTTTACTGAACTCTAAAGACCAAAGCAAGCATTACTTGCTCCCGTAGTATAATGCGCTACCTAAACTAAAATAAACCCCATTCCTATAGCAGTTTAGGAATTAGTTCAGTTGTAAGATCGCAATCTGTAGGTTATTCTTTCATAGTGGTAAACTTTCTCCCAAAGAGTGGTATATGCTATGTGAATGTGTAACTTTTCTGACTTTGAATCCCTCTCACAAAGCGACTAGTGGTTTATTATGTTGATTATGGTGATCATCATAAAAAAAATAAAGAGAATATAGATTCATGCGTAGGATAGGAAACAAATTATTAACTTAAAGAGTTCAAATACAATGCAATGATGGGCTAGTCCTGGGTCCTAAAAAATAAGAAGTTTAGCCATGTATAACTTTTAAATCATAAAGTAAGAGGAAGAAGAGGAAAATAGGATAAACATCGAAAAGCCAATATAAAAACCCTTAGAGAAGCCATCTCAGAAATCCACTTTGATGAACACTCTGATTTGCAACTTTCTAGCTACAAAACCATCTTCTAGAAGTGACCTGAGCGTTGGTAGGTGGCTATCTTCTTTGTCTCCTATTTCTTGGTTCTACATTATGCAATAAAGTGATAATCCATATGTGACCTCACTCCTTAGGTCATAAAGGAGGCTTTTTCCCTAATTAAGTCATGGTCATTGGATCTGACTTTATTTCAAATATATTTTAATCACACGGTGTCAATACCACTGATAGGGTGTCGGTGGTACCGAGTGGTCAGCCAACTTGCATATCCTTGAATTATGTCGGTATCAATGATATGAGTGTCAGTAGCACTGAGTTGTTTTTCATAGAGGTTTGGATGTTGAAGTTGGTACCACCTACATGTGAGTCAATGGCATTGAGATAATCAATCTCGAGTTTCTATGCTCCCAAGATCGTGAGTTGGTAGCACGGACCACTAGATTCAATCGCAACAACACCTCTCTTGGAAACACTGAGTATCATCTTGGTACACTGAGTCTGTCCTCCTTTATTGTTGGAGATTGTAATGTGTCAATACCACTAACACATGTACCGATAGCACCCAGCTATATGTTTAGTGCTCAATCGCCTAAAAAGAAGAAAAACACAACAAAAGTTTGAGATATGGATCATAAATTAACATGATTTGGGAAAAAATATTGAATACTTGATGCAACTGTGATTCAGATGGTCGTAATGGAAGATAATGCATAAACATATCTCAAAGTGAACATAAATGCAAAATAAGACCTGAAAATATCCTATGATAAGCGATCGAAAACCAATGCATCACATGATCAAGTTACATAAGAATATAGATGGTTAAGTTGTATTTCACTACGTCATATGAAAAACTTGTCTTAACATTCATGTTTAGAAATAAAAATATGTATAGATATTACTAGTTATGAAATTTCTTATGATATAAGTAGTATGTGTATGAAACAATCGATCTACCTAAAGTAGCGTAAGACTTCAAAACTACCAAATAAATTACTTCCGTTACATTTTTTCAACATCTCACTACAACATCATATAAAATCAAATGACTAATAGTACATAATTATTTCATATTTTTAGTTATCAAGACTATGAGTTATTCAGTTTGGTCATAGTATGTTCCATCTTTCCTTGACCTTAGTTCATCTTTCCTTTATTTTGGTTTCATCAATTATGTTACATTACAACCAAATCCAGATTGGACTTATGCACGATCCTATTACTTTCATAAGGTCACATTTAAATTTATAAAATGAAAGAGTGTGATTAAATTATAATGTTGTCATAAAATTTCACTCACAGTGATAAGGATGTGCTATAAGTTCACATATATCCCATATTTTATGGTGGTGAATATTGGGTTTGTAAGAAATAATAGCATATATGTGTAGTGAGACTTAGAAGGACCATCATGGTTGTCAAAATATGATATGCAAATAATTATGGCTGCCTATGTAAGTATTATAGTACATATTTTTTTTCAATAGTATTATAGTACTTAGCATGTATAAAGTACACTAATAAGTGAATGTTATTTACTATATAGATAAACTGCATCATAAACTAAACAAAGTTTTGTCTATTGGAAGGTGGTTTGTAGTGAGACTCCTTAACTATTCATCTTTGGTTCAACTCATGTTATTAGAAAGTTTTTTTCATCGTGTTTTATTGCATACTTAAGATACATTCATTGAATATAATAAATAATATATAGGAACCTCTAAAGATCTGGAAGAAGAATTTTATAAATCATAATAAGTTCTAAATGAACCTATACCCAAAAAATGTTATATTATAAAAAAAATATTTCTATTTAAATGTAAGGATATATTTGTATGACTTAGTTTAAAAGTCAATAAGTGAAGTACCAAGTGGGTAATATGTTATGTTACTTATTGTAGAGAATAATGAAACACTTCATTATCTTTTCATTTGAATTGCAATTTAATACAACTTGTGACATATCCCATTATTAGAAACTATGTGGGTATATTTTCTTTGTGTATATATCTATTTTATCATAAAAAAGTTTTCACATTATTTCTAAACTATATATTTTTGATCTGAATGTCTATTTTATAATTCAATATAACAATAGCAACCATTAGTACATCTCTAATAGTCTATTTTATAGATCAATATAGCAATATCAACCATTAGTACATCTCTAATAATGCAATATAATTGTTTATACATTTGTCAAACATACTAGATTCAAAATAATGAACACCTACCTATTACATCCAACATGCATTGCTACCTACTTAAACACTAACACCAAATCAGAGTTATATAGTTTAAATATTTGAAACTACAATAGTCAAACACAGACCTTTCAAAAACAAATAATTTATAAAATTATGGCAAATTAAGTAGGTATAGGGTAAAATATTTTCTTTTCCATTGTTAGTGTCACTATTTGTAATCTTCTAGTTAGTAGCCAGACATTAAATATTAAAATTTTGAAGATGTCATACTTTTTACCCAACATTACATTTTTCATCACATGATTTTTTAACTATTAAATTAATAGATCTATACATTAAATTGATGCCTTTTGATTCAAGTAAATAATAAATGATCAACTGGTTAAAACATATGTATCTTATTATTTATAATTTCTTTTTGATCAATTTCTTCATGTATGAGAAAATAAAATTATTTACATAGTTTAGAATTATCTTTCTAAATTTTTCTTTTTTCAGTTCAAAATTTTAAAGTGCAATTTAAATTTCATGCTCATAATTTTTAGTTCACATAATTGTAGGAAACAATGGTCTAAAGGTCTTAAAATCTTTACAATCATGTGAAGCTTCTTATACAACTTTTTTAAAACTAAATTAAGTAGTTGCAAAATTTGATAATATGTATTATTTTGCATGTACATATATATGTATATCAATATTTCTTATACTATTTTATACAAACAAATATCTATATGTACATTTATCGCTTTAACTATTTTTCATTTGTAATAATGTAGAAAAGAGAGATGTTATATAACATTATAATATAGCATAATATGTATCACTTTAGCTTCAACCATACTAGGGTTTTTTTATATAAAATGTCGCATATTGTTTGGTCATGAACTTCAACATATAAAGACTTATCATGCATCAAACAAAAACCCAATACAATTTTAGTTGCATTTTCTAGTAAGTCTCTATAGATGATTTAGCCCCCCAACTGATGAAATTCTAGCTCACCTCTGCCTGCAATGTATACCTTAATTTTTTCCAATTTACAAAGTGGTATGTGAGGTACTTTTGTTATATTAAATAAGGCCATTTGGGGGGGTTGTGTATTTTTTATGCCCTTTTGTTCATTTTTGCACCAATGACATGTTGCTAGCTGCTATTTCTATAGTTTAATGTAGAGGAAGTTGAATGAGTTGAACATTGTGGTTGAGATTACAAAAATCGGCGGTAAGAGGACATGCTTAATATTGCAAGGATGACCATGTACCTTTGGAAGCCACACTCTCTGACTCTTCATTGATTGCTCTCCTCTCTCTAGCAATTAAGTTTCTACCTTCATGCAACTCTTCCTCCCTTCTCCATGACTTCAACCTCATAGTCTCACCATTTAGTTTCCCCATTCTACAAGCCATGCAAGGAACCAACTTCAGCCATGAGCAGATTACCCACATGTGTCGCATGAATATCTACGATTTCAAACGGTATTAACTATTCTAGAAGAACCAATAGTAAATATTCACTAATATACATAAAAGCGTACTTATGTAACATGTCATCTATATAATTTACTAGTAACTAAATAGTCTCTTATATTATCCATGGGTATACATACATACACACACATTTATATATATATTATTTTCTTATAAATAAATACAACTTTATGATGGTATGGAACATGCAACTTATATGATCCAGAATGAGTTTATTATTATAAATTTCACTTCCAAATTTCTTGAATAAAGTTACTTCTTGATATCACCTTAGAAAAATCTACTTGAGAAAATTATAATAGTCTAACAAATATTTTTCTATAATAGAATAAATATGTTTTCTTTGTTTGTTTACTATCTCCTTTGTCATCTAATAGAAGTGACATGGATTCTTGACAAATTTTCCAACATTAATCAATGCATATATAAGTGGAAGATTGTTACATGTTGTTCATTACATGATAGTTTTACATGTTGATTATCTTTCTTTTTTGTCATATCTTAGTAATTTTCTAGAATGCGGAATTCTGTTTATCCATTCCCCCAATAATAATCTCTTGCATGCTAGATCATATAAACAAAATATTTTTCATACTATAAGGTCATTTTCATGTTATAAGTACAGTTTAAAACATGTAAAATATTTTTTCAGAATCCTATATTGTGTTGTCATGAGGGAATATAAATGTTTGAGACAAATCACTATCATGATGGATATATAAGTATAAAAAATCTCATCAAATACAAAATGAAGCTCATATTTTGTCATGTAAACAAATCTAATGTGAAGATATATTACCTTCATGTTTGCCTTTCAATTAAAATATTCATTCAATCTAATCCTATAGACAAGATCTTCTTGTCTTGAGTTCATATGCTTATTTTCCATCTATAGTTGTGACAAAATAGTTCAAAAGCTTTCTCGTGTTAATATATGTGTATATAAGAGGAAGACAATAAAATATTATTCGTTTCAAAAATTCACTACATATGTCAAAATTAACATTCTTCTCTTTATCTTGTTTAAACATTTTTTTACACAACTTTATCATTGCATGGTTAAGTTCCATGTGGTCGATAATCTTGTATCACCTTTAGTAGTGTTGGATGTAGAATAACTATTCCTTCTTCTTTGGTTAATGGAATCAAATACTACACTAAGCATGATTTATGCTTTTAATCTTTAATTGTGTTGTCTTTCAAATGTCTTTGACATGATGTTTATTAGTCTCAAATGATTTTATTCATGTAACATCGCCCCATGGTCATGGCTCTAGTAGAGTTTTAGGAATGATAAGTGGTCCACATACCACCATTAGTCTCTGTTGTATGATTTGTCCTCATTCACTCACAACTTGGGTTCAACTTTCTGGCATGTCATCCATCCTAGTACTACTCTAAGATGAGCACACATAATTGTGGAGTATGCAATGATGACTACCTGAAAAGAAGGTTCACCTTAGTGATATAGGTAGTCCAATAATTCCTTTGAAGATCATTTTATGTGAGGGTTCAAACTCTAGGATGTTACAATATGATTGCTCACTAAGATCAACTCAAGATGTACATGATTGAGTTGAACTGTGCATTTCTTCTATGAATTTTTTTGTTGGATTTGAGTAAAGGTATAGGAATGAATGCTAGATGATTTTGAGTAGACACTAAGAAGCATTCAACAACACTATTGAAGGAGAGGTCGACGTTCATCATGACATCGAGTTATTTATTGCAATATAAATATGGCCATGTTATTGAGTTCCTTTTTATTAGTGTACCAACCATGGAAGTGGAAGTTCTATAAAAATTATAACAAGGCCTGAAAAAATATTATGTTCACCTTTTTCTATGGAATTTTGTAAGAAAGAATGTAGGCATCGATAGATGCATAGTAAATGATATTATTCATAAATAATGAGTAGAACCAGTTGTTTTGGTTTGGACTTTTATGTGGGTGACAAAGACAAAATATCCTTATTGTAAAGGGTTTTGGTTTTTCTATTGTGGACTATTGTGTAAGCAAATGACCATTGATGTACACAATCATATCATATTTACATACCATTTTAGTTACACATTTCACATTTAATTTAACCATATTTCTACTCTGATTTCATGCTAGAATGTTTGTTTCCTATTGATCTTACTTGTGACATTGTTTGAATTATAGGTAGCCCATATTCCACTCATATTGGATGAAAAATGCCCAAAATCTAATCTATTTGGCATTTCCAAAGTATCCCTGATTTCTGGAGTTCATTATTCAATAGTCAGTAAGTCGCATGGCGTGTGGAACGTTCCACACAACATGTGAATCTCAAACAGAAAACTCCTTAGTTGGGCCAAGATACAATGTGTTGTTCCGCTACATGATGTGGCTCGAAAATATCAGAATTTGCCAAAAAGTCTTCCTTACGTTGTGTGGTTACTCCACACGGTGTGTCACTTGCGATTATGGCCTGACCCAAGTGGGAACTGAATCTCACACAGCGTGTTGAGGCATATTTTCTAAACAGTTTTAGAAACAAATGCTCATTTTCATGATACATAACAAATTACACCCCTTAGGAACTGGATCACGTATCATTTGGAGTGCTTTGAGACCAGAGACAAGGTTGGAGCTGTGGAGTGGTGATTTTTTAGAGGAAGCTAGTGTTGCTCGAGAGAGAACCCATTCTTGACTCCATTACCCTTCCTCATTCCATTCTGAAGTTATAGAGAGGAAGTTGATGAAGAAAGGAGAGGTTATAGAGATGAATCTCCATCCTTTGGCTGGAGATTTTCATTTTTTCATCACTCCTACATATTTTTTGTTAATCCTCTCTCTCTCTCTCTACTCATGTTTCATTCAATGACTTACCATTTGGGTGTATATTTCCTCACCATGAGTGAGTAAACTCCTTTTCTTGGGCATGGAAGAGTACATCCCATGTCATGACTCATGTGAACTCAAATTTTATGTTTGGTATTAGTTAATATTCTATTTCAAAATGAGCTATAGTGTTTATCTTATTGTATGCATTGTGAGAACCCACTACACTAAATGTTATTACTCAAAACATAAAACACAATCAATCACCAATTAACTACATACCCAAAAATATGGGTAAATTAAAACTGATTTCAATATCAGCACCCACTCAGAAACATCTGCATAAGAGCCCAACATCTTTCTTATATTCATACTATGCCAAAATTTGATACAAATGGTTCACCTTAGCTACAATATATATACACATGAGAACAATATTTGTATATGCCACACAACAAACATTAACATGCTAAAAAAATTCTGATTCATTTGAAACACCATATACAAACTTTTCCTGCCCAGACCTGAGAGTACAGGGATGACTCTAGGACACACTAGACATCTAATCAACTTTCTCAAAGATGAATTACTATAGCTCCTCTTTACTACCACATGTTTGTTTTCATCACTTCTGATTACCTAAAAAATGCGGCAAACCACAAGGGTGAGACCCATGTCCCAGCAAGAGATATAACCTCCAATAATGTTTATTGATTCCAACATTTTTAGTTAATAAGATAGTTTAAGCAGTTTAATAATATATAACAAATAAGCTCAACAGCACTAATGATTAACAAAATACATAAAGGAGCACATAATAACTATCTTCATAGCCAAACTATTCTCATATCCCTATTAACAGTCTAAGGAGTCTAGCAGCATGAGCATCTGTAACATCATGAATAAATCTAGTATCATATGCATAGCTAACAACATCAGCATGTCTAACAGGTTGAACATATCAACATCATAAGAAGAGATAACAACATAAGCACAACTATATGGATAAGCATAATTAGCAATATATGCATCTCTAGTTACAAAGGCATGGCTAGCATGTTAAACATAACTAACAACATGAGATAGTTAGCATCATGATTAGAATCAGCAGTAGCAGTATAGTTATCAACACAAGCATAGTTATTGTATGTATGCATCTAGAATCTTAAGCATATCTACAACCTAAATGTATCTACTATCTCTTAATTTCACTAAGCATCATCTTTATGTAAAGATAACAAACAAGGGTTATCATCCAATGTGAAACATCGTGTATAACACTAAAAAAATATGCTACACAGCTGTATTACATCTTTTATTATGCCCTGGGGAGTTTGGCTTGTACCACTCAAACTCCAATTGACCCCCATTTGGACGCAATCAGTTCCATATAGGATCTAGGAAGAGCTGGACTCCAAGATCTTCTCCATACTCGGTCAGTACGAGTTTGCACCGTAGTGACATATAGTCAAACTATAAAACAGTAGCATATAGTCCTGTAACTAGCCCACCTTGGTACAGGTCACGGTGCTATTATCTTGGGTATTCGAACCCAATCACTGAGGTACAACTGCAGTTGTCCTCTAATCACATCATGTTATAATCCCTTAGACCCGACCAAAGTCATTCTCAAAAAATGGGCTAGGTATGAATGCAGCCATCCTCCTGAAACACTTGGTGTCAGGATGACAAGCACCCCACATACTCAATAGTATGCACTATGAGTTTCCCTTAGAAATACTCATTTTACCATCCAGCAAGTTCTGACACTGAAGATGGTTCTATGGCACATGTCACTACATGATTAGAGTTTCACTTGATTAGTTATCTCCAATTGGGTGAATTAAGGCAGCATCAAACAAGTGGACATACAAACCCTAATTCAATTATAGAAATTATATAATTATCACAACTTCAAAAGATATAAAACGTGTGAAATATAATTTCTCATCTCATCATCACATGGTATTATTCACTTGCCATTCATGAGACTACACTAGTCATCATACTATCACAAGACATAAATCATTTTCCTTTATTACATCAACATGCAAGGAATCTAGATATGATTAACCCTCATCGTATTCCTAATGCACATGTTTAGCATAAGAAAGTATCAACCATGTGGCTATGATAACCATCAATTAATACATTAAGGTTATGATCATATTAAGGAGTTTATTTCACCATCATGCCATCATATAAGAAGGTTAAACATGAATACTCATCTTTATCTATTTGCATTAGAGTTAGGTTCAACATGATAGATTATATTAATGTTACTAATCAGCACTCATACCCAAACCCTAACTCACGGCATCCCCGTTAGATCATGGATGCATAAGGTGAAGCATCACCATCACATTCCATAGTATTCTCAAATATGAAGCCACACATAAATCAAGGTGTAACCATCGGTTTATAGCATACTAGGGTTTCAAAAACAATAAGAGAGTACTCCATTATTGTATTAGCCATTCAAGGACTATTCATACCCAATTCCCATTATTTAGTTATATTAAAGCTAGTTATAACAAGTTATACCTCATTAGGGTTACCCATTAATTCATTATGGTGATTATAAATCATAATCATAAGAGGGAAAGGGTAAGACTATAAGTTTAAGGCATGAACCATCAAATTATCATCATTAGAAACATAACATTACACTACACGCTTCACCCAAAACAATGGGAATATTGAGGCATCAACTTCTAACCATTAAATGTTGAAAAGGTAAAGTCATTGGTTGTTTACATAAGTAAACATCTTGATCAAACCACCTATGAAGTCATTGAGTTGTGCTCTAGAAAGAGTCACCATCTAACCCTAGACATCCCTTGATTAACAGCATATAAAGTGCCATTGAGAGTAGGGTAAAACCCACAAGCGATTGTTTATTTATAATAGGTCATCATTAATTAACTTATTAAGTTGATCTCATAAAGGAAACAAATTAAATCACTTTATTAGGACCAACATATTACATTTAGGCATCATTCCAATTTATTGGATGAAGAAACATTAGGTCTTAACCATTAGGTCAAGTTTATATATTAAAATCATCAATTGGAGTATTGGTCCGACCATTGCATCAAATGACCCAAGAAACCATTGGTTTAAGGCTTAATTGATGCTAAAAATACATGCTTAACTCACCATAGGTTGTGGAGACCTGATCCACCATCACTAGTGACCATTAAGTCACCGTAGGTTGTTAGATCAGTACTATATTTATTAATCACCATCAAATATCAAGCTAATGTCACCAATGATTGATAGCATCATTAGGGTACTTAGTTTTCGATCATTAAGCTTATAAGTAGGACAAAACATGACCTAAGGGGTGAACGTCAGTTGAAACTCTTAGTCACCACCATCAATTGTCATGAAAACAACACCATAGGGTTGTTGTAATGGTACCATCATCGGGTCTTGGGTTTATAGAAGAAATCAGCTTAAAACCCCAAAATTAACCATTGGTTGATAGGTTGTTAGCACCATAGGTTGTCAAACCAGCCTGATCTAAGTCATATTATACCTTAGGAATAACATACACATGATCACAAGTTCATCTAGAACTGAAATCAGAACATGGAATATTATGAAAATCAAAATCCAAGTCAAGCATAGCTTTTTAGTGCATGGATCATCATTTAAAAGCAAGAACATGACCTAGCAAGCTTATGGTAAGCAATAAACGCAGAGAAAGTTATAAAAATTGCCTCTAATTAGAATATAAATCCCAAATAGAAGAAAATACGAGCAGGTAAGGTAGAAAATCCAAGCATAAGTTGTGAACTAGTCCATCTAGCACCTTTCTTCATCAAATGAGCAAACCCTAAGCATAAGGAGCAAGAAAGGTAGGGTTTTAGTACTTTAGAGCAATTTCTATAATGGAAAATCAAGGTTCTAACCTGGAGGAATGTCTAAGGAAGGAGAAGAGCGAGATAAATGGAGAATAAAGGAAGAAAACAACTTGCCTTGGTCGAAATCCCTAGAAGATGACCTTGGAAACCCTAGGTAGGGCTAGATGGAGCTCTAGGAGACCTTCTCCAAAAAGAGGTTGGCTTCTACCTTAGAGCACTTGGTTCCACATAAAAACAGAGTGTATTCGTTTCTTTGGGTTATAGGAAATAGAAATCAAGCAAATTTTCATACTTGGGCAAGGAAGATGTAAATATAGCCCATGGATAAGGATGGAAACAATCATGAGGTGTAAAAGTAGCTTCCCCATGTGTCCATGACCTTAAACTATTAAGAATATACAAGAACACACACAAGAAGCTCACCCACCAATCCACATAGACCTGATTAGCTGTCCTTTTTCGAATTTCCAAGCCAATCAAATAATTCATTAGTTGATAGCTACTAAAGGTAGCTCATCCATGAAGGGGTAAATCCTAAAATATCCTTGGAGAAAACACCTTCAAACCAAGGTTTAACTAGGAGTCACATGGATAAAAAAGATCAAGAATGATAAAATAACATCTAATAAACATAATTCATGTGACAAATTGTAAATAAAACCCCTCAATTGGGTAAATTGTAGAAAAGTCCAAAATGTGCATAAAATTGCATAACTTGCACAAACAGTGTGCAAATTGGACCAAACTTGAAACTTAAGCTTGTATTATGATTAAAAAGCATATCACAAGGCTATATTAAGGTTATAAGAATATTGTTCAATACTTTAAGCAAGGATAGGGGTCTCACAACCATAAACCCCTAATAGGGATTTCGCCCCCGAAATCTAAGGTACACATAGATGGACACTTATTGTGCACCTCATCGTCAATCTTCCACATTGTTACGTTCATCACATGATGACGTCACATCTTTCTCATAGATGACATATTCTTCTCTTTCAATTCATGCATATCTTATCTTGGATCGGCACAAAAAACCCCCACATAAGAAGACATTTACAAAGATGGAACATAGAAACTTGTTGCGCCACCTGTCCAAATCTAATAGTAACTTTCAACTTTAAATTCTATATATCATCCTGAAATTATATCTATTGTATCAACACATTACTCAAAAGTCATACTCACTAGCGCTTAACAAACATAGAACATTATGTATCTCTTATCATATGTAACTTTACAAGGTTTCATCTATATGCTCCTTTAATGGTTGTTTTATTTAACAACTCAATCAACCATGTAGGCGTCCCCTAATTTTTAAGAAATGTGAGGAATATGTTTTTTACAGGATTCTCCAATCATCTCAATGGTGAACTGGCCATCTATTTGGTTGAAGAATCATACACTTGTATGTAACTGTTAACAAATATAACTTCCTGATTGACCTTGTTAGGGGTGGAGCAATGACATTGTCTTCATCTTATCAGGATTCACATAACATGCTTAATAGAGGTATCATAACTCCAAGAGGATACTTTAGTCAACCCTCAACTCATTCTTGCTAGACTTGTCACACATGAGTATAGTTGCTTCAACATTCTTAAGGTCTAGAAAAGATGTTAACCATGTTAATGACCATCTCTATAATATTTTGAGATGTCATCATTCAAAGCTTGATACAACTTGTAAGACATGACCGAAACACTCTGGTTCTCCTATTCATAAATTCTAATGGTACATTGGTTAGTCCAAAGGACATAAGCCCAAACTTACCATGTTCATGTAACTTGTGTCATCCCCTCTAACTCTTATCCATTGATATTCTAATCCTAAGTTTATCTTAAAGTAACACGGTAACACATGTTTTTTGATCAACAACCCATCTATCCTTGATATTGGTCTTGCCCAGCTATCACTAGACCATACACAACATTATATAATCACTTTTGTTTTTCCTTCCAAACAACATTAGAAGGTCATCATCAACTCTCTCTCTCTCTAAGGGAGAAGAATACTTGGAATGTTCATTTAATAAACATCTCCAACCTCCACATACTTCCCATACTATTGATACATCTTGGATACTAGGATTCATTACCTTGGTATCCACCTTATTCATTTGTCATTGTTCCCACTTATCTTCTCATTTTTACTTATTATAGGAGTTCTCTCCATCTTATGTTGATTTCATACCTTGATTCAATTTATAGGCATAGACTTATATGTCTTTTACTTTATTATCTTCTTGAATCACATATTCAAGAACTCCTCTTTTTCTTATTTGTATTCAAATTTAGATTTCATGGTGTTGTATATTTCTCTTATAGTTACCAACAAATCAAGTTTTGATAGACAATGATGTAATCATCATCTTCTTTGGAGGTAATATTGAGTTATCTGCACCATGATTTCTGATTCTTTATGCTCTTTAGATTGTTTCAAAATGACTACTTGATCAGAGTAATAAAAAAGATAACAATCTAAGAGTTCCATACTTACCTTTTCTTCAATAATTGAATATCTGGCCAGGGCACCCAAGTATTGAGATTAGGCAGTATGCACCATGTTTTTATGTCATATTCCTTACTTAAACATCATTCTAATCATAAGTCCTAGTGTCCCTATAGACTCAGTGAACCTAAAGCTCTGATACCAACATGTGAGAACTTGTTACACTAAACGAGATTACTCAAAATATAAAACACAATCAATCACCAATTAACCACATACCCAAAAATATGGGTAAAGTAAAATCAATTTCAACGTCAGCACCCTCTTAGAAACATTTGCATAAGAGCACAACATCTTTTTTATATCCATACAATGCCAATAATTTGATACAAATTGTTCTATCACCTTAACTACAACATATATGCACAGGAGAACAATATTTGTATATGCCACACAACAAACATTAACATGCTAACAAAATTTTGATTCGTTTGAAACACCATATACAAACTTTTCCTACCCAGACCTGAGAGTACAGGGATGACTCTAGGACACACTAGACATCTAATCAACTTTCTCAAAGATTCATTACTATAGCTCCTCTTTGCTGCCACATGTTTGTTCTTGTCACTTCTGATTACCTAAAAAAATGTGGTGAACCACAAGGGTGAGACCCATGTCCCAGTAAGAGATATAACCTCCAACAACGTTTATTGATTCCAACATTTCTAGGTAATGAGATAGTTTAAGTAGTTTATCATATATAACAAATAAGCTCAACAGCACTGATGATTAACAAAATACATAAAGGAGCAGATAATAATTATCTTCATTAGCCAGACTATTCACATATCCCTATTGACAGTAAAAGGAGTCTAGCAGCATGAGCATCTCTAGCGTCATGAATAAATCTAGTATCATATGAATAGCTAACAACATCAGCATGTCTAACAGGTTGAACATACCAACATCATAAGAAGATCTAACAACATAAGCACAACTATCTAGATAAGCATGATTAGTAGTATATGCATCTCTAGTTACAAAGACATAGCTAGCATGCTAAACATAACTAGAAACATGAGATAGCTAGAATCATGATTATAATCATCCATAGCAGTATAGTTATCAACACAAGCATAGCTATTGTATGTACACATCTACAATCTTAAGAATATCCACAACCTAAATATATATACTATCTCTTAATTGCACTAAGCATCATCTTTAAGTAAAGATAACAAATAAGGGTAATCATCCAATGTGAAATGTCGTGCATAACCCTAAACAAATATGCTACACAGTTGTATTACATCTTTTATTACACCCTGTGGAGTTTGATTCGTACCACTCAAACTCCAACTGACCCCCGCTTGGTCGCAATCAGTTCCATATAGGATCTAGGAATAGTTGGACTCCAAGATCTTCTCCATACTCGGTCAGTACGAGTCTGCACCGCAGTGACATATAGTCAAACTACAAAATGCAACATATAGTCTTGTAACTAGTCCACCTTGGTACAGGTCATGGAACTAGAATCTAGGGTATTCAAACCCAATCACTGAGGTACAACCGTAGTTGTCCTCTAATCACAACATGTGATAATCACTGTGAACTGACCAAAGTCATTCTCAAAAAGTATCTAGGTGTGACCACAACCATCCTCCCAAAACACTTTATGTCAGGATGACAAGCACCCCGCATACTCAATATTATGCACTCCAAGTTTCCCTTAGGAATACTCATTTCACCATCCAGCAAGTTCTGACACTGGAGATGGTTCTATGGCACAGGGCACTACATGATTAAAGTTTCACTTGATTAGTTATATCCAATTGGGTGAATTAAGGCAGCATCAAACAAGTAGACATACAAACCCTAATTCACTTCTAGCAATCATATAAGTATCACAACTTCAAAAGATATAAAATGTGTGAAATATAATTTATGATCTCATCATCACTTGCTATTATTCACTTGTCATTCATGAGACTACATTAGTCATCATATTATCACAAGATATAAATCCTTTTCACATTATCACAGGGTATCAACCCTTATAAACGCAAGAGGATTACACCTCATTCAGGGCTCAACCATCCCCAAAGGTCATTAATACCATCATATTATTCCCTGTAAGATCATCATTATCATTCCATGCCTTATAGCAAGGCTCAACAACATCACTTACATATAATACACCAGATCAGCACAATATTGCATTAGTGAGCTAGGAGATATTCATAAACCATCATAGAAGGGTTATATTAGCATTAAGAATATTCCTTTATTACATCAACATGCAAGGAATTTAGATATGATTAACCCTCATCATATTTATAATGCACATGTTTAGCATAAGAAAGTATCAACCATGTCACAATGATAATCATCAATTAACACATTAAAGTTATGGTCATATTAAGGAGTTTATTTCACCATTATGCCATCATATAAGAAGGTTAAACATAAATACTCATCTTTATCTATTTGCATTAGAGTTAGGTTCAACAAGATAAATTATATCAATGTTACTAATCAGCACTCATACCCAAACCCTAACTCACGACATCCCCATTAGATCATGGATGCATAAGGTGAAGCATAACCATCACATTCCATAGTATTCTCAAGTATGAACCCACACATAAATCAAGGTGTAACCATCAGGTTATAGCCTACCAGGGTTTCAACAACAATAAGAGAGTACTCCATGATTGTATTAGTCATTCAAGGACTATTCATACCCAATTACCGTCAATTAGTTATATTAAAGCTAGGTATAACAAGCTATACCTCATTAGGGTTACCCATTAATTTATTATGGTGATTACAAATCATAATCATATGAGGGTAGTACTACAATTTTAAGGCATTGAACCATCAAATTCTCATCATTGTCATTATGACATTACACTACACGATTCACCCAAAATAATGGGAATATTGAGGCATCAACTTCTAACCATTAAATGTTGAAAAAGTAAAGCCATTGGTCATTTACATAAGTAAACATATTGAACAAACTATCTATGAAGTCATTGAGTTGTTCTCTACAAAGAGTCACCATCTAACCCTAGACATCCTGTGATTAACAGCATAAAAAGTTCCATTGAGAGTAGGGTAAAACCCACAAGCGATTGTTTATTTAAAATAGGTCATCTATAAATGAGCTTCTTAAGTTGATCTCATAAAGGAAACCATTTAAATCACTTTATTAGTACCAACATATTACATTTAGGCATCATTCCAATTTATTGATGAAGAAACATTAGATCTTCACCATTAGGTCAAGTTCATATATTAAAACCATCAATTGGAGTATAGGTCTAACCATTGCATCAAATGACCCAAGAAACCATTGGTTTAAGGCTTAATTGATGCTACAACTACATGCTTAACTCACCATAGGTTGTGGAGACCTGATCCACCATCACTAGTGACCATTAAGTCACCATAGGTCATTAGATCAGCACTATATTTATTAATCACCGTCGAATATCAAGTTAATGCCACAATTGATTGATATCATCATTAGGGTATTTAGTTGTTGATCATTAAGCTTATAATTAGGCCAAAACATGACCTAAGGGGTGAAAGTCAGTTGACAACCTTGGTCACCACCATCAATTGTCATGAAGACAACACCATAGGGTTTTTGCAATGGTACCATCATCGGGTCATGGGTTTATAGAAGAAATCAACTTAAAACCCTAAAATTGGCCATTGGTTGATAGCGCTTAGCACCATAGGTTGTCAAACCAACCTGATCCAGGTCATATTATACCTTAGTAATAATGTACGCATGATCATAGGCTTATCTAGAACTGAAGTCAGAACATGGAATATTATAAAAATTGAAATCCAAGTCAATCATAGCTTTTTAGTGCATGGATCATCATTTAAAAGCAAGAACATAAGCTAGCAAGCTTATGGTTAGAAATACACGTGGAGAAAGTTATAAAACATGCCTCTAATTAGAATATAAATCCCAAATAGAAGAAAACACGAGTAGGTAGGGTAGAAAATTGAAGCATAAGTTGTGAACTCGTCCATCTAGCACCTTTCTTCATCAAATGAGCAAACCCTAACCATAAGGAGCAAGAAAGGTAGGGTTTTAGTGCTTTAGAGCAATTTCTACCATGGAACAGTAAGGTTTCGGCCTGGAGGATGGTATAAGGAAGGAGAAGAGAAAAAGAAATGGAGTAGAAAGGAAGAAAACAACTTGCCTTGGTCAAAATCCCTAGAAGATGACCTTGGAAACCCTAGGTAGGGCTAGATGGAGATCTAGGAGACCTTCTTCTCCAAAAAGAGGTTGTTTTCTACCTTAGAGCACTTGGTTCCATAGAAAAACAGAGTGGAGTTGTTTCTCCAGGTTATAGGAAAGAGAAAGCAAGCAAAGTTTCGTACTTGGGCAAGGAAGAGGTAAATATAGCCCATGGATAAGGATGGAAGCAAGCATGAGGTGTAAAAGTAGCTTCCCCATGTGTCTGTGGCCTTGAACTATTAAGAATATAAAATCACACACACAAGAAGCTCCCCCACTGTCCATATAGACCTTCTTATCTCTCCTTTGTCGAATTTCTAAGTCAATCAAATAATTCATTAGTTGATAGCTACTAAAGGTAGCTCATCCATGAAGGGGTAAACCCTAAAATACCCTTGGAGAAAACACCTTCAAACCAAGGTTTAACCAGGAGCTCCATGGCTCAAAAAGATCAAGAATGATAACATAACATCTAGGAAACATAATTCATGTGACAAATGGCAAAGAAAACCTCTCAATTGGATAAATTGTAGAAAAGTCCAAAACGTGCATAAATTTGCATAACTTGCACAAACAGTGTCCAAATTGGACCAAACTTGAAACTTAAGCTTTTCTTATGATTACAAAGCATATAAAAAGGTTATATTAAGGTAATAAGAATATTTTTAAACACTTTAAGTAAGGTTAGGGGTCTCACATGCATGGTTGGCTATCATATTTACAATCTTTATGCTTCTATTATTTTCTAGAAAGAGATATTAAGAGGTAGGGAATAGTCATTTTGATAACATATCCTTGACCATGGGAATGGATAGGATTATTTTGAGGATTATAGGTCCTATTTTGAATTCATGTATATGTATGGGAATGTTATATAAGTTTAGAACTATCTTATATCATCAGGAGATGTATTTAGATGACAACAACCTACGCTTGTGAAGATTGACTAGTATAAATAGAATTTATGGTTCTTTATAGGGTTATGATGTGGAAGTGAAATCCAATATCTAAGATTCTCTCAATCTGAATTCAATCATTCTCTAAGTGATTAGTGTTTTGATTCTCTTTCTTTTATATTTGCAATTTATTTTGATCCAAAACCAACCTTTTATTATTGTCGATCTAGATTGTACAAAGTTAATAGTTTTGCATCAGCTAGACTGGCTCCATGTGGTTTGACCTTGACTAAAATTGATCATGTATACTTGTGGGTGATTGATGGGTTAAGACATTTAAATTGTTTAAAACTCACTTGCCTTTGGAAATCAACAAGTTTTTGGTGTTGTTTCTAGGTAGCTATGGTATTTTTAGTTAGAGTAGAAGTGATAATTAGTATTCAAGACTAGGTCATCATTTTTCATTATCCATTTTGTGATACCTCTTAGTTTTGTGTTTCTCACTTAATTATTACTTTTTATAGGTTGAATGCTTCATTATAAGAGGGGTTTTGAGATGTCCATTTCTTAGACTGAGAGATCAAATTACTTTTTGCAGTTGTAGGAGAGCAAAGAAAGATGACAACTCTTCAAATGTAGAGGAATCACAACCATCATTAGCCCATTAAACACCTTCACCACCACCCTCATCTGATCACCATCAAGAACCGAACATGGAAGATAACTACCCACTTAAGGAATTTCTAGTACATGCTGCCATCAACATTTGTGGAGCCATAAATCATCCAGCTATTAGTGATAATAATGTATCTATCCCACCATTGTGTAGATGATCTTGCATAACAGATTTGGAGGAACTCCTATGAGAGATCTGAATCTTCACATAACAGAATTTTTGTAGTATATGAACGCATTAAAGATAAATGGTGTCCATGTTTTTATTCTCATTCACTCCATGAGACGGAGCCAAGGTGTGGCTCTCTTCCTTGCCTAAGAGATATAATAAAAGTTGGGATGAGTTGTTGAATGCTTTCCTTGATAAGTACTTTCCTCCTAGAAAGACTGCTCAATTGAGGAGCCAACTCACCAATTTCAAGAAACATGAAGGTGAAACACTTTATGATACGTGGGAGAGATTTAAGGATCGGCAAAAACTTTATCCTCACCATGGCTTGACCAACTAGCTACTTCTACAAACCTTCTATAATGGGTTATTCTACAATACATGTATGACCGCAGCAAATGGAGCCCTTATGAACAAATCCTATAGAGAGGCATCTGATGTGATAGAAGACATAGCACTCAACCATTTCTGTTGGATCTCAAAAAGGACCAACCAACCTTTTTTGTTAAGTGGCACTACTAAAAAGTCAGGTGGAAAGCACATCGTTGACGCAGTTGATCTTACTGCAGCCAAACTTGATGCCTTGTTAGAGAAATTTGAAAAGCTGAGTACATACTTCATTTAAGTAGCTGAGCAAGTTTGTGATGGATGTAGAGCCCCTGGGCACAATTCTTCTTCTTGTTTTGCCACACAAATGAATGTTGGAGAGGTTCTGGAGTAGGCTAATGTAGTAGGGAGTTTGGGAAACTGATGCAGTCCTATTTTAGGGCTTCATCTTGTTTCATGTTGTGCTTCAACCACATATATACTTGTTAGATTATATGTTATTTCCCCTAATATGCATATTTGTGTAAAATGCACTTATGGATATTATTTGCATGATTTTCAAGTATTTGGACTACATTTGGATGGAAGACAGAGAGAAAGAGTGATCCTAGGGTTTCTCTACCCTTAGAGAGGCCCAAAGTGAACTCTAAGGCTCCCTCAACCTACCCCTATTGGACAAAGATCAATTGAAGCAAAGATGTCCAAGTATGAACCAAGAACAAGTTCAAAGTGCTGATATAGAGACCAGAACAGTCATGGTACCACATAATGTTCATGCTAACTCGCTCAAAATCAATAGAGTCAAGCTTAAAAGATTGCAGAGATCAGAACAGTTGTGCCATAAAGAATGGTTGTGCCACATTGACCCACAATGGTTGTGCCACCTTGCACGGTCGTGTTGCAACTTAGTTAGAATGACCATAGCACTCAGAATGGCCAACGCTTCTCCAAGCCACCACGGTCGTGTTACCCTTGCCTCACCACAGTTGTGCCACCATCAGTTCAAAATCCTAGTTGTTATTGTGATTTTTTTTCATTTACTCACCTCGGTCATTCCATTCCACCATGACAATGCTCACTCCGACCCACTACAACCGTGTTGCCCAGCACGGTCGTGCTACATATAATTTTTCCAATGTATTTCCCACTTGACATGGTGTTTCCCCACCACCTATATATAATTGGGTGGTGGTTGGGGCACGAGGTTAACTACCTTATACCCCCTCTTAGCTCCACATTTTCCCCCCTTAGACATTCCACTTCATCTCTACCTCCATTCCACTCCATTTCACCATTTCCACCGTCAAAATCCAAGTTTCTTCATGTTTTGGCCACTTTCCACCTTCATCCCATGCCCTTGCATCTTAGTGTAGGAGGGGGGACATCCTTGCAGCAGTTGGAGAGGAGGATCTCTCCATCTACACCGAGCTCCATGGCCACTTCTACCTCTTTCTCCTTTCTTTTTGTATTTTCCATTTCCATGAGTAGCTAGGCTCTTTTCGTGGGTTGTTTGAGGCTCAAAATGTTACTTTGATATCGTGTTGGGGGAAAGTGATATGTAAACATTATAATTTCATTTGCTAATTATTAGTATATTTAATTAGTTGGGCTTAGGCCCATTATATTTTTCCCTTATCTCTCTTTAGCCCATGTACTCCCCAACTGCTATATATAGGAGACTCAACTCTCTTATTTAGAGTATTGAATGATAAACCTTCTTCATGTATTAGAGAGTAGAACCCTAATCTCCCTACCCTTTCCCTTCTTTGTCTTCTTCTTTCCCAATCTTCTTATTTCTGACTCCATGATGGTCGTGATCTGAGATTGCAAGTTACTTGATCGTTGTCCGTCTATAATAAGTGATTGTTTCGTATTCATTTTTACAAGTTGTGCGGCCACCTACCTTGTTGTATGGAGTCGTGGTATTTAGTCTTGAGCGCTACTTCATCCAGCCACCATCTGACTTAGGCACTACTCCACCTGCTGCAATTGCTTCATCCTATGGTTTATGATGTGATCAATTTACCACACATACAGAATAAAAATGAGCAGCAGCAAAATAAGCTGATCGATGTTCTATACTGGTTGTTGATGAATTAGTCTTGTTTGTAGTAAGAGTGTAGCGTATTCTATATTAAAAGAGAGATAAGAGCAATATTACAAAAAAGGAGCAAGAAAAAAGACTTTGTGCTCGTATATAATTCACCAAACAAAAGGGGGTAAAGATTTAGTTTTTCTTCCTCTCCATGTGGTTCCCCTAATCCACATGGTTGAGTGCTTTTCTTAAAAATTGGGAATTTTATGTTCATTATCCTACCGTGCCATTTATTTGGTAGTGCTTTTGGTTTTTTTCTGTGTACCATGCTACATTCTAGTACTTTTACTTTATGTTTGTATCCTGCTACATTTCGATACCTTTTTGTTTATATTGTGCTAATTCTGGTACTTTTCTTTCTGGTTGTACTATGCTATTATATGTGGTAGTTTCCCAGTAGCCACCTTGATTTACAACCCTCCTAGGCATTCAGCCTCTGCCATGGGCATGGGAGAGGGGGGGAATCTTTCTCTCTTAATCCCATAGTATATCTGGTACTTTACTCACCTCATCATGGGTGATGCTGCTAAAATGACTATCGTTTACAATGATATGTTGCACATAACTGTCGTTAAACTTAATGATGACAATATTCTCCTTTGGGTGAATGTTGTTCAGACATTTCTTGAATCACAGGGTAAACTCAAGTTTATCACTGAGGATGTCCATGTTGTATCAGACATTGCCTGGACTACAGGAAACAACCAAGTTCTTTGACTTTGGTGGTGCATGGAGCCTGACATTGTCGTCAAGTGCATGTGACACAAATGTGTTAAAACAATGTGGGATGAAATGAAGTAGTTCTTCACTCAAGAGGACAACTTCTTGTGCATCTACAATTCCATGAACATAATCTTCTCCAAACAGTAAGGGGATCGACCTCTATCTAAGTACTATGATGCAATGAAGTTCATGTCCAACCAACTGAATTATTTTTCCCCAACCACCTTTGCAGAGGTCAATAAAGAAAGAGAAACTCTCCTTACTAGGCACTTTCTCAATGGGTTTCATCCTTTCTTTGTGGCTATTAAACAATTAATCCTAGTTGGTGTGACTCTTCCATCCATGGACCAAGCATATACACGTCTGGCCCAATCTAAATTGCTTACTCCTCACATTTCTACTATTGCAAAAATTTGAACCTCCATCAACAATGATTGCAACAGCCAGAGGTCGTGGTTGTGGATGAGGCCAATGCCAAAAGTGTACTTATTGTGGCAATTTGGGCCGCACTAAAGATGTTTGTCACTCAAAGAATGGATATCCAGCACACTATGGGAGAGGACATGGCAGAGGCTTTGCCTATGTTGCTCAAGCACCTTCCCACATTGGTCAAGCATCTGTCCCGACAATTGGTCATCCACATCCTTCACCCCAGGCATCTTCTCAAAGTTCTCATGTCTCACTATCTCATGAGGAATATAACCACCTTCACCAAGCTGCCTAATATTATGGGGATTCTACCCTCCACAATAGCATTACTTCTTCTACCAATTTAGATTGGCAAGTTGGGGATTTACCTACTGTTGGTTCTTCTACCCACCTAGACACTTTTTCTAAAGGTAACTTTGGGGCATCCATGTTTGCTGCTAGTTCTAACTGGATTATGGATTTGGGTGTGACTTAAAATTTGACTTGTATGCCCCATCTTATAACCACATCCAATTCATTTACCCCTCACTCCTCTTTCACCATGGCGGATGGGTCATTTAAACAAGTAACTTGGTGTGGCATTGTTCCTATCTCTTCTAAAGTCAAGTTGACTATTGTCCACTTTGATCCAAACTTTCCTTACAATTTGATGTATGTAGCAAAAATTGTTGATTCTCTTAAATGTTTTGTAACTTCTGGTCCATCTAGTTTTATTTTACATGATTGGAGGAGTTTCACAGTGATTGGGCAGGGAGTACACTCTGGTGATCTCTACTACTTATCCCCCACCCTCCAACGTACCACGATCCCTTCTTGCCTCCATGCCACTTCAACTACACGTCATGGCCATTTTCCTTTAGATAAGCTTAAACTATTAGATAGTTTTTATCTGTAAACAATCATCTCATATGTTTGACTTAGTTCATACTGATATTTGTGGTCCAATTTAGGACTACTAGTTACAATGGCTATAGCTATTTCCTAAATTTCTGGATGATTTTTTAGAATGACATGGTTTTACTTACTTTGCACTCGTGATGAAATCTTTATATTAATTTGTGAGTTTCACAAGTTGGTTTCAGTTCAATTTTCAATGTCTATTAAGATTCTTCAAACCGACGACACTCTTGAATATACTCAAAAGGTAGTCGCCTCCTTTTTCTATGACATAGGGATGATTCATCAACACTCGTGAGCATACTCTACACAACAAAATGGCATTGTGGAGCATAACAATTGTCATTTACTTGACATTACACATTCTCTTCTCATTCATGGCTCACCTAAGTCTTTTTTGTCTGATGCAGTCCTCACCACTTGCTTTCTTATTAATCACCAACCTTCCTCTATTCTCAGGAAGCAAACTCCTTTTTCCATTGTTTATCCTCAATCCATGTTGTTCCCTCTATCGCCTCGAGTTTTTGGCCGTGTCGCCTTTGTTCATAATTTTGATCCCAAGGCTAACAAACTTTCCCCCTGAGCTATCTGAATGATATTTCTCAGATATCCTTGTTTTCAAAAAGGATACAAATGTATTGAACCTAACTCTGGAAGAATCTATATCTCTATAGATGTCACTTTTCATGAGGATGAAATGTTCCTTTTCACCAGATCACCCCCCATTGACCATATTGATACTATGGTCTCATTTCCCAATCCCTTCATCCCACCAACACCACCATCACCTCCACCATCCACAACACCACATCGGTACATGGAAGAGGATTCACTAGATGGATCTACTTCATCATCATAAGTTTCAAGACAATCCAATCTACCAATGGCACTACACAAAGTTATATGTTCTTGTACTATCAAGCATCCCATTTCCCACACTTTTTATCTAGCACGTCTTTCTTCTTCCGCCTCATCATTTACTATTGCCCTGGATACAACATATGTTCCTAAGTGCCCAACATATGCTATGTACCATCCTGGATGGAAAGCTGCCATGATGGAATAAATACAAGCTCTCCATGAAAATAAGACATGGGATCTTGTGACACCACCAGCAGGAAAAAATATTGTAGGGTGTCGATGAGTTTTCTCCGTAAAGCATAAGTCAAATGGTTCTGTTGAACGACTTAAGGTGTGCATGGTTGCCAAAGGATTCACCCAAACCTTTCGCATATATTACTTCATGACATTCTCTCTCGTAACACGGATTGCATTTGTCTACATCTGTATCTCCCTTGCAGCTCACTTTGACTTGCCTCTTTACCATCTCAACATCAAGAATGCATTTCTTCATGGAGATCTCTTGGAGGAAGTCTACATGCAGCAACCACCCAGGTTTGTTGTTGAGGGGCGTATTCTCACAAAGTATGTCGATCTGATGATCTCTTTATGGCCTCAAGAAGTCTCCAATGGCCTAGTTCAACAAGTTAAGTGATGTTCTAATTCAGCTTAATTTTTGAAGATCAACCACAGACCACTCTTTGTTCTTCTCCAAGTCCACCAAAGGACATGTTCTTGTTGTTTTCTATGTTGATGACATCGTCATCACTAGAGATGATATGATGGGGATATCCCAGATCAAGAAGTCTTTACATGTGCATTTCCATACGAAAGACTTGGGCACCATGTGATACTTCCACATAATCAAAGTTCTCCGCTCAGCCTCAGGGATAAGTCTGTCATAATGAGGTTGTCTTGGACCTGCTTCATGAGGTCAGCATGGTAGAAGCCAAACCAGTCTCTACCTTGATGGACTATCATACAAATCATATGCATGAAGGAGAACTCTTTGTTGATCCAGAGAAGTATTTTCATATAGTTGGGAAGTTGATTTACTCAACTATTACTCGACCAGATATTGCCTACGTTGTTGGGGTAGTCAGCCAACACATGAATGCACCACTCTAGGTCCACTGGTCTAGCGTTCAATGCATTCTTTGTTATCTAAAGAGTGCTCTGGGATGAGGATTGCTCTACAAACATCCTAAGTCTAAGGTAATCTCCATCTCTGGACATGCAGATGCATATTGGGCTAGTGATTCTAAAGACTGATGGTCTAGTTTCAGCTATTGTGTCATGATTGGCACTCACCCAGTTTCCTGGTGGAGTAAGAAACATATTGTAGTAGCTCGTTCCAGCAGCTAGATAGAATTTCGAACCATGGCTCATACATGCTGTGATCTATAGTGGGTTTGATCCATCTTAACTGAGTTTGGAATTCCTTTTCAAACTCCAGCTACTCTATATTGTGATAACTATGTGGCTATACACATAGCTAATAATCCAGTCTTCTATGAGCGCACAAAACACATTGAAGTTGACTGTCATTTTGTGCGAGATATAGTCAAAGCCAAGCAGATCATCACTCCTCACATTAAGATAGGTGATCAAGTTGTGAACATTCTTACCAAACCTCTTCCTCCTGCTTTATTCAAGTATATTGGCATCAAGTTGGGACTTCATAATGTTTACTCTCCAACTTGAGGGGATGTGTTGTATATTTAATTAATTGGGCTTAGGCCCATTATATTTTTCTCTTATCTCTATTTAGCCCATGTACTCACTGGCTCTTAGATATAGGAGACCCAACACTCTTATTTGGACTACTGAATGATAAACCTTCTACACTAATGATTATGTTCTATTTCTATCGTGTTCCTCATGAATTGCTTTGTGGTTTGTGCTTGAAATCACCTAGATCATAGGAAAATTTCTTATATGTGGCTCTTTTTGTGAATTACTCCCCTAATTAGCTATTCACCTTCCTACATGTTAATCAATTCTCCTACAATTAGGTGAGAGATCTAAGTAGATAGTATAGGAGAACTTAGTGTAATTAGCTTGGAGCCTTCTCGAGGCTAGAATGTGGGTTATGTGAGGTCTAAAACTCACTTCCACCTTCCACTACTACCCTCGGCCCCTAATTACCGTAAGAATTCTTATCCTAGAAACCTAGACTGGACTAAATCCTAAATGAATTTCACCTAAACCCTAACTCAATTGAGCCTCGTAAGGGTAGGTAGGAGGTGTTAGGGACTAGTTCCCCTATAGACAACCTATCATATCCATAGCCAGTTAGCAGTTTAGGGAAATTCATTAGCCTCTAGCTTGTTGTTTGGTTTGATAATATAAATGAAATCATAATGTTCACACGTCATCACCCCCAGCCTAATTGATAAGTGCACAACTCAAATAGCCCACATTACCCTTTATTGCATTAAAACCCTAATTACCTTCTTGCTTAGCCAATGTTAGCTTAGTTAGTTCTTTACTTTCTTAGTTAGTTCATTGCCTTCTTCTTACCTATTTCTTGCTAGTTTAGGTATTCAATTTCTCTTGTGCTTAGTTTTCTAGCTTAGTGTAGTGTAGATCTCTATCTTTCTTATCTTAGCACAGCTTGTTCCTTTCTTCCTTGCCTTGTCTTTTCTTGCTTACTAGAACTAACTACCTAGGGTAATTTAGGTTTTCATTCTTATTTCTCTTTAATTGCTTGTTCACCATTAGTGTAATCATCAAAACAACCTTCAAACCCTTCAACCCTAGACTCCGTAGTAGAAACTTGACCCAAGACTAACCTATCTCTAGTGTTCCCTTTTCTCCCTGTGGATTGACCCTATACTTTTCACCCACCTATACTAAGACACGACCCCGTGCTCTTGTGGGTACAATGTGTTAGTCTAAGTGAGTATGTCAGTGTGGGTGCTTATAAATTTGAAAGATCCCAAGTGTGTTTTGATCTTGTGGGACGCGTCTAGCCAAGTCTAATTGATTAGTGTGTGCACCTCTGGCGGGACGTGCCAAGCTTTATGGCATCATTATCGGGGATAGAAAGTTCCATATCTCCCTAGTAGTTGTGGTGTGACTCTCCCCATTGGCATCGTCTTTTGCTAGTTTACTTGATTGCATTTGAGAAACACACCAAGATTCCTAGTTTCATTATCGGGGAGAAAGGCGCTCAGCCTATCTTGTTAGTTTTTCTTTGATGTTTTCCTACTACCTTCATCATTGCTATTCTTTATTCTTTACTATTTGTATTCTTTGTGTATATTGGTTTGCTAACTTATTTTCTTTTGTTTGGTTGTGGCTTGTGCATGTGACAAGCCACGCGGCAAAGACAAGATGGAAGGCCCAAATGCACCTCACAAACCACTTCAAGATTACTTCATGCCTAGCAACTACAAATTGCCAATTGCTAGCAGAGTTGATCAAATGTCAGGGGAGCAATTATCCATCCCTCCAGGTCATCTTGGGCTCCTGCCCACCTTCTATGACTCAAAGAGTGAGAACCCATACAAGACTTGGACTCCTTTCTTGAAGTATTCTCCACCTTTACGACGCCGACAACTAGTGATGATACAATAAGGTTGACCTTGTTCTCATTCTTCCTCAAAGACAAAGCTAGATATTGGCATGATTCAAGAAGGGACATCATGAGTTGGGAAGAGATGAAGAATGCCTTCTTCAAGAAATTATACTCTATTGTAAGGTTGACACAAATGTGACATGCCATAGTGAGTTTCAGTCAAGTGGATAATGATAGTTTCCATGATGCTTGGGAGTGATTTGAAAAGATGTTGAGAGAGTGCCCACACCATGAGATCTCTTTGTGGTACCTTGTTTGGTCCTTTTACTTTGATCTATCTCCAACGGGTCAAGCTACAGTAGATTCTTCTTGTGAAGGAGATTTTATGGCTAGGCCACCTGAGGAGACATGGCCATTATTTGAGTAGTTGGCAGAAAGTTCAAGTATCTGAGCTTATAACATGATGAATGACGGTGACTGCCCCTTTGGTGTGACATCTCCAGTTCATAGTGATTCAAGCCCACAAGTGGTTAAGATTCTTGGTGACATGGTGAGTTTCATGAAGCACCAAGTGACAAATGTTCCTTGTCATTCTGTGAATTATGTTGGTTCCTTTGATGAAGAAAAGGAGTCACCTCACACCTATAGCTACCCCGAACAACAAAGCCTAAGATATAGCTCAAGGTTTGAGGAATAGGTTTTATCAAGATTGAAAAGCTATGATGATGTCCAAAAGAATGTGACGAGGCTTGAGGAAAGGATAGAGCAACTATCTTCCATACTTTCCCTCTAAGAAGCAAAATTGTCTTCAAAGCCCATAATGAGTTACAATGAAATAAGTGGGCCTATGCAGTTCCACTCAAGTTCTCTATAGTCCACCTCCCATGCATGTGTAGTCCATATACCACTTCCAATGCCATCTAAATCCTTATACACCCATTCCCCCTCCATTACCACAACTCTCTCAACAATTCACCTTCCAACCTCAATTTTCTTCTCCATCCCAATTTCCATACCAAGTGTCACCTCCACCTCCTTTAGAACCACAACATGATCCCCCTCTCTACCATGAGAAAGGAAGTGTTGTGACGGTTCTAAGGAGTGGGAAATCTCTTAAGCAGCCAGCGAGTCAAAGAAATGTTGAAAAGTCAAAGCAAAGGTAGCCAAGTGGTGATGTTGAGATTGAGATTGTTGAAGATGATACTATGACACCACATGTTGTGTTTTTGATACCATGTGCTCCACCTCACACTCCATTTGTAGGTCCTACCATCCCTAGTGTTCTATCTACTAACATGTCCAATAAAATCATGTTGATGTGAGTCAAGCAAAAGCAAGTGAGCTTCCATTCCCCGAAGCATTAGATGAGTTTCTAGAAGTGAAAAGGAGATAGAAGCATGGTGTTGACCTTCTTAAGGTGTTTTACCAAGTGAATGTCAACATTTCATTGTTGAATGTTATCCAGCAGATTCCATCCTATGTCAAGTTTCTCAAGAACATGTGTATTGTGAAGAGATGGTCAACGAGGAGAATACCAAAGAGAGTCAAGTTGACTGGACAAGTGAGCTCTATCATTCAACATTAAATTCTAGTGAAAAGGAAATACCAAAGAGCCCCACTCATACCTAGCTACATAGGGGGACATCGCATAGACAAATCCCTACTTAATTTGGGATCCAGTGTGAATCTGATGCCATATAGTGTCTATGTGGAGTTGGGGTTAGGCAAGTTGAAACTAGCTCATTGCACTCTCCAATTGGGAGATCGTTCCATCAAAGTGCCCAGAGGAAGAGTGGAGGACGTTTTGGTGATGATAGACAAGGAAAGGGCAACTAGGGCTGTCAATGGGGAGGGTATGGAGAGGGTAAGAGCTTACCCTTATCCTTACCCTTACCCACCAAGTGTGGCGGGTAAGGGTATGGGTAATTCCCCACTCCACTGATATCCTTACCCTCCCCTTACCCTTACCCTCTTACCCACAGGGTAAACGGGGAGGGTAAGGGTGAAGCGGGGAATTTTTATGTATTCCAAAAGTTTGTTCTTATATTATCAATAATGGTTTGCCTAATATATTTATACATTTTATTGACATGTCAAGATGCTCTATAATGTATATTAACTACTCAACATGATTCTATTCACAAGGAAAGGATTGTTCATGTACAAAAAGTAGTACTCCTAATATTAATGTATGAATAAATAACTCACACCCAAAAGAAAAAGATGATATACAAAAATGATATTATATGACAATATAATATAAAATTTGTTGTAAATGGTGTTGTATACACAATCAAGTTAGCTACATAAGAGATAGATAAGAGTATCATGAATTGTATCAAATGATGACCACATAATATTAAATAATACATAGACTTAAACATCATAATGACTATATATTTAACATATTTTACATAAGTCTTTCCAGGTAGTGGGTTAGAGGGTATGGGTAATGGCTTACCCTTACCCTTACCCTTACCCTTACCCACTAAGGTAGAGGGTTAGAGGGTAGCGGGTAGGTGGGTTAAGGGTAAGAAAATAATTTACCCTTACCCTTCTCCTATAGGGTATGGGTAAAGGGTAAACGGGTTAACCCTTACCCATTGACAGTCCTAAGGGGCAACAGTGTTCTCAGTAGATTTTATTGTTCTTGACATGGAACCGGAGGATAGGAAGATTCCCATCATCTTGGGAAGACCATTCTTGTCTACAGTTGATGTGGAGATACATGTATGTAGTGGAACAATGACAGTCTCTGTCATGGACATGAAGATAAAGATCAACATGTACAATACCCCAACTCAGCAAACCTGAGATGAGGATATTGGACATTGTCACTTCAAGAGTCTGACGGGTCATTTGAGAGAGAGAGATTCAGAAGAAAGAATTGACGATACCTTTTGTGATCAACGGGATGAGGAACATAGGTTTAATGTAAATGAGAGGTGTATTTATTGCATGAGTGGACACCCAAAAATTCCAAATGGATGAAAGATTGAAGAATCTCCAAGAAGCCTGCTAAAGGCATGAAACTTAGCACTTGTGGGAGGCAACCTACTTAGGTTTGAGAAATTTTCACCCACCCTCTCAACTTCAATAATTTTTGCATATTTTTCCACTTTTCAAAGAAAATATACACACACTTGTTTTTAATAGTTTTTGTTTAGTTTTAAGATGTGCAGGTGAAAATAGGGTGAAATGAAGAAATTTAGATGAAATTTTGACAAAGGATTCATGAAAATCACTTTGGATAAAAGATTTGATGTTTTGATGAAGTTCAAGTTGAAATGACCTATTGTAGTACTCACCACAACTGTGGTATCATGGAACAACAATGGTGGCACATTTAAATCAACAAGAAAATCAAGAAAATGTAAGAAAACACAGCACAGTCATGCAAGGCAACACGGTCGTGTGACTCCAAAGCAGAATAGATTGTGTCAAGCAAAATGGTCGTGTGGCTAGCAACACAACACGGTCGTTCCACACAGCATAGCCATGTTATGGCTTGACTCGGTCACTTAGTCAACCGTTCCAGCAACATTTCTTCACTTGTTCATTTGTACTCTCCGTGAACAGTACCCCCATGTCGTGCAAACAACAATCGTTCAGCACCATACCAACACCTTCCACCTTTGATTTCTCCATCATTTCACCTCATATCCATCCCAAATCATCTCCCAACCATTTTCCCTACCTCCATCCATCATTTATGTCCATTTTCCACCATCAATTCCTCTCCATTTCTCCAATCCACCAAACAATCTATTTCTTCAAAGAAAACCTAAAATCCAAATTTTCTCCACCAAAATCCACTCCAAATGAAGAAGATCACCAAGGAAGTGGTGTCTAAGACCATGGAGGTACTCTCCTACAAATGCCGACCCAATAATGTGTCATCTTTGACTTTGATGTCATCTCAAGCTCCTCCACCGTCACCAGTAGCCTCTGGTTCACATGAAGAATCGTCACATATGGTGTCGGCTGTGGATCCTATGATGGAGGAATCCACGAGATTGCATACTAGAGGTGGGACAGCAACCCGATAATCTATCTCCTCCAGGGCAGCATGACCACCTTCCCAGCTTAGCCCTTTGTTTCCTCAGCTTGATCGTCAGTTTCAGTGACACGCCCTTTGACATCCACGGCACCACAGCCATAGCCAAAGTTGTGAGCATGGAGACAATTACTTCTAAATGATGAGGATGAGGCCATGCCAGATGCACCACATTTGGAGCTACCCCAACAGCATCCGGAGAGAGAGCTCATGATTACTAGCAATCAGGCAAAGTGGCCGAAGCACCCAGAGTGCTTGACACGCAAGGTGATTTCCACCTGTTATGCGTGTTGGGAAATGATGGAGAGCTTAGGTTTCCATGGTTATTTCTGGGTGTGATGGAAGCACCACAGGATACCTATGTGGAGATGACAAGTCAATTCTACTCCACCTTATACAAGGTCTCTAAGGATGGCAAAAATGCCATTAGAGTAGTAATTGGAGATAGGTGTTGGGTTCTCACTTCAAAAATGTTGAACAAGATTTTTGCCCCTAGTGATGAGATGGCAGCCCTCCTAGATGGAAGGAGGATAGAAAATTAACAAGTACCACTTATATAGACATGTGGAAGCACTTCACCGGACAGAGAAACTTTGTAGTGGAGAAATATAAAACAAGTTTGATACACAATCAATTCCTCCACTATGTTCAGAAAGTGTTCACAAATGCAATCTTCATCAGATATGAGAACCAAGACAACTATACAAAGAAGGACCTTTTTGTCTTGGGCTAGATGATCAAAGGGAAACATGTGAATTTGGGTGCTTTTTGATTGATACTTTGAGGACAATCCCTTCCAAGAGTAAGAACCCATTCATTATGGGGGGGTTGTGACGTACATTGCGATTGGCCTAGGACATGGTGTTTCTGGCTACACAAAGGCAAAAGGGGGAAACTGGTAGAATTGTGTTACTTGGTTTGCTCTTCCATGATTGCTACAGTGGATCAAAAGATTATATATCAGGTCAACCCCCCGGATGTAGGTGTCTTGCTGGAGTTACCCTACCACACTCCGCCTCTCCTAGGTGAGTATGGCTCAACTCTAGATTTCTTGGAGACCCTGAGGAGATACAAGGAGGAGAACCCTAGAGAGGAAGGAATACCAGATGTGGTACTTGCTGAGAAATTTGGAGAGTCACAGGTGGCAGAGCATAGAAGGGCAATAGATGCTAGAGAGACACGTCGAGTGAGAAGACGAGAGGTAGAGGTAGGGATAGTAGAGCTAGAGCAACCTTCAATGAACGCATATGACATGTCTACCATTCATGCGTAGTTGTAGGGTATTCAAAGTACACATCATATCATCTTAAGGGAACATGAGGGATTTCAGTGCACACAGGATGTGTTGTGGTTGGATCGTCAGCAGATGCACCATCAGATCAACCACATATATTGGTTCCAGCATGCCTAGGCCAAGAGGAACCACCAATGGGGGCAAGATTGGTGAGGTGCGTTTTCAGCATATCGGGATACCTACCCGCCTCCACAGGTAGACTATTGGGGCAACTACTATCAGTACCCTCCACCATAGGGAGGAGCACCACCACAGCCACCACAGGAGCCATGACTGTCTACCCTATCACTCCTATACTTTAGTACCATGCTGAGGACAACATGATTAAAAAGTTTGGGGTGGTAGGGTGGTATGCCCTCTTTCTCATTTCACTTGTCAATTACTTTTATTTTGTTGGTTTTGCTATCTAGGTTAGATTTTAATCACATTGCATACTTGCATGCCATCTACTTTAATTTCTTGCAAAATTTGTGTAATTTTCAAAAAAATTGCTATTTTTGCCATGCCTTGCATATCATGTATATTTTTGTATTTTTGCATGATTATAACTAGGATTTGATTGTTTCTTGCATTTTGTTCCTTAATGTAGGTCTAGATGTGATTGAAGGCAACTTGGCACCATTTTAGACAATTTTGCCCAAATTTAGAATTGCTTGCCTAAAAGTGTGTTTTGACCCAATCTCTACTCATTGGAATTAAAATGATGACCTTAGAAAAATGAAAGTGAATTATCATGGTTTATTACTAAATGGCCTCAATCTTGACTTTTTACATGTGAACCACCTCTCTCATTCTTGTGAACTATTTGGTTGAATTGTGATTGAAGCCACAAACACTTAGAGTTTTGTAGAATCTCATGACAGAAGTGTGGTTTCAATATTGCTCATTCATGTGGTGTGTCATTGCTTGATGAAATTGTTGGAGTAACTTTCATGTAGGAGATCTCGTGTTGAAGTCCATACTAGTAACCCCTCTTTGACTCACTTTTCTTCTACCGTCTTCTTACCTCTCTGCCACATGAAAGGATGCCAAAGTGCACATATTCAGCCTTGGCCACCTCCAAAAGTTTGGGGTGGCCATATCTATACCCCCTGCTTCACTCTCATCACCATATGCCCTATCCATGCCAAAGACAAAGAAAAGGAAAAAAAAGAAAAAGAAAAAATGCAGAAAGAAAATAAAAGATGCTCCTGGTTAAGAGCATCTAAATAAAGAAAAGATGAGTGTGTGAAAGCACTACAAACTCTAACTGCAATCATTTCTTCCTTTTTCATGTCCATGGAGCTAGGAAACATCAATCCTAGCTCATTTTGCCCTTTTTTTGCAGCCATGTGGGTTACTTAGTGTGGATGGACACATGAAATTGAAAGCATGAATGTAAAACAACAAAATTAGTCTTTTTTGACCTTCGCCACTATGAAGTGGTTTACCCACAGTGATAGGAGAGTCATATGGATTGATTGTGTTTTCTATTCTCTATATTTGAATTTCACATGCTCAGTGATCCAATCATGATTGGTTTGTGAAAGACGAGAGGAGAGGAGAGAGATGGAGAGCATGTACCTAGTCATTATTGATCCCATTTGATCAATATTCATCTACAACATTGTATTTGTCTTTTCTTGGTTGTGAAAAAATTGTAGAGAGGTTGAGTTGGAGCATACTTGAAGCAAATATGTTTTAAGTTTGGGGTGGTGATGTAGGCCTATTTTAGGGCTTCATCTTGTGTCATGTTGCACTTCAATCACATCTATACCTGTTAGATTACACATTATTTCCCCTAACATGCATATTTGTGTAAAATGCACTTATGGACATTATTTGCATGTTTTCAAGTATTGGGACCACGTTTGGATGGAAGAGAGAGAGAGAGAGAGAGAGAGAGAGAGATCCTAGGGTTTCTCTACCCTTAGAGAGGTCCAAAGTGAACTTTGAGGCTCCCTCAACCTACCCCTAGTGGACAAAGATCAATTGAAGAAAAAAATGTCCAAGGATGAACTAAGAACAAGCTCAAAGTGTTGATATAGAGCCTAGAATGATTAAGGCTCCCTCAATCTACCCCTAGTGGCCAAAGATCAATTGAAGAAAAAATGTCCAAGGATGAACCAAGAACAAGCTCAAAGTGTTGATATAGAGCCTAGAACGGTTGTGGTACCACACAACGGCTATGCTAGCTCACTCAAAATCAATAGAATCAAGCTTGAAGGATTGCAGAGATTAGAACGGTCATGCGACAAAGAATGGTCCTACCACATTGACCCAAAATGGCTGAGCCACCTTGCATAGTCATGTTGCAGCTTAGTCAGAATGACTATGACACTCAGAATGACCAACGCTTCTCTAAGCCACCATTGTCATGCTAACCGCCATGGTCGTTCTACCCTTGACTCACCATAGTCGTTCCACCATCAATTCAAAATGTCAATTGTTATTGTGATTTTTTTCCATTTACTGACCTCGACTGTTCCACTCCACCACGCCTGTGCTCGCTCCTACCCAGCACGGTCATACAACTTTTCCACTGCATTATCCACTTTACCCCCCACTCGACGTAGTGCTTCCTCACCACCTATACATACTTGGGTGGTGGCTGGGGAACAATATTAGCTACCTTCTACCCCTATCAGCTCCCCATTTTTTGCCCCGTAGCCATTCCACTTCATCTCCACCTCCATTTAACCATTTCCACCACCAAAACCCTAACTTCTTAGTGTTTTAGCCACTTTCCACTTTCATCTCATGCCCTTGCATCTTGATGGAGGAGGGAGGACGTCCTTACAGTAGATGGAGCGGAGGATCACTCCATCTACACCGAGCTCCGTGGCCACTTCTACCTCTTTCTCCTTTCTTTTTTTTATTTTCCATTTCCATGAGTAGCTAGGCCCTTTTGGTGGGCTAGTAGGGGCTCAAAATGTTACTTTGATACCATGTTGGGATAAAATGATATGTAAACATTATAATTTCGTTTTCTAATGATTATGTTCTATTTTTGTCTCATTCCTCATGAATTGCTTTGTGGTCTGTCCTTGAAATCACCCAGATTCTAGGAAAATTATTTATATGTGGCTCTTTTGTGAATTGCTTCTAAGTTCAATTAATGGATCCCTAGTTAGCCATTCACCTTACTACATATTAATCAATTCTCCTACACCTAGGTGAGAGATTGATGCATAGAATAATTATCATTTGCATATGATGTTTATTATGGATTTTCGTGCACTTATTGTTCATTTTACCATCATTTGTACATTATTTGTCATCATTAGCATGTGACACTTAATTGCATCATATAAATGTATTTTTTTATGTTCCTAATAGATTCATTAATATTTGGGAGCTTATGTTCATTTTTGTGGAATTTCATGTGAATCTACAAGAAACTACATAGCTCACTACTACTGACCTGCCTATCGGTAGTACTGACACTTGATCAAAAAGGAACATGTGAAATCGAGAAAAATCGATAGTACCAACCAAATAAGTCAGTACTATCAACGACCTTATAGGGAGGATTCAAAAATTCTCAAGAAATCTCGGTACTACTGATAGCAACTCGCTAATATCAAAAAATACGTAGGGAGCCACAACTTATCGAGGGTGTCGATACTACTGACACCCACTCGTAGTATCAACGTAGAGGGTTCAGGCAAGATTGGAAATCGTAGTTAATCCCATAGTTGGGACTTAATGATGCCCTAAGTCGTGACTATGACTTAGAGGGAGTTCTGCCAAACCTAATATCACGTCCTATTTAGTTGTATGATAGAGGAGAGTAGAGAAGAGAGAAATAGGAGGAGAAAGCAACATTTCAGGCGGTTGCACTTTTGGTGGCCTGATTTGCAGTCGAAAGATGACAAATCATCGCATTCATCGGGAGGAACCTTCTACACCGTCTTTATCCAGGGGGTTTCCTTGTTCTTGGTGTTTTCATCCTTCTCATCTTCCCTTTTCATGTGTAAAGCAACTGAAATCATGTGGGGCTAATCCCCTTATTCCTTAGGATCCGAGAATAGCCCAGTTTGCATTGTAGTTGACAATTATGATTTAATATACATGTTTCTCTTAATTTCTAGGCATAATTCTATGAGAGTATCATGAATCATCTGTGCTTGATCACCATAGGTAGTTGTTTAGACCATTAATTGATTTGAGATCGAGAGGGATTAAGGGTTGGAAAACTCATATATTTACATATTCTATATCACACCTTGAGAAAGGGCTTACGAATATGAAGAGAATAACCCAAAGGTTTTGGTAAAGCATATAACTAAAAACACAATTTCTATGAGAGTGGGGTTAGTATTAGATTAGGTGATGAATTACTCCACGAGAGTGGGTAACTCTTTCTACAAGTCTCTTTTTCGAGGGTTAGGAGAGATTAATATTTATGAAATATTGTTAATTGCAATGTGAGCCGTGGTGAAACCACAATCCTGAGGAATCCATTCCAATTGTGATCACAATCAATATTGTTAGTTTTAATTTTTGTAAATTAGTTATTAATTCAACCAATTCATGCTTTTTCTTAGGCCTAGATGGTTAAGTCATAGTTAGTAGTAGTTTATGGGTACACATTTTCCCCATGTTTGATATTCAAGCCTCTTTAGGCCTATATTACATTGATATGTGCACTTGTGTTTATGACGTGTAGTTTACGCGCATCAAGTTTTTGGCGCCATTGTTGGGGGAAACAGTGTGTTCAGCACTACGAGTGTTGTAACCGGCTACTCTAGGCCATAAATTTTTTTTTATTTGTTCTCAAACTACGCTCAATTCCAAATCTTTATCTACTCACTAGTATTGTGTTCTTACATAGATTTTGTATAAAAAAATCATGTACTAGTGCATGGTGCATACGAGAAGCATCGATTGTGGAGAGTCAACTCCGAAGAGCTCCAGCTTTAGCGTAGAAGATCTTCAACACAAAGCACAGGAGTATAACAACTTTGTAGGACAACTCATTCCAAATAACCTGCCTAAAACTCTGATAACCCCAACAGAATAGCCAGAACAACCAGAGATGGATGACGCAAAAGCTGAAGAGCAGACCATATGGGAGAAGATAAAGGCATCGTCTGCAACAATGTAGTTGGGGTCTGCAATAATGTAGTTGGGCCCAATTAAAAGGTAGGTTGTAAATGTGGGTAGCTACAAGATAGAGCCTATCTTGGTGGCACTGGTAAAGTTACAAGCATTCCATGGACACAATACAGAGGATCTGATGACACATATCAACAATTTTGTGGACAGTTGTGACATCGTGAAGATTGACAGAGTGCCACACAATCATCTACTTGAAATTGTTCACATCTTCACTGACAGACAATGCAAAATCTTGGTTCCTTAACCTCCTACCTGAGTTAATAGAGACATGGGAGGGGATGATAGACATGTTCTTTGAGTATTATTTCCCACCTCATAAGACAAATGAATTGGTCAGGAAGATTTATAATTTCAAGCAATAGGTAGAAGAATCATATTCTGAAGCATGGGAGAGGTTTCAGAATATACTGAGGAAGGTCCCTCGTCATGGGACCGATCTCTATGGCCAAGAAAAGATATTTTACTATGGGTTGCATCAAGGAGAGAAGACCACACTCGACAGTGCATGAACAAAATTCTTCCTTAATAACAAGCCACCTAGGTGTCACGAGATTCTGAAGAATATGTCTAAGAATCAGTCTTGGGGAGAAGAAAGAGAACGTCCATTAATCATTAGAAGTGTTGGGGAGTCTAAAGTCATTACGACACTAAATGAGAAGCTTGACCTCATAGCCAAGAAGTTACATCAGAAGGATGGAAATTCATCTAGAGGAGAGGAATAAGAATGTATGTTTGCACGATAATAGAATTAGGTGTGATGATTATTCTTGGAGGAAGTATCCAAAGTTTTCTTGGAAGGATCCCAATAATTTTGAGCAGGATCCATCCCAAGCACAGCAAGCCAAGCCACAATAGGTTGGTGCACAACATCAATACCAATAGGATAGGCCCCCAGTAAAATAGACCTCATTGAAGGCATGCTAGGTAAGCTAGCCAGTCAGAATGAAATGATCATTAGCTAGACCTAGAGGGAACTACATAGCCAAAGAGAAAAAATATGTAGTATAGAGACTCAGATTTCTCATCTTGCAGCAGAGGTTGCATCCTTAAAGAAACTCATCCAGTAGGGGTTCCCAGGAAATACTGACATTCCATCTGGGAACTAGCAGGTAAAGGCAGTGTTGCTTCGCAACAGGAAGAAAGTCTTGAATGAAAAGAGGACGGCTCCAGAAACAAAAGACAACATAGTACCAGTGGTGATTGCTGATATAGTTGAGACAGACACTACAGTAGGGGACAAGGCAGTTGTAGAAGAAACTCATGAACCAGAGGAGACAAGGAAGGAAGCATATGCCCCACCTCACTAGAGGAAGTTGGTGATACTAGTACCCTTTCCGAACAGCTTGAAGGCAAAGAAAGTTGACCAGTAGTTTCAGACGTTTCTGGACAACTTTAGAAAGCTTCATGTCAACATTCCACTTATTGATGCAATTGAATAGATCCCTTCCTATGACAAATTTTTGAGGAAAATAATTAATAAAAATAGGAGGATAGCCAATTCGAATATGGTGGTGTTGAAGGAGCAGGTTAGTGCTTTCATTCTGGGAAAACTGCCACCAAAAAGGCAAGATCCAGGCTAGTTCAACATATCAGGTTACATTGGGAAGGCCAAGTTTGGGGAGGCTTTGTGTGACTCAGGGGCAAGTATCAATCTTATGCCCTTGACTACCTTCAAGAAGATGGGTCTTAAGGAATCTAGAATGATCAATATAACCATATAGCTAGTAGATAACTCAGTGGTTAGGCCTATGGTATCTGTGAGGATGTTCTTGTCAAGGTGTGAACATATTTGTATTTCTGACAGATTTTGTGGTTATGGAGATGCAGGATGATCACGGAAATGAATACTACTATGGAGGCCATTTCAAGCCACAACAGAAGTGATCTTAGAGATGGTCAGAGGAAGATTGACACTATGGATAAACGAAGACCATTTTGAAAACAAGATGTCTAAGTTTACACAAACTACTGAGGAGAAGGAACAATGTCACATGTTGCAGCAATTCTAAGGGAAGGTGTCTCTGTTTCTAGGGAAGCTATTTCTTGACATGAATCATGTGATGACACGGGTTCACAAAGGCACACTGTGAGTGGACATTGTACAGAATACAAAGGAGATTTCCTTGGCCAAGGCAATTCAATATCCTGACAAAGCAATTGATGAGGCATCTTCTCCTGCCCTTGTTCAATCATATCGATAGTTGTTTTTGGAGGTGTGTCTTATGAATTTAGTTGATGAATAAATTTGATGTGGTTCATTGGAGTAGTGTGTCTTGTTTCTCAAGGCATTATCTTGTTACTACACCAGGCATTATGAGGACTTAGGACCACCTCCACCATTGTTGATTCCATCTCTATTGAGTCCTCCAAATTTTGAATTGAAGCCATTGTCACCGCATTTAAAGTACACATTTTTGGAAGCAAATGAGAAGATTCCTGTTATTATCTATGCATCTTTGAGCATCTAAGAGGAGGAGAAATTGATTGTTGTGTTGAAGAACCACCTGGAAGCATTTGGGTGGTCAGTTACATACATTAAGGGGATCTCCCCTATATTTTATCAGCACAAGATCTGCACAGAAGGAGGATCCAAACCAATCGTGCAACCTTATAGGTGTCTTAATCCCATCATGACTGAGGTGGTGAAGAAAGAGGTAATCAAACTTCAGTCAACATGTATAATTTATGCTATCTCTGACTCTAATTGGGTAAGTCCTACTCAAGTGGTTCCAAACAAAGGGGGATAACTGTTACCAAAAATTCAATGATGAATTGATATCTACTAGGTTGGTGACCGAATGACGAGTTTGTATTGACTATCATCATCTAAACGCCCCTACACTTAAGGATCATTTCCAGCTTCCTTTTATTGATCACATTCTTGAGTGGCTCACCGACTGCTCTCAATTTTGTTTTTTGGATGGGTATTCTGGGTATAATCATATTGTTATCGATCCATAGGACTAAGAGTGATCTACTTTCACTTGTCCATATGGCACATTCACTTACCGTCAGATGCCTTTTGGTTTGTGTAAAGCACCGGTGACTTTCCAGAGATGTATGCTTGCCATTTTTTCTGATATGGTAGAGCATTGTCTTGAAGTTTTCATGGATGATTTTTCAGTTTATGGAGAGTCGTTTGAGGACTACCTTGATAGTCTTGCAAAGATGTAAGGACACTCACTTGGTTTTGAATTGGAAAAAGTGTCATGTGATGGTGACTGAGGGAATAGTCCTGGGATACAAGGTGACCCACAAAGGTAAGGAGGTCAATTCAGTTAAAATTGAGGTTATTTCTAAGCTACCTCCACCATCCATGGTGAAAGGAGTTAGGAATTTTTTAGGAAATGCAGGTTTTTATCGACGTTTTATAAAAGTTTTTTCAAAAATTGCAAAACCACTTTCGGAATTGTAGGAAAAATATATTGAATTTAAATTCGATGAGCGATGTTTGAAAGCATTTGAGGTGTTAAAGGAGAAATTGGTCTCCACACCTATTGTTCAGACTCCAGATTGGAGCCAACCTTTTGAGCTGATGTGTGACGCATTAGATTATGCAGTTAGGGTTGTTCTAGGCCAACATCAAGACAAGATCCATGTCGTCATCTATTATGCGTCTAAAACCCTAAATGATGCCCAATTAAATTATACAACCACTCAAAAAGAATTATTGGCGGTAGTTTTTGTTTTTGAAATTTTTTTCCAATATTTGATAGGGGTGAGGATCATTGTGTGGACTGATCACATAGTAATTAAATATTTGCTACAGAAGAAGGATGCCAAACCTAGACAAATTAGGTGGATTCTACTACTACATGAGTTTGATATTGAAATCAAGGATAAGGAAGGCACGGAGAATGTAGTGGCAGATCATTTGTCTAGGCTTGAAAGAGTGGATGAAAAAGATATAGACATACCCATAGTGGAAGAATTTCTAGATGAGCCGCTCTTTGCCATGAAAAGCAAGGATTCATCTTTGTAAACATTATAAACTACTTGGCATGTGGTTAGCTTCCAGAAGACTAGGGATATCATGAGAAAAATAAGTTCTTCCATTCTTTGAGGTTCTATGTGTGAGATGATCCCATCTTGTTTAAGTAGTGTAGGGATAATATTTTAAGGAAGTGTGTTCCTGATTGTGAAACTGAGAGCATTTTAGAACATTATCTACCTATTGGGGGTCACCATGCTAGTTATAGGACAACGGCCAAAATATTAGAGTGTGGATTATATTAGCCTACACTTTTTAAAGATGCATATCATTATGTGCTTCATTATGATGCTTGTCAACATGCAGGGAATATCTCAAAGAGATGTGAATGCCCTTGAATGTTTTTTAGAAAATTGAAGTTTTTTATTTATGGAGAATAGATTTTATGGGCCCGATCGTATCATCTAATTCTAATTTATACATATTGCTTGTCATTGATTAAGTATCCAAGTGGGTGGAAGCAATTCCAACCCGCACTAATGATGCCCATGTTGTATGCATGTTTGGGAAAGATCGTCTGTTTTGCAGGTTGGGGTGCCAAGATTGAAAATAAGTGGTGGACGATCTCACTTCACCAATAAGAAGTTTGGTGCGTTGTTAAGCAAATGTACAGTGAGACACAAGGTAGGTACTCCATATCATCCACAAACCCAGGGATAGGTTGAGGTGTCTAATAGGGAGATAAATAAAATCTTAGAGAAAATAGTCTTGACCAAAAGGAAAAACTAGAGTATGCAAGTAAATGATGCTCTTTGGGCATATAGGACAGTCTATAAGACACCTATAGGAACCACTCCTTTTAGATTGGTTTATGGGAGAGCTTGTCACTTACCTGTAGAGTTAGAGCATAAAGCCAAATGGGCCCGAAGGAAATTGAATTATAATTTGGATGATGCAGGGAAAAGGAGAATGTTAGAATTGAATGAGTTAGATGAGCTCATGCTAGATGCCTGTGAAATCTCAAGTATCTAAAAGGAGAGAATAAAGAAGATCGACGATCGCCACATCTTGCATAGATTCTTCACTCTAGGACAGAAGGTGCTTCTGTTTAACTCTAGGTTGAAATTACACCCTAGAAAATTGAGGTATAGATGGAGTGGTCATTTTGTGGAAGTTAAGGCTTTACCCCATGAGGCAGTGGAGATAAGCAATGGTGCTGAACCATTCCTTGTAAATGGCCAACAACTTAAGCATTACTTTGGGGGAGATGTGGTATGGGAAGAAGAAGAGTTGAAGCTCATTGAGCTTCACTAATTATTTGATTTAATTGTTGAGCCTATGATGTAAAACAAGGGCGCTTGTTGGGAGGTAATCCAGTCATTTTTTTTGTTTAATAATTTGTTCTTTACATTCATGTTCTTTACATTCTAGTTGCATTGTATTATTTTCATTGTAAAAAAGGTGTCTTGTCATTCGTGTTTGGTGTGCAGGCTGAGCAAAAGTCAGTAATACCGACAGCCATGTTGGTAGTACCAATGCAATCATAGGGACAGGGGTCAATTTTCATAAAAATCTTGATAGTATCGACAACAAATTTGATAGTACTAATGACATCATAGGTAGCCCAAAAATTCCTCAGTGATACCAACAATATGTTCAGTAGCACCAACTTTTTGCAGAAAGGTGTCGAGTTAACTGATAAGGACTTGGTACTACCAACAGCCAACTCAGTGGTATTGACGCCCAACGATGATCTAGGTTCAAAATACCAAGATAGTGCTCAGAGCTATTGAGAAAATTAAACGACTCGGTACTACCGACACCAAAAGACACAAGATCTCAGGAGTGCCATCAATGATCAAGATTTTTCACATTTGGAGGTTGGTAGTACCGATCCGTCATGCAACTTTTTGAAGTCAAAAATACTGACTTCCGTCGGTACTATCAACGATAGACAATCCGCAACTACCGACATCAAAAAATGAGCGTCGATATCAACGACCAGTACCGATTCACATGGATCATGGAGAAGAACTCAGTAATACCAACATTGAGTCGGTACTACTGACGCATTAGCAGCAGGATGGTCGTCGGCTATATAAGGAGGAGTGTGAGTATTGTTTCATTCATACCTTCACCACACCCCTCTTAAGAAAGATTGTGCAAGCACTTGTGTGCGTTCAGAGTCTACTTCGTGCTTATTTTTCTCCATGCCCTTCTTGTACCATCTCAATGGCATCTAGGTGAGAAACTTCTTCATCAGTAGGGAATGTTACATTGGTACCCAAACCAACATGCATCGTTCATGTCAATGTCAGTGTGAAGAAGATATACGACGGGCTGATGAAAAGAGAGATCGCCTCGACATGGTATGGAGACCATGTGTTGCTTGCATCTGTGGGCATCACTGACAATCTCTGTTGAGTCTATGAAGGACAGGGGTCGGTGGGTGATCACCCTTTCTTTGGTGATTGGCTCACCTTCCCAAAGATTGTCTATGAGTTCTTGGCATAGCTGGAGATGTGTTTCATCCCCGGTCATGGGGATGAATGGAGGGAAGGGTGCATCAAATTTCATCTCTTCAACAATGACCATCAAATGACGATGAGGCAATTCAATGCCATCTACAGGTGACCGTTGGGTGAAATATGCTTCACCACCAGCAGCTTTGATTAAAAGGGTGACTGGAAACTTTTAGTGGAGGTGCCAAAAGGATACCACATCAGCTGGCATGTCAACTCCATCACCGACATTGAGCAGCCTGGTGCTTGTAGCCTGCATCGCTTCCTCACCAACACCATATTCACCAAGTCCAGTTAGGGGAAGGGGAAGGTTCATCAGGTGGATCTCTTCTTCCTCTATAATATGCTAAAGTTAGGAAAGGATTGGACTTTGATTCTTTCTTCCTCCAACATATGATGGAGGTGAAGCGACTAATACAGAGGACACCTTCCATCTATTTTGGAGTGCATATCACTCCAATAGCTATGCATCTTAATCTTTATCTCTCCACCTCCAAATATTTGAAGGTTTCTCTCAAGTTGGATCTAAAACATTTAAAGAGAGTGAACCTCATCAACCTGTGTCATGGGAAGGTGTATGTGTGTCGTATAGTTGATGACCAGTACCATGAGAGGGGGCTCCATGATCCTATTTTCAACTTTCAAGGAGTGTATAACATGAGGTGGCTTGTAGAGGACTCCACAGAGGAAGATGAAGCAGAAGATGATGTCGAGAAAGAGAAACAATAGGAGAAGAATGAAGAAGAGGAGGAGGTAGGTCCCCTGCAAGCGCACTGGAGTACATGGAGCCTCTAGTTATTCTGCCCCACCACCTACCCAAGAGGTTAATCCATACTCGATGGCAGGTATGTATGGAATATTGCAAGAAATTTTGGAGGGGCAACAACATCAGACGGCTACACTGGCGGGCATCCATGATGTCCAAGGAAGGCTCTATTAAAACTAGCAGGTGATCTTTGAAAGTGAGAAACTTCTCTTAGCCAACCAAGAGAACATGCACACATGCCTGTAGTGGATGGAGAACTATCAGCAGCCGTTCTTCGATAATTACTAGAGTCAATGTTACTTTGGTGGATATATACAGCATCCAGAATTGCCACCTCCTCCCTAGACTTTTTAGGGGACATTCTATCCCCATGACCCGCCGACCATGTCGCACCCACTACCACCATATTGATCAATACCACTGTTCCACCTCTATGATTGGATTTTGACTATGAGGACATAGTCAAGTTCAATCTTGGGGGGGTTGGAGCAGCTCTATCCTTTATTTTATTTTTTGTCTTTTAAGTTTTTTTAATTTTTTATTATTCCAAGTTGTTGGATCCACAATCTATCTAGTGTAATGGTGGAGCAATAAAAGGCATGATTTCTAGATTTTGTCATCATTGAGTTTGTTATTCCATGGTTGTGCAATGAAAAACAAATGGCGTAGTTACAATTCTTGAGTAGCATCACCTAGAGGAAGTGTATGAGTTAGTCAGCTTTTGGGCACTTGATATGAATGAACATCTTAATTATTAATGTAATGTGGATGAATTTGAGGACAATTAATGGGACCTTAAATTGAAATTTTAGAAAGAAATCCTAAGGTTACCTTGTACACAGGTCATTAGAGAGGGACATATAATAGTTCAAGAAAGGCATTGTCTCTTAATTATGTGATTCCATCCATTTTCCATCCATTTTGATTCACCACTTTAAGATGATCAAGTAACCTGAATTATTTCCTTTTTGATTGCATAGCATGGAAAAATAGGTGACATGATAGTTAGTTTCTCTTTTATTGCATTAGTTACCAACTGAAAAAAAGTGCAAACAACTTTTGTGTATTTATCTAGTTGCATAACAATTACATGTAGATTGCATACATTTTTCATTGTTCATTTTACACCATGTGGTTACATTGTTTTTTCTGAAATAAGAATGTAGGGATACACATCCTATACCTCAGAAGAAAAAAGTGAAAAAATGAATGAGATGTTAGTGAAGCCCAAGCATAACTTTCCACCATGCTAAAATAGTGGTCCAATGAAAAAAAAGAAGATAAAATTAATGTTATAAAAGAAAGAGGGAGAAAAGATGCCCTAAACTCATGTTGGAATTTCATGTCACAAAGAAATGAAAACATTCACATGATGCCTTTTCTTCTTTACTTCACTCTCATCCATTTGATGAGGTTTTCAATACATGCATCATTCCACCCATCATATTAGGCATTAGGATTCATGCATTTCTCATTACCTTTGCCATATAGGTTCATCATGTTTGATTTAAGCATAAATGATTTGGGTGTTACTTGTGATTTTTCATAAACCACCTATTTCATCCCGTTCTTTAATCTTAATGGTAGGCCACATATATGATTGATCTCCTCATTTTCTGATAAGGAGAATTTCTTCCAAGTAGTTGGTAGTTAGAAAAGAGCAATGTAGATAGGGAATCACATGATGCACCGAGCAAATGTCTGATTGACTATGATATTAATTGATCTATTGATGGTGTTTCACTAATGTAAGGGTTGACATATTTTATGGATATTTTTATTCACTTGAGAGTAGTTGTTTGTTCAGTGGTCAATAGAGGCCGGTTTGGGACCGCCAGGTGGGGTAGTTGAGAATGGAAGTTCATATTTTGTGTCCTTCTATTGAATTGTCTCAAACATATCGAGGGTGTGTTGCTTGAGGACGAGAAACATTTAAGCTTAGGGGAGTTTAATGTACTAGATAATTTTCATTTTTCACAGGTTGTTTATTATGGATTTTTGTGCACTTATCATTCATTTTGACATCATTTGTGTGTTATTTATTAATCATTAGCATGTGACACTTAATTTCATCAAATAAATGTATATTTTTTATGTTCCTAATAGATTCATTATTATTTGGGATCTTATGTTCGTTTTTGTAGAATTTCATGTGAATATACAAGAAACTACATAGCTCAATAATACCTACCTAACTGTCAGTGGTACCGACACTTGATCAGAAAGGAAGATGTGAAATCGAGAAAAGTAGGTAGTATCGACCAAAGAAGTTGGTACTATTGACAACCTTACAGGGAGGACTAAAAAATTCTCGATAAATCTCAGTACTACCGACAATAACTCAGTAGTGCTGACAAATGCATAGGGAGCCACAACTTGTTGAGGGTATCGATACTTTCGATACAGCGGGATCAGCCAAAATCATAAATCATAGTTAATCTAATGGTTAGACTTAATGATGCCCTAAGTTGTGTCTATGACTTAGGGGGAGTTCATCCAGACGTAATATCATGTCCTATTCAGTTGTATGATAGAAGAGAGCAGAGAAGAGAGAAATAGTATGAGAAAGCAACGTTCCAGGCAGTTCGTGTACTTCTGGTGGCCCAATTTGCAGTTGAAAGACGAAAAATCATCACGTTTGTCAGGAGGGACCTTCTACACCATCTTTCTCTTGGGGTTTCTCATTGTTTTTTATGTTTTCTTCCTTCTATTCTTCCTTTTTCATGTGTAATGCAACTAAAATCATGCAGGACTAATCCCCTTACTCCTTAGTATCTGGGAGTAGCCGGTATTGCATTGTAATTGACAATTATGATTTAATATACATGTTTCTCTTAATTTTTAGGCATAATTATATGAGTGTATCACAAATTATATGTGTTTTATGTATTTGTTTAGACCATTAATTGCTTTGAGAGAGGAATTAAGGGTTGGAAAACTCATAGATTTACATATTCTATATACACCTTGAGAAAAGGGCTTACGAATGTGAAGAGAATAACCCAGAGATTTCTGTAAGCACCTAACCAATAACACAATTGCTACAAGAGTGGGTTTGGTACTAGATTAGGTAGTGAATTACGCCACAAGAGTGGGTAATTCTTGCTACATTTCTCTTTGTTCGAGGTTAGGAGAGATTAATATTAATGAAATAATGTTAATTGCAATGTGAGCCATGGTGAAACCATAATCTAAAGAAATACATTCCAACTGTGATCACAAATAATAATGTTAGTTTTTATTCTTGCAATTAGTTATTAATCCAACCAATTCACACTTTTTCTCAGGCCTAGCTAATTACATCATAGTTAGTAGTAGTTTCTGGGTACATGTTTTCTCCATGTTCGATATGCGGCCCTCTTTAGGCCTATATTATATTGATATGTGCACTTGCATTTTTTATGTGTAGTTTATGTGCATCAGCCATCTAAATAGCTAGTATAGGAGAACTTGGTGTAATTAGCTTGGAGCCTTCTCAAGGCTAGAATGTGGGTGGTCTGAGGTCTAAAACCTCACTTCCAACTTCCATTACTACCCTCGGCCCATAATTACCCTAAGAATTCCTATCCTAGAAACCCAGACTTGACTAGACCCTAAATGAATTTCACCTAAACCCTAACTCAATTGAGCCTCGTAAGGGTAGGTAGGAGGTGTTAGGGACTAGTTCCCCTATACACAACCTATCCTATCCATGGCCAGTTAGCAGTTTAGGGCAATTCATTAGTCTCCAGCTTGTTATTTGGTTTGGTAATCTAAATGATAGCATAATGTTCACACGTCATGACCCCCAACCTAATTGATAAGTGCACCCCCCAAACAACCTATGTTACCCTTTATTGCATTAAAAACTAACTACCTTCTTGCTTAGCTAGTATTAGCTTAGTTATCTCTTTACTTGCTTAGTTAGTTCATTGCCTTCTTCTTACCTAGTTCTTGCTAGTTTAGGTATTTAATTACTCTTGTGCTTCATTTTCTAGCTTAGTGTAGTGTAAATCTTTGTCTTGCTTGCATTAGCACAACTTGTTCCTTTCTTGCTTGTCTTGTCTTTTCTTTCTCATTAGAACTAATTGTCTAGGGTAATTTAGGTTTTGATTCTTGTTTCTCTTTCATTGTTTGTTCACCATTAGTGTAATCATCAAGCCAACCTTCAAACCCTTCAACCTTGGACTCTGCAGTAGGAACCTAGTCCAAAACTAACCTAGCTCAGGTGCCCCCTTTTCTCCCTATGGATCGACCCTATACTTGTTGCCTACCTATACTAGGACACGATCCTAAGTGCTTGTAGGTACAGTGTGTTAGTCTAAGTGAGTGTGCCAGTGTAGGTCCTTATAAATTCTAAAGATCCCAAGTGTGTTCTGAGCTTGTGGGGAGCATCTAGTCAAGTCTAATTGATTAGTGTGTGCACCTCTGGCGGGATGCACCACAAATAAGCAGTCCTACAATCCCTACTTCGACATATACAACCCAGGATGGAGAGATCATCCAAAATTTTCCTACGGGAACAACAATACTTAAAATCAAGATCAACAGAACCAAGGCTAAAATCAGCAACAACAAATGGGCAATCGACAACCCATGAACAATAACCAGTCACCAAGTTTCAACAATAACAACAGAAACTACAATCAGTCTCAACCTAAGTCACATTCAGAGAGCATGCTTGAAAATTCCATGTCAACGCAAATCCATCAAAAAGATGAATTATGTGCACATGGGCTACTTTTGGAAGATGTTATCACTCAACTTTGTTTCAAGGTAGATGACATTGCTACTCATGCAAAGATGCTAGAAAATTTGATTGCCCAACAAGCTCTAGCAAATCAAAAAGCCTCTTCCAATTCACTGCCAAGCCAATTGGAGATGAATCCATGTGAATGCAAGTCCATTTAAGAAGTGGAAACATTATTAAAAGACCCTTGTCAGTAGATGAAAAGAAAGTTGATGATGATAAAGAAGAAGATGTTGAAGAGAAGTGAATAAAGAAAAATACAGCTGAAAAACAAACATCCCACAAGAATATTGCTCGTTTTCCACAAAGGTTTGCACACAAAAAGTAGGATATTGTATTCCACAAGTTTATGGACATACTCAAGAAACTGTATGTCCGTCTTCCTTCATCTGAAGTCATTGTCGAGATGCATATATACGCAATGTTTCTAAAAGACCACTTAACCAAGAAAAGGAGAATTGATCAAGTGGAAACCATTATGCTATCTGAAAGGATGAGTCCCATCATTCAAAATAGATTACTAAAGAATCTTGACGATCAAGGTGCCTTCACACTTCCATGCAAGATTGGTGACACAACATTTGATAAAGGTTTAGTTGACCTTGGTGCCAACACAAGCCTTATTTTGTCAACACTATGAGAGAAACTTGACATTGGACATATGAAGCCAACTAAGATGTTCATTCAATTGGCAGATCACACCATCAAATATCCAAGAAAAAATGTTGAATATGTGCTTGTTCAAGTGGGAAAATTCTTTATTCCATGTGACTTTGTTGTGTTAAACATGAATGAAGACCCTTCAATCCTATTATTTTTGGAAGACCTTTCCTCTATACAGTCGATTGTATAGTCTATGTATAAGAAGGTAAAATAGGTCTTAAAGTAGGAGAAGAAACAATGGAATTTTGTATTCTGGATGCAATGAATGTGCCAAACAAAATAGAAGACATCTGCCTAGTTGATGTATTGACAAGTTTTTGGAGGAAGACAAAGATTTTTTTTTATTTCATTGTTAACTGTCGTGAAGAAAGTGAATTGAACACCGCCATGGATATAGTAATTCCAGACGTCATTTTTAATTCTAATCCACATCTACCCCATGAAGGTGCTCCGCCATTGAAAGATAACTCTTGTAATCCTACCAAGGAGAACAAGGTAGAACTCAAACCCCTTCCACTAGGTCTAAGCTATACTTTTCTTGACCCTAATTATACATCTCATGTCATCATAAATGTTGATTTAACCAATGATCAAGAAATCAAGTTGCTAAATGAATTATGTATGCATAAAGAAGTAATTGGTTACTCGATTGAAGATTTGAAGGGCATAAACCCTTCCATTTACATGCATAGAATTAATTTGGAGCAGGATGTCAAGCCTTGTGTAGAACCTCATGGGCGTTTAAATCAAAATACGATTGAGGTTGTGAAAAAGGATATTTTTAAGTTGAAAGATGTAGGGATCATTTATTCTATAAGTGACAGTCCATGGGTGAGTGATATTCATGTAGTATCGAAAAAGGGAGATGTAACTATTATTAAAGGGGGTAATGATGAAATGATACAAACTCGTGCATCCATATGATGGTGCATATGTATAGATTATAGAAAACTCAACAACGCAACCAGTAAAGACAATTTTCCACTTCCATTCATTGATTTAAGCTTGAGAGATTAGCCAATCATTCGTGATTCTGTTATCTCAAGGGGTATTTTGGATTCTTTGAAATATCAATTTATCCACTGCACCAAGAAAAGACAACTTTCACATGCACCTATGGCACACACATATAGATTGATGTTGTTTGGTCTTTGCAATGCACTAGCGACTTTTCAGTTTTGCATGATGGCTATTTTCTTCGATTTCATTGAGCGTACAATGGAGGTTTTTATGGATGATTTCAATGTTTATGGGAACTATTTTGATTATTGTCTGTCTAACTTATCTAAAGTCCTTGAGAGCAGTAAAAATATTAACCCAATACTAAACTAGGAAAAGTATCGTTTCATGGTACAATCAGGGTAGTACTAGGCCATGTGATTTCTAACAAGGTTATTGAAGTTGACATAGAAAGGTAGAAGTGATAGAAAAGATTTCTACCATGTTAAATGGCAAAGGTGTTTGAAGCGTTCTTGACCATGTAGGATTTTAGATGAGGTTTATCAAGGATCTTTCCAAGATAGCAAAACCCTTATGTACATTGCTTGCAAAAGACATTGATTTTGTGTTTGATGATGAATGTCAAACTACCTTCAAGAAGCTCAAGGACGCTCTAATTTCATCCCTCATCATTCAACCACCAAATTGGGGTGCACCCTTTGAATTGAGGTGTGATGCAAGTGACTAAGCCATCGATGTTGTACTTGGCCAACGAAAGGACAACAAGTTGCATGACATCCACTACGCTAGTAAGACATTATATGAGACCCAGATAAACTATGACACCATTGAGAAGGAGATGCTAGATATAGTATATGCCCAACATATTTCACTAGTATCTAGTGGGATCTAAAGTTGTGGTCTATACCAACCATGCAAGCATCAAGTGTTTGCTGAATAAAAAGGATGCTAAACCACGTCTAATTTGCTAGATCTTGTGCTTCAAGAATTTGACCTCAAGATCAAGGACAAAAAGGGAATTCAGAAAAATGTTGCTTATCACCTTTCCAGATTGACTACAAATGCAAAAGATACACTTCTTATTGATGATTACCTTCCCACTAAGAGGTTGTATGTGATTGATACATCACAAACACCATGGTTCACAGACATCGTCAACTTTCTCGCCATTGAGCATCTTCCACCTGATCTTACCTATCAACAAAAGAAGAAATTCTTACATGATGTCAGATTCTATTATTGGGATGATTGAATGTTGTTTATGCAAGGTACTGACAGACTAATATGGTGATGTGTAGCTAAAGAGGAGATATCAAGCATTATTTCTGTTTGCCATTCTTCTTCCTACGAAGGTCACTTTGGGGGAGAAAAGATAACTATAAAGATCCTTCAAGCTGGATTTTATTGGCCAACCTTATACCAAGATGTACATGCTTATGTCAAAGGGTGTGACAAATGCTAAAGGAAAGGCGGGATATCAAAGCGAGATGAGATGCCTCTCAACTCCATTTTGGATATTGAGGTATTTGACATATGGGGTGTCAACTACATAGGCCTTTTCCCATCCTCTTATGGTTACAAATGCATATTATTTGCCTATGATTATGTTTCAAAGTGGGTAGAGGCTATTCCTACCCAAGCTTTGGATGCTTAGTTGGTACTTAAGGTGTTTCAAAAAGTTATTTTTACTAATTTTGGAAATCTAGGAGTCGTGATTTCAGATGGAGTGGCACACTTTAGTGAAAAATAGTTCAACAATCTTCTCACCAAGTATGGAGTGGCGTATAAAATTTCTACTCCATATCACCCTCAAGCAGTTGGATAGGTCAAAGTATCCAATAGACAACTAAAGAACATCCTTGAAAAGACTATTTCCATCTCAAGGAAAGATTAGGCCCTCAAGTTGGATGATGATATTTGGGCATACTGAACTGCATACAAGACGACCATTGGTACTACGTCGTTTAAGCTCATCTATGGCAAATCTGTCCATCTTCCTTTGGAGCTAGAGCACAAAGCCCTATGGGCCATCAAGTTACTTAATTTTGACATGAATAAAGTAGGTGTAAAGTGGTTTCTACAACTTCAATAACTTGAGGAGATCAGGGTAGACACTTATGACAATGTGAAGATCTATAAGGATGAAATAAAGGCATGGCATGACAAAAATATTAGAAGGATAGATATTGTTAAAGGAGGCTAGGTGCTGCTATTTATTCAGCTCTAAAGCTTTTTCTAGGAAATCTTATATCCAAGTGGTCAGGACATGTCTTGGTCCTGAAAATTTATCTGTACATCACAATAGAGCTGTAGGGTAAGCAATCAACATTCAAGATTAATGGACAACACTGCAAGCTTTACATTGAAGCAGAGTAGATAAAACTGGGAGCTTCATCCTCCCTCATAGAACTTTGTTGATCAAGAACCAAGTCTACATCTAGAAATTAAATGGAAGACCTTTGTGGGAGACATCCCCACACCTAAATAGTTGTTTTGAGTCATTTTTATTTAAATGTTGTTTAGTTTATAGTGTTTTTTTTACAATAACACTTCATGGTGCCAAACCTACAAGTTTCATGTGGGAATGTTGAGTATTGGTTTGCATTTTACAGGCGATGATTGCTAACACCAATAAGAACAAGGAGACACAAAGATCATGCTTCAAGATGGAGTTTGGAACACTCCACGCATAGTGTAACTTATTTTTCAAATTCACAAAACCTCACAGGGATTTCCACTTACGTCATGTGGGACATTAACATGACATAGTCGAGAACTAAGAAATCCAATTGCATAGCAACTTCAACAACACGGCGCGTAGCCATCATACATAGTGTGTGGAATTATTTGATGAAAAATGAAGTTCCACATAATTTGGCCCTTATGTCGTGTAGACATGAACCACATCGTGTGCATTTTGGAAAGAAACTTTTGCCAAGTTTCACGGTGAACAAGTCTTACATTGTGTGGATATCATACATGGCGTGTGAGGATTTTGGACAAAAATACACAAATAGAGCATGAAATTACCCTTATTGTGTGTGAACCACAGTCATGCTATGCGCCTTTTATGAAAAGAATTTTAATTTTTTGATAGGATTGGTCCCTTAAGATGTGTGGATTTTCTTACGGCATGCATGTTTGTGAATTTGGGGAACTTTACACAAGCCTTGTGTCATGTAAGTATCTCTTACATCGTGTCTATGGGAAGTCAAATGATTCCAAACCCTAAAATCAATTCATTTCATCTTGCACTCACACTGTGTAGCCTCCCCTTCTACCACACCAGTGACCAACAACTCTGACTTCCATGTGTAGCACCTCCACACCGCCAACCTCCATTCTTCACCACCTACAGCTACGCCATCTTTGAATGTCGATTCAGCCAAAGGAGAGGAGATAGAGTCTCCTCTTTTGGGTAAAACCTTAGAGCCACCAACCTCCTACTCTACGTTGTCGCCTTTGAGTAGCACCTCCATGCCACTGAGTCATCCAAAGGAGAGAGGACGAGCTTCCATATGCCACAAACCTTTCATTATCGTGCAGTGATTGCCCGAGCATCAGCAGCAGCTACCTCCAACACGCTGTAAGGGACCGATTTATGCCATGTTTATCTTAGAGGTAGTGTTGAAGAAAGAACCCCAATCACAAATGTGTGGCTGAGTCATTACGGCAGGTCACTTACTCATCAGCTGTCAAAATGCCAAGAACCAAAATTTTAGCCAAGCAAGCACGCCCCGAGCCTAAGCCATCTTTCTCTGATGTATCCTACATCTTCGTGGTGCACTTCACGCTGAATGTAGAGGAGGATGTCATCTTCTTCCGTCTTGTCACTCGTCAGGTAGTCCCGACCTAGTTTGCACACTTCATCGATATGGAATGGCTAGGTGTTCTAAATGAAGCTAGGGACTATATCATCTTCCTCCACTTGGGTCTATGTTGCATAAATAGTGTACCTACATACCCTTGTCTGATTTATGAGTTTTTTACGACCTTCAAAGCACTAGAAGACATGTCTAATAAGCACAAACCTTTTGATCAGATTTCATTTAGATTGATGAACAAACCATTCAAACTAACTTTTAAATGATTTTACAACTTCATGGAATTTGATTATGGCGGCAGTATCATCATGCCAGAGGAATTTGTGCCCAACACTTTTTGGAGTTGAATCACTGAAGACATTGACTGCTATCATGCTAATGCTAGAGTGTCTCGTGTTCATAAATTGATTCTTTGTTATATTCACTGCCTTTTCAGCACATGTGTTCTCGCATGGAAGGAAACACAAAGTGTAGCTGGTTAATAGGATATGTTTTTCCTATGGGCTATGTTACATAACTATGATGTAAACATCAGGTATCATTTTCTTTCATGTATCATAAAGATCTAGAAAAAATAAAAAAGAGACATCATAATGGGGGGCGTGATCACCAAACTTGCTATTGGTTTGAAGCTTGATATGTCTACTATTGATCCCCTAGATGGAGGGTAATATGTCTATTGTGATTCTCTCATTTCTTCTGGCTTGTTAACCAAAAATAAGGATGAATTTTTTTTTGTAAGGTCCACCAAAAATTCTCTGTTATTCAGTTGCTAAACCATGCCATCACAACACTCAAAGACAAAGCCAATTGGAAATATTTTCACAATTAAGGACCATCTATAGGTGTACAACCCAAGTCTTCCTCTGTAAGAGTTGATGTTCCACCATTTCCTTCAACTAGTACTCGAACAGACTTCACTGTAGGTACCCAAACATGAGGCATCTTTATGGGTATGTTTAACACAGATTTGATGATCAGGATACCCACATCTCTCAGCTATCCCGGCAGTACACATTCATGTCCCAAAATGTTGTTGACATCCATTAGACCATGGTGTCTACGATGGATTCTTGTCACATCTCTCAAGGTCACTATGGCTATCCTCCACAGCCATCTCTGCCTCTAGGACCTTCATCCTCCATGAATATCATCGACCCCACCTTATTCCTGGAGCACCTCCAGCCTCTCCAGGAGGGTTTTGACCCCCTTTTCTGATGCACCTATGGTATCTAGTTGTACAACTATTGAGTTTTTTATGAGCAGTGAGGACACTATAAATTTTAAGCTTGGGGGTACAACCAACTGGTAGTTTTAGTTTTACTTTTCATGTCATTTGTTGAAGTCATTTGCTCATGCCATTTAGTTTTTTGTTTGCATTTTGCATTTCTTTTCACATTCTTTCATGATTGTTGAGTGGAAAATTTTGTCGTTGTGATCAATATCTTCACTATTGCTTGAACCATTTGCGTACATTGAGATAGTGGTTATATGATTACAAATCAGGCATGAATCATCCTAATTGATTATTTTTTAAAATTATGGCTATTTATCTCCATATTTAGGAATTTGGATAAACATGAACTGCAATTCTCTCACACATGTTCTTAAACCATATAATGATTCAAATGCTTTGAATTTCTCAACTTTATAGATTTGAGTGGTAATAAGATGACTTTGACAACCCTATAATGCATTTTTCACTGCCTACATAATTTTTTTTACAAAGAGAATATCCTCCTGCATGATTTGAAATAATGGGAGGGTGAGTTAGCACAAGACTGCATAATTCCAAATCAGAGTCCAAATCACATAAAAGGGGGAAATTTTGATCTTCATTTGAAAATCTAAACCTTACAGAAGATGACTAAGTCACCCACATTTCCACCAACCAAATGAAGGTTGGGGATTATGTCTAAAAGAAGGAAATAATCCCCCAAACAGTATTCCATGAGCACGTAAGCCTATACTAGCAGTTGATTACCACACACTAAAATCAAACTGAAAATTTTTCTGGAATAACAACGTCATTGTAGGGAGATGGATAGTTAAGAAGGAATTCTCATTTCATTTCATTGAGCTTTATGCCAAATCATTGTATTTTTTGCTCTGTCATCCTTTTTCTATTAACTACTCTCTAGTTAATTCTTTCAAAGCAAATTGAATGTCTATTTGAACTTAAATTCTTATCTTAAGAGTTAGAATTGATTTCATGTTTAGTTACATATCTAAATGATGAAAAAACTACCCACAAGGCGTGGCTCAAGTGGTCAAGCATGATGTCCCCTAACAAAGGGACTCGGGTTTGAATCCCAATTGCCACCTTGATTTACCACCCTCCCTAGCATTCAGCCTCCACCACAGGCATGGAAGAGGGGGAGAAATCTTTCTCTCTTAATCCCATAAATGATGAAAAAACTATCATTTTTAGATCTATCAATTCATATTCATATGGATTTGATTTTTTCCCATATGTTTATCTTTATCCATTCATCTAGTTCTTTTTGCTTGAGGACAAGCAATGGTTCAAGCTTAGAGGGATTTAATGTGCACGAAATCATATCATATTTTCATACCATTTTGGTTGTATATTTCACTCAATTTAACCATATTTCAACTATGATTCATGCTAAAATATTTGTTTCTTGTTGATCTTACTTGTGACATGGTTTGAATTATAGGTACCCCATATTCCACTCATATTGAAAGAAAAATGCCCAAAATTTGATCTATTTGGCATTTCCAAAGTTTCCCCAATTTTTGGAGTTCATTATCCAACCGTTAGCAAGTCACACATGTGTGGACCACTCCACATAGTGTGTGATACTCAGACAACAAACTCCTCAGTCGAACCAAGATATAGCGGGTTGCTCTACTACACGACGTGGTTCAGAAAATCCAAAATTTTCTAAAAAGTCTTATGTACACTGTGTGACCACTCCACATAGTGTGTCACTTGCGATCTTGCTCTGACTCAAGCGGAAACTAAATCTAACATGGCATGTTGACTTACATACATGCATGTGAAGCATATTTTATGTATATTTTAGAAATAAATGCTCATTTTCATAATACATAACAAACCGCACCCCTTGGGAAGTAGATCACATATCATTTGGAGCATTCTGAGACTAGAGACGGGGTTGGAGTTGTAGACTTGTGATTTTGGAGAGGAAGCTAGCATTTCTTGAGAGAGAACGCATTCTTGAATCCATTACCCTTCTTCATTCCATTCTAAAGCTTTGAAGAGGAAGTTTCTGAAGAAAGGAGCAGTTGCAAAGATGAATCTCCATCCTTTGGCCACAAATTTTCATTTCTTCATCGCTCTATAGATTTATTTGTTATATATATATATATATATATATATATATATATATATATATACTCATGTTTCATTCAATGAATTATCATTTGTGCATGATTTTCCTCACCATGAGTGAGTAAATTCCTTTTCTTAGGCATGGGCGAGTAGCTCCCATGTCATGAATCATGTGAACTCGAATTTCATGTTTGGTATTAGTTGATCTTCAGTTTCAAAATGAGCTATGGTATTTATTTTCTTGTATGCATGGTTGGCCATCATGTTTACATGCTTTCTACTTCTTATTATTTTCCAGGGAAGAGATATTAAGAGGTAGGGAATAGCCATTTTGACAACATATCCTTGACCATGGGAATGACTAGGATTATGTTGAGGATTCTATGTTGTAGTTCAAATTATATATATGCATGGGAATTCTATATAAGGTTAGGAATATATTATATCATTAAGAGATGTATTTAGGTAACAACAACCTACCCTTGTGAAGATTGATTAGTATAAATGGAATTCATGGTTCTTTATTGGGTTATGATGTGGAAGTGGAATCCCATATATAACATCATCCATATATGATTTTCATAATTCTCCAAGTGATTAGCTTTTTTATTCTCTTTCTTTTATATTTGCAATTTTGTTTGATCCAAAACCAACCTTTTTATTATAACTGATCTAGATTGTAGAAAGTTAATAGTTTTGTGCCTAGCCAGCCTAGCTCCATGTGGTTCGACCTTGACTACAATTAATCTCGTATACTTTTTGGTGATTGACAGGTTAAGGCATTTAAATTATTTAAAACTCGCTTGTCTTTGGCCATAACAGACATAATATGAAAAACAATCTCCAAGGTATAAGTATACAATTTGACTTTGCCTTGTGGAATGCATGTTGATGTTTTCTAGAATATCTAGTTCTATTAGGATTTGTGATATTGTTTTTCTTCTTCTATCTGATGTTTATTCCATCCACAAGCCACAAAATAATAGGTCCATCATGTAAGACCATGTTTGCTTGAAAACAAAAAATTTTATGTGTGAGTTAATTAGCTAATTCACTTAACTTAAATGTTTCATTTTTGTGATGAATAACATATCAACTAAATATTCTTCTTTTGTTTGACTTCAAACTACTGCTTTGAAAATAATTCTACTCTTTTCAGCTTGTTTAGTGTATTATAATTTAAATTATGTATGTATTTTTTGTTTAGTGTTAATTGTAGTAAGGAAATAACCTACTTTGTGTTGCGTATTTAGATAAAAAACTTATTGGTATTCATATTGTATTTTTGATATGCACATTTTATGTCATCTTTTGGATCACTGTTGGTTACACTTTCAAATAAATTTCACCCATATATCATTCTTAATAAGACTAGATTCTTAAATCTTATAATTCTTTATGTTTTCTTGGTTTTAATTGTACGTATTATTATTTGACACCAAAATGGAGATTAAGTGATAATAATTTGACCTTCATTACATTCCCCAATTGATTCCCCAAAGTTGGAGTGAATTCCTATAAAGTTTGACAAAAACATGTTGTATTGATCAACCAACTTGGCGTGTCCATAGCAGGAAAAGTGCATTCTACAAGCAAGCAAATTACACATTGTGTTGGCCAACCAATACGTCGTGTCATTTGAGATACAGGGAACTCATAAGTCATTGGATTCCAACAACCCGTCATGTTGGCCAACCAATGAACTATGTTCTCTCATTCCAGACTTTCTAGAGCTTCTTGACTTGTAGTAACACTCCATGTTGTCCAACCAACACCACAAGTTCCTTCGCTTCAGATTTTCCATGAGTTCTTTGTTTTGCAGCAACACATTGTGTTATCTCTGATCAAACCAGTTTGACTTCAAAAATCACAAGTAACAAGTCGTGTTGATTTGCCAACACATCATGTTACCTATAGATTTTAGATCAAACTAGAAGAAAGTCATCCCACACTTTTTAAATACAAGAACCTACTTAAGATGGTTATCATAGGTCAGGTGAAGTAAAAGACATACAAAGAAGTTCAGAGAAGAGTTGGTGGTTATTTTGGAGAGAAAGGAGTAGTTAATTAAGAGAGAGAGTCATCTTCTTCCCCAATTCTTCTTCAGCCATTATAGTAAAGATCTCCATTCTCTGTTTTAGTCACTCAAGAGAGAAGGTTGTTTTAGGAAGTATTGTCGTAAGGATGAAATGAAGAAGTTCTTCTTCATTCTGCTACTTCTTTGTAGATTTTTGTTCTTTCCTCTTTCTACTATGTCTCATACCACTTTTCATTGCTTGTATCTACTATCCATAACCATGGACCGGTAGAGCCCTTGTTATTGGGAATGGCGGAGTAAATCCCATGTCATAATTTATTTGAACATAAATTTCATATATAATACTAGTTATTCTACTATTGTAAGGTTCATTGGAGTTGATTTCTTCTTACATGATTGGGTGATCACTTTGTGTGTTTGATTTATGCTCTTGTATGAATAGGGAAGATATATATTAGAGTTAGGAGATGTACCTTAGTTGCAATTCTGTGACAATGAGAGTGGTTGGGAGGTGTCAGGGAGTAAGGTTTGTACTTTGAAATTTAGTATATGCACGAGAGTGCTATATGGAATTAGGGCCATCCTATACTACTAAAAGGTGGGTGTAGGATACAAAACTCCTGATGAATCCAAATTCATCATGATTTTCAGTCGCCATTTTGGACCCAATTCGACTAAATACATTCGATTTCATCTCCTTAAAACTTACAATGTGCAATTTTTCTTGGTTGATCAGATTATCAAGTTATTAACTAGTTTTATATAGATTTCATGCAGATTATGCAGGTCATGTTGAGGTTGAACCATCAAATGGAACCCACCTTCACTCAAGATCCTCTCAGCTTCAGTCTTGACCAAATGGTCTTGGTCCATTCGGTTTGCATCCACACGGTTTGCTCTCCTTTCCCCAAACGGTTTCACCTATACAATCCTCCTCTCTACTAGCAAACGGTCTTGAGACCGCATGGGCAGCAAACGGTCTTGAGACCGCACAAGCCCAAACGGTCCTCAAACTATGAGAAGAAAACAGTCTCCAAACCGTTTGGGCGATCAACCCCCAAAATCGATTGGAAATCAAGACCGTAAAAGCATAATCGATCTCCAAAACCGATCAGACCAAGACCGTGAAGATCCCAGGACTGTTTCGATGGAACAGAGAAACCGCTAGGGCAGCAACCATTTCCAAAACCGATCAAGAGCAAACGATCATGAAGACCGTTAGGACCTGAAGACCGTGAATGCCACGAGATCGGTTAGGCACAAGACCGATTGCCCAGACCGTTTGGTTGCATGTCAAAACCGTTAGAAACCAATACTGATTGGAGGCATATTCCAAACTGTTTGGATGAAAGTAGTAGACCGAGAAGATCCTCACAGTCTCAAGACTGTAAGGAAGTCTCATGATCCCAAACTGTGAGAAGACTAAATAGTTTCTAAAACCTTTCAAGACTCGACCCAAGCCTATAAATAGGACCAGCAGGGTCCTCTTTCGGGCATCGGACCCAGGACACCGATAGGCTGCCTGAACACAGGTTCAGTCTACATCCACACCATTTCCACTTCACCTGCTGCTCCTACTGTGTGCAAGGAGGTCAAGACGAGAAAGAAGGTGGAGAAGAAGATCTGCCCAGTCTGCCTTGGTGGTTCTTCCTCCTCATCCAGATCTACTCTGACATGATGTAGAAGACCGCATCATCTTCACTGAGTTGCGAATACCTTCTGCATCATGCTCATGGCGGATTCTTCCATCTCTCTTATTCTTCTTATTTCTCACATCATGAGCGAGTGGTTCCTTTTCGCTGGGGTGCGGGGATTAGCCCCACTGCCCATGCAAGCATGTTCTCTTGTTAAACATTTCATGGCAATGTATATAAATTTTCATTTCGTTGTTAATCATTAATGTTTGTAGATTGATTACATGCTTGCTTTTATCTTGTTCTTCCCTATGTTGCGAGAACTTCTATATGTAGGATAGAATGTCGATTAATGAGGTTGACTCCCAAACTAGAAATAGAATGGGATTCCTTGAGGTCGTAAGTGTATGATCCATGAGGGGACGAGCCATCTAGCCTACGGTGATGCTTCTATGGCCTAAACATCCCTCAAGGAGGGCCATAGTTTTAGTTGGATATATGTATCTTCATTATTAATCATCTATGATTGTTTGTAGATTAATCGCATGCTCGCTTGTCGATTAGCATGGTTGACTCCCTGACTAGAAATAGAAAAGGATTCCTTGAGGTTGCAAGTGTATGATCTGTGAGGGGACAATCCATCTAGCCCACGGTGATGCTTCTGTGTGCCTAACACCTGTATAGGGGGGCACAACCTCAGTTGGATATTTGTATCTTCGAAACTGTAAGTGTATGATCTGGATGGCGACGAGACATCTGATGCCTGAGGTGATGCTTATGCGAACCTAAATATCCCTCTGGGAGGGTTTGTAGTAGTTCTATTTGTATAGTTATATCTTGCCTAGATGTTTGATGTTTGGATGTGTTTGCATGTGTAGTGGCGGTAAAATCTGGGACCATCCCAGTGATTCCATATCATTAATATAGAATCAACTTTAATTCTGCTCTTTACTTTCCTGTACTTGGTTTAAGTAACCTCACCGAAGGCACTTTGCGAATGGCACTCCACACTAATTAGGCGTGGGAGGGTGGTGATCGGACCACACCCTCTCATGCCTTGAGAGTTTACCATGTCGGGCTTGCCCGGGGTGGGTTCTCTCAGTTACTAAAAAAAATCAACCCCTTGTTCTAAATATTAGTCTTACTTGAACTAGACTAGACTAGCAACGATTCTTAAAAATGTTGTCCCTTAGGATTTGATCCTTAACTATACTGTGATAAGACATGTCCACTTACAGTGGTATTATTGCATGAGGTTTTGGTAAAAACTCAGGGATTTCAACCCCGAGTGAATTTGTTAGTGCGATAATAAACCACATCAAATTCTGGCGTCGTTGTCGGGGACAACGGAATCAGTTAGTCAAATCTAGTTCTTTTAAGGCTAATCTAGGATTTTTCTTTTTATTTTGAAACAATTGATCATCTATTTGAATTCAGTTCTACTCCATCAATCTCACTTCTGAAAAAACTTTCCATCCCAAGTACCAACAAAGACTAGTGCATGCACTGCTCAAATAGTCCTGATCTCACTACTAGCTTTGATCCTGAGATAGATAGAACTTTTTGTCGTCAGAACAGAGAGAACCAAGCAAGGATGGCTCAAGAGGAGGAAATAGCCCAAAGGGTTTCTCAAGCCCTTACTGCACAAAGAGATAAGCTTATGCAAGAAGCCAGAGCTGCAGTTGAAACAGAGATCTGAGCAGCTCAAGCAGTAGCACAAGCAGCAGAACTACAAAAAGACCTTAGGGAGTTCTCAATCCCTAAAGCTGCTGACATTCACCACCCAATACAACCTCCTCCTATCAATGCTTCAAATTTTGAGATAAGGGCGCATTGGATCACCTTGCTTCAAAACAACCCATTCTATGGTAAATAGGGAGAATATATTTAGGAACATCTTCTGACGTTTATTGATTTATGTGTTATGACAAAGAAAAATGGAGTTTCCAATGATGCCATTCGACTCCGTCTCTTCAAGTATTCTCTCACTGATAGAGCTATAAGTTGGTACAATTCCTTGCAATGCAAACCCATCACCACTTGGGAACAACTTAAAAATGTTTTTCTGGAAACGTTTTACCCGCCTTCTCTCACCTACAAAATTAGGGGTCGAATAACAATGTTCACCTGGGTCCCTGGAGAATCCCTTGTTGAAGCATGGGAAAGATACAAAGAGCTTCTACGCAAGTGTCCACACCACGACATTCCTAAGAATCAGCTTATCAAGATCTTCTATAGAGGTGTGGATGACGATATCAAAAGATTCTTAGACTCCTCATCTGGAGGTAACTTCATGCGCCAAAGTTATGATAGCGCATAGAAGGTTGTCACCCTTGGAGCTGGAAATCAAGCTAATTGGGGTAGGTCAGTAGGAAAAGGAGTGTTGAAGGTAGTTATGGCTGAAGCTATTCCTGAGTACAAGTCTATCACTGAGACCCTCAAACTCTTAGTTGCCAAGCAAGACCATATCTAATTATCTCTTGCTGCATTTGGAAGAGGACGTTTACCCCCTCAACAACAAGAACATATCAAGTCAGCTTCACTATTCTGTGAAGCATGCAAAGGTATTGATCATTCTATGCTAGCATGCAATGTTCTCTATGATGTTGTTCTAAGCAACGTTTATGGCCAAGGAGATAATGGTCAAATGGAAAATCTTAATGCTATCAACACCATCCCTGGTCAAGGATATTACAATCTGAATCAAAATAGGAACCATCATGGTTTTCAATACGGAAACCCTTTAGGAGCGGAAAACTCGCAACAACTTGGTTCAAATAATCAGCAATGAGGACCACCAGGATTCCAGTATAACCAACAACAAAATTTTGGGAATTAAGAGAACTTTAGGGGTAACTTTCCGGATAGGAATTTCAACAATTATCAGAACAGTTCTCAATTCCAGAATCCAAACCAAGTCCCTAACCAGAACCAACAACAAGGGCAACAAGCCAGCCCAGTCTCATCTGATGACAAGCTAATAGCCATTGAAAAGATGCTACAGTCACAGCAGACTATGATAGCTAACTAGCAAGCCCATCAGAAGGCTATTGAATCTCAACTAGCTCAACTTACAGCTAGCATGAAGCCACCTGCTGGAGCCTTTTCTGGCCAACCGGAGAACAACCCTAAGCACCCTGACAAACTAAAGGTTGTCACCACTAGGTCTGGAAAATATTATTCTAATCCTCCTGTCAAGACACCTATGGCTATTACTGACGAGGGTGACTCTGTGGTTGTCTAAGACTCTACAACATCTGAGTTTCAACCAAAAAGGGCAGTAACTGCTGATAAAACGGATAAGGCAAGTTATGAAGAACCTACCGTTTCAAAAACTGAAGAAACACCTGAGCCGAACGTGCCAGTGTACAAGCCTCGTATACCTTTCCCAGCTCGTTTGAGGCAGACAAATCTCGACACTCGATTCAACAAGTTCAAAGAAGCTATGAAGAAGCTTCATGTTGATATACCCTTTCTTGATGTGTTGGCTGAAATACCAGCATGGACAAAGTACTTAAAGTCTCCCCTTACAAGGAAGTATATAATTGAAGAATATGAGACAGTCAAGTTAGCAACGACCACTTCTAACATTATTCAAAGCAAGATGCCAAAGAAGTAGAAAGATCCAGGATCCTTTGGGATTTCATGCCATATCGACGACTCTTCATGTAAGAAAGGATTGGCCGATCTTGGTGCTAAATTCTCTATCATGCCACTTAGCCTTTGTAAAAGGCTAGGGTTTGTTGAACTGCTCCCGACTGGCATGACCATACAGCTTGCAGATAACACTGTGACTCTTCCCTTGGGAATCATTAAAGATGTACCTGTCAAGGTAGGCAAGGATTCCTATGTTCCATGTGACTTTGTCATTATGGACATAAAAGAAGATGCCAAATACCCTCTCATATTTGGCTGTCCATTCCTTGCCACTACAAGAGCTCTGATTGATGTTGAAGCGGGAACCTTGCTTCTCATACTAGGACAAGAAACTCTCAAGTTCAAAGTGTTTGAAAGTATGTGAAGACCAAGCATGCAAGAAGAAGTCTACTTGATTGAGTGTATAGAGCAGATGTCACTCCTCACGCAAGAGGATTATGAACAAGAAGATCCTTTAGGAATGGCCCTTACTAATCCAAATGAAGAAAGTTTAGTTGACAAACAAGTGAAAAGTTGCATTCCCCATCTCGATACTACTGAAGAAGATCCTGAAGCCAAAATTGAGGAACTCAAAGCTGTGGATGTTACTGAAGAAACATGTGAGAAACCACAAGCTCCTGAAATGAAACCCCTAGCCGAGGGATTGAAGTATGTGTTTCTAGATGACCTCAAAGTTTGCCCAGTCATCATAAATTCTTATCTAACGGCAGAACAAGAAGATAAACTCTTGACAGAATTAAAACAAAGAAGAAAAGCCATAGGCTACAAGATGAGTAATCTCACCGGGGTCAGTCAAGCATTGTGCATGCACAAAATACCCATGATGGAAGATCACAGGCCAACTGTTGAATACCAAAGGAAGCTTAATCCGAATATGAAAGAATTTGTCCGCCTTGAAGTTATAAAGTTGCTCAAGACAGGAATTATCTATCCAATCTTCGATTCACCATGGGTAAGTCTAGTGCATGTTGTACCGAAGAAGGGTGGAACTACTGTGATACGAAATGAAGACAAAAAACTCATCCCCACTCAAACAGTCATGGGGTGGAGGATGTGTATTGATTACAGGAATTTGAACAAGGTGACACGAAAAGATCATTTCCTGATGCCTTTTCTTGACCAAGTCTTAGAATGGCTGGCTCACTAAGATTATTTCTGCTATCTCGATGGTTACTCTGGATTCTATCAAATTCCTATACATCCTGATGACCAAGAGAAAACTACTTTTACTTGCCCGTTTCAAACATATGCCTTTAGAAGGATGTCGTTCGTTCTCTACAACGTGCCTGCAACTTTCCAACGTTGCATGGCAGCCATATTCGATGGTCTCACTGAAACTATCATGGAAGTTTTTATGGATGATTTTTCTGTATATGGAGATTCATACGACACATGCCTGAAGCACCTGTCCCTTGTCCTTAAAAGGTGTGAAGAAGCACATCTTGTGTTGAACTGGGAGAAGTGTCACTTTATGGTAAAGGAAGGCATTGTTCTCGGCCATAGAGTCAGCAGTAGAGGGATTGAAGTAGACAGAGTGAAAATCGAAGGGATTTCTAAACTAGCTATCCCAACAAATGTAAGAGAGGTTTGCTCATTCCTTGGTCATTCTGGCTTTTACATACGATTTATAAAGGACTTCCCCTAGATCACCAAAACGATGACAAATTTGTTACTAAAGGACGCTGACTTCCATTTTGACGAAGAATGTGTCAAGAGTTTCAACAACCTGAAGCATGCTCTCACAACAACACCCATCATCAGAGCTCTCGATTGGGATCACCCATTTGAAATTATGTGTGATGCCAGTGATTATGTTGTGGGTGTTGTTTTAGGCCAATGTATAGAGAAGAAACATTATGTAATCTACTATGCATCTAAGACCCTCGATGAAGCTCAGAGGAACTATGCGACTACTGAAAAGGAACTCCTTGTAGTCGTGTATGCCTTTGACAAATTCAGATCTTATCTCATTAGTTCTAAAGTCATTGTCTACACAGATCATGCCGCAATCTGTTACCTCTTGGCAAAGAAATATGCAAAACCCAGGTTGATAAGATGGATTCTCCTCTTGCAAGAATTTGATTTAGAGATAAGAGATAAGAAGGGTACAGAGAATGTTGTAGCAGACCACCTAAGTCGCAACCACACCTTGGAAACTGAGAAGATCCCAATTATCGATTCTCTTCCGGATGACCAACTAATGAAAGTTTCAGAAGCTACCCCTTGGTACTCAGATTATGTGAACTATCTCGTTGCTGGTGTCATCCACCCTAAATGCACCGGAAATACAATGAAGAAATTCATGCATAAGGTGAAGCAGTATCACTGGGATGAACCGTACCCATTCAAGCTTTGTGTTGATGGCCTCTATAGACATTATATCGCTGAGGAGGAAGCCCAACTTATTTTATAGCAATGTCACTCAGGCCTAGTTGGAGGTCATGTGAGTTCTAAGAAAACTGCTTTGATGGTCTTGCAATGTAGTTTCTTTTGGACGACCATATCCAAAGACTCCTACAGTTTTGTTCTATCATGTGACAAATGTCAGGGAACATGTAACATTATGAAAAGAGATGAGATGCCACTTAAACTATGGCAAGAAGTCGAGATTTTTTATGTTTGGGGTGTGGATTACATGGGTCCATGCCCATCTTTACATGGATTTTCCTACATCCTAGTCACAGTGGATTACGTCTCAAAATAGGTAGAGGCCATACCAACTGTAACTAGCCATTCCAAACCAGTTATCAATATGTTCAAAGATATTATTTTTCCCTATTTCAAAGTCCCACACACTATGATATCCGACGAAGGTTCTCATTTTCTAGAAAGAGGCTTTGAAGTGTTGTTAAGAAAATATGGTGTGACACATAAGGTAGCCTCCCCCTACCACCCATAAACAAGTGTCCAGGTAGAGGTTTCTAACCGTCAACTCAAGGCTATCTTGGAAAAGATAGAAGGCCGCAATCGAAAAGATTGGTCAGTGAAAATTAATAACGCCTTGTGGGCCTACCGCACCGCTTTTAAGTATCCTCTTGGAACTACACCATTTCATTTAATCTATGGAAAGTCTTGTCACATGCCTGTAGAACTCAAACACAAAGCATGGTGGGCAATCAAACAACTAAATTTTGACATGAAGAAAGTAGGCAAAGCCAAGATTCTACAACTTCAAGAGTTGGAAGAACTTCGGATGACAGCTTATGAGAATGCACGAATCTACAAAGAACGCACCAAACTTTGGCACGATGGTCATCTACAAAGAAAGTACATTTAAGTGGGAGACCAAGTTCTACTGTTCAACTCAAGATTGAGGTTATTCCCAGGGAAACTTCATTCTTGATGGTCTGGACCTTACATTATCAAGAGTATCTCCCTGCATGGTGCTTTCGTTTTATGGAGTGAACAGTCAGGAGAATTTGTGGCTAATGGCCAATGCCTGAAGAGATATTTCACCTAAGACAACATAGGCACTGAAGCAATGATGGATCTTACCAATCCAACGTATCCACTAGAAGATTGAAGGACTCACGTCGAGCCATCGACGTAAAACAAAGGTGTTTTTCGGGAAGCAACCCGATCAATAACTTCATTTTTATTTTTAGTTTTGAATTAGAAAATTTCCTTAATTTTGTTTTTACTTTTTAGAAATTTTTGCACTAAATAAAAATTACATCACAAGATGCTATCTTAAGTTTTGACTAGTTTTCATTTTTGAGATTTTCATATGGAGGATACACGCTGATTGGAATGCAACCACAACTGGTGATCCAACCAGCATGAATTTCCCCCTCCATCTCGGATTTAAAGTTTGCTCGGGACAGGAAAATTTCTAAGTTCGGGGTGGAGGGTGGGTGGTACGTACTTTACTTTCCACCTACACCCATATTTTTTAAACTTAAGATTTCATCGTTGCAATTTTTGATCAAAATTTTCAAAAATTTTAAAGTTTTCAAGGAAATTGAACAGATACAAGATGAAGTGTTGACACTTTTCGTTTCTCTTTCTATGCATTTTAAATCATTACACCCTCCTTATTCAAAGCAAATCCTCAAGAGGACCACTTTTTGAAACTAGCCTTTTGACTGAAATCATCGTGTGAAGCTTATGAATCCTAACATCATGATCCTTCTGCAAAAATGGCAAGTATTTATTGAACTGATAGAAATCAAACACATCGTGCTTCCTAACTGATAAGTGGAACAATAACATGGAATCTCCACCGGATCCTCATCAAGTCATTATTTGAGCAGAGTATGATAAAGAGAACCACCTGGTGCACTGAATTGTAAATCAAGTTGCATTCTGATTTGAACTCTCTTCTACACTTCTTCTATCATCTTCGTACCCCTCCATCCATCAAAAAGAAACAAAAATAGCCAAAATAGTGTCAAACCCTAAGTTTGGGGTGGCACACCACCTCCCTCTATATCTGCTTCTTCCATACCCCTCGCTAATAAAAAGGGGTGTACCACCAAGAAAAGATGCCAATGTGCACACAAAAAGAAATTGCAATCTCGAGTCGAATAGAGGAGAGATTCGCACCAAAAAAATGCAATCAATGAAATTGCAATCATAAAATAAAAATCTCGAGTCAAATAGAGGAGAGATTTATTTCTTCCTTCCATACCACCATTCACCCCCTTTTCTACCTAAAGGCACAATGAATGTCTCTACTATCTTGAAATACGCCAGTGTCAGATCAGGTGCACACTTGTTGTTCTACGGGTATCTCTGGACTCTTACAAAACTCTTAGAAATGCTTGTTATTGGAAAAAAGTGAGGAGGAAGTGAGGTTGGAAAACAAACTCAGGAACGAAGATATGCTAAGATGTGTTCAGTGATCTCAGGAAGTTATGATGCTTAGTTATATTGAGCAAAAAGGAAACAATCACGATGTGAAGAGCAGGCAACAACACGAGTTGAAAGTATTCATTTGGCGACTGTTTTAGGTTTTGGTTACTCAAGGACAAGCAACGTTTAAGTTTGGGGTTCTGATGAATCCAAATTCATCATGATTTCCAGTCGCCATTTTGGACCCAATTCGACTAAATACATTCAATTTCATCTCCTTAAAACTTACAATGTGCAATTTTGCTTGGTTGATCAGATTATCAAGTTATTAACTAGTTTTATATGGATTTCATGTAGATTATGCAGGTCATGTTGAGGTTGAACCATCAACTGGAACCCACCTTCACTCAAGATCCTCTCAGCCTCGGTCTTGACCAAATGGTCTTGGTCCATTTAGTTTGCATCCACACAGTTTGCTCTCCTTTCCCCAAACGGTTTCACCTATACGATCCTCCTCGCTACCAGCAAACAGTCTTGAGACGGCATGGGCAGCAAACGGTCTTAAGACCGTGCAAGCCCAAACGGTCCTCAAACCGTGAGAAGCAAACGGTCTCCAAATCGTTTGGGTGATCAACCCCCAAAACCGATTGGACAGCAAGACTGTGAAAGCGTAATCGATCTTCAAAACCGATCAGACTAAGACTGTGAAGATCCCAAGACCGTTTGGATGGAATGAAGAAACCTCTAGGGCAGCAACCGTTTCCAAAATCGATTAAGAGAAAATGATAGTGAAGATCGTTTGGACTCGAAGACTGCGAATGCCACGAGACCGGTTGGGCGCAAGACCGATTGCCCAAGACCATTTGGTGGCATGTCGAAACCGTTAGAAACCAAGACTGATTGGAGGAATATTCCAAACTATTTGGATGAAAGCAGCAAACTAAGAAGACCCTCACAGTCTCAAGACTGTGAGGAAGTCTCACGATCCCAAACCGTGAGAAGACTAAACGATTTCCAAAACCGTTCAAGACTCGACCCAAGCCTATAAATAGGACTAGGGGGGTCCTTGTTTGGGCATCGGACCCAGGACACCGATAGGCTACCTAAACACTGGTTCGGTCCACGTACATCCACGCCATTGCCACTTCACCTGCTGTGAGCAAGGAGGTCAAGATGAGAAAGAAGGTGGAGAAGAAGATATGCCCGGTCTACCTTGGTGGTTCTTCCTCCTCATCCAGATCTGCTTTGACACGACGTAGAAGACCGCATCATCTTCACCGAGCTACGACTACCTTCTGCATCATGCTCATGGCGGATTCTTCCCTCTCTCTTGTTCTTCTTATTTCTCGCATCATGAGCGAGTAGTTCCTTTTCGCTGGGGTGCAGGGATTAGCCCCGCTGCCCATGCAAGCATGTTCTCTTGTTAAACATTCCATGGCAATGTATATAAATTTTCATTTCGTTGTTAATCGTTAATGTTTGTAGATTGATTACCTACTTGCTTTTATCTTGTTCTTCCCTATGTTGTGAGAACTTCTATATGTAGGGTAGAATGTTGATTAACAAGGTTGACTCCCAAACTAGAAATAGAATGGGATTCCTTGAGGTCGTAAGTGTATGATTCGTGAGGGGACAAGCCATCTAGCCTACGGTGATGCTTCTGTGGCCTAAACATCGCTCAGGGAGGGCCACAACTTCAGTTGGATATTTGTATCTTCGTTTTTAATCATCAATGATTGCTTGTAGATTGATCGCCTACTTGCTTGTTGATTAGCATGGTTGACTCCCTGACTAGAAATAGAAAGGGATTTCTTGAGGTCGCAAGTGTATGATCCATGAGGGGACGAGCCATCTAGCCCACGGTGATGCTTCTGTGTGCCTAATGCCTCTATAGGGGGGCTACAGCCTCAGTTGGATATCTGTATCTTTGGAACCGTAAGTGCATGATTCGGATGGCAACGAGACATCTGATGCCTAAGGTGATGCTTACGTGAACCTAAACATCTCTCCGGGAGGGTTCACAGTAGTTCTATTTGGATAGTTATACCTTGCCTAGATGTTTGATGTTTGGATGTGTTTGCATGTGTAGTGGCGGTGAAACCCGGGACCATCCCAGCGATTCCATATCATTAATATAGAATCCACTTTAATTCTTCTCTTTACTTTCCTGCACTTAGTTTAATTAACCTCAAATCAACCCCTTGTTCTAAATATTAGTCTTACTTGAACTAGACTAGACTAGCAAAGATTCTTAAAAACGTTGTCCCTTGGGATTTGATTCTTAACTATACTACAATAAGACTCGTCTGCTTGCAGGTGGTATTATTGCACGAGGTTTTGGTAAAAACTCAGGGATTTCAACCCCGAGTGAATTTGTTAGTGCGATAATAAACCACATCACCTCCCTTGTGTTATTTTTAGTATAGTTGACTTTTGTTGTTCTTCATGTTAGGATATGAATGTGAAACCCTATTCTCAAGACCTTTTTAATTGAATAAAAACTTTGAATCAAGTGACCCCTTCTCTAGTTTTATTGTCTCTAACTTGTTTAGTTTGCTCATACTAATACTAAATCATCCTTTAATATTGATCTAGATTATTAAAATTTAATAATCTTTCATTTACAATAACCAGCTCCTCAAATGACCTTGATTATATTACATGCACTCATATACTTGTGGGGTAGTGTTTGAGTTACAAATTTAAGACTTACACAAATAGATAACAATTGTCATGTTTTATCACATTAATGTGAAGTCTTCAAAAGAATAGTGAGATTTTGTTGTATGCATGCATGTACCATGATATAATCACGAGCCTTAAATTGTTAACATCAACAATATGTTTACAAACTTTCACATATTACATTGAAATTATGTGGACATAACTATGGATACAACAATCATAAGAATATATCTTTCAACAAACCTAAAACATAATGAGATAAAAGGATTAAATATCTATTTTGTTATTCAAATTTTCAAAATATGTAAAAAAAGTAAATATATTTTTTGATAACTAGTTTTGAGGACTCATTTATATGATAACTAGTTTTGAGGACTCATTTATATGATCACATGCTCTCTTTATAGGAAAAATATTACGTGAACAAGCTAAAAAGTTCATTGGAATCAACTACGACAAAAAATATAAGAAATTGAGAAATATAACACCATGATCTGACAACACCCATGCATGGGACATATTCATATATGGGACTAAGAGACAAAGATCTTCATCCCTTCTCACATAATCCATGACAAAGGTTGGAATCCTAGGAGGGTGGTGAAAAATCTTATTCATGCAGTCTAAATCCAAGTCCTTCATCAGGGACCATCATTATGTTTGTATGTATGCCCAAAGAGTTAATCATATGATGATTGTAATGACGTATCTTGTAAATGATTTGATTAAAATAAAGGCAATATTCGTCTATATGTTTATTCGATTATGATATAATGGTAAAACATGATAGATGTCTAAAGAATGATGTTACTAGATGACTTATGTCTTTGGGTTGAGGACTTGAACAGTGAGATCATATGCATGATAAGAGTACATAGATTCTTGTTATGTCCCTAGTTGGATGTTATTATGGAAGTTAATGGACAAAAATAATACATAAGACTAGAGTGTGTTTTAGTTGATGCCAAAACTCTCCTTAGTCATGATATGTGATATCAAACCAAGCGCATAGGTACTCGTTAAAGAACAATGTATCGAACAGATCCACCTTGAGAGTGATACATGGAGACCATTGGATGGTAGTCAGAATCATCTCTCATAGTGATAGTGATTCTTAGACCTAAAATCACTACACTCATCACATGTCATTCCATGTACTTTGACATCATCCAATGTGACCTTGAATAAGAGTTGCCATTAAGGTGATGCTCGGATACATTATGACACATGGGGATTGACTATGAGTGATGTAGATGGGATTTGTCCCTCCTACTAAAGTTGATATCCTGGCCATGATAAGAGAGACTGAGAAATGTATGGTCATACTCACATGAATCAATATATGATATGTGAGCTTACATGCATCTCAGACGGTCTGCTCTACTTCAAGGAACATGGATTCAACCTTAAGAGGATGACATTTCCATGCCTCGAGTTCAATATGGATATTAGAGACAAAAGGAACTATATGATCATTGTAACACGAATCACAGATTGTAGGTTGAAGTTGTTCTTCAACTTTCAAATTACTTGAGTATCATTGATATGTTACTAGATACCACTCATTGTTGGCGATGTCATAATCTAGTTATGGACATTCACTCCCAATGTAACTTGGGACCTATAGGGTCACACACATGGGATACAACTGGAATAGGAGTTTACTCATGAATAAGGCTTAATTTGATAAGTGAAGTGTTTAGGTATTCAATTTAAATATGATTGGCTAAAAATTGGCTCTAGGATTGTGAATCGGCCAACTCAAATGTTGAGTCAACTGATTTAAGTGTCGAGTCAATATAAACAAGATTAGTTGAACATTGTTTGAACTGGGAAATAAATTGACCGTTCAGAATATGAACCGACCAATTCAGATTCTGAACTGACCATTTCAGGTGTTGATTTCCTGATTCAGTGATCAATAAGATGGATTAAGGATTGACCTTAACGCCACATTGTGCATTTATAGTCAAATTAAAGCCACTATGTTTGTGAAAAAGAAATAAACTGAACTGACTGATTCAAGTGTTGAATCGACCATTTCACATGTGAACGGATTGTTTCAATAGTGAATTGACTGTTTCATGATTTGCAACTTCTAGAAAATTCATGAAATTTTGTCTCTTCGACTCCCAGTTGATTTGGAAACTCTGGCCTTGACCCTCCTATAAATAGGGGATAGTCAAGGCTTTCAAAAGACACAATTAACATTGTCAAAATGTTGTCCTCTCAGTCTTGTGGTAAACATGAGAGCCCAGAGCAAGTCTTATCCATAAAAGGGAGAGATATGAAGGGAGAATAAGTTTGCACTAGCACATTGACATCGAAGAGACAACTCCTTCATGTGAGTTCTAAAAGAACGAAAGGAGTTTTTGGTATTTTCTAGACTACGTAGAGGCATGAAGACAGTTTCCACCCTCTAGGAGGACGTCATCAAACATCGTCCATGCGGCTATACTAGGAGGACGTTGTTGACAATCGTCCAGGTGCTACTTGGGAAAGAAATACGTCATTGCAAGGATAGTCATTGGACTTGCTCTAAGGCTATGTATATGTCTTGCAAACCTTCATTCTCAATCCATAATTGTTGTTGTGATCCACTATTCAAGGGGAATATGGTAAGAAATTTTTGTTTCCACTACCATCTCTATCGCCATTTATACCTACAGTGGTATCAGAGACACATCAATTTACTATGTTTTGGGATTTAATCAATATGATCAAACTTTTATTTTACAATTTATTTTATTGCATACAATGTGAATATATAAAATTTTTAATGTACACATCTGAGTTAATACCACATTTGATCCCAATATATATATATATATACATATATATAGGAAATTTATATGTGTCGCCCTAAAATAGTTATGATGGTGGATGTAAGTGTGGTTATGGCCAATACCCCTTGGATATGTGTGCTTGGTTGAATGGTTTTATTCTTGTCTTTTTAAATTTGGTTTTCATACCGAGCCTTTCTCTCTTTTCCATGGGTAAGTTGATGCTTTCCTTCCTTTACTCCCCTTGAATGTAACTCAATGTTTCACTTTTATAATGTAATAAGTTAAATAGAATATGATAGTTTTATTTCTTGTTTTGGCAAAAGAAGGTGTTCTACACCAGACAAGTCGACTGACTCAGAAGTCGAATCGATCGACTAGAGAACTGAGAAGTCCATATGACAAGAGGAGTTGACCAATTGAATGGAGGCCCAACCCACTGACTAGAGTAGTCCAAATATCACTTGATCTAGGAGCTAGTCAACCGATCCAAGAAGACTAATCGACCAACCAGGAGGCCAACCGACCGAATCAAGAGTTGGGTCAACCAATCGAGTTGGTTCCAACACAATTTTTTTGTAGTACATGTTGCTACATATGATGTGGACCTTAGGAGGTTAAAATTGTTTTGTGTCTCCACAGAATTGCATTAGTGTGGTCATAGTCATTGCTCATATTTTATAATTACATGCTTCATTTGTAGATATAGTATGTATATGATACATATTAATATTATGTGGTGATTGGATATGTATATGTATTTATATAAATATAAATCCTTAAATAAGATATTAAACGTTAGATGCTTTATATAAGTAACACATATGAACACTTGATAGACTAAGTGTGGTGCATCGTCTATCTCGTTAAAGTGTTATGGTAGTTATGTTGGCCTTCCAAGTAGGTTGCATTACTATTGTGTTGGATTTTGGTTCAGGCTTAACTAGGTGACCTTAATGAGATTAAGTGCCTAGAAGTATACAGATGGACTATGGCAAGTAGTTGTGTATATCATCTATTATGAATTGCATAAGATGCAATTGGAAAATGTGTCCTACCTTTATAATTGATTACGGATGTCGGTGTTGGCTGAGTAATAACTTAATTATTTTAGATCTTGGATCACTAGAAGGTTGTACGTTGTAATCTTCTAAATTCATAAGTGAGGGTTATCAATTTGAACAAAATATTGAGAGTGATAATTGATTAAGGGCTAATTAATATTGTCAAATTTTCCTTAATCAAATCAATTCAAATAGGTTTGACAAATTGCACATTTCTCTTGTAGAAACAGATGGCGAACAACAACACATTTTCCTTGCGATCGGTCCTTGAGAAGAACAAACTGAATGCAGATAATTTTGATGACTGGTTCATAACATTGAGAATCATAGGGTTGTAAATGGGTAGAGTATTTACCTATTTACCCACCACCCATACCCTATAAGGTAGGGTAAGGGTAAGCACATTTTTTACTCACCACTTGTTTTCCCTTTACCTATTTTACACGCATCTTAAGAAGGTATGGTAAGGAAGAAGCTTTACCTTACCCGCTTTACCCATTTACCCATTAGTATAAGTCTGAATTTTTTATTTTAGATTCCAATATATGTAGTAATGCCTACTTTAAACCTCAGCATGCAATACCACTACTTTCTCAATGTGTACTATTATGATTCCCAAAACTTTAATAGGCAACAGGTAGCATGATATTATCTCTTATAGTAATATATTTGAGAAAAAATGGATTCATGAATGAGAAAGAATACATTTTAAAATGCTAGACCTTGTCTTTAGAAGAAATATTATATTTAAATATTACTACCTTTTGTTGCATATCACAAATAAATCATTACTATAAAAAATTAGAATTAAGAGTTTCTTGTGTTTGATTAAGGAATGTCATATTAATTTTTTGTTAAAAATATCTTATATGATCTTCATTTTTTTTACCCATTTCACCCTTACTCTTCCCATTTATCCTACGGGAAAAGGGAGCAGGTAAAGGTAGGGCAAATGTTTTTAGCAAAGGGTAATTACCCTACCTGCTACCTGCATCTTTGACTTGGGTAAGGGCAAGGGTAAGCCCTTACCCCTACCCTACCCATTTATAGCCCTAGAGAATCATTCTCACATAGGAGTGCAAGCTCTATATCCTAGAGAGACTAGAGATAGATAAACCCACTCCACCACGCCTAAGGATGATAAGGATGATGTAAGGGAGTGAAATCACCCCTTTTCTAAAAATTTGAAGAATTGACATCCATTCCAAAATTTCTCAGAGGTATGATGGAATGGGCATAAATTTTCCAAGTTTATTAAACATTGGTATACAAACGACCATTAGAAAGCAGTGGAATAAAAAATAACTTACTATATTCAATTTCATAGAAGGTTTACACAAATACATTAAAATCCCCCATTACGGTTTACAATAACTTAGAACAAAAGGATCTAGATAGAGGGAAGTCTAGACTACTACAATCTTGTCTCCAAGCAACATCTCCATCAACTGAGTCCAAGCCAAAAGCTAAGTTCTTACTTGTCTTATCCATCACCTTGCTCAACACATGGGTGGTTGGGAAGGCACCCAGCAAAAAGGGAAAGGGAAGAAAAGTATGTGTCACAAAACTAGTCTAGGATATCAAGATAAGTAAAGCAAATAAAACAGGCTAGGGTTCATCATATGATGAAGATAACAAGAGTATGAGGCTATATTCAAAAGAAATTTTCCATTAACGATTATATCAAAAAGGATTTGCATGTAAGATAATTATGCCTACCTAACTAAGTAGGGTTGAGGAACCTACCGTACATCTAACCTTAGGTGAGGGGAGAATAAGACATTCCCAGTTTCCTACAATATTATGGGGAGAATAAGACATTCCCCAGGGCGATTATTTACATGCCCTCTGTGGGTGGTTGTACATAAGTACCGCTACTTTAAATTAAATAGAACATAAATCCTCATGTTATAAAAGTAGTCATGGCAAGAGTAGTCATAATATTCAATAAGCATGGTATTGGGGTATAAGACCCAAACAAGAAGAAATTATAATCTAATTTGAGACATGAACAACATTAGGATTCAAGAATAGAATATTTTGGGTTCATTTAAGCCTTATTAGGGAAATATAGGGTTTGGTTGCAATTATCCCAACATAGGGTGTAAGGAATGCACATACATAATGAGGGATTGAACATACATAGCACATACCTCTCTTACTGATATCAATTACTAACTTTCACCACTTTAATTGAGTCCAAATTCCACTTTGCCTATTTTCAATGTATTAACAGGTATTAGAGTACATAGTGCACATTAATGTATAGAAACCCTAATTTTGGACCTTTTTAGAAAAAAACTCGGATTTAGACTCTTAAAACATCACCAATACCCTTATGAAGTTCTCCCGATCAAGAAAACATATTTTTATGTCAATTTTGGAATTATGATGATTAAGATGTAATTTTTATGGATTTTATGCATTAAATTCATTTTACAAAAATCACCCTTCGTCAAACTATTAAATCAGACCTTGAAAATATTTTTATTAGATATAGATTAATTTTCCAATTCCAAAACATATTTATTTGTCAAATTTGAATAAGCAGGTTAGAAGATATGAATTTTTCAATACTGACCAATAGGAAATTGCCACATCATCAAATCGATTGAGATAATTAAAGACGGAGAGGGAGAAAACACAATTTAACCCAAGATCAGGTTTGAAGTTTCTTAGATAACCAAACTAGAGATTCTAGAGAAGGTAAAATAGTAAGAAACCAAAACCTTAGAAGAACATGGTAAAAAGAGATGGAAATCATCGATTATCAACATAGAAGCATGGGTTTTAAGCATGTACTTAAGCAATATATGAGAAGGGGGTTAACAAAACTTGCCTCTAGGAAGGTTATAAGGTTCAAACAGAAAGGATTCTGAGATCAGAAGGTCCGGTTGCTCCAAGACAAGCTCCTTTCTTGAGCAAAGATCACCTTCTCCACTTTAGAGGTGCAAACCCTAGCAAAAGAGCATGGAGATGAGATGTTTTAGGGTTTTAGGTGGAGTTTTACCATGTATGGTCATGGTTCCGACCTAGAAGAAGGTGAAAGGAAGACTAATAGTATGAAAATAGGGAAGTAAGGGAGGAAACTTACTAGTTTTGGTCGAAATTACCAAGGAGGAGCTTTAGAAACCCTAATAGAGCAATTTGGAAGCCCTAGGAGCCTTCTTCACCAAGGTAGGCTCCCTCTATTACCTTGGGGCAGAAAATTCGTGGCCAAATACAGAAGGAACTATTATCTAATCTAGAGGAAATAAAAGGAGAGCAAGAGTTTTCGAATTGTGAGTTGGGAAGGGGTATACATGGCTATATATAGAAAGAGGTGAAGCATGAGGTGTCTTAAGGGACTATCCATGTGTCTTTAGCCTAGGGCTTGATGGCCATGCAAGAGGACAGCTCATGGACTCTTCTTGGATATCAAAATTCGGTCCTAAGAGCCCACAGATCCTTCAAGGCCATCCCCACCGTTTTTCAAGAAAGAAATAACCTCATTGGTTGATAGCTTTTAAAGATAAGCACCTTTATAAAGAGGGTAATCCCTATAATGCCCTTGGAAAGAAATACTATCAAACCAAGGTGAAACTAGGTTCTCCAATGGTTTAAAATCTCTTTAATGGTAAGGGAATATATAAGGATTAAAATTCAGTTGATAATTTGCAAAGAAAACCTCCCAATTGGGTAAATTGCATAAAAGTCCAAAATGTACCTAAAATTGCATAACTTGCACAAACAACATCCAAATTGGACAAAACTTCATCCACAAGTTATATTTGATGTGTAGAATATGAATTTGCCATTATTTCCATATTTATAAGTTATATAATCACATTATTCATTACTTGTGCCTTTTACTCATTTCCCTCTCCTAAACTTATCCTAATATTTCAAGGTGGTGCAAATTAGATGAAATTTGACATGTAGGATAATTTTGATATGTAGATTTCGAATTTGAAGTTTGTTTCCTATTTTGAGATTTATTTTTATGAGATATGTCATATGGCCCATTAACGGCCATTATCTAAATTGTTCATCCAATTAAGTTTCTTATCTTCATATTACCACTAAAATGAGTTATGTGGCATATTTTATGTATTCAAATCACATCAAAAAGTTAGATTAAAGTTTAGAGCACTTAATTATGGTAATTAGGCTTTCACTGAGGTATTTGTGCATAAACCCTTCCATTGATATAATTAGTGAATAAATATTCACTAAACCACTATAAATTCCACTAATTAAATAGAAAGGCCAATAAGGGTAGAAATGAAAGTAAAAGATGGGAAAGAGGGTCAAAAGTCAAAATTTTAGAATTCGATATGTTACAACACTCCACCCCTTAAAGAGGATTTCATCCCCGAAATCACAAGTAAGAAGGGAAGGGTTAGTGTGCAACATCTCATCACAAAACTTCAGGTTATTTCTCCAACCTTAATTTCTAACAACTCATCAACATATACTCCTCAAGCATCTTGACATTGGTTAGGTTCTCAAGGATCACCTAGGTTCCATTATTTAGATATTCTTTTTAGGAGATTTAATGTTTTTGACTCATTAACATTATATTCATCATGATATCACAATATTCACCATTATTTTAATTATGTCATGTCATAATCACTTTATTTCCAAGGAAGTTATATTTCATTATCATCCATGAAACATCGTATATATATATATATATATTTCTCATTTATCTTACTAAGAACTTTAGCAAAATTATGGGTTACTCAATTCCCTCAATATACTTGATCATTATCCTTAATATTTTGAACTTCGACTTCATTATCCTTATACTATCACCACATTAAGTTATAACAAATTATTTTGCATAAAATATTCAATTTGTCATTAAGTCTTCACTCAATCCAAATTATGTCACATCAATTACATATATTTATATTAAATGTTATCTCATTACCACATTATCTTTATTGCTCACATTAATGTCATCATTAATCATTTTATCATATTTATTTATATTATTGATTTGCACATTTATGTGAATCAAATCACTTCATATTCATATTGAAGCCATTCCATGTATTTTAATGATCAAGGTGAGGAATATTACAAATTGATTCACATTAAGTGACTAATCGTGTGTGTATTAGATAACAAGGTAACATACCATGCATTTCATATTGATGACTTGATTAATATGTGAATAGATGATTATATATTTAATTTATGTGTATCAAAGTATGTTAACTGATTATGGCACCTAATGTCATTAATGTATCATGAAAGGCATTAAGGATGTATATGTTAAGGTTATATGATTACAACTTAGGGTTCAGGTTAATATGATCACTATATTTTACTTAGCATGTATTAAGTCCAAGATTAGGTTACAATTATCTTACTTTTTATTTCATTAGGGTTTATTAGTTTATGACATGGGAAACACCATGCGTATCCATTAGGATTAATATGTGAGTTATTCATATTATGTGCATTAGGTATTCATTAGGGTTTGAACATATAAATTATTCCTCAAATGATCATTATATGTTCATTAATATATAAACAAGCATGTTAGGCTATAACTATAACTTGTTTGGACCCCACTAAGGTTTCAAGCACAACAACCTCCTAAGTATGGGATTAGGGTTTCTAAAGATAGTTTCGATAGATTTCAAGATGTCATAAGGCTCCATCCCCCCTAAAGAGGATTTCGTCCTCAAAATCTAACCACACAACATCATCAAACTAACTATACTCCACCCCTTAAAGAGTTCGACCTATCAAGCCAAACTACACTAGGGTTAAAGGATGAGTCTAACTAAACCATGTACAAGATCCATCACACTTCCATTGTACACTCTGATACCTCACTTAACCCTAAACTTCAAAGTCTAGGTTCTAGGGATAAACTATCCAAGCATGTGGCCTCAAGGGACATAATGAGACTATGTTGGTATCCATCCTCAAACAAGTCATCATACACCTAAAACTTAGGGTTCCCAAAGATATACAACATAGATGTCTAAGGTCACTATTGCCTAAAAGCAAACTATTTCGGACAATCCATTTCAGCTTAGGCCAGGCCGGTATCATATGGATCTGGGAGTCCTCATAAACCAAGCAAGTGGCGTGGAGGAAAATGTTGCCAGTCCCTAGAACCTGATCCTTTCTAGACACCTTTGCTTCAACTTCATGCCCTAATAGTTTCCTAAAGGCAAACCTAAACAACATTAAGTTATGCATATTTTAGTTATGAGTATTTTACGGTGTTATTCATCATTATACTAATGTGGAACTATAGGGTCCTAAATAAACCTTTCATCATTTATAGATCAACTCTAGGGCAACCATGTCACCTAAAGGAACTATGTAAGGCAGTGATTCTAATTAGGGAGACAAAACTTAAATAGTCATATTCTGACTACCATGGGCTCTGATACCATGTTGTAAGGGAGTGAAATCACCCCTTTTCTAAAAATTTGAAGAATTGACATCCATTCCAAACACTCTCAAAGGTATGATGGAATGGGCATAAATTTTCCAAATTTATTAAACATTGGTATACAAAAGACCATTAGAAAGCAATGGAATAAAAAATAACTAACTATATTCAATTTCATAGAAGGTTTACAAAAATACATCAAAATCCTCCATTAGGGTTTACAATAAGTTAGAACAAAAGGATCTAGATAGAGGGAAGTCTAGACTACTACAATCTTGTCTCCCAACAACTTCTCCATCAACCAAGTCCAAGCCAAAAGCTAAGATCTTCCTTGTCTTATCCATCACCTTGCTCAACACCTCGGTGGTTGGGAAGGCACCCAGCAAAAAGGGAAAGGGAACAAAAGTATGTGTCACAAAACTAGTCTAGGATATCAAGATAAGTAAAGCAAATAAAACAGGCTAGGGTTCATCATATGATGAAGATAACAAGAGTATGAGCCTATATTCAAAAGAAACTTGCCATTAACAATTATATCAAAAAGGATTTGCATGTAAGATAATTATGCCTACCTAACTAAGTAGGGTTGAGGCACCTACCGAGCGTCTAACCTTAGGTGAGAGGATAATAAGACATTCCCAGTCACCTACAATATTATGGGGAGAATAAGACATTCCCTAGGGCAATTATTTACATGCCCTCTGTGGATGGTTGTACATAAGTACCGCTACTTTAAATTAAATAGAACATAAATCCTCATGCTAGAAAAGTAGTCATGGCAAGAGTAGTCATAATATTCAATAAGCATGGTAGTGAGGTATAAGACCCAAACAAGAAGATATTATAATCTAATTTGAGGCATGAACAACATTAGGATTCAAGAATAGAATATTTACGGTTCATTTAAGCCTCATTAGGGAAATATAGGGTTTGGCTGCAATTATCCCAACATAGGGTGAAGGAATGCACATACATAACAAGTTATTGCACATACATAGCACATACCTCTCTTACTGGTATCAATTACTAACTTTCACCACTTTAATTGAGTCCAAGTTCCACTTTGCCTATTTTCAATGTATTAACATGTATTAGAGTACATAGTGCACATTAATGTATAGAAACCCTAATTTTGGACCTTTTTAGAAAAACTCGGATTTAGACTCTTAAAACATCACCAATACCCTTATTAAGTTCTCCTTATCAAGAAAACATATTTTTATGTCAATTTTGGAATTATGATGATTAAGATGTAATTTTTATGGATTTTTTTTGAGGTAATCCTGCTTTATCTATTAACTCAACCCCAAACGAGGTTCCGACCAGTCTGTTACAAAAGAAGAGAAATTCATGGAAAGGAAACTAGGTGCAAGCCAGACTATAGCTTCTCGAGCTAGGCGATGAGCTAAACCATTTGCTTGCCTATTACAGAAACTGAAAAGAACACTACTAAAAGAAACTAAAAGCTTATGAATGTCTCCGAGAACTATGCCTAGCAGGTCCATCCGTTCAACGCCGCCTTGGATGAGGTTAATGATAGTTTTTGAATCCGATTAGACTACTAGATTCCCACATCCAAGCTTCTTTGAGTGAAGTAATCCTTCTCAAATGTCCCAAGCCTTCGCTATCAGTACATCATTTAGAGATGGATGTCGCATTCCCGCCACATGGAGTACTCTGCCGCTGCTGTCTCTCCATACCAGTCCGGCGCTATCGTATCTCTGGACTCCGACGGCCGCATCACAGTTTAGTTTCAGCTCGTCTTGTTCCGGTGGTCACCATGCTTGCTCCTCCCTTCATGGTGGCTGTTGTTTCTCTTTGGACAGTGCTTCCCGGTGATCTCGGATCATCGCCCCAAGACCTCGTTGTACTGTTAATGGAGGTCTCACCCGGTTCCCAAAGACAATATCATTTCTGCGAGTCCATGTAGACCACAAAGATGCAACCATGGTGTCTTCCTCTTCTGCCGTGCCTGTACTTGTCACTTCCAGGATGCCGTCTTGTATACTTCTTTGTCCCACCCTTCGGATCTTTTGTTGCGTCATAGGCGAGCTATCCTTCCACAACTCCCATGCTTGAGGACATCAGAATAGCATGTGAGAGGTATCTTCTTTCTCAGTATTACAGATGTCGCAAACATCGTCGGGATGACAGTGTCTATCATGCAGTCTCCCCACGATGCCTAGGGCACCCGTCATACACCGCCATAGGAAGTGGGTGGCTTTTGGTATGAGTCCCCTTCTCCAGATCATCCGCCACATGCCTGTGACGACCTGCGCTTCTTGGTGTTGTAGATTAGCGCTGCAGTTTGAAGCCAGCCAATATGCCGAGCTAACCGTAAACACCCCTTGCCTGCTCAGTCTCCAGAATATATTGTCCCGCTGCTGCGTAGAGCTCAAAGGGATAGCGAGCACCTTATGAGCGATCTCATGCGTGAACAGATTGTTCACCAGCTCCTCATTCCACGAACCCGTATTATTTTCCAGCAGCTCGCTCACCCACTCGAAGGAAGTACTCGAGACTCCATGCACTTTGTCAATGCTGCCACCCATCTGCGGTATCCATGTGTCCTTCCATATGTGGATATTATTTCTATTTCCCACCCTCCATTGCAGTCCCTCCATAATGATGCTTTTAGCGTTCCATATACTTCGCCACGTAAAGCTCGGATTGTGTCCCCTTCTCGCACTTAACACAGATCCTCGTGGGAAATATTTTACTTGGAGGACTCGGCACGCCAATGATTCCCGGTTGTGAAAAAGCCTCCATGTTTGCTTCGCTAGGAGGGCTTGGTTGAAGATTTGAATATTCCCGAAACCCAATCCTCCTTGTGATTTTGGTTTGCACAGATTATCCCAACTGACCCATGCCATCTTTCTTTCTGTTCCTTGTGCCCCCCACCAGAATCTCGAGATCATGCTATTGATTGAATCAATAAGATACCCCGGTAGCTGGAATATACTCATAATGTAAGACGGAATTGCCTGGACCACCGCTTTGATGAGAACCTCCTTCCCAACTTTGGACAGCAATTTTTCTTTCCACCCTTGAAGCTTCCTCCATATGCGTTCTTGTATGTAGGCGAACACTTGTTTCTTTGATCTTCCTACCGCCGTGGGAAGTCCAAGGTATTTACCGTGTCTCTCAACCTCTTTAACTTGCAAAAGGTTTGTCATTTCCCTTCTCTTTTCTCTGTCTACCCCTTTGCTAAAAGCAACCTCAGTCTTGGATAGGTTAATTTTCTGTCCGGATGCCCGCTCGTACTGGCTGATAATGGCAGCTATTTTCAGGCATTCTTCTTTGGTTGCTCTTGTGAAAAGGATAGAGTCATCTGCAAAGAAAAGATGAGAAACTCTGGGTCCATGCCGGCTTGCCTGGATCCCGTGAATGACGTTTTGTTGTGTTGCAAGGTTAATAGAAGTAGAAAAAGCTTCTGCGCAAAGAATAAAAAGATATGGAGAGAGAGGGTCACCCTGTCGCAGTCCTCTGGAAGGTTGGGTCTTCCTGGTCCGTTCCCCGTTAATGGCAAAAGAATGTGCTACAGTTGACATGCAATCATAGATCTTCCTCCTCCATTTCTCTCCAAAACCCAGTTTTTCTTGTACAAAATCTACAAACCTCCATTCGACCCTGTCATAAGCCTTCGACATATCCAATTTAAGAGATAGATGCCCTTTCTTCTTTCCCTGGTCCCCTTTCATAGTATGGAAGAGTTCATAGGCGATGAGAGCATTATTGGTTATCAATCTTCCCAGAATGAAGGCACTTTGGTTTTCCGAAACAATGTTGTCCATGAGAGGTCTAAATCTGTTTGCCACAACTTTTGAAGCAATTTTATAAATCACATTGCATAGACTAATGGGCCTGTAGTCTCCCATCTCCTCTGGTTTATGTACTTTAGGGATCAAGACTACCAAAGTAGAATTTAGATTTTCAAGGCTTCTTTCAGTTTTTCACCATCCTTTTATGTAATTAGAAACATCCTCTCCCACAATGTGCCAGTATTTTTGAATTTTTTTTTTTAATTTTTATGGATTTTATGCATTAAATTCATTTTACAAAAATCACCCTTCGTCAAACTATGAAATCAGACCTTGAAAATATTTTTATTATATATATATTAATTTTTCAATTCCAAAACATATTTATTTGTCAAATTTGGATAAGCGGTTTAGAAGATATGAATTTTTCAATATTGACCAATAGGAAATTGCCACATCATCAAACCGATTGAGATAATTAAATAGGGAGAGGGAGAAAACACCATTTAACCCAAGATAAGGTTTGAAGTTTCTTAGATAAATAAACTAGAGATTCTAGAGAAGATAAAATAGTAAGAAACTAAAACCTTAGAAGAACATGGTAAAAAGAGATGGAAATCATCGATTATCAACATAGAAGCATGGATTTTAAGCATGTACTTAAGCAATATATGAGAAGGGGTTAACAAAACTTACCTCTAGGAAGGTAATAAGGTCCAAACAGAAAGGATTCAGAGATCATAAGGTCTGGTTGCTCCAAGCCAAGCTCCTTTCTTGAGCAAAGATCACCTTCTCCACTTTAGAGGTGCAAACCCTAGCAAAAGAGCATGGAGATGAGATGTTTTAGGGTTTTAGGTAGAGTTTTACCATGTATGGTCATGATTCCGACCTATAATAAGGTTTAAGGAAGACTAATAGTATGAAAATAGGGAAGTAAGGGAGGAAACTTACTAGTTTTGGTCGAAATTACCAAGGAGGAGCTTTAGAAACCCTAATAGAGCAATTTGGAAGCCCTAGGAGCCTTCTTCACCAAGGTAGGCTCCCTCTATTACCTTGGGGCAGAAACTTCATGGACAAATACATAAGGAATTATTATATAAGCTAGAGGAAAGAAAAGGAGAGCAAGAGTTTTCGAATTGTGAGTTGGGAAGGGGTATACATGGCTATATATAGAAAGAGGTGAAGCATGAGGTGTCTTAAGGGACTTTCCATGTGTCTTTAGCCTAGGGCTTGATGGCCATGCAAGAGGACAGCTCATGGACTCTTCTTGGATATTAAAATTCGGTCCTAAGAGCCCACAGATCCTTCAAGGCCATCCCCACCATTTTTCAAGAAAGAAATAACCTCATTGGTTGATAGCTTTTAAAGATAAGCACATTTATAAAGAGGGCAATCCCTATAATGCCCTTGGAAAGAAATACCATCAAACCAAGGTGAAAATAGGTTCTCCAATGGTTAAAAATTTCGTTAATGGTAATGGAATATATAAGGATTAAAATTCAGTTGATAATTTGCAAAGAAAACCTCCCAATTGGGTAAATTGCATAAAAGTCTAAAATGTACCTAAAATTGCATAACTTGCACAAACAACATCCAAATTGGACCAAACTTCGTCCACAAGTTATCTTTGATGTGTAGAATATGAACTTTCCATTATTTCCATATTTTTAAGTCATATAATCACATTATTCATTACTTATGCCTTTTACTCATTTTCTCTCTCCTAAACTTATCCTAATATTTCATGGTTGTCCAAATTAGATGAAATTTGACATGTAGGATAATTTTGATATGTAGATTTCGAATTTGAAGTTTGTTTCCTCTTTTGAGACTTCTTTTATGAGATATGTCATATGGCCCATTAACGGCCCATTATCTAAATTGTTCATCCAATTAAGTTTCTTATCTTGATATTACCACTAAAATGAGTTATGTGGCATATTTTATGTTTTCAAATCACATAAAAAAGTTAGATTAAATTTTAGAGAACTTAATTATGGTAATTAAGCTTTCATTGAGGTATTTGTGCATAAACCCTTCCATTGATATAATTAGTGAATAAATGTTCATTAAACCACTATAAATTCCACTAATTAAATAGAAAGGCCAATAAGGGTAGAAATGAAAGTAAAAGATGAGAAAGAGGGTCAAAAGCCAAAATTTCAGAATTCGGTATGTTACAAATGATTACAAGAAGCACACAAAAGATTTTGTAGATGTCAAGTGCCTGATGTGATGCTCAAATAACTATGAGTTGCAGGGACTGTAACATACTAGAATCTAGGTATATAAATTAATCTATCGTTCCCTTATGTAAACCATCTATTATATTGGTAATACGTATTTTCCTTCAGTTATATAAGTAGGAGTATTTCGATCCAAGAAGATGTTTAAAGGTTAATGATAACTTAATCAGGTGTTGAATTAAAGTTTAAATGCAAAATTAATTAGTCTTGACCATGATATAGAAATCTAGAATCATCCTAAGTCTAGTTGAGGAAAGGAAATAGTAAACACAAAATAATGTATCAATAGATTAATAAATATACTTAAAATGAATTAATTGAATACTTAATGTACAATTAATGTAATATAATATCAAATGGTTTTGAAATATATAACAAATGTGAAATATGATTTCTAACACCTTAACTAGCCTACTTGAAATTTTTTAATTGAATCTCAATTTATTTGACCACTTAATTAATTGAGTTAAGATTAGAAGAGATAATGCACATAAAAACTTTGACCTTTCATTTAAAACTATAGTCATTCAGTGTAAAACTCCTATGCATTACCATCTTTCAGGTAATGTGTCTTGTGTTCTCCCTCTCAGAAACGATGACACCAAGTGATAACCGGCATCCTTCTCCCCTAATCGTGGACTGCCTTCAACTCCTCTTCTTCTTCTCTTCTCGTCTCCTCCTACTCTCTTTTATTTTCCTTCTTCCTCTCCCTTTCCATACTAGAACCCTAGTCACCACACTCCCTTTCTCCCTAGCATCGGTCACCTTGTTTCATCACCTCGTAGTGTAGCAAAGTGATATTCATCAACTTCATCAATCACCAACAAGCCACATAGTTGCTTCATTCTTCTCTGCTAGATTTGCAGTCCTCTTCATTGCTAGGTCTTCCTCATAATTGATACCTTACACCACAACTCCTCCAACACTACCATCACAGGCCGCCCTCTTTAGTACTAGTGACGCCACTTCAATTCCACTTCCACTCATCTTTCTTCTTTTTCATCCTGACAGGTCTACACTTGAAGTAGATAACATGTAGATCACCTCCCAATCACACCTCCAGCAACCCCACCAACCATCTTGACCCCATTGCCATTTCCTCCTCACCAAGGCAACCTACATCGGCGATATCCAAGCTGGGAGAAGCTAGATCAGAGCCTACTCAATAGATGCAAGACTCCATCCATACCTTTGAGGATCTCCTCCATCATCACCGAAGATGAATGTACACCTACATGATGCTTCCTCCTCTACCTACCAGTCTAAAAACATTCCATCCAATCCTCTACAATACATCAAGCAACAACTGTCAACACCACATGAAACAAGATGAAAAAAATCTACAACCTTCTAAATCGAGCTCCTCCTCCTCAATCTAAATAATCTAGAAAGTATCCCCTTAGCTACTTGAGTGATGAATTACCTGGTTTGATGTTCCCCCATATTCACCAGAACCACATGTGACCGAACTTGAGAAGAAATAATGAGAAGTATGTCATCAACCTTCATCTAACAATCAACCTATAGTTAATCAGCGCATATCAGTCATGGTGTTGACATGGGTGAGTCTGCTATCTCTTCCTCAAGGATCCACCACCTAGAAGAGCTTTAGTATTGTTCCAAGGAGCACAGGTGCAAAGGCAGATCTAGCTAGAGAAAAGGCAGAGTCAATTAGAGGCATGCCCTCAATGACCAATCAAAATCAATGAATTAAAGGTTGCATATATTACCATTCGGTTCCTAATTATTGGAACTAAATATCACGTTCTTTAGTTTTTGTTCTTTCATAACTTCAATAATCAAACCGATGGAAATGGTATAATTAATGGCAAAGTTTAGTTAGATCAGACTTAGAGTATTGTGGATGATTGAGATAATCTTAGCTAGACTCCTTAGCATTTTAATCATATAATATGTGTATGTACCTAGTCATATTAGTACATGCATTATCTACAAGGTAAATTGAAATCATGTATAGATTTTATTCATTGGATGATTAATCATGAAATTGCTATGGGTTAGTTAATAGTATCATCAATACTAACTAGTTTGAGCTACATTTAAAAGAAACTCTTACTATATTACACTCTCCTAATATTGTTAATATTTGTGAGGTACACTCCTCTCAACTATGGGGGGCACTCAATAATATATTTGTGGGTTCCTGGGATCTTCATGAACCAATTAGTAGTTTTATATGCGATCAAATTAGCTTTATGATTGACTTTGGCGAACTTGATGTCTTCCATGCTCTTTGACATCTTGGTGATTCTTGGATGATGGATTTGTATTTGAGTGGGCTGTTTCTTGGACTAGCAACAAGCTTGATAGATAGAAGTGAGTCATAGATAACGTCACATTGATTGCAATTCCTTAATATGGTAGCTTCAAGTCCTCACATAATGGCTAAGAGTTCTCCTTTTATTTGGTCAGATCCAGTCATTTTATGGCAACCCCCAGTGATCCATAGTCCATCTATATCTTTAATGATGAAGCTCATGGTGAGTGTTCCAGAACTCGGGCATAGAGTTATGTCCACTCCAGCATGTACCCTTTATAATTGCGGAGGGTTCCATATAGGGATCGTATCATCCTCCTTCTCATATGTTTTTTCTCCTGCACCATGTCATATTGTCATGATATTCCTTGCCATCATCCTGATTTCTATAACAATATCAGAACTTCACTTTGGTAAGTTCATAAACATCTCCTGGTTCCTTGCTTTCCACAACCTCCAACATGTTATCATGAAGATGACATTCCAATCTTGCTTTTTGTCTTTTGGGATTAGTCTTGATCCAATTCTGGACATCAGGTGCATTGAAGAAGGCTACATCGGAGGATGGGCAGATTAGCGTCCATGTTTCTCTGGCCTTTAGGCAGTCCCGCAAAGCATGTATTGCATACTCTACCCTAAGTGTAAACCTTTATCAACATGTCTATTGCTACATTTTATATATATATATAGGGCATGTATTTAATACCTACGTGGGTAGCTACCTGCCCCCTATTTTGGTTACTTTTTTTGGAGTTTCTTACTTTTGACATGTAAAGGGTTACTTTACCTTGCAAACTGTTACTTTTCATGCATAGATAGTTACATTTGCAACATCTATAATAAATATACAATTATATATATATATATATATGTGTGTGTGTGTGTGTGTGTGTGTGTGTGTGTGTGTGTGTGTGTGTGTGTGCGTGTGTGTGTGTATATATATATATATTTGTTGTGTATCCTGCCCAGATTTACTTTTTTATTCCTATAGTTACTTTTTTACCATCATAGTTACTTTTTTGTCAAGCGAGTTACTTTTCTAATCATATAATTACTTTTTTGGCTGACGGGTAATGAAATCTAGGCTATCTGCATGGGTATTGAATGAACCCATATATATATATATATATATATATATATATATATATATATATATATATATATAACACATATATACTAATAGATCAAATGCATGCATAATTCAATGGACACACTCAATTTTCCTTATCCATTCCATGTTTTAGTATTATACGATCTATCTCAAATAAATGGTAGGCTATTGATATTATATGTACCTAACAAAATGCATCATTATAGTACATGCCATATAATTATGTAAATATTCATATTTGGACACCTGATTTCAATATTTTCTCTGATATATGATACGACATGGATATCTTAACTAATCAACCTTATCCATTCATCTTTACTAACTGATACTAGTCAATGTATGTGGTAATATATTAACCACTTGTTAGGGGAAGTCTAGCAATTATGTAGAATGATAAGTCAAATCACAAATCGGGTATCAACCAAGGTATCAAAGATGTACAACTTAGTCATGGTGATAATTTATCACATTTAGTTGAATAACCTAGATCCACATATATGTATACACGTAAATATTTGATAATGATTGTAGGAATATATATCAATACCAATGTGTATTTGTAATCTAAATATATTTAGACTCAAGTGTCCAAAGGTGAACCTTAGAACAAAAATTAATATATAAGGGATCATATATCCACTTAGTATGATTGTAAACCCTAATATGCAACTAGATGACATAGCTAGCTAAGAAAAATATGCATAACTAGACTAGGAATGCATGCACATGTTCCCTATGGTTTGACTAACATACTTAATGTGTTTCTAGGATGAAATCCTAGCTTTCTAGACCAAAATATATCAATCGAGTTAACCTTTAGGTGTAAAGATCGTGTATGTACTCTCCCTATTTAATTTTGGGCATAATTTGACCGAAATCTTCTTACAATGAGGCATCTTTTGAATAGTGACTCCTTTTATCCAATCATGTTGTCAATTCTTCATTTCCTAATATTGATTCGTCTCATTCCATAATACTTGATGAATACCTTGTTGCCTTGTTTCTATGACCCCACCTGCTTTGTTGTTTGTACTTGGAAATGTGAATGGTGAATGCTTACTATCTGGAGACTCTATAAACACATGTTATATAATTTGACTAGATAACAATTTTAGACGCTTATGCATAACCATGAGGGAGTGTTTTTCTGCCTGGGGTGTGTTTTTCCATCTTGATATATATAGAGGCGTGTTTTTCTACCTAGGGTGTGCTTTTCCACCCATTTTACTTAGGCTAATGACTCAGTGGTGTCATGGCCCTACTATAGTTACTTTAGTCCAATATATATGCAAGAAAATGATTATGATTGTTGTGATAGTGTGAATGGTTAATGGCAAGATGTTTTATCACACTTGTTTATTTATATGCCTCATTCTTTTAGAACTCATTTTCTTGATATATATCTCTTGTTGGAACTTACTTAAATTTTTTATGACCCTCCTTTTTATGGGAACATATCTTTTGCTCTTTTAACCCATTCTTAAATGTACATATTTAACTTTTGTCGATACATATCTTGTTCTCCTATTTTTATGGGTGTTCCCTCCACCCGGTTGTAGGTGATTTATAGGGAAGAGTCTCAGGATGATGGTGAGCTCATTAGTGAACATAAGGACAACTTGAGATAGCCTGGTTTCCCTTTGCATATGGTCTTGTGTGAGTAGATATGTAACCTTTTCATTTTGTGTACAACCCTTAGGGTGAGAAGCATATGTATATGAAACATTTTGTAACTTTGTAAATAGTTATGTTTTCTGCTGCATAAAAACTTCATGTCTCATATTTGTATCATTGAGTGGGCCCACTATCGAGTCCCACTCTTCACATAGTGGTATCAGAGCCTAAGTAGTCAGTTGCTTGACTATTTCAAGTTATCCTAGATTGTTCCTTAGTAGATAGATGAACCTTTAGAGGTTGTTGTCATACCTAAACCTTAATCATGTTTACCAAATTAGGGTTTCACCCCCTATCCAATTTGGTGTTATATATGTATCCCAAACAAAGTATGTGGATGACCTAGTTTTGGGTAAACTCTTATAAATCCTACCCTCTCTTTATAGGTATAGCTTTATATACATAAATGTTGACTCTCTTAGAAGTATCTTATATGCCCGCCTTAGGGGAGGACAATTCATCTACTACATAGAGTAGGTTACCCTAGAACAAGTCATTAAACATTTTGCTTTTGTTGTTTTCTAGCATGCCTATGATACACACATTATGTGGACTGATGCATGCATGGATGCAAACTTAGAGTAGTGACATGAGTCTTAGATTTTGAGATGTTCTATGATAGCACATGATGAAAATAACTAGATCCTTTAAGGTTAGGCTTGTCTTTCCTACAACATGGAGTTATCTCAACATAGTTTTACTCGAGACTTGTCCCCTAAAGTTTGGATACTATCCTAGCTGAACTTGCAATATCTCATAAATGAGGATATGTTGAAGGAAGATATAGGTTTCAAGTAGCTATCCTTGGGATTTCATCCCTCACATATTATAAGGTAGATATGATCATGTAGTTGGATCAGATAATAAAACTTTGTGCCATCTTATTCCCCCCCAGGGCATATTGAGGCATATTCATGTTCAGAAGCTATGGTGGATACTTTATTGAAGCTCTAGATGTACATGGACCCTAAGTTTATGTGAGGTAGGTACATCTAGGGTTGATCATTAAGAAGTTGACCACTCTCTCATCGCCATTGTGTAATTATTTTAGCTGATGTGTGAGATGAGGAATAGTTTGACTACCTAATTCACCTGATATTGTAATGACACCATGGATGTAAACCAACTACGGAAGTAGAGACCCTAATCTCTTATTATTATGGTTACCCAATCTTATAAATTAATGATGTTTTGGGATGTGGTAGCCTAATTCACGATTAAGAGAATGGTGGAATCATGGAAATCATGCTTAGTAAGACTTACTAGAAGTTAATTGCATGCTAGTAGAAACACGAATCCCCTCCTAATCTAGAATTTGGGTATGCTTGTTGTATTCATTGATGATGTGAGTTGAGAAGCCTCCTTTGCGAAGATGAATTGGTGTAAGGGTGACAGTGTATGTTGTATGTGGTAGAAAGTGGTTGACTTGGTTCTCAGATTGATTTTGGTGCTATTGTGGATTCACATTCCAAGGTTTTTATCGTCAAACTTATTTTCATTATTAATTTATATTTATACAAAAAAAAATCAGATGTCATCGATGGTTTTGGAACTAAGCACCACCATTAAGAAATTGTAGTAGTGGGTAGATCTTTAGTGAAGAAATCTTGACTTGGGTGTTCAACTCTTTGACCCTAGGCATAAGTTTGATATATGATTTAAGAGGAAGAAGAACAAATATAAGAGCTATAACCTAGTCAGCTACCCCCTCCCCCCAACTATCTTTACGGTAAGATAGAACCTTTTAAAGGGTGGATCCTGGTACACTTGGGCCTGCAACTTAATTTAATGAATAGTTGAAATCAATAGTTATTAAAATAGGAAACTCATAGGTAACTCCTAATAATAATGTCAAACAACTATAGGTAATGCCAAATCAAGATGGTCAATAAGCATTTCTAATTATGCCATCATAAATGTTACTTTGATAATTAATGAAAACAAAATCAAACAAAATTATATTCACTAATCCCTATAGGATGAACTTAATTCAGATAATGTACTAAATTATACAAAATATAAAGTTAGGGAAGAAAATGGTCAACACCCCTAATTTTCTAAGAATGTAATGTTAAGGATAATTCTATGCTATGAGGGAAGTTTATTACACTAGGAATGTTAAAAAACAGACACACGTATTTCCATAAATTCATAATATACTGCATACATATCAAAAAAATTATAATATATAGTGCATTCATAAATCTTATATGATTAATTTAATAAGTTGCACGCGATGTATTCTAGTGACCAACGTGTATGGTAACAAGGAATCCAAGAGAAAAATCATAATGTTCTATGTTAACCCTGATCTATTTAACTATTTATATAAAATGTTTGGTAATTAGATATTAAATAATCAATACTCCATGGTGAAATTTGTAAGTATACTAAATCCTAAGATGTAACCCTAATTTTTTTAGGATAAGAAGACATATAAGCAGGTTATGCCCTAACTATACTTCTACACCGATAAAACAAGTGAAACTCATAAATAGAAACAATCCTAATAACATTGATAATATATATCATGGCAATATATGTTGAGTTCGTCTTTGATGGACTGGCTTGGTCTACCAACTTGGTGGTTTTAATCTTAATGATCCCAGGGGAAAAAGTTATCTTGCAAAACTGGTAATTCATACTTGAATAATGGAAATCTAAGAATGGTAGTAAAACCTAGATTTTACCATGCATAGTAATATCATGACAATGATAAATGGATAGTTAAGCCACCCTAACAGTCCATTTAACCATAACTAATACATCCTCATTATGCTAATAATAGGACTTGGTGTTACTTTCCTAATTAAACATGTAATTTTAAGGAGCAACATCTTTTCACCCTAAGAATGGACTACAGGGGTGTCATGAAATTGCATACCATGATTAAGGGAAGTAGAAAAATATAAGTGATGAGAAAGTATAACTTAGTATACCGAGTTATGGCTAGGTGGATATCGGGGACAAAATCCCTTTTAAGGGGTGGTGTGTTGTAACATACTAGAATCCAAGTATATAAATTAATCTACCGTTCCCTTAGGTTGACCATTTATTATAGCAATAAATATTTTTCCATTAGTTATATTAAGTAGGAGTATTTAGATCGAAGAAAATGTTTTAAAGGTTCATGATATCTTACTTAATCAAGTCTTCAATATAAATTTAGATGCAACATTAATTAATCTTGACCATGATATAGAAATCTAGAATCATCTTAAGTCTAGTTGAGGAAAGGAAATAGTAAATACAAAATAATGCATCAATTGATTAAGATATATACTAAAAATGAATTAATTGAATACTTAATGTACAATTAATTTAATATAATATCAAATGTTTTCAAAATATATAACAAATGTAAAATATGATTTCTGAGACCTTAATTAGCCTGCTTGCAAAAAAATTATTGCATCTGACTTTATTTGACCACTTAATTAATTGAATTAAGACTAGAAGAGATAATGTGTTTAACCACTTTGACCTTTCATTTAAAACTATAGTCATTCAATGTAATGTGCATTACTGTCTTTTAGGTAACACGTTCATCATTCTTCCTCTCAGAAATGACGATGCCAGGTGTAATCGGAAGCCTTCTCCACTAATCATGGACCGCCTTCAACCCCTCTTCTTCTTCTCTTATCGTCTCCTCCTCCTCTCTATTTATCAACTTCTTCCTCTCCCTTTCCATACTAGAACCCTAGTCGCCGCACTCCCTTTATCCCTAGCATTGGCCACCTTGGACGTTCAACATCATCACCTCATAATGTAGTGATATTCACCGACTTCATCGATCACTAACAAGCCACACAGTCTCTTCATTCTTCTCTGCTAGATCCATAATCCTCTTCATTGTTAGGTCTTCCTCATAACTGATACCTTACACCACTGCTCCTCCAACATCGACATTGCTATGCCACCCTCTTTAGTACCGGTGACACCACTACACTTCCTCTCTCGCTCATCCTTCTTCTTCTTCCTCCTGACAGGTCTACACTTGAAGTAGATATCTTGCATATCACCTCACAATCACACCTACAACAACCCAGCAACCATCTTGACCCTGTTAGCATTCCCCCCTCACCAAGGTTACCTACATCAGTGATATCCAAGCTGGGTGAAGCAAGATCTGAGCCTAATTAATAGATGTGAGACTCAGGCCATACCTTCGAGGATCTCCTCCATCATCGCCAAAGATGAATTTACACCTACATGATGCTTCCTCCTCTGCCTACCAGTCTAAAACAATCCATCCAATCCCCTCTAATACCCCAAGCAACAACCGTCAACACTGGATGAACCAAGATGAAACAAATCTTCAACCTTCTGAACCAGGTTGCTCCTTCTCAATCTACAAAATCCAAAAAAGTATCTCCTTGGCTAGTTTAGTGATGAATTACCTGGTTTGATGTTCCCCCATCTTCACTTATACCACTTGTGATCAAACTTGAGAAGAAACAACAAGAAATTTGATATCAATCTTTGTCTTCACAATCAACCTATAGTTAATCAGCACATATCAGTAATGGTGTTGACATGGGTGAGTCTGCTATCTCTTCCTCAAGGATCCACCACCTAGAAGAGATTTGGTATTGTTCCAAGGAGCACCTGACCAAAGGTAGATCTAGCTAGAGAAAAGGCAGGATCAATTAGAGGCATGCCCTCAATGACCAACCAAATCAATGAATTAAAGGTTAGATATATTATCATTTAGTTCCTGATTATTGGAAGTCAATATCGCCTTCTTTAGTTTTTGTTCTTTCATAACTTCAATAATCAAACTGATGGAAATATATAATGAATTGAAAAGGTTAGTTAGATCATACTTAGAGTATTGTGGATGATCAAGATAATCTTAGCTAGAATCCTTAGCCTTTCAACCATATAATATGTGTATGTACCTGATCATATCAGTACATGCGTGATCTACATGTTAAATTGAAATCATATAGAGCTATTATCCATTGCGTGATTCATCATGAAATTGGTAAGGGTTAGTTAATACTATCATCAATACTAACTATTTTGAGCTACATAATTATATATATACTAATAGATCACATGCATGCATTATTCAATGGACACACTCAATTTTCCTTATCCATTCCATGTTTTGGTACTAGACAGACTCTCTAAAATAAATGGTAGGTTATTGATATTCTATGTACCCAAACAAAATGCATGATTATAGTACATGCCATATAATTATGTAAATATTCATATTTGGACATCTAAGTTTAATATTTCCTTTGACATACTGATACAACATGGATCTCTTAAATAATCAACCTTATCCATTCATATTTACTAATTGATACTAGTCAATGTATGTGGCAATATATTAACCATATGTTAGGGGAAGTCTAGAAATTATGTAGAATGATAAGTCAAATCATAAATTGGCTATTAAATAATGTATCAAAGGTGTACAACTTAGTGATGGAAATAATTCATCACATTTAATCAAATGCCCTAGATCCACATATATGTATGCATGTATATATTTGATGATGATTGGACGAATACATATCAATACCAACGTGTATTTGTAATCTAAATGTATTTAGACTCATGTGTCCAAAGGTGAACCTTAGAACTAAAATTAATATAAGGGATCATATATTCACTTAGTATGATTGTAAACCCTAACATGCAACTAGATGACATAACTGGTCTAAGAAAAATATGTATAACTAAACTAGGAATGCATACACGTGTACCCTATGGTTTGATTAACATACTTAATGTGTTTCTAGGATGAAAGCCTAGCTTTGTGGACAAAAATATATCAATAGAGTTAACCTTTAGGTGTGAAGAGTAGGTATTTACTCCTCCCTATTTAACTTCGGGCATAATTTGACTTAAATCTTCTTATAATGAGGCATATTTTGAATATTGTCTCCTTTTATTCAACCATGTTTTCAATTCTTCATTTCTTGATATTGAATCGTCTAATGCCACAATACTTGATTAATACCTTGTTGCCTTGGGTCTATGACCCCACCCACTTTGTTGTTTGTACTTGGAAATGTGAATGGTGAATGCTTACTATCTTGCAACTCTATAAATGCATGTTAGATAATTTGACTAGATAACAATTATAGACACTTATGTGTAACCATGAGGGTGTGCTTTTCTGCCTGGGGTGTGCTTTTCTGCCTTGATATATACAAAGGCGTGCTTTTATGCCTAGGGTGTGCTTTTCCATCCATTTTACTTATGATAATGACTCAGTGGTGTCATGTCCCTACTATAGTTACTTTAGTCCAATATATTTGCATGCAAATGATTATGTTTGTTGTGATAGTGTGAATGGTTAATGGCAAGATGTGTTATCTCACTTGTTTTTTATATGCCTCATTCTCTTAGAACTCATTTTCTTGATATATATCTCTTGTTGGAACTTAACTTTTTGGTGACCCTCCTTTTTATGAGAACATCTCTTTTTCTCTTTTTAACTAATTTAAATGCCCAAAATATTGTTAAATGTGCATACTCAACTTTTGTTAATGCATATATTGTTCTCCTATTTTTCAAGATGTTCCCTCCACCTAGGTGTAGGTGCTTTATAGGGAAAATCTTCATGATGATTGTGAGCTCATTGGTGAACATAAGGACAACTTGAGATAACATGGTTTCCCTCTGCATATGGTCTTATGTGAATATAGATGTAACCTTTTCATTTTATGTACCACCCTTAGGGTAAGAAGCATATATCTATGAAACATTTTGTAACTTAGTAAATGGCTATGTTTTCCTTCATGGCTCATATTTGTATCATTGAGTGAGCCCATTATCAGGTGCTAATCTTTACATAATTGTATCAGAGCCTAAGCAGTCGGTTGCTTGACTATTTCAAGTTATCCTAGATTGTTCCTTAGTAGATAGATGAACCTTTAGAGGTTGTTGTCATACCTAAACCTGAATCATGTTTACCAAATTAGGGTTTCACCCCCTATCCAATTTGGTGGTATATATGTATTCCAAACAAAGTATGTGGATGACCTAGTTTTCGGTAAACACTTATCAATTCTACCCTATAGCTTTCTATACATAAATGTTGACTCTCTTAGAAAGTAGCCTATACCCCACCTTAGGGGAAGACAATTCATTTACTATAAGGAGTAGGTTGACTTGATCTCACATAATTGTGTGTAACCCTAGTACAAGTCGTTAAACCTTTTTCTTTTGTTGCTTTATAGCATGCCTATGATACACACATTATGTGGACTGATGCATGCATGGATACAAACTTAGAGTCATGACATGAGTTTTATATTTTGATATGTTATATGATAAAACATGATGAAAAGAACTATATCCTTTAAGGTTAGGATTATATTGCCTGCAACATGGAGTTATCTCAACATAGTTTTGCTCGAGACTCGCCACCCAAGGGTTAGATACTATCCTAGCTGAACTTGCAATATCTCATAAATGAGTATTTTTAGAAGGAAGATATAGGTTTCAAGTAGTTGTCCTTGGGATTTCATCCCTCACATACCCATAAGGTAGATATGATCATGCAGTTGGACCAGATTATAAAACTTTGTGCCATCTTATTTTTCCCCTGAGGGCATATCGCGGCATATTCATGTTCTGAAGCTATAGTGGATACTCTTTTGAAACTCTAGATGTACACAGACCCTGAGGTTATGTGAGGTAGGTACATCTAGGGTTGATCCTTAAGGAGTTGACCACTCTCTTGTCGCCATTGTGTAATTAGTTTACTTGATGTGTGAGATGAGGAGTATTTTGACTATATAATTTACCTAGGCTTGTAATGACTTTACCATGGATGTAAACCAACTAGGGAAGTAGAGACCTTAATCTCTTCTTATTATGGTTACCCAATCTTATAAATTAATGATGCTTAGGATGTGGTGGTCTAATTCACGATTAAGAGAATGGTGGAATCATGGAAATGGTGCCTAGTAAGACTTACTAGAAGTTAACTGCATGTTAGGAGAAACATGTATCCCCTCCTAATCTAGAATTTGGATATCCTTGTTTTGTTCATTGATGATGTGAGTATAGAATCCCCCTTTGTGAATATGAATTGGTGTAAGGGTGATAGTATATGTTGTATGTGGTAGAAAGTGGTCAACCTGGTTTTCTGATTGATTTTGGAACCATTTTGGATTTGCATCACAAGGTTTTCATTGTCAAACTTTTTTCATTGTTAAATTATATTTATACATGAAAAGTTTAGATTTCATCAATGGTTTTGGAACTAAGTCACCTCCATGAAGAAGTTGTAGTAGTAGATAGCTCTTTAGTGAAAATATTTTGACTTGCATGTTCAACTGTCTGACCCTAGGCATAAGTGTGATGTCGGATTTAGGAGGAAGAAGAACAAATATAATAGCTATAACCTTATCGACTACCCCCCTTCCCCCAACTGTCTATACGGTTGGATAGAACCTTTTAAGGGGTGGAGCCTAGTATCCTTGGGCCTGCAACTTAATTTAATGAATACTTGAAATCAATAGTTATTAGAATAGGAAACTTATATGTAACTACTGATAATAATGTGAAACGATTATAGATAACGCCAAATCAAGGTGGTGAGTAAGAATTTCAAATTATTCCATCATAAATGTTATTTTGGTAATTAATAAAAAAGCAAAAAAAATTATATGCACTAATCCCTATTAGATGAACTTAATTCAGATAATGTACTAAGTTATATAAAATGAAAAGTTGGGGAAGAAAATGGTCAACACCCCTAATTTTCTAAGAATGTAATGTTAAGGATAATTCTATGCTATGAGGGAAGTTGAGTACACCAGGAATGTTAAAAAAATGAACACACATATTTCCATAAATTCATAATGTACTACATACATATCAAAACATGTGTAATATATAGTGCATACATACTTCTTATATGACTAATTTAATAAGTTGCATGTGACACATTGTAGAGATCAACGTGTGTGGTAACAAGGAATCCAAGCAAAATCCATAATGTAATACCTTAACCCTAATCTATTTAACTATTTTTATAAAATGATTGGTAATTAGATATTAAATAATCAATACTCCATGGTGAAATCTCTAAGTATACTAAATCCTGAGATGTAGCCCTAATTTTTTTAGGATAATAATACATATAAGCAGGTTATGCCTTAACTACACTTCTATACCTATAAAACAAGTGAAATTCATAAATGGAAATAATTACCATGACATTGATAATAAATATCATGGTAATATATGTTGAGTTTCTCTTCGATGGACTAGCTTGGTCAACCAACTTGGTGGTTTTAATCTGAATTATCCTAGGGGGGAAAACTATTTTCACAAAATTGGTCATTCATACTTGAATAATGGAAAACTAGGAATGGTAGTAAAACCTAGAGACCATGAGCAGTAATCTCATGAAAATGATAAATGGATAGTTAAACCACCATAACAGTCCATGTAACCATAACTAATACATCCTCATTATGCTAATAATAAGAGTTGGTGTTACTTTCCTAATTGAACACCTGATTGTAAGGAGCACCATCATTTCACCCCAAGAATGGACTATAAGGATGTCATGAAATTTCATACCATGAATAAGGGAACTAGAAACCTATAAGTTATTAGAAGGTTTAGCCTAGTATACTGAGTTATGGCTAGGTGGATTCTGGGGAAGAAATTCCTTTTAAGGGGTGGTGTGTTGTAACATACTAGAATCTAAGTATATAAATTAATCTACCATTCCCTTAGGTCAACCATTTATTATACTAGTAATAAATATTTTTCCTTGAGTTATATTAAGTAGGAGTATCTATATCCAAGAAGTTGCTTTAAAGGTTAACGATAACTTATTTAATCAAGTATTCAATCCAAGTTTAAATGCAACATTAATTAGTCTTGATCATGATATAGAAATCTAGAATCATCCTTAGTCAAGTTGAGTAAATAAAATAGTAAATACAAAATAATGTATCAATTGATTAAAATACATACTAAAAATAATTAATTGAATACTTAAGTAAAAATAATTTAATATAACATCAAATGTTTAAAAAATATATTAAAAAATGTGAAATATGATTTCTACACCTTGATTAGCCTACTTGCAATTTTTTTATTGAATCTACCTTTATTTGACCACTTAACTAAATGGATTAAGATTAGAAGAGATAATGCACTTAACCACTTTGACCTTTCATTTAAAACTATAGTCATTCAATGTAATGCTCATGTGTGTTACCGTCTTTCAGGTAATGTGTTCCTCATTCTCCCTTTCAATAACTATGATGCCAAGTCGTAACTGGTAGCCTTCTGCCCTGATCGTGGACCATCTTCAACCCCTCTTCTTCTCCTTCTCTTCTCATCTCCTCCTCCTCTCTATTTATACCCTTCTTCCTCTACCTTTCCATCCCAAAACCCTAGCCACTGCACTCCCTTTCTCCCTAGCACTAGTCACCTTGGTTGTTCAACATCATCGCCTCCTAGTGAAGCGATCTTCACTGGCTTCATCAATCACCAACAAGCCATGTAGTCACTTCATCCTTCTCAATTAATCCGCAATCCTCTTCATTGCTAGGTCTTCCTTAGAACTGATACCTTACACCACTGCTCCTCCAACACCACCATCACTAGGCCACCTTCTTCAGTACCAATGACACCACTACACTTCCTCTCCCACTCATGCTTCTTATTCTTCTTATTCATCCTGACAGGTCTACACTTGAAGTAGATAACATGCAGATCACCTCACAATCACACATGCATCAACCCACCGACCATCTTGACCATGTTGGCATTTCCCCCTCACCAAGGCGACCTACATTAGCGACATCCAAGATGGGTGAAGCTAGATCAGAGCCTACTCAATAGATGTGAGACTCCAATAATACCTTTGAGGATCTCCTCCACCATCGTCGAAGATGAATGTACACCTACATGATGCTTCCTCCTCTTCCTACCAGTCTAAAAATGGTCCATCCAATCCCCTATAATAACTCAAGAAACAACCTTCAACACCAGATGAAACAAGATGAAAAAAATTTGCAACCTTCTGAACTGAGTTCCTCCTTAATCTACAAAATCCAGAAAGTATCTCCTTGTCTAGTTTGGTGATGAATTATCGGGTTAGATGTCCCCCCATCTTCACTAAAACCACATGCAACCAGACTAGAGAAGAAACAACGAGAAACATGTTATCGACCTTGATCTTCACAATCAACCTATATTTAATCAGCACATATCAGTCATGGTGTTGACATGGGTGAGCCTGCTATCTCTTCCTTAAGGATCCACCACATAGAAGAGCTTTGGTATTGTTTCAAGAAGAACGAGACCAAAGGAGGATCTAGATAGAGCAAATGCAGACTCAAGTAGAGGCATCCACTCAATGATTAATCAAAATCAAAGAATTAAAGGTTAGATATCTCATCATTCAATTCCTGATTATTGGAAGTCAGTATCACCTTGTTTAGTTTCTATTTATTCATAACTTCAATAATCAAACCAATGGAAATGATAAAATTAATAGAAAAGGTTGTTAGATCAAACTTAGATTATTGTGGATGATTGAGATAATCTTAGCTAGACTCCTTATCCTTTTAAACATCTAATATGTGTATGTACTTGATCATATCAGTACATGCATGATCTACAAGGTAAATTGAAATCATGTAGAGCTACTTTCTATTAGACAATTAATCATGAAATCGATATGGGTTAGTTCATAGTATCATCAATAGTAACTATTTTGAGATACATAATTATATATGTATATATACTAATAGATCACATGCATGCATTATTTAATGGACACACTCAATTTTACTTATCCATTCCATGTTTTGGTACTAGACAATCTAACTAAAATAAATGGTAGGTTATTGATATTCTATGTACCCAACAAAATGCATGATTACGGTACATGTCATGTAATTGTGTAAATATTCATATTGGACATATGACATAAATATTTCCTTTAATATATGATACAACATGGATCTCTTAATTAATCAACCTTATTGAGTTCATCTTTACTAATTGATACTAGTCAATGTATGTGGTAATATATTAACCATCTGTTAGGGGAAGTCTAGCAATTATGTAGAATGATATGTAAAATCACAAATTAGGTAATAACCAAGGTATCAAAGATGTACAACTTATTGATGTTGATTAGAGGAATATGTTTCAATACCAATGTGCATTTCTAATCTAAACATATTTAGACTCATGTGTCCAAAGGTGAACCTTAGAACTATGATCAATATATAAGGGATCATACATTCACTTAGTATGATTTTAAACCCTAATATGCAATTAGATGACATAACTGAGCTGAGAAAAATATGTATACCTAAACTAGGAATGCATGCACATATTCCCAATGGTTTGACTAACATACTTAATGCATTTCTAGGATGAAAACCTAGCTTTGTGGACAAAAATATATCAATCGAGTTAGCCTTTAGGTGTGAAGATCATGTATGTACTCCTCCCTATTTGACTTTGGACATAATTTAAATTAAATCTTCTTACAATGAGGCATCTTTTGAATATTATCTCTTTTTATTTAACCATGTTGTCAATTCTTCATTTTCTGATATTGAATCGTCTGATTCCACAATACTTGATGAATACCTTGTTGCCTTGGGTCTATGACCCCACCCGCTTTGTTATTTGTACTTGGAAATATGAATGGTGAATGCTTACTATCTTGCCACTCTATTTATGCATGTTAGATAATTTGACTAGATAACTATTGTAGACACTTGTGTGTAACCATGAGGGCATGCATTTCTGCCTGGGGTATGATTTTCCACTTTTGATACATATAGAGGCATACTTTTTTGCCTAGGGTGTGCTTTTCTACCCATTTTACTTAGGATAACGACTCAATGGTAACATGGCCCTACTATAGTTACTTTAGTCCAATATATATGCATGCAAATGATTATGATTATTGTGACAGTGCAAATGGTTAATGACAAGATGTGTTATCTCACTTATTTATTTATATGCCTCATTCTTTTGGAACTCATTTTCTTAATATATATCTCTTCTTAGAACTTAACTTTTTGAGGACCCTCATTTTAATGGGAACATCTCTTTTGGTCTTTTATCCCATTTAAATGCCCAAAATATTGTTAAATGTACATACTCAGCTTTTGTGGGCACATATCTTGTTCTCCTATTTTTCTGGGTGTTCCCTCCACCGAGGCGTAGATGCTTTATAGGGAGGAAATTCAAGATGATCTTGAGCTCATTGGTGAACATAGTGACAACTCAAGATAGCCTTGTTACCCTCTGCATATGGTCTTATGTGAATATAGATGTAACCTTTTCATTTAATGTACCACCCTTAGGGTGAGAATCACATGTATAGGAAACATCTTGCAACTTTGTAAATGGTTATCTTTTTCACTGAATAAAAACTCTATGGCTCAAATTTATATCATTGAGTGGGCCCACTATTGGGTCCCACTCTTTATGCAAGCAACATGAGAACATGGATGTTATTGAGATGGTAACACGACTTAAGAACATGTACTAAGATCAGACAAGACAAGAGAGATATGATGTCTCAAAGGCATTGTTCAAGTGCAATATGGCAGAAGGAGATCCAGTAGGTCCCCATGTGCTCAAGCTGATTGGATATGTGGAGAACCTTGCTAGGTTGGGATTTCCCTTGGGTCAAGAGTTGGCTACATATGTGATTCTGCAGTCACTACTGGAATCAAACAACCAGTCTATCATGAACTACAACATGAACGACTTTGACAAGTCGTTGTTAGAATTACTTGGCATGTTGAAAATAATTGAAGCAAATATGAAGAATGTGACAACCTGATGCCACACGAGCGATATTACTCAAACCAAAGAATAAAATTAACACTAAACATCCAGATTACTAGAAAAATGGTAAATTAAAACTGATTTGTATAACCACAAAAGCAGAGCATATTACATCCAAGTCCACAAACTATTTACATGCATTGCATATCATACCGCAAAGGTATAAACATCACTATACATGTTTATACAAACCTCTTACAAAAGATAACTTGTTTATACATACAAGCCATATATGTACAACCATGGCATACTACCAAAAGCCCCGTATCAATATACAACATCTATGACCCCCCAAGGACCTAAGAGTATAGGGACGACACATATGACTCTACTACAAAACACTACCAACATATCTCGACCTTCAACAACTACTACTCTCCTTGATGCTCTTCCTCAACCGCGTGATCTCTACCACGTCATGTACGACCACTTAAAAAGATGTGGAAACCCACGTAGTGAGACCAATGTCCCACCGAAAGTTATAACTCTCCGCCAACAACTATTGTTAGCACAGATAGATATATAGTAGGAAAGAAATATTATTAACAAGATGAGAAAATTAAACCAAATGATATAAATAAAATTGATAACATTGATTAAGCAGTTTAAGCAGCTACAACTGATCAACATATTATCATATACTTTCAGAAGGAATATGAAGAACATGTATAACCGTTATCAACCAAACAATATAAGAAACAAGGCAAAGAGCCATCCAATGTGAAACATGTTTGATCCTAAGCAAATATACTACACACCCTCAGTCAGTCTGAGTCTGCCGCAGTGACATATAGAGTCGAACTACATATCAGCCTAGTCTGCCGCAGTGACATATAGAGTCGAACTACAGATCAGCCTAGTCTGCCTTGGTATATAGGCATGGCACTAATCGGTTGTGACCACAGTCATTCTCCTTCCAGGGTATGATCGCAACCATCCCCAAAAACATATCATCTGAGATATTGTCTTGACCGTTATCCTATTGAGGTATGACCATTTGTGGATGCAAGGATATATCCTCAACTTGCACCCCCGCATATTCAACAATATGTGTTCTGAGTTTCCCGTAGGAATTACTCGTTTCACCATCCAGCAAGTACTGAAGCTAAACATGGATCTATGGCTCAAGGTAACCTACATGATTAGGGTTTCACTTGATTAATTATTACCAATTGGGTGTCTTTTAGTGCATCAATCAAGCTAAAATGTACAACCCCAAAACAATTTATATGAGATAAGGGTAGGTTGCCACGTCAGAAGATATAAAACATATGAGGCATAAACTTGTCACATCATCACATGATGTGACTACCATACAAGGCCATAATCATCATTACATCATCCTGGGATAACCATCACTCATCACATCACTGGAGGATATCACCTCAAACCAGGCATTAAGCCTCTTCCAGGTCACAAGACCCAATGCAATAGTTCTTGTAGGTCATCATTATCTCATCATACCTCATAAAGGTTTATAATAATCACCATGTATCATACAAGAGATACCATAGCAATCACAAGCTATGATTTGTATTCAACCTGTAACATTAGGGTTATAATACAGGAGAGAAAAAATATTGTATAACATGCTAATCATCCAAGCAAGCTAAGCAATTGCATCACATACCCAAATTAGGATTACGGTTCTTCATAAATAGTCGATTAGGGTTTTATAACATCTCTTAACATCAAATCCTAGGTATATCACTTCCCACATCCTTGGAATATATTAGGTTTAAGCATTATTATTATTATTATTATTATTATTATTATTATTATTATTATTATTATTATTATTATGACCAACCACTCATTCCAAATAGCAACATGTATCGACCATACAAGAATCAAGGTGTAGCGACCAAACATGTATCAAGGTGTAGTGGCCATCACCTACTCACACGTGTTGCGACCACTAGGGTTACACTATCTGTATCGACCATTAAGGTTACATTATGTAGCGGCCATCATAGCCATATAAACGTAGCAACCAAAACCATATACTTTGTGAAGTGTAGAGACCACTCAAGAAGAACCATGAGTAGAGACCAAATAGGGTTAACCCCATGTAGTGATCGCAAGGGGGTTAGCCATGTAGCGACCATGAGGTCTGACATGTTGCGATCATAGGCAATTAGGGTTGGATTGTATAGTGACCCTCCATATCAATACCACATGTAGCGACCACAACACATTAACCATAGTAGTGATCACAAGGAAGGTCAAAACATAGCTACCACACCAACATCATGCTGAGGTTGTGTCAACCCAACACAAGGGATCATATGAAGCAACCTCAACAAAAACCCACGTAGCGACCAAGATAGCTTAAAACTAGGATTATGGTGACCAAACAAGAACCCTAGCACTCCATCAATATGGTCATAACAATCCTAAGAAAACATGTCGACTGAAACAAAAGTACAACATTAAGAAACTCAAGTGTCACCAAGACAAGTACCACATGAAGATGATGAACTTCAAAAATCTAAAACAAACATTATCAATATCAGTAAGAAAAGCATGTTAAGAGAGAGAAATCAAACACCCAACATGTACACGAGTACCAAAACCTCCATCTAACATATGATGGTTGAGCCATAAACATGGTGATAAAACCAACATTCAAGGTGCATGTAAGGAACAACAACTCCACCATCACTTAGATTTCAAGTACAAAAATTAGGGTTTACGAGAAAGTGTAATTTATACAAAAATACTTCATAATCTTAAACCCTAAAACAAAATAGAAACATCTAGAATCTTATGATCACATTTTAGAGATTAAACAGTAGCATGCAAGCAAGATAAAGGTGCAACAATAATAGAGGGGAAAGTTATATAACTTGCCTTGAGGTGAAGATCAACTCCAAAAGCCACAAGCTCTAAGAGAGAGGATGAAAAATCAAGCTTGGATCAACTACACGTCCAAGCAAGATCAACTCAAGAGAATAAGAACACACCAAGGTTAAAGGATGCTCAAGAGAAGAGGGTACAAACCCTAGGCCAAAAAAGAAAGAAGAAAGAAGGAAGAGCTTCATCTCACTCAGGTACTACCACAATCAAACCATAGTCTGGACCTCTATGGAGAGAAGTTCCTCAAGATAGACACCCTAGAAAACCATAGTCTAACAAACAAGAGAGAAAGAAAAGGTTAGGGTTCAAGGAAAAATGGGATCAAAGGGAGATAAATCACTTACCAAGATCAAAGATCACCAAGAACCACCACAAGAGAGATGATCAAGCCCTGGATCACCACATGCAAGTAGAAAAAAGTCACCTTCTCCAAGATCAGCACCTCCACTTGCACTGCCAAGCTCAAGGCTGAACACAAGCAAGCAAAGAGAAAGAAGAGATCTAAAAGGGGTTACTTGCATGAGAAAGAAGGGGTATATATATGTGGCTAGGATAGAGGTAGAGGGATATGAGGTGTCAAGATATTAGATCACATAAGGACACATGTCCCTCAAAACCACGACTATGCAAGCACTCTAGATATGCATGCATAAAAAGAACGTTAAAACCAAGGTTGAGTAGTGACCTCTTGGACAATCAACCCTCCTTTAGTCAAAACCAAACTAAGGGTAAATATAGTAGCGATTGCTACTCCATGTCACCCAAACAACAGGTCGACACACACATCAACATAAGCAAACCCTAGCGACCACAACCAAGGAAAAGGCACCTAGGTCACTACAAACCAACAAAAAAAAGTGCATTGGCCGAAACACGCCAAAGAGACTCAAAACACATCGGGCGCTACACTCAAGGATCAACAACATCAAGCATCCATCCAACCCATGCAAACCCTAGCTCAACACTCATGATGTCACCTCATCAACCAAGGTCCAACAAGGTGCCACTAAGAATCATTCTCTCTCTCATGATTCGAGAGCATCCAACATGTGATAAATTGCAAGATAAACCCTCCATATGGGTAAATTGCAACTTGGTCCAAAAGCAACACATACATAGCATAACTAGCTCAAACATCAACCAAACTGGACCAAACTATAAACATAATTGTGTCACATGTTATTAAGGTGCATCACATGATTAGATTGAGGTTTAAGCATCTTATTAAGCAAAGAAAGCAAGATCAAACACTAAGTTAGGTCGGGGTCTTACAAAGAAAGACAAGCCCAAATATATGATGATGATGAGCAGAGGTAAAGGGAAGTTTAAGGGAAAAGGCAAAGCTAAGAAGTGTTCTAAAGCTAATAAGAAACCCAAGTCTTTTACAATGAAAAATAAGGGAGGGTGAATAAGGGAGGCAATCGCCACCACTTTCACTAGGATGGACACTGGAAAAGAAATTGCCCTCTCTACGCGGAGGAACTCGTGAAGAAGAAGGAGGGATAGAAATCTCCAATTTAGGTATTTACATTATTGAGATAAATATGTATACATCTTTATCTTGGGTATTAGATACCAAATGTGGATCTCACATATGTTTGAATATACATGATCTGAAAAGAAATAAACCTTTAAGAAAGGGTGAGGTCAAACTGTGGCTTGCAAATGAAGCAAGAGTTGTTGCCACTACAATGGGAACATATCATTTATCTCTGCCCATGGGGCTTTTATTAGAGTTAGATAACTGCTATTTCATACCCGTCATTAATAGAAACATTTTTTTGTATCTTGTACGAACAAGAATGGATTTATATTTCATAAAAAGCATAATCAGTGTTCTATTTCAAAAGATGAATTTTTTTATGGTAGTGCCCCGATGTGCTATGGACTTTACTTATTAGATCTAGAGACAAATGGTTATAACATAAGTACCAAAAGAAGAAAAAAAACTCAATAACTCAAACAGAACATACCTTTGGCATCGTCGTCTATGGCACATCAATGAGAAACACATTTCTAGACTCCCTAAAGATGGATATCTAGACTCTTTAAATTCAAATCAATAGAGACGTGTGAATTTTGTTTGTTAGGCAAGATGACTGTATCTCCTTTGAATGGTAACATTGAGAGAGTAAATGATCTATTGAGACTCGTACACAATGATGTATTTGGACCTTTTAGAACAAATTCTAGAGGTGGTTTCCAATACTTCATTACCTTTAGTGATATGACTTCAATATATATGGCTATGTGTACTTGATGAAACATAAGTCACAAACCCTTGAAAAGTTCAAGGATTTTATGAATGAAGTATAAAACCAACTTGGTGAAAGTATTAAAGCACTTCGTTCTGATCGAGGTGGAGAGTACTTAAGCTAAGAGCTTGAGGACCTTCTATAAGACTGTGGTATCATATCACAATGGACTCCACTTGGAACACCAAAACATAATGGTGTATTAGAAAGAAGGAATTGTACATTACTAGGTATGACTCGGTGAATGATGAGTTTGCTAATCTTCGAACTTACTTATGGGGATATGCCCTAGAAACCGCATGTTTGCACTAAACTGTCGATTCAAATAAACCAAATGAGATGTGGTACGGGAGGCATCCCAATGTGCCTTTTATAAAGAGTTGGGGATGTGAGTCTTATGTGAGAAAATATTTCTTGAAAAGCTCGGACCCAATTTGGATAAATGTTATTTTATTAGATATCCTAGAGAAACTAGAGGGTACTACTTTTATACTCCATCTGACAACAAAGTGTTTGTTGTCGGGGATGCTGAATTTCAAGAAAAGGAACTTATTTCCAAAGGAATTAGTGGGAGAAAAGTAGAACTCAAAGAGGTTCAACATCAACAACAAAACATTGAACTTCTAGAGGTACAAAAGGAACATTAAGAGTCACAAATTGTTGTAGAATCTCAAGTCCCTCATGTAACACATGAACCTCATAGATCTAGTAGGATAAGTCATGATCCTGAAAGATTCAGTTACCTTGTGACTCAAGAAGGTGATAAGTTGGTCATTAATGATGAGCCAACAATGTAAAGGGATCAGAGCCTGAGAAGTGGCTCGAGACCATGTGATCTGAGATAGAATTCATGTACACCAACAAAATAAGGACCTTGGTGGATCCACCAGAAGGGGTAAAACCTATAGGGTGCGTGTGGGTCTTCAAGAAGAAGATTGATATGGATGATAATGTACAAACTTACAAAGGTCGATTGGTTGCAAAGGATTTTAGATAAGTTCAAGGTGTTGACTATGACAAAATCTTTTCTCTATTTGCAATGGTTATGACCATGAGGATGATGCTTGCCATTGCAACTTATTATGACCATGAGATTTGGTAGATGGATGTTAAAATTGCATTCCTTAACATGAATCTTCTTGAGGATGTGTACATGACACAACCCAAGGGTTTTATAAATCTAAAAGATGTTGGTATGTATGCCCTGAGAGCCAATCATGGGATGATTGGTGGGATACATTAAGATTGATTTGATAAGCATCAAAGGCAAGCTTCCAATTCTTTCTGGTTCAGTCATAATATGAGATAATGATAGAACATATTAAATGTCTATAGAATGATAGTACTCAATGATGTATGCTTTCAAGTTCAGGACATGAACGATGAGATCATACAGATGCTAAGAGTTTGTACATTCTTATTATGTCCCTAGTCAGATGTCATTGTGGAAGGTAGATAGACAGCAATGACACACAAGACTAGATTGTGGTGTTGGTTGATGACAGAATCTCGTTAGTCATGATATGGAGATATCAAACCAAACACATATGTACTTGTTACAGAACAAGTGTATCGTACAGACCCATCGTGAGTTTGACACATGGAACCATGACATGGTAGTCACAGTCAGTTCTCGCAGTGATAGTGGTGAGTGTGATTCTTTGACCTGAAATCACTACACTCAACACATGTCATTGGGTACACTTTGACATCATCAAACGCAGTCTTGAAACATGGGTCGTTATAAAGGTGATGATTGGGTGGCTTTGACACATGGGGCTTTTGAGGGGTGAGTGATAGATATGGGATCTGTCCCTCCTGAGGGAGTTTGATATCCATGGCCACTTGATGAGTAGGATTGAGATAGGCGTGCGCACGCATGTGTGAATCAGTATGTGATATTGATGTCATACATATCTCTTCCAATCTACTCTGAGATCAAGAAAGTGAATGAATGTTGACAGGATGATTGTTACATGCCTCTAGTTCATTCGGGATATCAGTGACAGAGGAATTATACATTCACTGTAACACCATTCACGGATTGAGGATTGAAATTTGTTCTCCAACTTTCTTTTTCACTTGGGTAGCATTGATGTGAGACTAGGCACCGCTCTCTGCTTGTGAAGTCATAAGTGTTGTGGACTTTCACTGCCAACGTGAAATGGGCCTGCAGAGTCACACACATAGGATTTAACCTGGAAGAGGAGTTTATCCACAAATGATGTTTAGATTGATTACTAAAGGAGTTTAGTATTTCAATTAAACACTCAATTAATTGATAGCTCAAAATCTTAGTGTTCAAGGTGTTAGACCAGATGATTAAGAGTATCAGATTGATTCGAACTGCAATTGACTCATTTGCACAGTCTACTGCCCAACCGATCGGCTCATAGGGATGAACCAATCAGCTTAGGTTGGTGAACCGATTAGCTCAAAGTGGTGAATCGATCGGCTCATGTGTCATTGAAATGATCAACTCAATTGTTGAATCGGTCGATTCGTGTAACCAATCGAGATCGTTTGGAAAGTTAGAAGACTCTTTTTGCAAATACATATTTGTTTCACTTGTAAAAATTTGATTTGGACAAGGACTAATATTTGATTAGTTGGAAACAAACATGGAAAGTCAATTCGATTTGGACCAGGACTATGAAACGATCGGCTCATGCTTGAACTGATCGTCTCAAGGGCCCAGACGATCGCTTTAGGGCTGAACCGATCAGTTCAACTGGCATAGTTTTTCATATTTTATGGAAAATCTCGAACCCTAATACTCCTGCTTTAATTCTGCATTGCTCGGGGTAGAGAACTCTGTCCCATGACCCTCCTATATATGTAGGGGTATTAGGGGCTTCTCAAGGACAACTCAGAGAACACCAATTGCTCTACAAAGTTGTCATTCTCTCTTGTTGTGGTAACCAGGAGAGCCCGAGCAAGTGCTACCCGACAAGGGAGGCACAGCAAGGGAAAGACAACTGTAGAAAGGCGACTGGTGGCAGGAGAGTGTGTTGGTGACTAGTACGCCGACATGAGGGTATGACTCCTTCCGATGCCTTATGGGATAAGGTGATCAGAGTTCCAGGCAGTCCGTGTGGACGACTGTAGAGGCGGGAGACTTCTGCCACTCGGAGGACAGCTGTAAATCTCGACAGTCCCGATGACCTAGAGTTGCACAGACACCGTCCAAGACCGTAGGTGAAGACCACGCAAGCCGCAAGGTAACATCGTCGAGCAAGCCTCAGGACAAGGTATATCTCTACCATCCTTTCTGCTGTACAGACATTGACACGATTCCTTTATACTGGGTTTGGGGAGAAGAAATTTTTTGTTTCCGCTTCCTTCTGTGTCTCCCATAAAATCCCAACAGTGGTATCAGAGCCACGTCAATTGCTCTATACTTCAGGATTATCGATGTGATCGATTTTGGTTTGTCGCCTTTATTTATTGCATACGATGCGAATAAAATTGGCTTTATGCATGTCCAATCCTAAATCCACAAATTCCAATATACATATATGATATGTAATATGAATGCACTCGATACGCGTCGCCCTTAAACGAGTTTTGTGGTGGATGTATAGCATGGTTATGGCCAATAAACCCTATGTCTGTGTATGGTTGTATGTGGTTGCTTGTATCTCAGTCTGTGCACTGATCCCCTACCTCCTTTTCTTGATGTAACTCGAGATAACTCGAGATTTCTTTCCTAACTTTGCTCCCCCCGAATGTTACTTGGGGTTTCTCAATTCAAATGTAAATAGGATAGAACTTTTATTTCCTATTATGTCAAAGAACGACGGACAACTTGAAGACAACTGAGACGATTAGTTCAAGGCATGAATCGATCGGTTGGCATTCTAGAAGATCGGTTCGAGGAGTAGGTGATGACCTGAGGAGATGCACAATGACCAGTGAACCTATCGACTGGAGGCGCCAGTCGATCGACTGGTGGCATCCAACCAACCGGTCTGATGGCGAGTCGATCAATCATGGAGATGAGTTGATCAAACCCATAAAGGCAAAGCACATAGTTCATTTTGTACATGTTGCATGTAATGTAGACCTAGATGATCGTGATTCCTCTTGGCTCGAGGAATCACAATAGGATGGCCATAATCATCGCTTTTATCTTTTTACATGTTTTTTGTGGGAAATAGCATGTATATGATACATACTATATATTGTGGTGATTGGATATGTATATGTACCTATAAAAACCAAATCCCTCATCTAAATATTAAGTCTTATACGCCTTCCAATAGCGTCACACATGAAAAACTCGATCGACCAAGCGTAGGTTATGCCAAAGTGTGGTGTGTCGTCCATCTTGCGGAAGTGTGAAGGGTAGACATGTAGGATCTGCCAAAGCAGGATGCATGTTTACCGTGTCGACTTTTGGGTTAGACTTAACTGGTGATTCTTAGAGTGTCTAAGCCCAGAAGCACGGGATGAATGGCAAGGATTTGTGCATGTCATCTATCCAAGAGTTGCATATGATGCAATTGGCATGATGGCCTACCTAAATAGTCAAGTTGTGGGTGATCAGCCAAAGCTGACTCATGACTTGATAAAATACAGATCTTTCTCACTAGAAGGTTGTATGTTGCAATCTTCCTAATTGATGGTGACGGCTATTAATTTGAACAAAAATAGTGGGAGCGATAATTAATTAAAGTCCTAATTATATCATTAACTTTTCAAATCAATCAAATAAGTCAAAACTGAATTTTGGACTAAATTGCATATAGTTCCTTTTTGTAGTACAAATGGCAACAAACAACAATCACTTTTCATTGCGATCAGTCCTTGAAAAGGACAAGCTGAATGGGACTAACTTCCACGAGTGGTTTAGGACATTGAGAATTGTTCTCACTCAAGAGCAAAAGCTCTATGTCCTGGATACTCCAGCTCTAGAGGAACCTGCTCTTACCGCACCAAAGGTAGAAAAGGATGCTTATAAAAAGCATTATGAAGATGCCATTGATGCAAAGTGCTTGATGTTGTGCTCCATGAACCACGAGTTGCAGAGACAACATGAGAACATGGGTGTCATTGAGATGATTCAACATCTCAAGAACATGTATAAAGATCAAGCACGGAAAGAGAGATATGATGTCTCCAGGGCGCTATTCAAGTGTGTCATGATAGAAGGAGATCCAGTTGGTCCTCACACACTCAAAATGATTGGGTATGTGGAGAACCTGACAAGACTGGGATTTCCCCTGAGCCAAGAGTTGGCTACTGACGTGATACTGCAATCATTGTCAGAATCCTATAGTCAGTTTGTGATGAACTACAACATGAACAACTTTGACAAGCCATTGACAGAGTTGTTGGGCATGTTGAGGACAGCTGAGGCACAAATGAAGAAGGACAAGCCTAAATCTATAATGATGATCAACAACAAGAAAGGCAAGTCCAAGCATAAGGGCAAGGGCAAGGCTAAGAAAGGTTTTGATGCTAGTCAGCAGCCCAAGTCATCTTCAACTCTCAAAGTCGAGGGAGGCATGACCAAGAGAGGCAATTGTCACCATTGTAAAAAGCCAGGACATTAGAAAAGAAATTGTCCTCTCTGTCTAGAAGAACTAAAGAAGAAGGAGGCGACGGACGTCTCCACCTAAAGGTGTCATGAAATAAACTTGTAACATTTTTGAGGTATATGATACCAAGATATAAAATGTAAAGTACCCAATAAATGGGGCAAGTGTTGCCACCATATATAGGAGTACTTTAGTTTATTTTCAGCCTTGAAGGCATGTAATAGAGTTATGAACTGCTATTTCATATTTGTCAATGGATAGAAACACCTTGATTTTTTTGCATATTGTATGACAATGATGGCAATTAATAAAGTTGATGTTTCAATCTTTGTGGCAATGCCTTGTTTATCTTGTGTTACTTGGTATGCATAAGATAAAATGATACCTAAAAGTTATTGATAACTCAAACAATCAAATTAGCATAAATCATGAGAAATTCATTTCTAGTTTCCATATGATGGATAAGTCTAGACTCTTTTTGGTTAGAGAACCTGTAAGAGACATGAATCTCTTGGACATGATCAATCTTCACAAGTCATAGTGGAAGATTGATTATCCTATTAGGTATAATACATGTGATGTATTTACATACCTATTGGACTTAATGCTAGTACTTTAAATGGTGTTTAGAGAAATACCAATATGAATATCTTGAAGTGTTCAAGAATATCATAGATGAAGTACAAATTTGGTAGAGTGTTAATTCTTGATGAGATCAATGAATGAAATACTTGAACCAAATGTTTGAGATCCTTATGAGTGATTATGATAGTGTATCATAGTGAGCTCGTGATTAAGGCATGGTGATGTCTAAATCAAAAGGAGTCATACTCTAAGGAGTTAGAGGATGATTATCAAATAACTAAATAAAGAATACTCCACACTAATAAAGGACATTAAGAATAACAAGGAGTTGTGAGTTCTTATATCCTTGACAGATACACCTTGATTATCTATGTGATGAGTTGGTCATGTGATGAGTCAACTATCTAGATGAATATGAGGAACCAGATTTTGAGTTATGGTTTATGACCATTACATCCTAAATGACTTCCATGTGAACCATAAGGTATGACCTTGATGGTAGCACCCATTGGGATGAAATCCATAAGTGCGAATGAGTCTTAAGCATTAAGACACATGGATAACATTTTGAGAAGGATGATGCTTGTTGATTGAAACTTAATGACTAAGAGATTTGGCATACGGATACTAAAACTGCATTCCTATGAGGAATAAAACAAGGATGTGTACGTGACACGACCTATAAGGTCTATGAATCCAAATGAAGTCTATAAGTTACAATGGACTAATCAATGTGATTGATTAAGTGCAAACAACTCAGAGTTGGATCTTTACTTTGATGATATAGTCAAAGGGTTCGGCTGATATGTCAAAGATAAAGAAGGGATCCGTGATTTAGTGGGAGCATATTCACATTCCACATGTTGATGTGAAATGGAAATGTTCTAGAATGGAAATCCAAAGTGGAAATTATCTTTAAGGAAGATAGAGACATTTCCTATGTGATAGGAATAGAGATAGTTCTTGAAAACCTCTTGACCTGAAAAGAGAAAGCATACATTGGCAATCTATATTGAAGGGTTCAGTGTGCACAGATCCAGTGGGAGAAAACTTGTCCATGTTACATGGAGTTAGTATCCCAAGGCAAAGTGTCCAATTCTAATGAAGAATGGGAACACTAAGAATAAATATGGATCTATCATGTATGTAATCATCCCATTATCTTTCATATATGGACATAGCAGGAGTAAAATGCATTCATCATCTTGTATGTAGGACATGACAAGTGGATGTATGTCTAGTTCCAGTAAGGGTTACTGGAATACCATAAGAATTTGATAAGTACTTGAGAAGTAATAGTTCTATGGAAATAAGGAAGGGTTCACCGTAAAGAGTTAGACTGATGCAAACTTCTGAAAAGGACAGAATATAAATTACAAAATATATACGGGATATATAAAAGTGAATGTTTGTTGATAAATGGAAACGTTCCAATAAAGATGTTTAAAAGGAAAAGTCGAGTATCTGTGTGTTAGAGAACATTAGTGGATATTATATGGATCTGGAAGTTCATGAGATGAACTTATAGATATTCCGATCTTTGATGACAAGTAACGAGTACTTGGTCATGCAATGTGGCTGAAGGTTAGCAAAGGAATACTAGATCACATATTACGACAACTCCATCTCATACGTGTGACGTACAGTGAAGAGATGAGAGACATGCATTTAATACCGACTTTTGCAAGGTGTTGCCACAACTCACTCCGTTAGCACTAGAGCATAGTAAAATGTGGGACATGTTTGAAGATCACTATGAATATGATTCAAGGGTGATTGGCTCGCAGTGCAAGTGGGAGTCTGTTGGTATGTATGCCCTGAGAACCAATCATGGGATGATTGGTGGGATACATTAAGATTGATTTGATAAGCATCAAAGGCAAGCTTCCAATTCTTTCTGGTTCAGTCATATGAGATAATGATAGAACATATTGAATGTCTATAGAATGACAATACTCAATGACGTATGCTTTTAGGTTCAGGACCTGAACGATGAGATCATACGGATGCTAAGAGTTTGTACATTCTTATTATGTCCCTAGTCAGATGTCATTGTGGAAGGTAGATAGACAATAATGACACACAAGACTAGATTGTGGTATTGGTTGATGACAGAATCTCGTTAGTCATGATATGGAGATATCAAACCAAACACATAGGTACTTGTTAGAGAACAAGTGTACCGAATAGACCCACCGTGAGTTTGACACATGGAACCATGACATGGTAGTCACAGTTAGTTCTCACAGTGATGGTGGTGAGTGTGATTCTTCGACCTGAAATAACTACACTCAACACATGTCGTTGGGTACACTTTGACATCATCAAATGCAGTCTTGAAACATGGGTTGTTATAAAGGTGATGATTGGGTGGCTTTGACACATGGGGCTTTTGAGGGGTGAGTGATAGATATGGGATTTGTCCCTCCTGAGGGAGTTTGATATCCATGGCCACTTGATGAGTAGTATTGAGATAGGCATGCGCACGCATGTGTGAATTAGTATGTGATATTGATGTCATACATATCTCTTCCAATCTACTATGAGATCAAGAAAGTGAATGAACGTTGACGGGATGATTGTTCCATGCATCGAGTTCATTCGGGATATCAGTGACAAAGGAATTATGCATTCATTGTAACACCATTCACAGATTGTAGGATTGAAAGTTGTTCTCCAACTTTCCTTTTTACTTGGGTAGCACTGATGTGTGACTAGGCACCACTCTCTTCTTGTGAAGTCATAAGTGTTATGGACTTTCACTGCCAACATGAAATGGACCTGCAGGGTCACACACATAGGATTTAACCTGGAAGAGGAGTTTATCCATAAATGATGTTTAGATTGATTACTAAAGGAGTTTAGTAGTTCAATTAAACACTCAACTAATTGATAACTCAAAATCATAGTGTTCAAGGTGATAGACCAGATGATTAAGAGTATCAGATTGATTGGAACTACAATTGACTCATTTGCACAGTCTGCTGCCCAACCGATCGGCTCATAGGGATGAACCGATCAGCTCAGGTTGGTGAACCGATTGGCTCAAAGTGGTGAATCGATTGGTTCATGTGTCATTGAAATGATCGGCTCAATTGTTGAACTGGTTGATTCGTGTGACCAACCAAGATCGTTTGGAAAGTCAGAAGACTCTTTTTACAAATACATATTTGTTTCACTTGTACAAATTTGATTTGGACAAGGAATAATATTTGATTAGTTGGAAACAAACATGGAAAGTCAATTCGAGTTGGACTAGGACCACAAAATGATCGACTCATGCTTGAACGGATCGGCTTAAGGGCCCAGACGATCGGTTCAGGGCTGAACCGATCGGTTCAAATGGCGCAGTTTGTCAGATTTTGTGGAAAATCTCGAACCCTTCTACTCCTGCTTTAATCCCGCATTACCCGGAGTAGATAACCCTGTCCCATGATCCTCCTATATATGTAGGGGTATTGGGGGCTTCTCAAGGACAACTCAGAGAACACCAGTTGCTTTGTAAAGTTGTCATTCTCTCTGGTTGTGGTAACCAGGAGAGCCCGAGCAAGTGCTACCCGACAAGGGAGGCACATCAAGAAAAAGACAATTGTAGAAAGGCAACTGGTGGTAAGAGAGTGTGTCGGTGACTAGTACGCCGACAGGAGGGTATGACTCCTTCCGGTGCCTTGTGGGACAAGGCAATCGGAGTTTCAGGCAGTCCGTGTGGATGACTACAGAGGCGGGAGACTTATGTCGCTCGGAGGACAGCTGTCAATCCCGACAGTCTCGGTGACCAGGAGCTGCATAGAACACCGTCCAAGACCAGAGGTGAAGACTGCACAAGCCACAAGGTAATGTCACCGAGCAAGCCTCGGGACAAGGTATATCTCTACAAATCACCCTTCCTACTATATAGACGTTGACATGATTCCTTTATACTGGGTTTGGGGAGAAGAATTTTTTTGTTTTCGTTGCCTTCTCTGTCTCCCCTAAAATCCCAACAAAAGATGTAAATAAAGTATGTAAGCTATGAAGGTCAATCTACGGATTGAAGTAAGCATCTCAGAGTTGGAATCTTCAATTTGATGAAACCGTCAAAGAGTTTGGCTTTAGTCAAAATGAAGATGAACCATGTGTTTACAAGAAGGTAAAGTGTGAGCATGATTGTATTCCTCATATTGTATGTATATAACATACTATACATGAGGAATGACATCCCTACCTTACAAATGGTAAAAACTTGGCCAGGAAATACATTATCTACACAGGACTTAGGTGAAGCATCCTATATCTTATGAATCCAGATCTATATAGATAGATCTAGAAGGCTTGGCCTAAGCGAGAGCATAGACATTGACAAAGTGCTAAAAGATTCAGCACGAAGAACTCGAAGAGAGGAAACTTACCCATGTCTCATGGTGTTAGTATCTCTAGAGATTAATGTCCTAGTTCTTGTGAAGAACGGAATGCATGAGTAAGATTCCATATGCGTGTACATTAGATCTATCATGTATGCAAATTTATGTACTCATTCTGATGGCTCATACACTTTGAATATGACTAGCAAGTATCAGTCAGATCCCGGTGAAAGTCACTAGACGGCCATAAAGTACATCCTTAAGTACTTGAGAAGAAGTAAAGATCATTTCCTTGTCTATGGTGGTGAGGAAGAGTTGGTGGTAAAGGTTTACACCAATGCAAGCTTCTAAATTGACAAAGATGACTTTAGATCACAATCTAGATCTGTGTTATGTCTTAACAACGGGGATATAAGTTGGAAGACTTCCAAGTAAGAAACAATTGTTGATTCTAAAAAAGAGGTCGAGTATATTGTTGCCTTCAGCGTAGAAAAGGAAGCTATTCGGATCAAGAAATTCATCATTGAACTTGAAGTGGTTCCAAGAATAACAATGTCGTAGAGATGTATTGTGACAACGATGGAGCTATTGCACAAGTTGATTGTGACATGCCATTCGAACAAAATGTCATTAACTAAGCGAAAGAGGTCATTAGCAACACATTACTGAAAATCACTAAAAATTAAAACCTTTTTCAAAGAGATCCAATTCCAGGAAACTCTTAACAATAAGAACCAAGGTGTTGCATGTACATACGATGTACCATCTCTTCTCAAGGATTACATACATCAAATGCTATGTTAAGTCTACACATGAGCAATACACAACCTCAAGGCATTCAAACCAAAATCTCAGATCGATTATGAAATACTAAGTACAGACTCCAAGGACCTGAGAGTATAGAGACGACACATATGACTCTTATCTACAAGACACGACAGTCAATATCTCCACCTGAGATGTTACTGATGTCCTTGATGTTGTTGTCCTTTCCATGTAGTGTGGTTCTTACCTCCTCGTCCTCGTCCACCTAAAAATGTTGGATCCCACAGGGGTGAGACAATTGAAATTGTCCCAGCGAGAGATATAACTCTCTGCCAGAAATATTATTATTGCAGTTTAATAGAATAAAACTGATCAGAGGATAAGCAGTTTAGAACATTCTCATATTTTAAAGCATTGCAGCTATCTATGATAGAACAATAAATCATCTATTCTCTTTATAAGGAATAGGAAGAACATGTATTTCATTTATCCATCACACTATATCAACATTTCAAGCTTATCATGTAATATTCATTATCATAGTATGTCATCCATGAATCATTCTCATTTCTATCTATTGGCCTCAGCCAATCTGCTAACTAGATATTGAATTATACCAGTCATGTGAGTATACATCATCATCTTCTGTTCAAGCATTGGACTATGCCAATCCTATGCATACATTACATGCATTGGACTATACCAATCATGTGCAAACATTCCAGGCATTGGGTTATGCCAATCCTGTGCAAACATTCTAGGCATTGGGTTATGCCAATCATGTGCAAACATTCCAGGCATTGGACTATGTCAATCCTATGCAAACATTCCAGGCATTGGACTATGTCAATCCTGTGTAAATATTCTAGGCATTGGGTTATGACCAATCATGTGACATTATTCCAGGTATTGGGTTATTACCAATCCTGTGTAATTATTCCAGGTATTGGGTTATTACCAATCCTGTGACATTATTCTAGGTATTGGGTTATTACCAATCCTGTGACATTATTCCAGGTATTGGGTTATTACCAATCCTGTGACATTATTCCATGTATTGGGTTATTACCAATCATGTGCAATTATTCCAGGTATTGGGTTATTACCAATCCTGTGCAATTATTCCAGGTATTGGGTTATTACAAATCCTGTGACATTATTCCAGGTATTGGGTTATTACCAATCATGTGCAATTATTCCAGGTATTGGGTTATTACCAATCATGTGCAATTATTCCAGGTATTGGGTTATTACCAATCCTGTGCAATTATTCCAGGTATTGGGTTATTACCAATCCTGTGCAATTATTCCATGTATTGAACTATGTCAATCTCCTATGCATCATCACTGAATACCACATCACCTTTTCTAGGTATTAAACCTTGGCCAAGCCATCATACTTATTCACATCCTTTATGTAATTCAAGTATTCTGTTTATCTCCTTTAAACTTATTCAAAACACTATAGCCCTTATTTGGCAATAAGCATAAAGCTTGCATGATTATGATTTCATTATTATTATTATTGTATCCATTTATTATTATTATGTTGCTAAGTTTCCATTGTTTATTTTGAACATTACCATTTCTTTCATGAGACTTTATAAACATCTTGTTACCTCTCACTAGGCAACAACTACTCTCATGGATCACAAGGCCCATTACACATCTTGTCACCTCTCACTAGGCAACAATTACTCTTCATGGCTCACAAGGCCCATTACACATCTTGTCACCTCTCACTAGGCAACAAATATCATGACACACTTTATGTGTTACTCATTCAAGTATATTGGATTTAGAGTACATCAAGGTGTATCAACCTTGAGGTGTTGAATGTGATATCTATCATGTTTTGATCTATCACTTCCCTCATCGCTTGTAACTTATTTTGTATTAGGGCATTTCCCATCCTAATACTTTATGCACCCGTTTATCACATTTATCATTGAACCATTATCAATAATATGGTCTCATCTCGGGTTAAGGCATTATTGATATAAGGTTATCCATTATCAACCACTTTAGGTGTTTCACCTACTAATATATGAATAACTATTCCATTATTAGGAATAGGGTTTCCCCTCTTTATCAATTAGGATTTTACATAACATCACCCTATATTAGGGTTTCACATAACATTACCTTATATCAGGGTTTCACATAACCTTACCTGAAATCAGGGTTTCTCAACTCATAGCCCAAGATTAGGGTTATGGTTTATCATCATATTGCCCAAGATTAGGGTTTCATGCACTATAACCCAAAATTAGGGTTATACATACCTTCACCCTATATTAGGGTAGAGTTTCATATAGCATTACATGACATCACCCCGGAGTAGAGTTTCCCATCACATCACTGCTTCAGGGTTTCATAACACATTACCCTTGATTAGGATTTCATATGACATTACCCTTGATTAGGGTTTCATATGACATTACCCTTGATTAGGGTTTCATATGACATTACCCTTGATTAGGGTTTCATATGACATTACCCTTGATCAGGTTTCATATGACATTACCCTTGATTAGGGTTAGGGCACATCAACCTTCTCAATTAGGGTTTCATGATCTCTTTATTAAGGATCATACCCTATTACATACCTTACTCATATTGAAAGTGTTGAGGCTTAACCACTACATGATTATTATTATACATGTATAAATTCCTCTCTTTCTCTCATCCTCTCTAGGATGTTGATTACTTCAAGCTTGATTACATTAGGTCAATTCAACTTGAATGAAGGGTTGACATAGTGTATTATGTCATTGCTCCCATAAGTATCAAATGTTAACCACTCAAAAAGTACTAATCACTTAAGTACCTTGAAGGTACAACCATTGTAATTACCTTTGATAAACATTATCAACAATCATGGGATTGATTGTACTTACAAGATTTGAATCAATTAAACCTTCAAATGGTTTTGAGGTATTAAACCTTCAAACGGTCTTAAAGTATCTTGACCTTCAATCGGTCTTGCCCTAACTTCTTCAATCGGTTTTGAAACCATTTGTTCAATTTAATTTTGAAACTGAATGAACATCAAATGGTTTGAGACTGTTTGCCCTTCAAACGGTCTGAGGACCGTTTGATCCCAAACGGTCTCAAGACTGTTTGGTCCAAACCACCTTGAAATCGATTGGATCAAGTAGGGTTTCCTCCAACCAATCAATTGATTTAGGGGTTTGTTATATTGAATCGATCATCAATTGAACCATTGAGGTTACATCCAATTACAACCCTTGGATCTCCAACCATCCATCACAGCCCTTGAACTCCAAATGGTCTCAAGACCGTTTGGTCTCAAACGGTCTTGAGACCGTTTGGGTCATTCAACCTTGAAATTGATTCCCTCAACTAGGGTTTCAATCAATTCAATCGATTAGGGTTAGTAATCAATGGATCACCCATCCTTGAATCCATTGAATTTAAATCAAATTGAACCATTGAACCTCCATCATTCACATCAGCAATTAACCTCAAACGGTTTTGAAGTTTAATTTACCCACTCGATCTTGAGATCCATTACCCATTCGGTTTTGAACTCAATTACCCATTCGATCTTATAGTCATTTACCCATTCGGTCTTGTAGTTATTTACCAATTCGGTCTTGTAGCTATTTACCCATTCGGTATTATAGTTATTTACCCATTCGGTCTTGGGTACAACTATCCATTCGGTCTTGGACTTAATTCCCCATTCGGTTTTGAAACCGAATCAACTCATTCGGTTTTGAAACTGAATTAGCTCAATCGATTTTTGCAAACTGTTTGCCCATTCCTTTGTTGAGGTGTATGCTTAAGATGACATCATCATATTCAAGCTTCAAACCCTCAAAATCATTTGTGATTCTTATGATGATTTCAACAACTAATCAAAAGGAAAATGAGAGAGAAGAAAGGTTCAACACAAAATGAATAAATTGCAAGCAATAATGACATTTAAGGGTTCAAGTTATATAACCCACCTTCAAAATTGAATCCAAGATTCAAGATTCACGCCTTCAATGGTGAATGAATCTTTTTTAACCTCCCAAGGCTCGTCCTCGAGTCTTTGAGTGAAATGAATGGCTAAGGTTGAAGATTGAATGGAGAAAAGAAGAATTTAAGCATTTAATTTCGATTTCTACCATGGAATCAAGGTTGAAGATGACTATGGAGCTTACCTACATGTTGGGGCACGTCCTCCTGTTTCTCCTAATCTCCCTTGAGCACGTCCAAAGTAAGTAAAGAAAGAAGGGTCGAAAAAGCCTTTCGTTTGGGTTGGAAATGAGATGTTTATAAGGAAATTTCAATGAGAGAGAAAGTGATATAATAATCTTTTAACTCCAAAAATGGGTGCCACATACTCCCCTCCATCCCTTGCATACGAAGCCATCTCCCCCACCTTGTAATTCTTCTTCATTATCCATGAATTAAAAGAAAGCAAATTAAGCACCTTAACCATTATAATAATAATATTCAAAAATTGAGTGGATATTATTTTTTAGTTAACTAATGTGAGTGGGCTCTCCACTTACTTTAGATATTTCGTGGCATTTGCAAGGAACAAGGACGTTCACACTTATTTAAATTCAAACATCTCATTTTTTGTTGAAGGGCACTTCAATTAATATATTTATTTTTGCATTAAATTGAATTAGGGTTTCAATTATGCTTAAATCTTGATTATTTTAATATCAAGATTCTCTCTCCTACAAAGTGATTCAAATGAGACGCCAATCTCATTTTATTTTCTCTACATGATGCCAAGAAACATGAGGGATTCTCTAGAGGTGGTATTTTGCATATTGAACCCTTGGTTTTGGGTAAATTACACTTTACACCAAAGCTGGGTTTTAATGCACAAACATTGCTCAACAAGCTCTTTCTTGGTACTCAGGCTACCACAAGCCATACCTCTGCATCATTCTCATTCTTATGATGCTTCAACAATTGAGGAACATTTTATCATGTAACATTTGCAAGTTAACCCCTCAACTTGGGTAATTTTCACTTTAGTCCAAAATAAGTAAAACATTGATTCAACATTATTCAAATAAGACCAAAATTGAAACATAAGTTCCTCTTGAGTCTTAATTACTTTTCAAAAGATAAGAGCAAGCATATAATTATCTTTATTAAACAAAACATCTAGGGTTACAGCATAACCCAGGTCAGGGATGTTACACTGATGAACTTAGATCACATCAGCGTTCTAAGCACATATTACGATGATTCCATCTCATACGAGAGTTTGTACCATGAAGAGATGTGAAGATTTGTATATTACCAACTGAAAGCAATGTTGTTGACCCATTGACAAAGCACTTTCACAGCATAAGCATGATGGTCATGTTAGATCACTTGGGATTAAGTTCATGTGTTATTGGCTTTAACTGTAAGTGGGAGTCTATTGGTATGTATGCCTAGAGAGACAATCTTATGATGATTGTAATGGCGTATCATGTAAACAATTTGATTAATAATAAAGGCAGTCTTTGTCTATATGTTTGTTTGATGGTGAGATAATGGTATAACATGATAGATGTCTAAAGAATGACATTAGACACATGTCTTTAGGTTGAGAACCTAAATAGTGAGATCATATGTATGATAAGAGTACATACATTATTGTTATGTCCCTAGTCGGATGTTGTTGTGGAAGCTAATAGAAAACAATAATACATAAGACTAGAGTGTGTGTTGGTTGACGATCGAATCTCATTAGTCACGATATGTGATATCAAACTAAACACACAAGTACTTGTTAAAGAATAGTGTACCAGAATGACCCACCTTAAGAGTGATACACAAAAAACATTGAGTAGTAGTTAGAATCAACTCTCATGGTGATATGGTGATTGTGGTTCTTAGCCTTGAAATCACTACACTCATCACATGTCATTCTATGTACCTTGACATCATCTAAAGTGACCTTGAATAAGGGTTACCATAAAGGCGATGCTCGAATACACTTTTTGATGATTGTGAGAACCCATCCTGAACTAACCCAACATGGTAAACTCTCAAAGCATGATAAGGTGTGATCTGGTCACCCCCTCTCATGCCAAATCAGTGCAGATTGTCGTTCAAAAAGTACCTTCGGTGATGTTCAAATCCGGGCCCTTCATTGAGACTTAACGAGATCTTACCACCTAGGCTACTATGACCTGACATTCTGATACATTTTGAAACATGGGAATTGATTGTGAGTGATGTAGATGAGATTCATCCCTCCTACTAGAGTTAATATCCTGACCACTTGATAAGTGAGACTAAGAAACATACGACCATACTATGTGAAATAATATATGACATGTGAGCTCACACTCATCTCAGACAGGCTATTGTAGTTTATGGAACATGGATTAAACTTTGAGAGGATGATGTTTCCATGCCTCAAGTTCAATTTGGATATCAGAGACAAAGGAATTATATGATCACTATAACATTGATCACAAAGTTGTTCTCCAACTTTCCAATTACTTGGGTAGCGATGATGTGTTGCTAGATATCACTCATTGTTAGTGATATCATAATCTAGTTATGGACATTCGCTACCAACATAACTTGGTACTTATAGGGTCACACACATAGGATACACCTAAAATAGGAGTTTACTCATGGATAAGGTTTAATTTGATTACTATCGTGTTTAGATATTCAAGTTAAACATGATTGGCTAAAAATTGGTTGACCAAGACCATGAGTTGACTGATTCAAATGTTGAGTCAACTGATTCAAGTGTCAAGTCAATTTAAGCAACATTGGTTGAACAATGGCTGAAGTGGGAAATGAATCGACCAATTTAGAATAGGAACCAACCAGTTTAGATTTTGAATCGAGCGTTTCAGATTGTGGATTGCCCGATTCAATGATCAATAAGTTTGGATCAAGGATTGATGTTGACGCCATGTTGTGCATTAATCGTTACATTTTTTGGGTAGATTAACCCATCGTTACATTTTTTGGGTAGATTAACCATTATATTAAAGACACTATGTTTGTGAATAGGAAATAAAGTGAACTGACCGATTTAAGTGTTGAATCGACTGTTTCACATGTGAACTGACCATTTCATGATTCACAACTTCTGGAAAATTTTGTCTCATCAACTCCAAATTGATCTGAAAGCTCTGGCCTTGGCCCTCTAATAAATAGGGAGTGGGGTAGTTAAGGCTTTCAGAAGACACAACTAACGTTGACACACTCTGTCCTCTTATCATTGTAGTAAAAATAAGAGCACAAGGTAAGTCTTAACGGTAAAAGGGAGAGACAACAAAGGGAGAATAAGTCAACACTAGCACATTGACATTGAATGGACAACTCTTTCTTATCAGTTCTAAAAGAACGATAGGAGTTCATAGTAGTACGTGTGGACTGCGTAGAGGCGTGGAGGTTGTTGCCACCCTCTAGGAGGACATTGTAAACCGTGGTCTGTAGTGCTATACTAAGAGGCCGACACTGACAATCATTCGGGTTCTCTTGTGAAAGAAGCACGTCACTGCAAGGATAGTTAATGAACTTGCTCCAGGACTAGATAAATGCCTTACAAACATTCTTTCCCAATAAGTAGTTAGTGATGCGATCTGTTGGTCAATGAACATATGACAAGCATTTTTTTGTTTCCGCTACCGTCTCTATCGCCATATTTACATATGCATACTTTGTCAACTAAGTCTATCTCTTGTTGATCATAGATTCATACCTACTACTATAGATTAGAGGACTATCTAATAATTGTAAATAGAAGAAGAAAAAAATACCCTCCAAGGTTTTTGTTATATCACTAGTACAGAACTGACCTTTAGTGTTAGTTATTTAAGGCCTTTTGCGTCAGTTTCAAAGCGACACCCAAGTGGACACCGCTAAAAGTCGAAACCTTCAACGTCGGTTTTAACACCTACGCCATAACCCTTCCCGCCACCAAAAATGCACCAACAAGGGCACTATAGGCGTCGGTTATTTAATAAAACCGACACTATACCCAGGTCAAAGACGTCAGCGTTTCACTAAAACCGACGTCATAACCCTTCCCGCCACCAATAAAATGCGCCAATAAGGGCACCATCGGCGTCGATTTTTATATATAACTGACACTACCTAGCCACACAATAGGCGTCAGTTTTCATAGACAACCGACACTATATCCCTGTGCTTCCCAGCACGACCATACTACCTAGCCACCACGACCATGCAGTAAGGGATAAAGACGTCAATTTTTACCGACAATTGATGCCAATAAGGGATAAAGACGTCAGTTTTGTACTAATAACTGACGTCTATGTGTTTTGTTGTCGGTTTTATACTAATAATCGACGCCTATGTTCTGGTTTTTTTTCTTATCAGTTTGCAGTCCTACTGTATGGCTGTTCAGTAGGATGTAGAACGTACAGTTCAGTTCTGAACTGTAGGTTTACATCATCCATTGATTTCAGCCAACAACATGCCACAAACCTACAAAATTAATAAGATGGACAACAATTTATGATCACACACATGTATAAGCACATTTAATTCATATTATTTTTCATCACACATATGTAGAAACCAGTAGTTCCATTTCAAATTTCCTCCATTTTTACACACATTTAGCAACCTGTAGTTCCATTCATTTCATCTCTTTTCACATTCAGATACATGTAGAAACATTCATGTATTGATCATCTTCACATTCACACATATGACAATTCAGAAAAATTCATTCACATTCACACAAAAATAATTATGAGAACAAAGTTTAGAAATATCATTCTTTATTCATCATCATCATCAGTATCCCAATCATATTTAAAAATTCCCACTACTTGTAAGGCTTGTGCCCATTGTTCTCTTACATCATTTAAGTCTTTCATCATATAGGGAATATGTACATCTAATAACTTTTCACCTGTAGTGAAGTCACTGGTTATAAACACCTGCAAAGAGAATGACATATATATAATTAATAATATATAATAAGATTGATACATTTCATATTATCTAATGAGACTATATATTATACCTGATGTATGGTATCAATTTCCATTGCGGCATGTTTGATAATTAGGTCCATAAATCGATCACATAGTATGCACATGCCCAGCCGTTGTCTTGTGTAGCACACTATAAATTGAAACATACAAAATATTTAAAAATACAAATAAGCACATTTCACATAAACAATATATACATTAGAGTCGGGAAATTACTTTCACATTCTCCCAAATTAGTGGTTGTTTCTTTTTCTTGGAGATCTTTCCTCCAGCTTTTTTGAACTCATGTAAAGCCCTACATGTTAATGTAACACATTAAATTGCATTATTAAATAGTAATGTAATAATAGATGTTAACAAGTATAAAAATATGAAATATTTCTTACGGGAATAATGGCCTTTTCATTGTGTGTCCATATAATGTGTCCAATTCCTTCCCCACAAGATCTAGATAATAAACAGTGAATGTCTTAGGGACAATAATCAGTAATTCCCAATGCCTACCACTAGAGGTAAGAAAGTTAAAAATTAATAACTCAAAATCCACAATAAAAATGTAATTTTCTTAAGTCCAAATTATAAGCAAAGTAAACTTACTCAACATTGAATGGAGCTATTATCACCGTCTTCTTTTTTTTACCAAAATATTTAAAAGCAGCAGAGCAGTATGTGGTAACTAATGAAGGGTCTTTATCTACAAGACTAATCAAAGATGGAACTAGAAATCCCATATGGGAAAATGAAGAATCTTTCCAGATCGTGTGTAAGTGGCTGCAAAACATGTATTATGTATGCATTAATATATAAGAAACCAGATCACCGTATATAAAACAAGTTATATGGATGTATAAATAAGATCTCTCCATATCCATAGCTCTATCATAGATGTATTCAGCCAATCATAACAAAACAACTCCAAAATATCTTGTATAAATAGATTATTATCATATGATTCACCTGCAGCATCCTTCGGAATAGAAACATTTATAGGGCAATCTGGGTCATGTTCACCTATCCATACTGCCATACCCCTACAATTAGGACCTAATGAGGCGTATAGGTCCCTTGTAAGACAACTAGGTACTTTAGGAGGTAATGGTGGAGGTCGAGATGTAGCGGGTGTCTTCCTTTTGACCTGTATATATAATTTCAGATCAATTGAATCATATATACACACTAACAAATTAACGTAATGTAAATTTACCATACAATATTAGTATAGACGACATCAGTTTTGGGACACAATATCACTCCGCCTTCTACTTCACTAAGTGTTTCAGAATCTGGGTGGGCATATGGCAATAGAAGATCCCTCCAATTGGAGAGTATATGTATCAGGCTCACACGAACCACACCATCTGGTACCGGAGTCCCATGAAACATTTCCCCTGGAAGGGGTGTGTAAGCCTCGGCCTCTGCAATGATAAATTCTTGACTTTTTAAATGGCATGACTTCAACCCCTACAAATTTACGTAAAGAATGTTATATACATATATGCATAAACATATCATCTTGAAAAGACTAGATACTATATCATAAAAATACTTACAACGGACGTGCTAGGTGGGTCTATAGGATTGCTCCCAACCTCTGTAGTAGGAGAAGAGTAGCACGCCACATTACTGTCTGAGTGGCAGCCTAAGACGCCTGCCACTTCACCATTACTTCTTGGATTTTCTTATTAATTAACTCATCTACCTATACATCGACAAAAGAAATTCTAGCTTTTGATTATTGAATTCCATTTCGCAATAACATTCTAAAAAAGAATAGGTTAGCTCAACATTTGATAATCCCGCTTTTGGGACAGGTTTGCCCTGTGATGGCCCAAAGAATGCTTTTATGCCCACACCAACACATGCACCCTAACACATCCAGGATGCTCTGGGTTACCAAGAGCAACTGTCAATTCATCCATTGTGCCCTCAGGGATGAACTTGCCTTCCTTCCTCTACTTGTGAAGCTCCCACTAATCGCCATCCATATAAACCGGTAAGTAAACATAACAATAATCAATATTGATTGCTCTAAGAGTTGAATTTTACCATTTTTGCAGCCGCCTCAGCAGTTGCAGGCTTGGTTATATCTCCTTTCTTATTTTGCCTCCCAGCTATCCACATAGCATGGTGAGTCAGAGGTGTGGGACCAATAGTAGAGGACTCTGCAGTCTCTTGAGTAGCAGCAGACTCAGCAGTAGACTCAGCCTGTAGTCTTTGGTGAACGCCTGCATAGCCTTTTGGACCCATCGTGTGGTCATGCACATTTAGTGCACGTTGCTCTTTGAGCATCATTGATAGCCTTGTTAGTAAGCACATTGATTTGGTTAGTAACACTAAAGGTTAATCTTGAATAGGTGAATACATAAGAATGTATATTAATTAAATTGGGAGTGGCACTTAATACCTTGAATTCATCAATTTTTCTTTTGGTAACAAACTCCTCCCAGTCATTGGGGTCCAGGTAGTTCCATTGCTCAGTGGCTTTCTTCTTCCTCTTCTCAACATCTTGTATGTAATCTCAGGTGAGATTTGTCCTATAGTTCCTTAGTACCCTCCCACAGCGTTGCATCATGCATTTACGATGAAGCTTTTCATCCAGTTCAAATATACTCTACAAAATAGAATTGCTATTTACTAGTATCCAAAAAATTGGTAATCTACAAAATAGAATTGCAAATAATAATAACTCACACATAGTTCCTTCCATACTAAGTATTTCTTCCCCTTAGGAACTTTATGCCAAGATTATATATTAGGACTATAATGGCTACGAGTAAGAACCCCGAGATATGAAATAAACGAGTTGTGGTTCACTCCAGTTGGATTTCCTGCATGATCAAAATCCACATCCATTTTGGGTCCATTGCCCCTTTTTTGTAGTAACTTGTTCATCATAGTGATGCCCCTCACTTTTTTTATTTTTTTTGTTGGTTATCAAGTTCCACAGGTTCTTCAGGGGGTACATCATCAACCTAAAATTTGGCAAAATAAACACACTTACATGATATAACTATAAATGGACATATCGATAGAAATATAGGATATATTTTTAAAACCTACATTGTGAGGTGGCACATTGATATCCTCACCCACACGGTAATCATCATCACGGTCATCATGCTCATGCTCAGCCATCTGAAAATTCACATTCACATTGTAAAGTTCACATTCAGAAAAATAAAACATATAAAAAATATAAACATGCATGCCAATTAACAATCCTTCATTGTGATCTCCTCGCACATACAAGTCATTATTAGATTCAATATTTAGTGGTGTTGGCAACCCAACTGAGAATGGACTGGAGTCATCATACTTATCATAGTACTCTTCTTCATCTATATGATCTTCAATGAACTGTCTTTTACCATGAAGAACAACCGACCATTTATCATTTGCAGGATCATCGATATAAAATACTTGTTTCACCTGTGATGCCATTATGTATGGTTCACCCTTCTCGCCAATCTTTTCAAAGTTTACTAATGTGAAACCCAATTCATCCACTATAACTCCTTTGGTGTTATCAACCCAATTACATTTAAAGAGCGGATAAATGAACTGTCTTTTACCATGAAGACATATGGGAGTTTGACTACGTAGTCAAACTCCCATATGTCTTCAATGACACCGTAATATGACACGTTAGCTTCACGTGGACTCTTATCCTTTGCACTTGCAAAAAAAATGAAGACGCTTGAAGGGTGACTCCACCATTTTGGACGACACTCTTATCATCTTGACGCTTTGTGTAATATGAGAATCCATTTATGTCAAACCCTTCATAAGACATAACATTCAATTTTGGTTTAAAGGCGAGGCATTTGATAGTTTTAGTAAGATTATTTGGTGTTTGAGATAGTTGATGTAAGACTTTATCTTCAAACCACTTAATAAATGTCTTGTTATGCTCTCTAGCAAGCCACATTGAATTGGCTCGAGGATATTACCTCTTGATGAAATTGATATGTTCCTCGATATAAACACTCACTTCGTCGATGTTGTGTAAAATATACAAGTGACCTTGTTCCAACTACTCACGGCTGATTACATTCATCCGTGATCCCAAAATTCCTTTGCCAAAATGCTCCTCAATATTCTTGTCATTAACAGGAGTGTCATTACCACTCATAAAGTCATTGCAAAAATCCATAACCTCTCTTGCCACATAACCCTCAATAATACTCCCTTCAGACCGATAACGGTTTCGAATATCACCTTTAAAAACGCTCATGTATCGTTCAAAGGGATACATCCAATGTAAGAAAATGGGTCACAACATTTTCACTTCCCTAGTCAAGTGGACAACAAGATGTACCATGATATCAAAGAACGAAGGAGGAAAATACATCTCAAGATGACATAGGGTAACAACCACTTCTCTTTGAAATTTATCGAGAGTATCAGGGTAATTAACTTTGCTGCATAGACTGTTGAAAAAGAAACAAAGTCTGGTGATTGCAAACCTAACAAGCTTCGATAATATAGATCAAATTTCCACGAGCAATATTTGTTGCATTAGAGTGTGACAATCATGATATTTAAGACCTATCAACTTCAGATCTTTCATTGATACCAATCTACAGATGTTGGATGAGTAACCCTGTGGCACCTTAACATTTACCAAGCATTCACAAAAAGCTTTCTTCTCCTTTCTAGACAAGGGTTGATACCATCCCCTCAAGGGCTGAATTCCACCCTCATTGGGATTGTTATTCTTATGTATTGGAATTGATTGATGGAGCTAAATGTTTTAGTAGGCATACTTAAAATTATCACCTCTCTCAGAGTACTTGGTTTACCTAGTGATTGAGATGGGAATCTCGACTATATAGGTTACCTTATCATGTGATGGAACTACGGTGGAGAAAACCCTAAATCGCTACCTATCATGTTGGGTAATCTCATGTTTTGATTAGGACTCGGGATGAGGTAGTGGGGATTATGATTAAGAATGACGTGGGAAATGGTGGATGTCATGCTTGGGTAGGTTTTGACTGATTATTGGCTATGAGCAATATACACCCTTCTCTCTCTCATTGCTTGCATATTAGAGAATACTCACATGACCTTTTAAGTGATAGGAGGATCATACCTCTTTTGTAGAAGGAAGTGGTTATAGGATAGTAATGTATGTGTCAGGTTGTGGAAGGTGTCTGACTTGGTTCTCAAATCGATTTTGGCACCAATTTTGCATCTTCATCGCCAGTCCTTCATCGCTAAAACTTATTTTCATTATTAAATTATATGTACAAAAGATTTATTTTTCTTTTTATGATCTCATCGATGATTTTCAGAACCAAGTCACCACCACAAGTAAGTTGAGTAGTAGAGAAGCTCTTTAGTGAAGTACCCTTGGTGGACATGTTCAACCCTAATACCCTAGGCCTAAGACTGAAATAGTTAGTTTTATATATCAGTCCTAGTGGATCCACCCTTTTCCTCCTCTAGGTTATGCACTAAGTTATAGTTTGAGCCTTTTAAGGGGTGGAGTTCTGTACAATTTATTCGTTAGGGATCAAACTAACTTACAGGAATAATCAGGAGTAATAACAGCTACAATAAGTAAAACATGGATAACTCCTAGTAATAATGTCAAACATATGTAGAGGCTACCAAACTGGGAATTCCAGAGGAGCCTTACTAATCATATCATCCTACATGTTACTTTGATGATTAAAATAGATCTTAAAATTTTATCTTGAGTTATCCTTAAAGGGTGTATTTAAGCCAGATAGGGGTAAAAGTAAAATTTCACTTAAAGCTCAAATTAATATCCTATACCCCAGATCGCTAATAATTAAGGGATGAGGATGACTATACAGTATAGGCCAGGGTGAACATACTAAGTATGATGGAATTTCTAAACATTTCCATTTGACCATGATAAATAGAAGTGATAGGGGTTTGACTACACAGTAATCAAAACATGTCTAATGTAATGCATAAAGTTAGTCTCGTGAATGAGAAATTCAATAAGTTACATACAACACACTATAGTGCTCAATTATGAATGAGAAAGTCTATTGAAAACAAAACCCTCTACTTACACCTCAACCCTTATATGCTTATTAAAGTATAAGTGTTGTCTTAGTCATGTAACACATCATAATTTGACCCCCTTGATAAAATCTATATATATAATTCGATTTAAGATATAACCCTAATACATAAGGAAAACAAGACATATATGTGTATCATACATAAAGTGTCTATTATAAATAATTCCGATAATGATGTTTATGTTGATGATGAGGAGAAGGAGTAGGTGATGATGTCGGTGATATTGATGATGATGATGATGATGATGATGATGATGATATTGTTATTTTCATGATGATGGTGATAATAAGGAAAACTATGTGGACCATGATCAAAGAATGGCAAAACTATGATAACTTTGTAGGTGGCCCTAATGGATACGAATCGGTTGACACAATCCTAGGTCTTGATGTAACATCTCTAGCCCAACATCTACCATAATCAGATTATGGATGCATGACACATGGAGACATATAGCTTCACCTTGAGAGTAGACCATAAGTGTGACATGAATAGTATGTTATGACCCCCTACATTAAGTACATTAGAAATTTATAACTTGGTTAAAAGTATAACGTAGTATACCATACCACAACTTGATGGATTTCGGGGACAAAATCCTTTTTAAGGGGTGGAGTGTTGTAACATACTCGATCCCACACACATAGGATAATTCCTCATTCTTCTAGACCCCTATTTGATTATGTGGATATTTAATCACCCTTTTCCCCTTTTCGGTAAACTACCTATTTATATCTATATTCCACAGTGATTAATGTAGATCAAACAATATTAGGAATTGATAACCCTAATCGACTCATTAGAATCACATGAGCATGAAATCTTAGAGTGTGATATCCCTAATACTTAAACTATGAGAATTAATGGATATTAATACTAATATATAACCTCAATCATTGTTTAGCATCCTAGAATAATCGTGGAATGTTAGAGTGAGGAATATGGAAATTATGTGAGAGGATTCACCCCTATTTTAATATCAGTTAAGATAATAACCCTAATTTAGTGACTAATGCATTAGGGCTTCATGGAAACACAAACAATCTCATAATGCATATCTAAGTCCAAATTCATATTCCTCATACCATAATTATCCAACATGCTAATTTTGGGCTTAATTGGATATTGGATACACCCCTAATCGCAAATTAGAAGATAAGATATAAGTTTACTTATCAATTATATGATTTATCTAGCTAAGGGCGAGCTAAGTTCTAGGTTTAATAAATATCACATATTTTTGGGCCTAAGTTGGCATCACGCGGGTCTGCGGGTCGGGTAGGTGGACTTCGTCTTCCACCCCCGACTCCCCCGGGCGCACACACAATCAGCTCCACACATTCCACATTCTCTTCACCTTTCTCCCTCTATACACACTGAATCCTTGTGATTTCTTCGCCATCTGACTCGCTCTTTCCTGTCAAATCCATTGATCCCTGACTCACCCTCACTCAAACCCTAACAACAAAATGCCCAATCCCCTTTCTCCCTTTCCTAATTGCTACCACTTCCAGTGACCCCAGCACCCCACTGGACCAATGTGCGGGTAGTTTCTAACCACCCATAAACTATCATCTCTTCCCCTACACCCTTCACTGCATTCAATTGGAATGAACTGCCCCGGATTCACCTTGTTGAGTCAAGTGATCCTCTTCGGCAAACTCCTCACCATCACAGTAGCTCGCAGCTTCTCAAATCAATTAGAGGAAAGGTAACCATCTCGGACCCTCTATCTTACCTTCTGTATACTTATCTCGCCGCCAAAGTGTTAGTTCTGCTCAATCGATAAGGGGCATCCCTCGTGCTCTGTTTCGCCTCACCGCCGAAGGGAAGCCTGGGGGTCCTGAAACTTGGAAACCCCTCTTTTATCATGGGTGTTGATGGACGAGTTCCTATGATTCAAGGAACATTGTTACATCTTGGTTCCTGTGAGTCCTCGTTTCTCTCCATAACATTGTCGTTCTCCATGTTGTTCCATGACCAAACGACCCATTGGTGTTCTTGCTCTCACAGTCACATCTCACCCGATTTTGCTAACTCCTCTTCTACGTGACACCTCTGACCCAAAGGCAACACTAGTTTGCAACGAGACCTTACTGTCCTGAGGACACATCACCTCTAGTGCCCATCCATGGTGGGTGAGTCGTGTGCAGGCCATGGACCATGGAGGCAGTCGAGCAAGGCACCCCTGGGTCCGGGCAACCCCGATGAGGACAATGGGACTGATTGCTGGAGTGCAAAAGAAGGGTATTGCCGATGATGATCGCTCGTATCAAGGTCCCAAGCATCTGTAGGATGCCATTGGCGTGAGACACAGCTGGGAGGTGGATCCCTGGGGCGAAATCTCGGTCTCACCCATGGTGCCTATATTGTCCATGCCACCCCCAAGAGGGCAAAATAGAAATTTTGGTTTTGTTTGACTCGGTTGACCTTGAAATCCCATGCTTATGATTTCTCCATAGTTTGCGTGACATCACACCTTTATTAATCATGTTATCATTCAAGGGTAACACAGCCTTTTCACAGCGAACATTCTGTCTTAATTAAAAAATGATTTAAACTTATAAAAATAATAACTAATTATTGGTTCAGTAGAAAAATACAAATAAATATGTTTTTGAGATCAGAAAAATACACCTGATTTATTGGGATAGGTTTCACGCTCAAGTTTACAACCTATTGTAGGGTCGATTTCTAAGTAAAGGATTTAATACATTTTATATTAATTGAATGCACACATATCACTACAAAAAGACACAATAATAACGTCGGAAAATGTTCATCGTTATTGTGGAAAAAGTTGTCATTGTAGCTATTAGGGATAGAAAAAAAGAGTCGTTGCATGCTGTCGTTGCTGGTCTTGTCGTTAATACAATTAACGACAAAAAAATCATTCCATCATTATTATCAACCATGACAAATACTATAGCTTGTCACTAATGGTTATGGAGACAACCTAATTTACTTATCATTATTGGTAATCACGATGACATAATTCCATCACAAATACCAATAATGTCAACTTCATTGGTTTTGTCGTTATTGGTACTCACGATGACATAATTCCATCACAAATACCAATAATGACAACTTCATTGGTTTTGTTATAAATGTTAACTGAGTCAGAAAGTTTCCATCATAAATAGTATAGCGACCAACAAAATTTTTCATATAAATTTTAGAAGCATGTACATCATATATTATGTGTGTATTTGTTATATTGAAAACACAATGCATGAACTACTAGTTGTAACATAGAAAATTGTCTCATATTAGTCATAGCCATCCAAAGTGTAAACCTCAACAATTATATGCATTGTAAGTTCATAAATTATATTTGTATTGAATAAAAAATGTTAATTTACACAGGGGAGGATATGACCTTTTCCCCATGAACAAAAAAATACAATAATAATTGTACATAAACGGTGAATCTACCAAACATATTAGTCATCTACACCAATGTGGGTATTTCACAGAAGACCAGTAGTCAAAAAATAACAAAGCAGTAGCCGTAGAAGCTGACATCTCTCCAGCTAGAAAAATTTAAGTAGAAGGGGAAGCTGTTGCACATGCATTAGTACAAGAGCTGCTCCTACTGCATCCTCCTGGAGAAGGGGCAAGTGAAGCCACATGGGAACCATACAAAGTGGCAACATTAGCAGCATATGACCTCTTCTTGACTAGGATGGAGATAATATTACCATGTGTGCATTGGCCTAGGAATCCACAAGTTGAAACAACAACCTAAGGCCTATAGTGCATTATGTTTAGGCCATGAACACAGACTGAAACAAAGACATAAAAACCATAATCATTTGAATACATGACTTAAACAACAATTTGTACAAGGGAAACAATAATTTGACTCATGGACTTACAGCCATGGTATTTTTCAATACTTCTCTTTATGGCATGTGCATCCTTGCAAGCCATTGATGAGTTGGTTGCACATTTCTTAATAAGAACAAGTACTCCTTCCAAATACTTGGTGTAACTATTTTCCTGCAAAGGTATTTCAGTGTCAATAAGGATATTAGATGTCTAATATGATTATGTAATTATGCTGAGTCAAATATGTAGACAGCCACTCTAGATTATATAAAGATATTAAAAATGTGTGGGTTAAGAACTATGCAAATGATTCAAGGTACAAATCACAAACGTAACTTGCTATCCAAACTTGTAGTGCTAACGTTAACATAAAATACATGCATACATTGCACAAGAAATTTCCAAACCTTTCGGATGTGGTAGATTATATAAGAAACATCAGAGAAAAGATAAATTGCATGAGAATACCACTGAAGTAAGAACAAAACTTAATGAAACAATAGTCAAACAACACATACAAAATTAAAATGACCATAAGAAATCGACCAGGATGAAGCAAAAGCACATATACATGATTCAAGATGATATATTTCCCACCATACACTACCCTACCCAAACCAAAGTATTTAGACCAAATTATAATGGGTGAAATGGGTCTAAGATATCTCTCTAATGTTGAATAGGGATATATGGTTCAATTGCATGTTAACGCCATGAACCCAATGGTACACCCATTACCCCCTTCAGTTCTTGACCTTACCAACCCCATGGCCCTAATCTCTCTGACTGTTGTTGTGTTTTGTTCAATTTAGATTGATCAACCTTCCACATATCAGTGGCATATTCATATTGAACTCCTAACTCCTCAGGGTCTCTATCTTTCACACAAGCAAAGGGACAAGACATGGGGTTTGTTTTAGATGAAGAGTGGGCTAAAGCAAGGGAACCCCTTGTACCTCCCTCTTCATTTTGTTTGAAGAGGGCCTATGTAGGGAGGTAGAAGTCAAGGTCAATGCATTTAAGATAGGGAGATTCCAATGTCATTGGAGGGTATTGGACCATCAACGTTGATGTTTTCTGACGACGTTATCATCTTCTCTACTACTAAATGGAACTCAATGGGGAACCTAGTGGATTTGCTGGATAGGTATGAGCGGTGGTCTAGCCAACAAAATAATTAGATGAAATATGGGTTTGTGATGGAGGGAGATGATACCTATATGAAGGACGATGTGGCAATAACAATGAGGATGGAACACAAGGTACTTAGGCTTGAATGTATAGCGGATCCATTGGTCGTGGGCACCTTGTAATCACGCCATATGTACGGGCTCACAAATAATGTGAGAGGGGCAGTTGCCGGCTAGAAGTGTAGGCTTCTATCTTTTGTCAGAAAGTGATCACCCTGGAGCAGAGGCTAAGAAGGCTTGTTGAGGTATACCGTTCAATTAGGGTGAACAAGGAAGATGAATACTTAACGCATATTGCTTTAAGTATTTTGTATGTCTTAGAACAAGACGGTCTATATTGGCGTGATTAACTAATTCAATCGTACAGTCAATATGGAAATCTATAAAACACAATGGATGAGGGTTTTTACTTGGGAGTAACAAACCACCAATATATTAATTAAAAACGGATACATTACACACATCATGCATATAAAATGGACGAAATTCACAATGCTAGTCCACAGGACCCACAACCAAGGCCTTTTCTAGATGGGTTGTGAGATACCTTGTTACATTCCATGTATATATGACAAAACTTTACATTTGTAAAATAGTACTTCAGCTTATCTACTATCATTGGATGGAACATTAAGGGACTCAAGATAAGGGTAGTGTTAAGAATGGACATAACCAACCCCAATGCATCTAATTTAGCCTCAAGATGAGAGAAAACCAACAGCACGACAACTAAAAGAGCAAAAAGAATAACGTAGTATTCTTATGTATCATTGGACCATAATAGCTTGACTGTTTTAGCAGCAATCCCAAGAATCTTCCCTTTAGTGTCCATAAAAATGACCTCAAAAGACTCCATCTCATTGTTAAAAACAACAACACCAACATTCGTCTTAGTAGCAGCAACTGTCGGTAAACACCCAACATATTAAGTGTTCATGCACCCCTTTTTAATCTGTGTATGAAGGTCTATAGTAGCTGACTTCTAGTTATTGTTAGCCCATCTAAGATTAGAGAAAATGAGGGAACCTTGTGTGGGATTAATACTTAAGTAAATTTTGTTCTTGCATTTTCTGGCTGCTAAACAAGTGAGATGACTGAATCTCACAAGCATCAATTTACTAATCATCCATAATCAACAATCTAACAATGACAATTATAGTGTATCATTAATAATTGGTCCAGGTTGCTAATCCTTCGTAGGTTTACAGCTATTGCACACTCAAAAAAGAAAATGAAATGAGTCCTTTGCGAAATCACTGATTGGAAAGTCACTAGAGCTCCTTATGTGGCATAGAGCAACCAAAAGATAGAGAACAATTTCTTAGCCAATACGTACTAGCACCAACAGGAAGGACCAAGTTGAATACTTGAGCACAAAATGATATTCCTAATGATACTATAGAGAAAAAAAAATTACAAGTCAAGGATACGATAATGCAAATGTGGGGGTGTTTAATAGACGATCCATTAGTTGGTGTATGACACACTAGGAGTTTCAACTTGCAAGCCCTTCATGCATTATTGGAACAATAGAGATCCAACATGCTACTATTGTTCTGAAATCCTAGAGTGAAAAAAGTACACATGACTAAAACCAACAATCCAGCAACCTCATCAAAACATGAAGTAGTCAAGTCGAACTTATGTCAATAATTTCAATCGTGTAGTAGATGGGGATGTAATTCAGGTTACTCGACCCTCCCTTGATCCATAGCGGGTTAGATAATCAGGTATGTCAAGGAATGCATCCATTGGTCCACACCTATTTGTAGCAGTCATAACATCCTTGCAATATTAATGAAGCCCATAACCATGTGATATAATGTGATACCCAAGTCATGCAGTGGTCAACTGTATAAATTCTAAAATCTTAAAGACGTCACCTTTCCAAAAACTGCCTAAAATAGAAGGAAACTATACAAGTAAAGAACAAATAAATAAAAGTAGGAAAAATCTCTTGACTGATAATTAACATATATTTCATCAACTGGAAACAAACAATAGTTGCTCAAAATGTCAGGGTAACAAAAAACTGTGTGGAACCAAGTAGGACCCACAGAGTGAGATATTTTATCTACAGTGTGTTGCATATTCTCAAGGATAAAGAAAGACTGAACTTCAGAAGCTGTTTGAGAACCATTTCTTCTCTTTATGCCTAAGGGTCATTGAACTAGAAACGCAGTGATGAGTGTGGCCATTGGAATGGTGGGATGAATTTGTTTTGGGTGATCGAGTGAGATGATCCAATTTGTGGGATTTAAGAGGATACTTTGGTTGGTGGAGGGAGAATTTGACTAAAGAGGAGTTAGTGTATGATTGCAATTGTTGTTGGGCCATATGGTAAGGAAGGAATTTGTGTACAACAAGAGACTCACTAAACTATACACTCTAATGGAGATCCAAGAACCTACTGTAGAATTATGAAACAGATGTAGAATGAGTGTTGGCTTTTCCATTAACTGACCAACATGTTGATAACTAGATTCCCCCTTAATCCTAAGTTTTTACAAATTGATTCGGAGAGTGTTGGACAAAGTCCAATGGGTGTGACTAGGTGCAGTGATTAGGACTGATAAAGGAAAAATTATTGTAGACATTTATAGAAAGAATCAAGGGACATTATCTACCAAGATAGCAGAAGCTGAGACTACATTGTTGGTGATTAAATTTGTTGTTTACATGGTGCTACCTGAGGTATGGCTGTAATGTGATGCGATGAACCTCGTAAAGGATATTCATATTTTATGAGGAAGGATGAAGGATGCTATAAGTCATTATCAATATAGGAGAATATCAATATTAGTTTGGACTATGAATCATAGATTTTCTGCATCAAGAAAGATGGGAATCACCTTACCCATGTGATTATTGTATACTCTTCTCTTACTGACATGACAACCCATCGATCCTCTATTTGCATTTCTTTGACATGTGGATTGTAATTTCTCTTTTAGATAGGATTGATGATGAGATTAATCCAGCATATAAAAATTTTCTGATAGTTAGAGTATCCATGAATAATAGCATGTTACAAGATGAAAATGTAGCCCAAGTTTCTGAAAACTTATTTAGATGAGTGTTGGACCAAGGCCGTTGGGCAGGACTAGGTACAATGATTAGGGATGATAAAGTAAAAATGAGTGCAGTCATTCAAAGAAAGAATGAAGGAACATGGTCTACCAAGATAGTTGATGCTTAGATGGTGTTGTTGGGGATTTGAGTGTTGCAAACATGGTTCTACCCAAGGTCCCTAACTTATAAGAAGTGGTTGTTGTCATCCCATGCAAGGAACAAGAGTTCAAAAATCTTCAAGTTTTTAAAAAAAGTCTCAAATGTATTGTCAAGGTTATGGTGTTGTATTTATTTTATATGGAAAAGCATGTCCCGTAATAACAAGTGAATTCATTGTGAACTGGATTTTCTGGAAGCCTGGATGGATATTTTTGGCACATTGGATTTATGAGGGTGATATTGAAAACATTTACAGGGGAGGTAATGCACCTATAGAAGCCTATATTGTAGTCATGTTCTAATAAGGACATAAACAATGATTGGATGGTGCCTCAACAACTGAATGGGTGATGCCTGATTAATGTGGACAACGTCTTGGATACGGGGAAGGTGTAGAGCACAAGTTATATTCTCAGACTCCAAAGGCAAATGGGTAGAGGAAGGCACTACCAGGGGCCAAGGTGTAGATCCTTAATTAGGAGGGAGAACTCCTAGCTCTTCTCAGAGGGATGACACAAGCATAGTGATATCAATTCAGTAACTACATGTCAGCATGTGAATCCAGTTTAGAAATGGAGTTCATCACATACAAGGTGGGGCGCCCTATGAAGTATGAATTGTTGGTATGGTCCATTAAAATGTCCTACACTAGAAGAGGAATTTCCCATGTCATTCACTGAGGAAGAAATTCTAATCATCTAATCGAACTACAAGATAAATGTGCACTGACGGAACTTGCTAATAGGGAAGAGTTTCAAGAAAGTATTTAGGATGTCTTTATAAATTTAAAACCTAGTGGGACAAGTTGTAATCCTTGTATTGAGGTTAGCTATACCATGCATGTCTATAATGGGGTGATAAGTAGTTAATCTCACCTCCTGGGGGCTAAGAAATGAGCAATAATATATTGAAGTTTTTATTTACATATCTCACCTTCTGGAAGGCATTGGATTCTCTCTAATGACCAGATCTGCATTGATTCCAACCCACATATATGTTGAGGAGGTCTATATATGAACAACTCGGCAACATTATCTACACATAAAACCCAAAAAACTGGGTTGATAGCTAGTACTTGGTGTCAACGTCAATAAACCAGTCACCATGATAACCATTGATTATAGAAATTGAAAAATTTAGGATGCATAAAGGCAACCACTAGTCCTAGTCACAGTGACAAGTTTACTCTATAGATACTAATTAGTGGGTCCATTCCTATGGGTATCTTATGGGCCTGGTGCATGTCATAATTGTAAGCTTTAATAGGCTGCTTTGAGAAATGGTGAATTTTGGTTAAAATAGTTGTGTAACAAAAAGATAGATTTTAAACTAAATAATCGAGTATTAGTAATGTACATTGAAATTTGCTTGCACAATGGTGTGATAAGTAGAGTAATGTCCCAGACCCCCCTCAAAAAAAGACACATTTCAGCAGTGAGTCCTATCCATTATTTCTAAGTTTGGAATCCCTATATGATCTCCTTTTACCATTCACTGTAATAACCAAGCAGCTATTCATATTGTCAATAAACCAATCTTTCATAGTGTATTAGACATATCAGAGTGGACTATCACTTTGTATGTGGTCTTTTTGAGGTAAAGAATATTGGCACACCCCACATGAAGATCGGTGATCAAGTGGATGGTGCTCTCACAAACCACTACCTCAATCCCTATACAAACATGTGTTACAAGATAGTTAGCCGCTCGCACTTGTGGGTGGGGGGTTGTAGCATGGGGGATTTAAGAAAAATGAGGGAGGGATAACACCAGCAACAACTTCATTTTTTTAGGTGAGAAGGGGGTTTGACGGGATCGCAAGGGGGGTATTGGTTGCACGGTAAAAAAAAGGTAATGACTAGTGATAAAGGAATCATGATGGCTTGGGGGAATGGGGGGAGTTGGCGGTTGTGTTGTACTGTGTTGTGCTAGATGGAAGGAAACAACAGTTGTGTTGGGTGGTGGCTGGGTGACAGCGTAGCAACATTGGCAGGCTGGAATTGCAGTGCTCGGGTGGTGGTAGCTCCAGCGCACGATGAAGAGGAGGCAGGATGGGCAGTAGTGATGGGAAAAAAAGTAGAGCCAAAAGAAAATATTTTAATATTCTAGGATGGGGTATCACCTCTCTTATTTCATGTCAGAAAATAACTAAAAGGCAAATCCATATATTTGATAAGAGGAATCCCCCTCCTTTATATTACAAGAAGGGGTAGCATACAATCTTTAGATTAGACCCTAATGGGTTAAGACACACTTTAGTCATGGGCTAAACTCCAACATATGTAGAATAATATCTATTTGGTATGTGTGTGAGAGAGAGATTTAGATTGTACATTAAAGTGGATTCATCGGTCCAATACCATCTTAAAAGTTTTAATGAAAAAAAATCAACTAAGTAAATAAAACAATTTTAGATCTCGATATTTAACCCAAAAGTTAATTTGCTATCAGTATTTGCCTTTCTCGAGGGACAATACCCAAAGGAGATTGGCATAAATCATATCCTTGGATGCTACAACTCATCCAACTGAATATAGGATTCAACATATAAGCAAGAATACGCAAGTATAAAAAATGGTGATTGCCTTCCCTATCCAATATTGACTACTAGATAACACTACAAAGAAGTTAGTTGTTAGTCCTAGACGCCACAAGATTTGTGAACTAATACCACCTTTGAGAATGTGTCTTTAATAAGATAAGTCTCTCAATTATTTGTGACTTTATGAGAATGGCATGTATGATGTTGTGGCCTATAGCAAACTCAATTCATCTTGTTTGTAAGTCCCAAATAAAAGCAAAGGGAGAATTAGGAGTCATAATATCCAGTGATATAATGGGATACTCTACAAAGTAGTGAATTTGGGGAACGAATAACTAAAAAAAAGACCAAAAACAAGGAGAAAAAGTTGTTATATAAACAAAAAATGCCATTCAAATTGGTATATTATTTTAATGAAATAGTTGCATAGAATAGAATGTGCAATGGTAGTAAAGTGGTTAGTGAAGTGAAACATATATAAGAGGATTGTCACCTAAGATTGTAATAAGAATTCTTAGCATTGGACCACATGGATGCTCAATAATTCTACAACCAAATAAGGGAATAAATTGGCATGTAAAAGGGTTTATCAACTTGTGTTGGGTGTCTGGACTTGCAATGAGCAATCTGAACCTAATGTTTTGGAGACCAAAAAAACAAAGCAACATATACTACCATGTATAGGTGTTCAATAAGACCCTAATCCAATCTCTATCACATGGACTGTACTTACAACACCCTACTTGAATCAGCAACTTGAAGATGGTATAAGAATGAATGCCAATAAAAAATAAAAAACCTTAAGTCAAGTGTTAACATCATCGTATAATCTGCGATTCAGATTTTTGTATGAAATAACTGCCACATACTCATGGAATCAGGTTATCCATGTTAAGAATCTCTTTAGTTTACCAAACAAAACTCAAAATGATGCTAGTTTGCAATGTTGACAGCTGAATCATATGCCACAAAGTGTGCAAAGACAAGTAGCATAAAATGTCACCAATTATTGTGACTATGCATGTAGGTATACCTGCATACTAAATAGGTTGGATTTGTTATGAGAAAAGCTCCACAAAGAAAGATCATTTAGCCATATGGCATGCATAACAAAAAATGAGTAGTTGATTGTATATCACCCCTTTTTATAGAAAGGGAGCACAAAGGAAGTGAGGAGAAGAAGTGAGGAGAAGAAGAGAAGGGCAAATTGAGCTGACAGCTACATGCCAACATAAGCATACCATTTATATTATGTGGACAGAGCAAACATGACATCCATATGGTCAAAAGTGTGAAATAAGTTTTTTGTTCCTTCACTAGCAGTAAGATACATGGCTTTGAGTGTTTTAAAAAAAAAATGTAACCATGGCATAATCCATTCAGGGAATCTCTTATATATAGAGTTGAGGAAAAATTAATTACCTAAAAAGGGTAGTGGACTCTATAGTAGTAGGAGTCTCTTATGTACCACAAAGTTGTCATTAGACTTATCCCACTGGAATGATTTGTTTCTTTCAAGCATTTATGGGTGATCAAAGAAGTGTGTCTGTAGCATGCTTCAAAGTCACACGCATAGGCAATTTAATCAAAATAAAAGGGTGCTAATTCAACTGTAGCATCTATAGCTCATTATGGACTCGCTCTTTCAACCACAACTACTTAAGGAATTTTATTGTTAGGGAATCTTATAGTTTGATGAAGAATGAACAATTCAAATAACTCCATGATGGTAGATAAAAGTTTTGACCATTCAGTTGTAACAAGGGGGTGCAAGATTTTCAAGCTTTCATTTTTACTTTCTCAGTCAATAACCTAATATGCTTGAGTAGTCATCATGAAACAAGACAATCTTCAGTGCAACATAATTCTAACAAGTGCTTTCTTGAAGAAAGCTTGAATGAAACAACATAACTTAAATAGCAAACAAAATATTAGATACACAAGATTATGGAGTCAGTATGTAAACAAAAACATCAATGGAAATCTTTATACTAACTCAACAACTGCCAAAAAAGAGGTGACTGGTGTAAATTTCCAAAATAAGAAAGGCTTAGGTTAGTGATTTCAAATATTTAGTAAAATGTCATTAACATTGATGGCAAAGCTATCTAGCAGAACACAAAGGTACATCTAGTCTTGTAACACAGAAATAAAGAATTGTAATATAAATTTGAAGCTTAACTTAGTAAGCAAACATGCCAACAAGGCTTGATGTACTACACATTAGACAATGAACTGGAATGCAAGACTTACCTTGGGCTAGACAAAACATTATTTTTCATTAATACATGTCATTGGAACTGCTTCTTCATGTACTCTGTACCATTGAGCAATATCTACCCAACAACATTTGCAGCATTATCATTCCATGCAAATTAATTGCAGCATGTCAAAATTGAGATAAATAAATGGACCAATAGGTAGAGAAATTAGTAAAAACTAAACAATTTTGTACATGGTAGTGAAAACTGTGATATAATGTAAAAGAGTATGTTCACTTGAGCATGCTATGCGCTAGGTCACTCATGGCATTAATTCTGAAAAATATAAAATTATGTAGCCATACACATGTTGAATAGGCCAGACAATGGGACAATGATACATTTTTAGGAGAAGGGGGGACAGAGGACAATGCTAGTATTTTTGTCATAAGTCAGTTAAAGTTTAGGTCATTAATTTAGTAGAATTGGTTCCCCAATAGAGATATTGCAATTGACCCTCGATGGTGATACCCAATTATTGCCTAATTTTTCATTACTCATTGCATGAGAATTAGTGATAAGTAGTCATGATTAATCCAACTTCACAAATATTTACCTACATGAGAACATTGAGGATATACATATATGCAAGTGGGCGTGCATGCATGTTATAAGTGTTACTGGATGCCTTAGGCCAATAACATCTTGAAATTCAAAAAAAAATCAAATGAGCAAATAACTAATTCCTCATCACGACATAGCACCCACATTAAGTTATAGTCAACATTTGCCTCACTCCAGAGACAATAATAGAAGGATATTGGGGTAGATTGTGTCTTGAAATGCTACAACTCATCCAACTAAATGTAGGACTCAATATATAAGTGAGAAAAAGTCAATACACAAAAACGGTGACTGTCTTGCCTGACCAGTTTACTATAACACTAAAAGAAGTCAGCAGTTATTTCTAGACACCTAGACTTGCAAACTACTAGTAACTTTAACGTGTGTACTTAATAAGGTGGGTTTCTTGACTGAATGTCACTTTATGAGAATGGCATGGCCTATAGCAAACTCAATTAAGCATTTGTTTGCCCCGATTAAAGACCCAAGAAGCATTATCATTCAGTAACCTAACTGGATACACTCTATATTTGTCAAATTAGGAAAAGAAAAACTGAAATAGAGATTGGAGAAGAAGGATAAAAAGCCATTATGGAAACAAACAAATATCGCTGAGATTACTATATTATTAGCATTGGGATCCATCGGGATACTCAATGATTTCACAGTCAAATAAGGAAAAACACAATGATATAAAAGTGTTCCCAACTTGTATAGCAAATCTAGACTTACAATAAGATTTGAACCTAATATGGCTTGGAGAGAAAAAAAATATAGCACCAACATAAAATACCATGTTTATGCCTTTAGTATGGCCATAATTTTAATCTCTCTCACATGGAGTGTACGGACTAGGGATGGCAATATAAACCATTTCCCAAACCTGAACCACCACCAAACCGAATCACCCCACTCTAAGTGGTTATTTTAACAACCAACATCCAGCGGGGCCCTAACGACGGGCAACCAATATTATGGTTTGGTTCAGTGGGAATCCAAACCAAGTGAGATCGTTGGACCAGAGGCTTGATAGGTCAATTACTTTCTTTTTTGTTTTCCCACGACAGCGACGCATATGAATGTACAACCACCGGGCATGACCTCCCACTAGAGGTGCTCTCCATGATGAAACTGCAACGGTGCTCTATTACAATTGTTCTGTTGCACCCTCTCTATGCTCAGAGACACATCAATGTCGATGAGCAAGCATCACAACAGTCCACGACAAGAGTTGCAACAACGTCGACCGGAGAGAGCCTGAGTAACGTTGTCCGCAGAGAGTTGCAGTGTTGCCAGAGTAGCATCGATTGGAGAGGGCAAAGGTAGCATCCACCGGTAAAAGCCGCAACAGTGTCGATTGGTGGTGGTGAGAGAACAAAGATCAGATGGCCAAGAGAAGAACAACACCACCGTTGTTGGCCCAGCAGGTCAAAACAGTCACAGCACATGCCGACAACACATCATCCTTCTCCATCCAGGCCAACACCTCTATCTCTATTATCGATAACAACTTAGATGACCAAGGTGAGACAACAACCAAGGTGAGTAGAGATGGTAGCCACACTGGAAGCTACACACGGTGGCGATGGAATGGTCGACGATGACTGATTGGTGTGGGAGAGAAGCAGTCTTAAATTGGCTTTTCCATTTTAGTTTGTATGTATTGGGTTTCCATGGTAAACTAGTGGACCCCCCCGTCAAACAACCAATTTGTCCACTACAAATGGTACGGTTTAGTGTTTCAAAAAGTGGATTTATGTGGGGCATATGCGGCCTCTTATGCGGTGTGCCCCTCTTTCCAGACTACATATACATATGTGGCCCAATATGCGGTCCTGTGCGGGGTATATGTAGCCTTTTTTATTAAAAGTTCTACAGACTTTTTTCCAACTTAATTTGTTTCTTGCTTCAATTTGATTTAAACTACTAATTTACCCACACACCCACATGTACATATGTATTATATGTATAAGTATTAATATCTTTCAATATCTATCTATATTGTAGATTAATATATGTATATCAATAGGAAACTTACATATAGTACACAAACATTATCAAATGTCAAATGTGTAATATTCTATTTTATGTATATGAATATTAGTATATATGGACAAGAATATCTGATATATATTAGCATCTACATACGCTAGTTCCACATATATGCATATATTGTATATAAATTTACATGTCAATATGTATATATCTACATATAATACACATACATATTTCACATATGCTATTTATGTGTACACATATATGAATAGTTAAATATATTATACATCTACATCTGTATGGAAACACTTATAAATATACATAAGTTTTTGTATTACAAATAATATATATATATATTGATATGCTATATATAATTAATTTATTAAAAAAAAATCCAAAAGGCATATACTCTAGCATATTCTCCCGCATACCGCTTATACTCTATAAAGTGACATCTCCACACACATAACACATATCACTTTTTAAAACTATGGTACGACTCTCCATACCAATTACGAGAACAACGGGTGCAGCAGATTTTGGGCGGTATATACCAACCTGACACTTTTGCCATCCCTAGTACGGACAACATCCCCATGAATCAGCAACAAGAATATGGTACAAATGGAAGCCAGAAAAAATAGAAAACCTTCAAGTCCACATTTTGTGAAATGAATTGATATATATGCCAGATTAATGCGGTGTCAAGTTTTGAAACGTGTGAACTCCCTTTCATCACACTATTTGCATGTTATGTGTCAGAACAATAGAGACAAATAATACAACTAATCATTTACTCCCGAAAACATACTCGTCAAACATTTGGCAACCCATTGGGATTTATTAGTCGGGGCAAAGAATGATAGGTAAAATAAGAAAGGGAACAAGTAGGCAGAGAGGACGGAGGGGAATAGGGAGGGGAGAAGCATACTTGGACGTCTTCTGTAAATATGAGATCCTAATGATGCCTGCAGACTAAGGATCGCAATTCACACTCACAGGTAGTCAGCTGCATATGTTCCTCCAGAAAGCCTGCACCAGATACCAATGGTTTTAACATAAGTCCTACTTTTGCATCAAAAGCAAGAAGCTATGTGGACTTGACCTAGAGTCACCTCTATCAAACATGTTTTCACCACAAAATTGAACAATCTTTAATTCTCTTTCCATCGCCAGAGCAAATGATAGGTTCGTTTCTGGCACCAATGGGTTTGCGCTCTGCCGACACAGTATCAAGAATTGGGGATGACACATCCAACTTATCATGGAGGGGAAGAAGGAACAGACCGAGTGTTGGACTGGTTGAGGTAAGGGAGAGTCGTGCCGGGTTGGGCGGATGGGGAGTTTGGGCGCAGAAATTTTGAGGCACGAGAGTAAACAATGATTAATTGGATGTAGTGGAGAAAGAGAAGAGTGTGTTCAAGCCTAATTTGGTACGACGTAGTCGAGTGTAGTTCGTCGATTTAAAACATATCAAAAGTATTCCCAGATTTTACACTATGTCAAATATATTGGATACAGTGTACCACAAATTCACTTCTTTTGTGCACATCAGTTTGGTACACAGCTAGCCGTTTTGTTCTCCTTACCCGGTACCTAGTCACAATTCTGACAAGAGAGAGAGAGGGAGAGGGAGAGGGAGAGAGAGGGAGAGAGCCAAGTGTGGATTTATACACTTTTTGTATGGATGTACATTCATTTTCTGGACAGTTTTATCAGAACCCAGAAATCCGAAACAAGCACTATGTGTGCTATATATTTCATCTACACCCGACCACACCCAATTTGGGCATGGTAGAATTGGGGGCCAAATATGCAGTTGGATGGATTCTAAAGCTAGGAACTGTAACTCCATCGCGCTATACCAAACAGAATTAAGGACTAAAAGTACTACTTTTGAACCCATTAAACTCAAGTTACTCCCTACCAAACAGGCCTTAACGACAAAGTGAGCTTACTCTTTACGATAAAATTAAAATTTTGTTGCAATTAAGCGACAACAAAATCTAGTGGCTGTTTTTAGATTACTGATTACAATTGAAGCTTGAACTTGTCGTTAACTTGGTTGTTAATGCTTCTCTTTCTCGTAGTGATGATTGAATTAGAATTCTTTTGGCTAACGCTGGCCACTACGGAAACATACTATGCAATGTTTATCCAAGATACCTAGCTTAAATGAAAGTCCAGATGTTGTTGGCTAAACAATAACAAAATTTGTTCTAAATAATGAACATGATCCATCAACTAGACCAAACCAAAATATAGATGACTACTGCACTAAAGCCAGATCTTTGTCACCGCACATACTACAAACCCATGCCACTCCAACCTTAGTTTCTTACCTAGTTACAAGGTATACTCAATGGGATTTTGTCAAGGGTGTTGTCACGTGCGAAATTAACTAGGAGAAAAGATCATACACACCAAAGTGTAAACTTATAATCATTAACTAGAGAAAAAGTGAATCATGAACTTATAAAAATTACCTACAAAACTAGATAGTGTCTCCTCGTTCCTTCCCCCTTTTCCTCTTACATCACATTCCTTTAGTTATTGCTAAGCAGCTGGCCATACACAACGAAGCAAGAGAGCAGAGCTGAACTTGTCCATATTCCTGTCTGTTAGCTTAATTAGTTCGTGTAAGAAACATGGGTTCCTGAGAGGGATAGATGAGAACGGAGCCCAGCTGAGTGGATTTAAGAAGTGGTAATGCAGATTACATAGGATGTCACAGTCACTTAGCAATCTTATTATATAAGTAAATGTTTTAAAAAGAAGAATGGGAAAGGAAGTTTGGTCAATGTCAGTGGAGCAAAGTAAAATTTCCATCATTAGTGAAGGATAACAACATAACCATATAGTTTTTAAAGAAAACAAATTCTAAATGTAAACAAGCCAGTGACAATAAAAACAGTAATAATAGATATGAAACACAGATATACCTATAATACCAATTCGATGCATCCCCTAGATGTCCCTTATCGTAGTGCTTGTTTAGTTTGTTTTACTCCTTCACTACTCCGCCTTGTAAATCACAACTATTCCAAGCTGACCACCAGTTATTGACAAGAGAAATCACAGGTCTCGTAAGCTATTAACAATAACAAGATATAGAAGGAGGTTTCCAAAAACTAGACAAAGTTGGACCAAGACATAAGAGGGGCTTATTCTCACCGCGATTTGCTGTAGTACTTTTCGAGATCTAGAGATGAAGCATACTGGGTTACTAGGACACCTGATGCCCATCTGAGTGAAGATGAGCAGCTGATTTGGGGAACCTTCTCAAACCGGGATCGCGGTCTCTTGACTACGAGGAAGTCAACAGGTCCGATCGATAGCATTTCGCGACATGTCTGTCCATCGGAGCTAGAACATTACTGCGTGAAATTGTGGATGTAGGGTTTGGCGACAAGCTAGGTAAAAAGGGGGTTTGTACGAAAAGGAGTGGCGGGGCAGCAGGAAAAATTGCGAGGGAAGTAATTTTGTGAAAGTCATTTTTTTAGTGTGGTGTGTATAATAGGAGAGTTTTAACAGCAGAACAATAGGACTACAAAGGACTGAATAAAAAAGTTATTCTTGTTTATGCCATTAGCAACGATACATTTTAGTTGTCATGACTGGTGTGTTTACTACGATAAATAAAAATGTTTGTCGCAATTCTTGTCGTTAATGTCTCAATTTCCTGTAGTGTATTATAACTAGGTTGAGACAACCCTGACCCTGTGCTTAGGAGGTGTTACTGAATTTCCAGGTCTAATCATAAGGTATGTACATCCTCTATTTTATTTTGGGCATTATTTTACTAAAACCTAATTTCTTTTAATGAGGCATATCTTGTAATATTGTTTCTCTTAGAAATCTAATATTCTTGGACATTTCTAATTCCTGATATAAATCTCTTTTCCTGCTGTGATTATTAATTTGACATGTCATATGGGTCTTTAGGCCCCTCCTGCCTTGTTGTCTTTTGTTTGATATTGACTAAAATGATAGTCTCACCACTCTATTATAGCATGTTGCGTGTTTGACTAGATTATCTAGAATAGTGGTACTTATGTACAACCATACTTATATAGGGCGTGTGTATTCTGCCCAGGGTGTATGTTTCCACTCTTGTTTACTTTTAGGCCATGATCCTATGGTGTTATGGCCCTTTAGGTATATTTAGTCTACATTGTTATGCATGCAAATATTTGTTGTTTTAAAATGAATATGTGGATGATTGTTATGGCAAGACACTCTTTATTATCATGCTTGTAATCTGAATTTAATATGCCTCATTTCTTTTGTTACTTTTCTCTTGAACATACCTACTTGTAAATAACCCCTTTTCTTGTGGGAACATCTCTTTTTGCATTTTTTTACCCCAATATAATGTCTAAAGTTTATTATGTGTACATACTCAACCTTTGCTGACCCCTATGTTGTTTCCTATGTTTTGGGTGATGTTCCCTTCCACCTAGGTTTAGGTACATTGGAAGACAAGAGCTTAAAAAGATTACTAACATGACATGAAATTAAGGATAGCTTGGAATGGTTGGGTTACCCTCTGCTACTAGCTTTAGTTGTACTTAGTTCAAGTTTTTGTAAAATCACCTATTATGGTGAGGAGCAATTGTATAAATGAATCATGAAGTGACTTTGTAATAGTTTTGTTTCCGTTGCTTTATTATTACATGGCTCTTGTATTACATCATGTGAGTAGTTCCCCTTTCGGGTCCCACTCTTTACAATGTGTAACAAGCAGAAGGTAAGTATGTTCTCCGATCGCTACTAACTACTTCTGTTAATTCTGTCCTTATTCCCACTTCACGTAGGTCCCTTCTGGATTTTATCCCATCTTTAGTCTTACCGGTATATTCAATAGAGTACCAATGGCGCTATCACATACATTTTTCTCAACGTGCATGACATTGATACAATGCCTGACTGCCAAAGAACTACAATAAGGAAGATCCCAAAATATTGACTTCTTGAATAAAGATTTGTCACTCCGTGTGGCCATGGTACATTGTGATCTCTTACCAAATTCATTGGCAAAGTCTTTTACTCTTTCATAAAAAACCTCCCCTGGTATAGGTTTAGGTACACTCTGTTCCTCATTCCGTCCATTGAATGCTTTGCGCAACCTATGATACAGATGGAATTTTGGAAGAAACCTTCGATGACCAAGATATACAGTCTTGCCACCATGTTTTAGTCGTATTGAATCAGTGTTCTCTTCACATATAGGAAACACTTTAGATCCTTGGACACTATATCCAGATAAATTCCCATATGCTGGAAAGTCATTAACAGTGCAAAACAACATAACGTGCAAACAAAATGTCTCTCTTTGTGAAGCATCATAGGTCATCACACCTTCACCCCAGAGTTTCTTTAAGTCATCAATCAGAGGTTCAAGATAAACGTCGATATCATTTCCAGGTTGTTTAGGGTCCGATATCAACAACGACAACATAACGTACTTATTTTTCATACACAACCAGGGAGGAAGATTGTATGTAACAAGCATAACTGGCCAAGTGCTATGTTGGCTGCTCAATGTCCCGTACAGATTCATCCCATCTGTACAAAGCCCAAGTCTTAGATTCTTGACTTCTTCACCAAATTTAGGGTACAATAAATCAATCCTCTTCCACTGTGGGGAATCAGACGCATGTCGTAGGATCCCATCATTATTTTTCTTAACATCTACATGCCACCTCAAATTCTTCGCATCTATCAGATTGGCAAACAAGCGTTGAAACTGTGAAATTATAGGTAGATACCACATCACCTTGGCAGGAGAACCAGTTTTGGACTCCCTCGAAGTGGTCAATTTATACCTTGACGCACCACATTTTGGACAATCTTTCAAATCCACACAGTCCTTTTGAAATAACATACAATCATTCGAGCATGCGTGTATCTTCTTGGCCTCCATTCCCATTGGGCACAACAATTTCTTTAATTGGTATGTTGAGATTGGCAGCTCGTTTCCTTCAGGAAGAATTTCTTTCAACAAAGACAACAATGACGTGAAGCTTTTGTCGCTCCATCTATTGTTAGCTTTTAGCTTATACAATCTCAACACAGTGCTAAGCTTTGTAAACTTAGTACAACCTGTGTATAAGAGTATCTCAACATCATGCACAATGTTTCTAAACATGGGAGGTGGATCGGTGTGCTCTATCCAACAACTATCCAACATCACATTAACGATGTCTACTAGAACTAGTTCGTTCGCATCTACACCATCGGAGGCAATTTCTTCTTCCACACAAGCACTGCTATTGACATCCACTGATTTCAGGTTTGAAATCTCTCCATGCCAGTGCCATTCTGTATAGCCTTGTACAATCCCGTTGCACATGACATGACTTTTGATTTCGTCACCAGTGCTGACTTTCAAGTTGTTATCGCAATGCCTACATGGACAGTAGAACCTATCTCCAGGTTGTTTCCTATGTTCCTTAGCAAATCTAATAAATTGATCAAGACTAGAAATAAACTCCAGGGTGCAGTGATTTGGAATGGACATCCATGATCTATCCATTCTATGATCAAAGAGAAAACAAGTATATATTAGGGTTTAGGGTTAAAAGATTAGGTCTTATATATAATAAATGTGTACCACCTATCCCATTCTTGAACACCTAATCTCACTAGTAAGTGTATAATGTGTATTGGGTTTTCAAGAAAATTTCGGCAGCATTTCCCCTCTGTTCTCCAAGTACATATGTATTTAGAGAACAAACGGGGAAATGCTGCCGAAATTTTCTTGAAAATCCAATACACATTATACACTTACATTCTAAGTGAGATTAAGTGTTCAAGAATAGTCCCAAATAGGGGACTATCCAAGATAGGTTTCTAGGCCAACAAATACATGTATCTTGTCATTCTTATACCTACAATCCTAGTTTCATCATTCATATCCTAAGATTTGTGTAACATCATTTAATCATACTTGTTAGTAAATACTAAACAATAAATAAATCATGATTCCATATATCAAAGATTTGAATCAAAATGAAGCCTAATGGCACATTGGGAAAGTGAGAATATTATACCTCACTTGAAGGTTGAAGAAGAAATATATGCAAATCAACAACACCTGCAACAACACAAATGCACGATTCAATTCTGTTATAATGTATTAATTAGGGGTCAATCTTGAAGTTTTAACTAGAGCTTCATATATCAACATACATATTAGGTCATATTTCAAGTCAAGATTTAGGCATTTAATCACCTTAGGGTGCATACATGATTCACAAGGTATTTGGGTGCATAAAGAATAATATATGTTACCGATTTAGGAGTTCACATAATCATTTTAGAAATAGAAGACCCACATGTGAGTTAAGTTTGAGATTCAACATCAATGTATCTTTAACACGCATGTTTCAAGGTTCAAAGCACATAATCAAATCAAATTAGGATGCTAGAATGGACAAGTTCGAATCTTATTTCAACATGCATCAAATTTACTTAATTAGGTCAAGCATGAGGATTAGACAAGTTAAAATAGTACATTAATACTAATAAGTAGATAAATGAATAAAAACAGTAGATAATAAATACAAATCAGTAGATAAGTAAATACTAATCAGTAGATAAGTAATTTGAAAAATTAGTAGATGATTAAATAATTTGAAAAAGTAGATGAACAAATACAAAGGCCTAAATTTAAATAATGTGATGAATAAAAAAGCATTATATGAACAAATCAGTAGATAAGTAAATACAAATCTGTAGATAAGTAAATATAAATCAACACATAAGTAAATACAAATAAGTCGATAAGTAAATACAAATCACTAGACACATAAATACAAATAAGTGGATATATATATATATATTCAAATCAGCAGATAAGTAAATTCAAATCAATAGATAAGTAAATACAAATCAGTAGATAAGTAAATACAAATCAGTAGATAAGTAAATACTAATCAGTTGATGGAAACCAATAAAATAAAAAACTTTGTTACATGTATTACTTATGGGCACCCAGGTTGAGGCGGCCTTGGACCGTCTAGGCCGCCTGGGAATCCGCCCGTACAACACAGAGTTCAAGATATCTAACCTACCTAGCAGTAGGGGAAACATAGGCTAGCTCCGGCGACCTCAGGCTCGAGCTCCGACGGTACAACAGCTCCTCAGACGACCTTCACAGTTGTGACGTCCTTCACAGTGGCGACGCTTGGCGGCTGGAGGAAGAGGACCGACGGTGGGGAAGGTAGACCGACGACGACGACCAACAGGCGCCGGAGGGCAGGGACGGCCGACGGAGGATCAATAGGCGGCGGAATCGCTACAATCTCCAGAGACCTAGTAAAATTGCGATGAAACAAAGAATGAGAAAGAGTCTGTTTCGCGGGTGCTATTAAGTTAACCATCGTCGTCGGTTGTTTCAAAAAATGATACCTAAGATACAACAATGTCGGTCACAACAAAAAACCTGACACCCATGTTCAATCATAGTCGTCAGTTTCAACTAGAAAACCCGATGTCTATCTACATATGCCTACAAAAAAAGTTCTTGAATTACGACCATAGTCGTCGGTTGCCATAGAAAACCGACGCCAATTGGGTAATTTTGGGGGTACAAATTTTCGCGGGTACAACACACGAACACACATCAACGTCGATTATTGTATGAAAACCGACGACAAACATGGACCCAATTTCTATCTCGCAAAAAACCTTTAGTCATCAGTTTCTTGGTCAACAAGAGACGCCGTATGTGAAATTTTGGAGGTAATTTTTTTGCACTGGAAAAATTGGATTTGGCGGGGGATTTTAGGCGTTGGTTTCTTATTGCGCAACCAACGCTAAATAAAAAGTGATACCCGTGTCTGGTCGGTCTTCACATATAGATGTCGGTTTTGTATTCAGCCGACGTTGTAGGGTTTAGGCGTCAGTTTCTTGATGTAAATGTGACTTTATAAGCCAATTCTGTACCAGTGTATCTACACTATATAAAAAAACCCATAAAGCATAATCTATATAATTTTTCTTTTCATTTTGTGAAATGCATATGATTCCTTGCATCATAACTAAATTATATAAGATACAGTGTGGGGTGCATTGTAATCAAATCTCTTTTTATGTTATCAACTATAATTTGTCTTTTATTCCAATAAGACCTCCGTGTGTGAGTATAGAAGGACTTGATCGATATTTTATTTACTTTATTTCATAAATTACAATTTAATCCTTTATATTCTAATTGAAGGGTGTTTATGCAATTTTTTTTCTAAGTTAGAAAATAATCCTTGTTTCCTAATCTATGTTATGTAAATAAGACTATAAGAGATATTATATGCAACTTCTCTGTATTTTTAGTGACAATTTAGTTTTTTATTCTAACAAGATATCAATGAAAGGGGAAAATGGTTATGGATATGATATTTTATTATCAAAATACAAATTAGTAAATTCTAATAATATTATAGAATGCTGTATGAGTGGTTGAGTATTTTTTCTTTTCTTTTTCACATTGCATACTGACTCTTATGTTAAGAAAGACTTGCATTTAATTTTTTCAATTACTGATTAGGTCTTTGTGTATTCTAATAGAGTTGTAACTATGGTCGTACTTGAAGATGACTCCTACTATTCTTTATACTGACATCGTCTTATTGTTTTTGCTAAAGTTGGGAGTGTGACATGGCTAAAATGGAAGAAAACGAAGATGTAGCTGTTCCAACATGACATCGGAAGGATCCTTTCCAATGTTGTGAAGTAATTTAGTATCTTTGCTTCTCTTTTTAATAATAAATAATGTTTCTCAATATTTTGTCCGGTACGAATACGTTTTGACATAGTTTTTTTGCCCACTCTATCCTTTTCTTAATGTAATTGCCTACTATTTCCAATCTTATTATCTTTTATCTAAATAAAGTGTAATCCAATACCACATTAACCGTCGTCAAAACAATTTAATATTCTCAAATCAAATCCGTAGGTACAGTATAGATACCGAACCCCGGCCCATGTTCGAGAACAATCTCCATCTGTGGTGAAGTGGGCTGAGGGCGGGACCCTGGAGGGATACGCTCCTTTTATCTCTGAATTCTGTATACCGACATTTACCCCCTCGACCGGAGACCCTACATCCGCCGTCGTCCACCATCCGCAATCGCCTGGCTTGCCGTGGCGATCACCACTCACCCGTAAAGCCCGTCGGCGTCTCGCGTTTCCTTCGTTTCTTCTGCACCGATCCTTTTTCCAGGTACGTTCTCTCCTGCTGTTGTCTTCTGATTGTGGATGCCCCTTCTTTTTTAGTGATCGTTTTGCTGTATCAGCTGATTACGTACTGTTCAATTCCATTATGTTTCGAAAGTCATTGATAGCATGAAGTGGAACGATTGATTTCCGATATGCACATCTGAGTTCTCGCGTTAGGGTTTACGGTCATTTACTCACTTTTATTGCGGCTCTTAAATACTCCAATTTGGATGCATTACGATACGCGGTTGAGTAGTATGCTGGGTCGGATTGAGGTTTGGCGAAAAGGATGCTTGTTTGGAAATTGGACGCTGTTTCAATTGTCCCGAAGTAGTGCTACTCTGTTGTATCTGAAAAGGGGATGATATGCTTTAGTTCGTAGATTTTACCACTTGTTATTTGTTGTTCACTTGTGATATTTTTGTTTTTAGTAGGATCTGGCCTTCCATATCTATTTCTGACTTTGATAGTTTTTTTGGATTGTTTCACTGCATTTATTCTATTTCTGAAATGAACACTTTCTGGTCATGTGTAGAAATTTCTAGCTAGAAGTACACAATATGCAGAGGGGAAGAGGAGGAGGCAGAGGTGATTTCTTTGGCTTCGGCGGTGATCCATTTGCGGGATTCGGGGGCTTTGGTAGACCTGGAAGCCTCATGTCTAGCTTCTTTGGTGGGAGGGATCCTTTTGACGATCCTTTCTTCTCAAATCCGATGGGCAGCGTTTTTGGGTCAGGAAATATGTTCCCTAGCATGTTTGGGCCGAGCATGTTTGGGTCTCCCTTTGGTCACCCCGAAAATGCAGGATTTCTGGAGGATCGTCCTCCTGAGCCTACCAGGTCCAGGGGTCCCTTTGGTCACCCCGAAAATGCAGGATTTCTGGAGGATCGTCCTCCTGAGCCTACCAGGTCCAGGGGTCCCATCATCCAGGAGCTGAGTTCAGATAGCGAAGGGGAAGGAGGGGAGGGAGAAGGCACTGCTGCTGATGTGAAAAAGGAGAAGAACAGGAAGAGGAATGATAAGGAGCCCTACGTTAACGATCCAGATGAAGAATGTGAAGGTCTTCTATTCTTTTGCGGTGTACTTGATAGTTGCTTTGCCAACCTTCTGACTGTATTTTATCTGTTTATGCATATGCAGATAAGAGGAGGAGGAGCAGCCTGTATGCCCACAATTTTGGCGGCGGCAGCAGCAGCAATACCCACTGCCAGCCTCGTGCATATTCCTTTCAAAGTTCAAAAGTCACATATAGTGGCCCCAATGGAGCCTACTACACTGCATCTAACACAAGGAGGAGTGGTGGAGATGGGGTAAGTCGGCTGTGTCTTGAAGATCCTCTTGCATGAATTGATTCATGTGCAATTTGTCAATTTCTAAAGAGTTGTTTTTTTTGTTCTGTAGGTGATTTTTGAAGAGAGCAAAGAAGCTGACACAACTACTGGTAAAGCTACCCACAGAGTTTCTAAAGGTCTTCGTGAAAAGGTACACAGTTTGATCTGGTTTTGTTTCATACCTATAATTTTCTGTGTTGTCTTTGAAATATGTCAAGGAAGTTTGTTGCTGTGCTGTTATAATACTGATACTGACGCTAATTTTCTCGATATCCAAATCTGCATGCTAATACTTTAGCTTAGGTTTTAAAATCCAGCGTGGTTTCTGATTTGTATGTTTCCACAGGGTCATTCCGTGACTCGAAGGCTGAAATCTGATGGTACTGTTGACACTATGCAGACATTGCATAATCTGAATGAAGGTAGTCTTTTGCACTCAGGGCTTGTTAATTATAGTTCGATTGCAGTTTTTCCACAAATATGTTACTCTTAATTCTTTGATTATTTTCCCCCTTATGGTTGATTTCATTATTTAATTCTGTTTCCAGATGAGCTTTCTGGATTTGACGAGACATGGAAGGGAAATGCAAAACAACATCTCCCTGGATGGAGGGATGGCTCGCAGATGCTTGAGAATGGTAACAGGGGTAAGCTCTAAACTTCTTCCAAGGCAAGCATTAACCGAAGTGCTAGCTTTGTTTTCTTTTCTTTGACGTTTTTGCACTGAACTGAATTTCATCCTCTACTAAAAGGTTTGGCAAGCGTGTGATGATTTTAATATTTTTCCAAGTTTTAACCAAAACATTGTCAAGTATGGTTTTTGATGAAATGCGATCTACACAAAACATTAAAGTTAACTTTATGGCTAACTCTATCAAGTGCTGAGACTTGCTAACTACCAATGGCTTTGTGTCATCATCTGCGGGCTGAATCGAATAGCTCGCCCAAGTATTGTTCACGACAAAAATACAACTTATCAAATTTTGAATAATATAAAAAGCCTTTGTAAGGATAACATAGTTGATCTAGGGCAACTTATCGATCTGGACGGTCGTTGAGTTTGGAATCCCCTGAGTGAGGGCTTAAGTCGAGCGATCAACTTAAATTTAAGTTTTAGCTCACTTTTAATTTTTCAACTATTTCAAAGATCTCGTTGATATTTTAGAGACTTAAGGACTTGTAATTTGTAGATTTTTATGTTTTATTATATATTTGATATTGTAGAGACTTGTTTGTTTTTTGAAGCGGCTTGTAACTTCCAGAGTTTTATGCTTTATATGTTTGTTAGTTTATTAAGTCATTCTTTACGTCATTAGTTGCAAATGTTGTGACAACTAGGGTTTTTAGTTGTATGTGTATAGGCAAGTGTTTGAATGTTAGATTTGTTATTGAGAATTGGTTTCCGTCACTTGGTATAAGAGCAAGGGATCTAAACCCTAGGTCTACGCCCCACTTTGAAACGATCAAAACCCTAGTTTAGGCCTAACCCTAACATCATCCGCCCTTGGTTCTAAACTTTTGGTAGGATAAATGTTTTCGAAAGCGCGAAGTGGGAAGCGAGTGGACATGACCTTGTAGCTGAAGTACTGGGCGGGCACTTTTGGAAAAGCAGATGCTTTGACTTTTATATATATTTTATATAATTGCACACATATCATAGATATGTGTATATATATGTATATGTATACGCACAACACATAGAAGCGGTCAAAACCCTAGGTTAGGTCTAATGCTAACATCATCCACCCTTGGTTAGTCCTAACTTAGGTTAGGATCAATGTTTTCGAAAGCGGGAAGCGAGCAGACATGACCTTGTAGTTGCTTAAGTGCCATGCATGCGTTTTTTGAAAAAGTGGGTGGATTAATTTTTGTATATCTTTTCATATTATCACACATATATTATGCATGTATATACACTTACATATACATACACACCTATATATCTCTCTCTCTCTATATATATTTATATAGGTGTGTTTTTGTGTCTATAACCATATATTGTGAACCTCTATATATGATTTTGAACTAATTATACTTCGTATAAATTTGTATAACTAGTTATACAATATAACATGTGACCATGTTAGCATAAATATTTTGATACGTAAGAATTAATCAACTAGAGTATTCCTATACTTAATTCTGTACAGCAAAAATATTCATATCACCGATATAATATATAATTAGTGACCACTAGCCAGTAACTATACAATAAACAATAAAGTAAAACACAATAATAGAATAAGTACACAAAGTATTGTACGATGCTAAACAATAGACGATGAACTATATAATTATTTACTTGTTAGTTAGAGCTAGTAATTTATATTATTGGCAAGAACTAGTAATTTATATTATTGACAAGAACTCAAATATGGTAGTTGTAATTGGGAATCCTGGATTTGTACTTCATGTAATATGCGTAAGGTCATATATAAGCAATATTCATGGATTTGTACTTCATGTAATATATACGATCTTTATTTCTTTTCTATATAGATTTTTGTAAGTATCTATGTATGTAAAGTAGAAATTTCCAACTCAACATGTTTCAATGTTGTTTCTAAGCAGGAAACATCCCAAAAAGTGGACATAAAGATGCCTAAGCGGCAAAAGGTGGGCCCATTAAGCAGACTATTACTAGACAGGAAAAATGTGGTCGCTTAATGGCAACTGCTTAACTGGACCATTTAATTGCAAATAAAGTGTGCACTACCAGGTACCTTGGTTGCTCAAGTGGCCGCTTGGGATGCTTTTTAAAACACTTGTTGGGATTAATCCCATCTATCTACTCGAAAGAAAAGAGTTCTCATGTCAGTACTTCTCTACCTCCTGTCTTCCCATCTCTCTCCAATTAGAACCTTTTCTTCTCCCTTCTCCTTTCTTCTTTTCCCTCTTCTTCTTAGTCGGGAACCATTATGTGCTGGCTGCAATGTTTTACTTGTAACATTAATGTTCCAAAAGGGGTCTGCTTTCCTCCTAACAAGTATAGTAACAAAAGTCTTCGAATTTTGCAAAAAATCGGTGATTTTTCACGATGTTATAGGCTCCCGAATATTCATCACGATTAATACGCTAATCGCTGATTTTTCATGATTAATCCCGCTTTTTCGCGATTTATACGATTTTTTACGATTATTCATGACTTTTCACGATTTTTCACGATTTTTCTCTTTTAAGTCGCTTGCTCTTTTTTTACCAAACCATCATCATCATCTAAGCCTCAATCCCAACTATGTTGGGGTCGGCTACATGGATCCTTCGTTTCCATTCAGCTCTATCATGGGCCATATTCTGATTGAGATGTAGAGATTCAAAATTTCTCTTTATAAGCTCATCCCATGTTAATTTAGGCCTTCCTCTTCTTCTATTTATAGTGTTTGGCTCAATAGCATTGCTTCGTATAGGCGCACTAGTAGGTCTGCGTTGCACATGTCCGTACCATCTGAGTCGGCCCTCACACAACTTGTCCTCAATGCTCGCCACCCCAACTTTATTCCTGATATAGTCATTTCTCAAACGATCTTTTCTTGTCTTCCCACACATCCATCTCAGCATACGCATTTCAGCTACGTTCATCTTGTTGAGACCTTGTTTCTTCACCGCCCAACATTCACTCCCATAGAGCATGGCTGGTCGTATAGCTGTTCTATAAAACTTTTTAACCTGAGAGGGATCTTCTGATCGCATAAAACTCCAGTTGCACTCCTCCATTTCAACTATCCTGCAGTTATCCGGTGACAAACATCATTTTGGACATCCCCGTCTATTTGAATAATAGAACCTAAGTAACGAAATTTGTCACATTTTGGTATATCTACTCCGTCCAACTTGGCTCCATCATTCACACTGCGAGATTGGCTGAAATTGCAATGCATATACTCAGTTTTGCTCCTGCTAATCATCAATCCATTTGATTCCGATGCCTTTCTCCAACATTCAACTTTATCATTCAATCCATCTTTTGTTTCGTCAATCAAAACAATATCATCAGCAAATAACATACACCAAGGAATATCATCCTGAACATTCTTTGTTAACTCATCCATAACCAGAACGAATATATATGGGCGGAGTGTGGATCCTTGGTATACCCCAACTGTAATAGGAAAAGTTGGTGTCTCTCCTCCAGGAGTCTTGACACTTGCAGTAGAGCTATCATACATGTCTTTGATCAAGTCAATGTATTGGATAGGCACACCCTTTTTTTTCAAAACCATCCATAACACTTCTCTGGGTACTCAATCATAAGCCTTCTCTAGATCGATAAATACCATATGAAGATCTCTTTTGCTTTGTCTATACTTCTCCATAAGCCTCCTTATCAGAAAAATAGCATCTGTTGTTGATCTTCCAGGCATGAAACCAAATTGGTTGTTTGATACCTGCGTTATAGATCTTAACCTCTGCTCAATAATCCTCTCCCAAAGCTTCATCGTGTGACTCATCAACTTGATACCTCTATAGTTTGTACAGCTCTGAACGTCACCTTTGTTCTTGTAGATTGGGACTATAATACTATTTCTCCACTCATCCGACATCTTCTTGGTCTTCATGATCTTGTTAAAGAAATTTGTTAACCATGTAACCCCCTCATCTCCCATACTCTTCCATACATCAATGAGAATATTGTCTGGTCCGCATGCCTTTCTCATTTTCATCTTTTTCAAAGCATTCTTGACCTCAAATGGTGAAACTCGTCGTGTGTAAATGACATCTCTTGTATTCATGTCACACGAGTCGCTAACATTATATGCAGTATCTCCATTGAAAAGCTTATGGAAGTAATTTCTCCACTGGTTTTTGATATCATCGTCCTTCACCAATACTCTACCATCTTCATTCTTTATGTATTTTACTTGACGCAAGTCTCTTCCTTTCCTTTCTCTTATACAAGCCATTTTATATATATATCTTTTTCCCCTTCTCTAGTGTCCAACTTCTTATACATATCATCAAAGTATCTAGACCTTGCCTCCTGAACCACCTTTTTAGCTTCTTTCTTTGCTTGCTTGTATCTTTAGAACGTTGCATCATCTCCAGATTTGGGCAAACTCCTATAGATCTCCCTTTTCAGTTTAATAGCCTTTTGTACTTCATCATTCCACCACCAAGTCTCCTTCTGTGGAGGTCCACAACCTTTAGACTCCCCCAAAACCTCTTTGGAAATTTTTGTTATGCAGGAGCTCATGTTATGCCACATAGTGTTAACATCAGACTCCAAGTTCTAAGTTACCTCCTTTATGAGTTTATCATGAAAAGTCAATTTCTTTTCTCCTTTAAGATTCCACCACTTGATCCTGCTATCTTGGTTTCCGTTATGTTTGCCTTTATTGATCTTCATGTTAATATCCAAAACTACCAACCTATGTTGGGTCGTGAGTTCTTCGCCAGGAATCACTTTACAATCCTTGCATATGTTACGATCCACCTGCCTTGTAAGGAGGTAATCAATTTGGCTACAATTGTGCCCACTCTTGAAAGTAATCTTATGAGATTCTCTTTTCTTGAAATGGGTGTTTGCCAAAATCATATCATATGCAACTGCAACATCTAATATCCTCTCTCCTTCTCCGTTCCTGTTGCCATATCCAAAACCACCATAAGCTCTCAAATTCAGCATTACCACTCCCCATATGGCCATTTAAATCACTTTCAATAATAATCTTCTCCTCGATCGGTATTCCTTGCATCAATTCATCCATGTCATCCCAAAAATCCTTCTTCGCATCCTCGCTAAGGCCAACTTGGGGGGCATAAGCGCTAATAATGTTAAAAATATTTCCCCCAAGAACAACCTTGATAGCTATGATTCTATCACCCATCCTTGTAATCTTGACGACGTCATCCTTCAACATCTTATCAACGATAATACCTACGCCATTTCTATGTTTATCAATACCTGTATGCCAGATTTTGTATCCTGTGTCTCCAATCTCTCTACAACGTTCCCCTGTCCACTTAGTTTCCCGCAAGCAAGCTATATTGACTTTTCTTCTCATCATGGTATCCAATATCTCCAAAGATTTCCCTGTCAAAGAGCCAATATTCCAAGATCCAACTCTAATCCTTTTTTGTTGAACTTGCTTCTTTACTTGCCTTCGTCGAAAATGTTGCCCATGCACATTTTTCACTGCATCTGGGCAAATGATGCGGCGGGACTAGCTTCTTTACCCACCCCCGTCCAAGATGTGGAAACCCTTGCACTTATAAGGATCCATGTCATAGAAAGAGTGAAAACGTTTTTATAGGCCGACTGTCAACCTACCACCAACCCTCCTCCTTTACCCGGGCTTGGGACCGGCTACATTTACACAAAAAATGAAAACATAGGCGAAGTTTTTTTTACCAAACCATGTACACAAAATTCCTAATGCACACTAAACCCCAAACCCTCCACTCTGGACAGTTCATGTTATTACTCAACTATTTTTTACTTTTTTTTCCTACTTTTTCACTCACTAAGATTGTATCTCTTGTGGCCGTAGCAGTTACATGCATCATATATGTATGTACATACATACATTTATCTATATATATACACATACATACATACATATATATACATATATACATATATATACATATATACATATATATACATATATACATATATATACATACATACATACATATATATGTGTGTGTATATATATATATATATATATATATATATATATATATATATATATATTGCCGACTTATTCTCGATTATTTGTGAATAGTTGACCGAACTTTAACCGAAATTTATCGATCTTTTCATGACTTTTCTCGATTTTTTCCGAATTCCGATTTTTTCCAGCCAGCCGTAAAGTTGCCGAATCCCGAACTTGTTACTATGCTAACAACCCTAGTAGCCACCCAGGGGCATCCACGTGTTGCTAGGCTTTTGAAAAGGTGAAAGGACCTTTTTTCACCACATTTACAGATAAGCCAAAGTCGCTTCTCAAATATTGTCGACGACACTAGGATGGGATCTAGGCCCTAGGATTGCCTTCCTTAGGGGTAGCTACGTCCCTAGCCACTTGCCAACTCTGCCGGAGCTTATGTGACCCATGGAGTGAGTAGGAGGCTCTATTGCCACAAAGTTTGCAGTGGCATGTGACCCATGGAGTGAGTAGCAGGCTGTACGACCGCCGATTAGCAGGTTGTCATTGTAGCACAACCCTCATTGGGTATTTCATACCAAATTGAGCATTCAACATCATTTCTTCTGCCCTTCACTTGAGCAAATAACATCATTTATTCTACCCATCGTCTAAGACAACCATGGTCGGGTAATACCGTTTTGGTGATATCAGATTAAACATTGACTGCCTTGCAGTACACAGACTTGTGGACCTGCCTTTTGAAGTTTTAAGATCTTGCAGTACACAGTCTAGGCTACAATCACTGCTTCAACCAATGCGAATGATGATGGCGAGTAGTACAAGAATGTGCAGCCATGCAATGAGCCAATGACGACTAGGGTGCCTATGGGGATTAGACACTGTTTACTAGCGATTTGTGCACTTGAGATTCCATAGCTTGATTCCTGCTGCAATGGCCTCTTGTGCTCTAAGGTTGCTTGCATTACAAATGATCATTGACAGTGTAATGCCAATAAAGGCAGTGTCCAAAATCTCATTTTTAGCCCTCCCGCTTGTGTTGGGTTGACAACAACAATTGACGCTCACGTACATGTAGTACATGACATCCTCTTACCATGTGTCTATGCTAAAGCAAGGGTGTATGATACATAGCTATCAAGGCTCCCGCCTAGGCCTCACCTAGGCAAACCTAGACCCCCTATGCTCGAGGTGGGCTGCCTTAAACTGGGGGCCTAGGTTTTCAGATGATTAAAATGGACTCTTAAAGCCCTTTAGGCCCTGATTTAGACACTTAAAGACCAAATCAGCATGAATTAGGTCTGAATGTGGTCAATGTAGATCAAGTTTAGTTGTGTTAGGGAAAAGATAGGTCTGATTTAGGCCAGATCAGATCTACTTTTAGCAGTATAGGCCTGGTTTGGGGGGAAATAGATCTGATTTGGGGAAACCATGTCTTATTTGGGAAAATAGGCCTGATTTAGCCAATTTAGGGCTCATTTAGGTCAATGTAGGACAATCTAGAGGATGTTAGGTTTGATTAGGTCTTGTTATAAAAATAGGTAACTTTGGCCAAATCAGGGCAGACAAAATAAAATTCGGTTCAAATCTAGGCATGTTAGGTCAAATTAAGGCTGCATAGGTCTAGCTTAGGTCATGACATATTGATTTAGGTGAAGTTATGGTTGATTAAGTTTAAGGATAACCAATAAAAATGTACACAATAATTTATATATTTGAATATAGCTATATATCTATACCCAAATGATTTATATATATGTAAACAATAAACAAGTATGAAAAACGTCTAGGCTCCCGCCTTGTGTGCTAGACTGCAAGCCTAGGCCCCTAGGATGTCCTTGGGTAGGAAGGATCGTCTAGCCACCTAGGCAAGTATGGTATGACGTGCTATCTTGCAGCCTGACACGTTATCCTGGGTTGACCATTGACAATATGAATTACATGACACAACTATTCTATCTTGTCACCCATATGAGGGTCTGAAACGAGCGATTGGAAAAAATTAATGTTTTAAATTTTAGGTTGGTTTAGCTGTTAGCTATTTCATATATTTAGTTGATATTTCAATGTCTCATTTTTTATTTTTGCGTTTTACTTGTAAGTTGTAGAGATATATGCTTGGTTTTTTCTTAGTTGATTAAGTCATAAGTAGGGAATTAAATGCAAATGTTGTAGGGTTTATCATCTGCTATTGTAAATGCCATCTTCAAGAACATGTTCAAATGTTTGATTGATGGACTTTTTAAACTAGAATCAATTCCTTAATGATAGTCCAATATAACAAAGGAGATAAAATGAAACAATAGCATAGTTCTATGTGCTATTGTTCCTTGAATTTTCTAACCATAGAATTAAATGTCCGATTTCGATGTCGTGTCCGATGGCCCAGAAACATATTTTTTTTGAAATTTCACACTAAATTTTGATATTTACGGCCCTAACGATTTCGATGACCAAATAAGCGAATTAAATCATGAAAATTTACCAGGATGATCTAAACGCCAAGATCTACTCAAATATGCAATAATATTTCATATTGGATATGTGTGGGGGGGGGTCTCCCACATTTGTAAGTGTAGGAAGTTGAACAATTTCGACAGAATTTTGATGGCAAAATGAAGGAATTAAGCTTTGAAATTCTGCAAACACAAAGTCTAGACATAAACACACTAGATTATATAATAAATTTATATGTTTAGAGGTTAGGGTGGGATCCATGTCTTGATGAGTGAGTGCACAAATGAACAGAAATGTCAAGTCTGCTAGACAGTTAGAGACTAAGTCTGTTACAAACTTACAAATTTGAAGTTTAAACAACTAGACTTTAAAACTTACAGTTACTTACAACTTACAACTTATAAGTTACAAGTACAACTTGCAAGCTTACAAATTACAATTACAATATATAATTGTAAAATAAAACAAATTAACAACTAACAAACTTACACATTATGACGTTCCATAAGTCTTGCGTAGTAGTAAACTAGGAGTCCAACAATCCTAGTTGAAGCTTGAGTGTCGTGGTGGTTCTTGTCCTTGTGGTGGTTGACCATACATATCCTCATTGATTCTATCAACATATGTTGCCCAACTCATATGATTCCTGTATACTTGGTTATATGTCTGAATGTGTTCTTGGTAGTTCTCATCAGACACAAACTACATCATCCCATGTTTTGGGAAAAACTCCTCAAGTGCTTTTGCTTGATCAATATATGGTTTTGAAGCAATTGGAGCTGGAGGAGCAACAACTAATGGAGGAACATACAAAACATCACGGTATCCTTACCAAGTTTGCCCACCATCATTAGATTCCATATGAACATGTTCTCCAATGTAAGAATAACCTTGCATCAGTGGGTCATTGTATCCACATCCATACATATAACCTGGCTGTATACCTCCAGAAGAAGAATAAGCATCAGCTGCATCACCATAATTCCCATGACTCCCACCATAACTATAGCCATAATTTATAGGGATCTTGTTGTGGTGGTTGTGCGACTATGGTTGCGGGTTGTCTTTGTGCAGAAGGGTACCCAAATAAAGAATCAACAATAGAAGATGAATCCTTGTCTGAAATGCTAATGCTCCCAACCGATTCAGCCAAATCAGAAATATAATCACTTTGGTATTTAGGAGCTGGAAGAATAGCTAGTGGTGGTGGTGACAGTGTTGGACCTTCTGGTGTGCCAATATATTCTTTTGTACCTCTAGTTTTCTTCTTTGGAATGTACTATCAACAAATGAAATTTGATTTTCAGCAGGTGCAGGTGCAACTTCAGCCTTAGGTTCAGAGAGATAAGGTCGATCATCATCATCATCATTCACAAATCCTTGCCACTCTTCATTATTTTCACCACCTTCTTGGTCACCACCATCGCCATCATCATCATCATCATCATCATCATCATCATCATCATCATCATCATCATCATCATCATCATCATCAACACCACCATCATCATCATCATTATCATCATCATCATCATCATCACGATCATCATCAGATTTAGAAGAGTGGGTAGTAGTACGAGTTCCACCTTCTTCAACTGCCTGTTCAATATCCATCTCATCTTGAATGTGTTCTTCTTCTTTAATTCTTTGTACGGGGATGCAGTCTCTTCTAGTTGTCTCTTCTTCTTCTCTAGTACTAGGCATAAATGTTGCCTCCACAGTGGGATCTGGCCTGCCATCATTTCTGTCTAAAATTGGGGCACCACCAATCTCATTCATCCATTGCTGCAATGGATTATCCTCATTGTCATCATAGTAACAAAAGTCTCCGAATTTTACAAAAAATCGGCGATTTTTCACGATGTTATAGGCTCCCGAATATTCATCACGATTAATACGCCAATCACCGATTTTTCACGACTTTTCACGATTAATCCCGCTTTTTCGCGATTTATACGATTTTTTTACGATTCTTCATGACTTTTCACGATTTTTCTCTTTTAAGTCGCTTGCTCTTTTTTTACCAAACCATGTACACAAAAATCCTAATACACACTAAACCTCAAAGCCCCCAACTCCTCTGGACAGTTCATGTTATTTCTCAACTATTTTTTACTTCTTTTCCTACATTTTTTTACTCACTCAGATTGTATGTCTTGTGGCCGTAACAGTTACATGCATCATATACGTATGTACATACATTTATCTATATATATACACATGCATACATGCATACATGCATATGTATGCATATATATATATATGTGTGTGTGTATATACTTATATTGCCGACTTATTCTCGATTATTTCTGAATAGTTGACCGAACTTTGACCGAAATTTATCGATCTTTTCACGACTTTTCTCGATTTTTTCCGAATTCCGATTTTTCCCAGCCAGCCGAAAAGTTGCCGAATCCCGAACTTGTTACTATGATTGTCATCACCATAACCAAAGGTAAAAGCAGTATCAATTGGATCATGGATAACAGAAAGGTCCACTTCTCTAAATTCTGGCTCTCTAAGGTCTTTTGCCCTCAACTTATGTTATAGCGAACACATACCAAGTCATTTAGACGTTGTGCACCAAGTCCGTTTCGTCTTTTGCTATGAATGAGATTGAATGTGGACCAATTTCTTTTGCAACCACCTGCAGCAACTGTCTGTGATAGAATTCTCACAGCAATGCGACATAGCTCTTCACAACTTGTGCCATGCCATGACCACTACTCACATGGAACAACTTTTCTCTATCAGCAATAGCACTTGGATGCGCAAAGCATCCAATGCCTTCTCTGAACTGCCTCAACTGCAATTGCAAAGTAACATGACAAGGTCAAGGGTAATAAAATCTGAATTTATTCTCAATAAATAATAGATTCGGACTATATGTATTACCTGATCCATAATAATCACCCTCTCTTCAAATGCGGTGACAAGTTTCTCTACAACTTCTTTAATAGCTGCCATGAAGTCACTCTTGAACCCTAACTGGTATTTGTATTGGAATCTAGGGTTCAAGTTGTGGGCTACAAGACAATAAGACAGAGAAATGGCTATAAGTAATATTGTGTGTGTCAATTGTCAAGTATCAACTATTAAGAAATAGAAATGTCTATAATTATTGAATAAGTATCAGTTATGCTTGCCAGCTTTGTGCATAGGGTGTAAAAGCATTTTCTCCCACCGCTTCCATGTATTGGGCATTTCCTCTTGGAACAATTTTCAGTATTGTCTCCCTCATCGTTGTCATTGCTTCATACAAGTAGGGTATGGTTGGCGACTTATCTCCATCCACCAACCTGAGCACCTTTACTATTGGTTCTATGATTTTAAGAATTTTAGTAACTCTCTCCCAAAAGCTCCTACTGTTGACAAGGTCTTCTATCTTGGCCCCTAGTGCTGTCTTTCTTTCCTTCATTGAACCGCATTCAACTCCAACAAATAATTTTCTCAATCCATCCCTCTTTGACTTCAGGCTTTGCAATGCCAAAAAATTAGAAGCAAAACGGGTGACTCTTGGCCGCACCAAGTCACCACCACAATACTCCTTCCTCCTCATAGTAGCTAAAAGAAATGAGCGATTGTATATGAAGCATGTGATTGTCCTGGCTTCAATGATCAAATTCTTTACATGTGAACAAACCAGAGCATGAAATTAAATAATGACACTATGAGACTATGAGAGTATGAGTCATTTGGAATTGGAAATTGGAATACAAGGATACAAACAAACATATATGACTCACCTATATCTTTCAAAAATAAATCAATGCAGTGAGCCGCACAAGGAGTCCAATAGATTGGATACTTATCCATCAAAGACTTTCCAACCTTTTTGAAATTGGGTTCATTTTTAGTTACAATTTGAACCACATTTTGCACACCAACTTCTTTGATATATCTGGTCATCAATTTAGATATGTATCTAGAAGTCTGAGCCTCACTAGAAGCATCAACAGATCCAAGGAAAATGGCGGATCCATTACAGTAGGCAAGAAAGTTGATGATTTGTTTTCTATTTTCAGATGTCCAACCATCAGCCATTAATGTCGCACCATAATTTTCCCACCTACAACAAACATTACAAAAGTAGAGTTAGAATGTCTTCAAGTTTAAGAGGCAACAATCAAGAGTGGATAATAAAGAAAGAATCTTAGTGCCTTAGTTACCTTTGTTTCTTATCATCAATCCATTTTTGGATCTCCACTTTTTGTTTAGGAAGGTATACATTCATAAGCTCATATGCAGTGGGGGCTTTAACACTCAGTCCAGCCTCCCCAATAGTTCTCAAGAGGTGTTGTAGATATGGCTTAGTAGCCACATGTGCAGGGATCCCATGGGCAAAGAAGAATTTACCCACTGCTTTGCCAGCCTTGTTCTTTGCACCAGAAAACATAGATTTCAGCTTCTGTTGTACTGATTTTGGCCTTCTCATACCTGGCTCGTCTATGTCTACACCCAACCTCCCTCTTGTGCTATGGGATTTGAACATGCTATCATTTGTCCCTTTCTTTAAACTTGGGCAGGACTATCACTCTCATCTCCTAAGTCAACCACGGGGATGGATGCTCTTCCTGATCGGGAACCAGTCGCACGACCTGCACCAGCACTACTGCCTCCACCATGCTAAAAAATAGATGGGCCAATGCCCCTCCTATATGCATCATGTTGCTCTCTCTCCCACCCTTGCTTTTTGGAATCTCTTAAGCGCCCTACGATACAAGCGACGTTGTTGGGAGGTGATATAACCTTCAGGATAATCTACATCTGAGTCAGACTCAGCAGAAGAACCTCCTCTCTCATATTCAAAGAGGGTATCAACATAGAGTTGATCAAATTCATGTTGATGTTGAAGAATGTTTTTCTTCTGACTCATCATTTCCCGGAAATCATCCCTCATTCCTTGAGGGCATTTCTTGCACATGGCCACGTTCCTGTCACCACCAACAATGTGGGATTTGAATCTTGTAATCTCCCACCCCCTATCTTCTTGTCACAATATTTGCAAATTACTTGTTGCTTAGTACCAGGAACTTGATTACAATGAGCCCATGCAAAATCAGTGACCTTTCTACCACCTTCATCATTTCTCCTTCCACCTTCACTATCACTAGCTGAAGAAGCCATCTACTGCAATTTAAAAAAATAAAAACATGAATAAACCATCACATCAAGTCAACACATGCACATAAATAAATCTTAAAGCCTAAAATTGCAAGTTAGAAACTTAGAAGTTAAAAGTATAACTAAGTACTTCATCATTTTATTTTAATTAGTTCATTTTATATTTTTTTATTAATTTAAGGTCTGAAATTAATATTTAAATTGATATAAAAATAAAAATAGAAGTTACAATATCGAAAACACCAAAATTAGTAAACATATGTTGTATTAGTTTAGTATTATAATACAATTGTGTTTTATAAGTGTAAAAATAGTTAAATACAAAAAATAAGAAAATTAAAGGTCTGAAATTAATATTTAAATTGGTATAAAAATAAAAATGAAGTTACAATATTGAAGTTTGAAATTGGTTAACATATATTGTATTTGTCTAGTATTATAATATATTTCAAGTTACATAAGTGTAAAATTACAAAAAAAAGAAATTTCATTAAAAAAAGCCTTTTTAGCCATTTTTTTGGTATAAATACGAAATATATTGATTGCATTTTCAAAATAAGTATACACGTACGTATTTCACACTATAGTTTCTTAGATCTACAAGTTTTACTTCAAGATCTTGAGTATTTTAAGAGAAATGTCATTCCGAAATTTAGGATTTTCGGAGTATATATTAAGATGGGTATAAAAGAGAGTAGAGATACAAGGGGGAGGAGTAGATGGGCTAGGGAGAGGTGTAACATACCTTAGAATCAAGTAGAGCAGCCTCCGAGAGCAGGAGATCTAAAAAAAATGCCAAACAAGCAAAAATGCACTACACTCAGCCAGCGGAACACTGTTTCACGAAACAGTAGGTCCGTCCCGCTGCGATTTTGCGATATCAAGGCCGAGAATGGGCTTTTTGCATCGAAATACCCCGAATTTTGTGAAATTTTGACGGCAACTGTGAAATTTTCGCGAAATTACGGACCAGTCCCCGCGTACATGCGTTTCTATGTCCGATTGTAAAAATAACGAAATTTCGATTGAAATTTCGCAGTTTCGATCAAAATTTTGTTCCACTTCTAACAAATTAGAAAAGTTGTGGAGATTTAATTCTTTTTTAATGGAGGACAAGCTGTGCTACTGACATATGTTTAGGACTAAAAGCACCTTGAGGGTGCGATTATTGTGTTTATTATTTTATTACGATTTTATTGCTTATTGGAACTTATTTGCAAGAACTTCAACATACATTTGTCTAGGGTTTTTCATCAGCTTAGTTATAGATGATGTCAGGTTGATTACTTCATTATGTTTGAACAAATTAATTTATTGCTTGCGAGGTTCATGCTAATGGTTTTCATTAATTGCTATCGAAACAAAAGATCTAACCCTAAGTATAGATCCAGTCAAACCTCCTCTCTCTTCTTTTCCATATTGTGAACCCTTACTCTTCCTTTGTTGTTGTGGTTATGGTTAGTCCACTTGTCGATTGACCTTTCCACTAGACAAGCCAAGGAGAAGCCGTCCTCTAACTACCTACCCAGGGAGTGGACTTCATTTCTTCTTGCAGCCAAGGTGTGGCAACCATGTCATGGCTTAAGAGGCGTTGTTGCTCCATGTGGCAATCCTAGAGGGGGGGGGGTCTCCTACCACCTTATAGCTGTCCACGGCTATTTTAAGTAGTGCCTCTGTGGCAATAATACATAACAAGCCACAACTACAATGCTAGTAAATTCTATGACTTATGCTTCCCTTCCCTCTTCCCAAACACAACTCCTCCAAGTTTGTCTCCTGATTGCTCTCACTCTCTAGACTGTTATCATGTAACCCTTCTTTGCACATGTCCGGTTTCTTCCTCCACTCCCATCTCTCAACATTTGCCCTTGTAGCTACTAGATGTAAACCTAGGCATTGTTCATAGGGAGTCCATCCGCTTGCCTACCCCTCTATTGTTCTTTCGCATCGACTATTGTGGGCGACCCCTCTCCATATATTATGTCAATTCCGCATGTGCTATGACCATCAATTTTGCAATGCTGCTTTTATGAAATTAAGCATCAATGTTTTAGAAAGCATGAAGCGGGAGGCAGTAAACAAGACCTTGTAGCACTTAAGCGCCATGCAGATGCTTAAGTGGGTGCTTTTGTGAAAAGCGGATGCTTTAGTTTCTATATGTTTTTGATGCATGTTTACACATACATACATATTTAAATATATATTGTTAAAAAAAATACACATCAAAACCATGTAATAGCAAATAAAAGTTCTATAGAATGTAATGATATCGCTATTGTGCATAGTAATGTACATATACATTAGGCATTAATTATAGTATCATAGCAGTAGGTAATATAGTATCATAACTGTGGTTAATACAATATATTGCATATAATAATAATGATATCACAATACAAGTGTAGATAATACAAAATTACATGTACCATTACAAACCAAGGAATTAAAATGACCGATACCGATGCCGTTTTGACAGCTTGGATATAGATATTTATCGGTATATCGACAGAAATATCGACATATGCAATCCTGGCCATATCGACACCAAAATGAACGAATTAAATCATGAAATTTTACAGGTGTATCTCTACACCTAAATGCATCATTTTATGCAATAAAATTCTGTAAGGGGTATGTGGGGGGGTTGTCCATCATGTGGGAGGTAGGGAACCTGTCATGTTTTTTGCAGATTTTGATGAAGGATTTCGACGACAAATTATTGGAATTAAGATTTGGAATTTTACTAGCACAATCAATAAACATAAATACACACACTTATGCAAGAATATCCAATTTACAACACATGAATAACATGCTAACTAACTCATATCCGTTGTATGTCGAGTTACACATTGATTCTCCATACAATATTGAGTTGATATGGTTGACATATTGCTCCCATGACATGTACATTATGTAAGGTTGGTGGTATGAAGTTACATGTTGCTCATACACGTCATGTATAATACTATATAAGAGTATAATACTTTTCTTTATGTAATTAAACACAATATGTTTTAGAATTTTACAGTACTATGTCCCCATATGCATCATATCAGATTCTGAAAGAAAATATACACCATGTCTTTCTTTGTATGATAAAAATACTAGTAACACCCAACGACGTTCGAAAGCTAGAAGAATCTTGTACTAGTACCATGCCTTGCGGTGTGGTTCATAGATGATTTGGTTTTTTAATTGCATTCGAACGGTAAGTTGTGGATATTTTTTCTACCGAACCATATATTTACATGTGATTTGGATATTTGGATGAAACGGACTAGTTGGCTTCAGTTACAGTTTGGTTTGGTAGACAAGTGCTTTTGCGATTCCTACTTCTTCCTCAGCTTCTGACTGTATTGTCTGTTCAGTATCTGGGTGTCACTTCCTCAACATCGAAATGTGGAAGACGTTGTGCAACCTATGCAATTTTGTCTGTAACTCCCAACCTGTATGCCACTTTCCCAATTCAAGCTGCGGTTGGGTAAGGTCCCATAAACCTAGGAGCCTACTTACCCTTCTTTCCAAACCTCAGAATACCCCTTCAAGGAGGGACTTTGAGATACACAAGGTTTCCAACTTGAAACTTCAACGGTCGGGGACTATTATCTACATACAATTTTTTCCTGTCTTCCTTCAACTGTTGCTTGACTTGACCTTCTTAGTGCTCTGCTGTACTAGCTTAGGACCCCACAACTGAGATTCACGTGCCTCGTACTAACAAAGAGCGATCTATAGCGACATATGTATAATACTGCGTACGGTGTTGTCTATACCCCTCTGGTATTTGTTGTTGTAGGCAAACTTAATCAGATTCCGGTGAATACTCTTAACTTCCAAGAAGCCGAAGTACACATGCTCTTAACAAATCCATCAAGGTCTGGATAGTCCTTTTTGACAGACCAATCTGTCTGTGGGTTAAAAGCTGTGATGAACATTGTTTGTGTCGCCGACGTTGTAGCCGTTCCCAAAATCGGCTCCTGAACTGAGGACCCCTGCCTGATACTATTGTAACTGGTATGCCGTGCAGACGAACTCTCTCATCAACATTGATCTGTGCCAACTTCTCCATAGTGTAGGTGTGGTCTTGATCGACAAATGGACTGACTAACTTTGTTAACTGATCAATGATCACCCAAATAGAATCATGACTTTTGGTTGTTCTAGGAAGACCAACCAAACCATAAAGTCCATAGTCGTATGATGTCATTTTCACTCTGAAAGTGGCAAAGACTGCAACGGTTCTGATGCTTTACTTTGACATGTTAATGATTTAGACATTTGGCAAACAACTCAGCCATGTCACAACGCTTTGGACCTGACCACCAGTACAAATCTTTGAGATTGTGATAATTTTTTTTACTTCGAGGATGCATCACATACATTGACAAATGAGCCCCTCAACTACCATTTTCGTCAAACTGCCAACATCAGGAACCACCATCATGTTGTGAAATTATGACATCTCTCTAATGAAAGCCATCATGCTTCCCGTTGGTAGACTCTGTTCTGATGTTTTATCACAGTATCACCTTTCTGCGCATCTTTGATCTGTTGTATCAAAGCTAACTTCACCTGTAATTGTGCCAACAAACCTTCCAACAAAGGAGACCTCCAACTGTACACTAAAGTGACACCAACATGTCCTGCCTGTAACAAGCCATGGGGTATAACAACTTTATCAATAGACAATGCCGATGATGCAAGTAACTTTTTGTTGAAAGCACCACTCAGTGCATTTGCTTTCTTGGATGATAGTCTACCATACAATCGTAGTCTTTGATCAGCTCCATCCATCTTCTTTATCTCATATTCAACTCTTGCTTAAAAAAATATACTTCATATTATTGTGATCCATGATGATTTGACACTTCTCCATAGATGAAGTGCCTCCAAATGATCAAGGCAAGAACTACGACTGCTAACTCCAATTCATGGGTTGGGTAGTTTTTCTCGTGTTTTTAAGCCGTCGAGAAGCAAAAGAAATCACGTCCTTGTCCTGCATTAGCACACATCCCAACCCATTATGTGAAGCAGCACAAACAACAGTGTAGCCGTTCCTCAGCTTTGACAACACCGACATTGGAGCACTTGTCAACTTCTCCTTCCACAATTGGAAGGAACATTGACACTTGTCATCCCTTACAAAAGGAACACCATTCCTAGTTAGCTTGGTCAAAGGTAAAACCAGTGAAATGAAAAAGGTCTGAGTGGCCGCTTAATCGGCCCAGCCCACCAGCCGCTTGATTTTTTCCCTTAAGCACCAATTAAATGGCCCCCAGAAAACAACCGCTTTTTGCCCGCTTCAACCGCTTAATCACCTGCTTAACCCGCTTAATCGATAGCTTAGATCCGTTTTTTAATAAAAAAACATTGCTGCAAGTCAACAACATTAAGTAAATTTTAATCTCCCAAGTATAATTGACTATAATATAATAAATATATGTATATTAAATGTACTATGATAAGCCTTAGTTCTAATTTTGCATGCATAATTTGTATGTAAGCCGTAGTAATATGGTATTGTTGTATATCCAAGTAAATTATATGTAACTATTATCTAATTTAGATTTTATAATACATCTGTGATTAAAAGTACCGTTGTAATGTATGATTAATTGCTGATATGTAAATGTAGCAATAAGTTAGTAAGATATCTATGATAAGTCTGATGTAATGTGATGCAAAATTGTTATTGTATCATATATTTATATATATATGGTTATTGTTTTATAGTTGTATAGGATGTTTTATCTGTGACAAGTCTATTGTTTACTAAATTAGTTATAATCGTTGTTTTATAGTTGTGTTATGAAGTATATGGGTGTTTAATATTGTTGTGTAGGGTGTTTAGATATTGTATAAAAGTTCCAAAAAGTATATTAGCAGGAAAAACAGACCGAGTTTCACAGGAAAAACTGTTCTCAGATAAAGTAGGAAATAAATGTTTTAATTTTGCAGCTGATGGATGGCCCAGGTAAAAGTGCCATTGTAGTCTCGTCACTGAAGTAGATAGCATAACAGAAGCAACAGGAGGTCCATCCAAATAGTACATCCCTAATGGTCCTTCACGGCTCGAACCAATCCTCGTCTTCGTGCGAAGATCCTTCAAAACACAGCCAGAAGGATCAAATTTAATAGAGCACTTGAGTTGTTTTATCATCTTATTGACGGATAACAAATTAACATGAAACTTTGGAATATATAAAACAGAATGCAATTGCAGTTTCGGTGAAATAGGAACCGTGCTAGTGCCATGAACTGCAGTTTTGGAGCCATTTGCAAATGTAACAGAGGATATAGTAGCAGTTTTATTCAGAACAGAAAATAGACGAAGATCACCAGCCATATGAGTGGATGCACCCGAGTCAATGCACCACTATTTGTTACCAGATGATGGAGAAGCGAGCATGGCAGAGGGTCTTGGTGTAGATGAGGATGGCAGCTGTGCGAGACGTTCCTGGAACATCTTCTCGAACTCAGTACGTAACCAGTCCGCGTTTGCAAGAGTAGCAGGTGCGTCAGTGGTAGAGTCAGCAACTGTTTCTGTAGCAGCCTGGTTAGGCAAGCCGTGCTTAATCCAACATCGATCTTCAGTATGATTGTCTCGACCACAGCAGTTGCAGTAGCGAGGGCCGGGAGGAGCACCACGTCCAGGAGCAAATGATCCTCGTCCTCCCAAGGGAGGAGGGCGACCGCCACGGCCACGGCCAGAATCAGAGCGAGCAATGAGTGCATGGTGCTCAACAACAGGAGTAGGAGTCATGAACGACAGGCGTTGGACTCTCTTGAGAACATCCTAAAGGGTCGGCAGCGGATCACTTGACAGGATCTGGTCAACCACACCAGAAAACGAGGCAGGAAGTGCAGCTAAAAATTGAACCAGTTGCATTTCGTTGCGTTGCTTCTGAGCAATTTTGATGTCCGCCGTCAAGGGGTGGTAGAGTTCAAACTCATTCCACATAGCCGAGCATTGATAGTAGAAGTCATCAATGGAAGTATTAGTGGAGAACTCCTTTTTCGCCAAAGTTTTGAAAATTTCAAAAACTCGCTTGGGATTCTCCTGATGAGAATAGACGTGGGACAGTTGATCCCACATAGCCTTAACATCATGAAGGCATAGAAGAGATTGGGGCGGCTGCGGCGGCGGGGGGGGGGGGGGGGGCGGGAGGGAGAGAGGGCAGGAAGGGCGGCGGGGTAGGAGGGCAGCGGCGGGGGGGGGGGTTACATCATGGGTTGATGGATGGGCAGGGAAATAGAGAACCTGCTCTTGATACCATATAGATAAGAATTGAATTGTTTATTCAATGAGTGAAATAGGTTACAAGTCAGTCTCTAATATTGCTACTGAGAGTAGAGACATAAGTACAAGTGAACAATATGGGACTAAAAGTAAAACAGTAAAACACAATAACACAATATATCTATAATACACATATGTGTAATTTTGTTTAGAATTATATAGAAAACTAAAACCCGTTATTTCAAAAATTGCCCGTTTAATACCGCTTTAACTAGTTACAAGGTGATGTCCGCACACTTACCGCTTAACTAGTTACAAGGTGATGTCCGCACGCTTACCGCTTAACTAGTTACAAGGTGATGTCCGCACGCTTACCACTTAATGTTTTTTAAAACATTGGGTAAAACTATTGCATTGAAGTTCTTGATGAACCTCCTGTGGTGACCAACCAAATAGCTTCAAACCTTAGTTAAGGTCTTAGGTTGCTCCCACTCCGCCATTGATCCCACATTCTTTGGATCTACATAAGACACTTTTTGTATTGATAACATGAGCAACATGAGCAAGGAAAGATGGCTCCGTCAGTCAAAACTCACACTTGTTGAACTTAGTATGTAACTTATGTTACCTTAACAATCTCCAATGCTTGTCGAAGTTGTCGCTCGTGTTGCAGACTATCTCTGGAGTATATCAAGATTTCATTAATGAACACCCCCACGAACTGTTTAAGATACAGTCTGAAAAATCTGTTCATTAAGAATATAAACACATGTCGGTGCATTGGTTAGCCTAAACAGCATAACCACAAATCATTATGACCATCCTAGTCCTAAAAATAGTCTTATGTATGTCGCCTACCTTGCTCGTCAAATGGTGATACCCTGACCTCAAATCTATTTTGGAAAGCATTATAACACCTCTCAACTGATCAAACACATCATCTATATTTGTTAGCGGGTACTTGTTTTTCACTGTGACCTTGTTCAATCGCCGTAGGCTACACAAAGCCTCATAGAACCATCCTTTTTCACAAATAACACTGGAGAACCCTAAGGGAAATAGCACTGGAGAACCCTAAAGGGAAGTGCTCGGCCGTAAGAAACCTTTCTCCAACAACTCCTGCAAATGCTTCTTCAACTTCTTTATCTCAGTTGGCGTCATCCTACAAGGTGCCTGGACTATGTTTTGCATGTTCAAAACCGGTTTCTCTTGGGGTGGAACACTTAGAAACTCATCTAGGTAAACATCCTCAACGATGAACTGATCGTATTAACCAACTAAAGTTGACCTCAGTCATTATATATAGAACAGAGGAAAAAGCCTCTGTAACGGTTGGACAATAGTAAAAAGTCATGGCGGGATGAACTGATCGAATTAACCAACCAAAGTTGACCTCAATCATTATATATTGAACAGAGGAAAAAGCCTCTGTAATGGTTGGACAATAGTAAAAAGTCATGGCAATACCCGTAGCTACTCGAATCATAATCATGACACCACCAACTTTTCCTTTTTCCAAACCTTCCAGTTACAAAAAGTCTCCGATGAATCGATTTGGATTTTCCCTACAAATGGGTCTTTTAACATGTTTTTCTCTTACAAATGAATTTTCTTGAGCCATGAACCCGCCCAATTCTCTCTTTTTGATTTTTCCTTCCGAGAAGCGACACATCTTAGATACTAGGATTCCTCACGTTGGTATCCACCATCTTCACATCCTTGTCTTGTCAACTTCTCAGCTATCACCTCCGACACTAGACATGTAGGAAAAACCTTCCTGTCACCTCAGAAAGTTCAAGAAATACCCCCAATACAAGTTGGTAACCTTAGAAACATAGTCTAAAACAAGCTTATGCTTCTCTCAGGTTTCTATCCGCAGGTTCACATTGAATCCATGCATATCAAGTGGCATAAGATCCACTTGTATGCTGCATCTTGAGAAATAACATAGGATGGACACACCTCTCGCAACACAATAGAACTAATCAAAGGGGTTTCAAGCAAAAGATTATTGGCTCTACTACAATGCGGACAAGTAAGTTACAACTATTTATCACCTCTCTCCTGATAAATGAGTGTGTCACAGTGGGTCAAACCAAAAAAATATAAAGGTAGATGTAGATAAGTTAGAATGAAAAAGTTCCATTTGACCTGTCATGACTTGTGGGTTGGTCACTCTTTCTGGTTGATCTCGTTGTTGCCTGTTGTCGTTGCCCTTGACCTCTACTTGCTGGTCCAGAAGACCCATCCTGCAATGTTTGGCCACGCCTTCTTCTAACACTGCTACTTTGTTGCTGTTGTGAGCCCTACTGTCCCTCCCTCGACTGTTGTGTAATTTCTTAGTTCCTCATAGGGCAAGACCATTTCATATGCCCAATCTGACCACACTTGAAGCATGTATAGGTCGGGGATGGTTATGTCACAAACATCGACCTAGAAATATTTGTCCAAACGGGCGGAAAGCTACTACCTCTACCCTTGCAAGGAAACTGCAATGATGGTACATGTCCTTCGCTTAGAAGCTGCCGACCTCTAATGTGATTGCTGGTATTAGGGTGTAGAAAACCTCTACTACCTCTACCCTTTTCCTGCTTCGACTTCTTGTTAATCCATGTCTGTCCTCCTACTGACAGACTCCACATATACAGAAAACTTCTCATGTGACTCCAAAGCTGACGCCGTCCGTGTTAACTCAACATTTAAGCTCTTCTCAATAACTCCATAAATGTTGCCTCGTAGTCATTCACAGAGCAGGGTCTTTGGAGCAACTGCTCAAACTAAGCCATCTTCTCCTCTAGGTACATCTCTGGGAAATAATGGCCAACAAACTTCCATCAGCTGGTCTCTCCTCCTTTATGGCCCACCAGTGGCCAACACTACGTTTCAGAAGATAGATCACATGCTTGACCTTGTCTAACTCTGTTAGCCACATATCTGTATCCGCTGGGTCTACTGTGCCTGCATACTAACGTGGTATATGATCACACTACAAATTCACTAGGATGGAATTCCTAGAGTTTACTAAAACCAAAGTGCAATAATGCCCCCTGCAAGCGGACGAATCCTATCGCAGTATAGTCGAGGATCACATCCCAAGTGACAACATTTTTAAGAGTTAATCGATCAAAGCAACTTATAAAAAATTAGTATTTATCACAAAAGTTGAGATTGGTTTGATTTATCTAAGATTGCAAGAATAAAAGGAGCTAGGTTAAGATTTTAGTTATCAATGGATCCATCCACTATGGTGGAATTGGGTTTCACTGCCACTACTCGAACCTGCGCAACATTCAAACCCAAACCTGTATGAAGATATAATTGGAGTTATGCGAGTTTCCCCCATTGGCATTAGAAACAAGCATAAGTAGATATCCCTGTAAGCTCGATGTCTTGTTACTTACGGATCCTGTATCCACTACTCTGTAGACTTTCTATCGGAAGTTCTCGTCAGGGTATCAACCAAAGCTAATCGGTATTCAAATCTTAAACATTGAAGTTCTCGCAGTAAAAGATTATAATAAATCACGTAAAGCGGGTGATCAATCCACAAAACATGTAATAACCGATTGGCTATGAATTAAATGAGTTCATACAAGAGTTGGAATATGAATGAAATTGCAAGAAATTGGTAGTGGGGCTAGTCCCCACACCCCAGTGAAAAGACTACTTCCTCGACATGGCGAGATTAATATCACAAGAAGAGGAAGAGGACGCTATCATGGTCATGATGGTGGTGGAAGCTACTCGGCGTGGTGTGTGACAATTGACTTCCTTCTTCCTTTGTCTTCGAGGAACTAACCTTGGCTTGCAGCGGAAGTAGGTGGAGGAACAACTCAGAGAAGAGATCGATCGTCTTAGAGAAGGGGATCGATTGCCTGGAGTTGTTGAAGGTCGATTGAAATCACCAAGGCTACATGTTGATAGCCAACTGGGCCGATAGAACTCATTGGGTCGATAGTTGTTGTCTTGGGGTTTGATCTCGACGACATCCTTTCGACATCTCTGCCTCTAGAATTTCTGAGATGATTTGTACGGCTGCGCGGGGGCCTATTTATAGGATCGAGGTTGTTGACCTCTTTTCATCGGCGTCAGTCACTTGATGTCAATTGATCACTATGTCGACCTTGAGGGTCGACATGGATGTCGGTCTTAGAGGTCGAAAGGCTATCGGCCATGGGGGTCGACATGACTGTCAGACAGTTGTGGTCGTCGACAAGCGTGTCCACAATAGTTGATCAATGGATGAGTTCTTGTCGGCTGCTGGCCGATGACGATGCGAGCTTCTGAGTGTCGACCAATATGTCGATGGGTCATCGACTTGGAAGGTCGACAAGGCTGGTGAGCATTTGTTTGTCAATCATATGTCGATGCTTGATATTTGTTGAAAAATGAAGGTCGATCGACATGTCGACTGATGGGTTGATTTTGGCCTTGGACACAAAATTTCTGTATCAATCTGCCTTCTGGAAGTGCTCAAAATTCGTTTCGGTCCGGGTGCTACCCCGCACCCTTCGAGCGGCATCCTCTCGACTCCCGCATGCTGAAGGGTAGCGGGACCCCTAGGTAAACTTGTTGCAGAGTGATAGAATTCAACACATGTGGAGGGAGTAAAAAGTATCTAATTCCGACAAATTATCATAAAAATAAGTAGATCAAAATAAAGCTATTCTTGATGAAAACTAAGCTATATGAATGTTAAATTAGATTAATAATGCATCTAAAACTGGGATGAATATGCATTCATCACATACTCAGTGGCACCATCATGCTTCAACCTCTCAACGGTCTTCCTTGGACCCTATGACTCATTATTTGGTACAGACACCGTAGGTGAAGGCACAACTGCCCTGTCAGCCAAATGCATGATCGTGGCTATCAACTGTCCAAAAATTGACTGTACAACTGATCCGCTATAGTCGTAGGGTCAAAGGGAGGTGGACCATGCTATTCTGGCCCTATCTTGGGTACTTTTCCCTCCGGTACCGTCTCCAACCACCATCTCCAAGTGCCACATAATTTCTCTTGAATGTTCTTCACTTTCTCCAGACATCTGCAATATCATAATTCATGGTTAGATATCTTGGGATGCATAAGAACAAACACAACAATCTAAGTCCTATGTCCCTTTAGACTCAGTGAACCTAAAGCTTTGATTCCACCAAATATGGCATATCTTTACACGAGTTCAATGACATCAACCCCAACTTGTATACAAAATGTGTTTTTTAGATACTTATAACATTTGCGTTGTTCTTGACATATAACAAAAAATCCGAGTCGATATACATCATATACAAATCTCCCTGCCCAAAGTAAGAGGACATGGACGACTCTAGGACTATGCACAAATCACACCAATCTCCTAGTTGTACTGATCTTAAAACTAAAACTCATCTCAACCACGATTCTGACCACGCCGTTGTATCACCTAAAAATGGTTTGGAAACCCACTAGGTGAGACTTCCAAGTCCCAATAATATGATATAACTTCTAATAACATTTATAGCTTACAAACAAATTATGAAATTAAATCAATTAGGGTAAATAGTATAACATTTTGTAGTACTGAGCAATGTATGTAAGGCCAACAAGCATAGATAAAATTACATGTATAACTGTATAAGGAGGGGTATGAATCACATATGATACCAGTGGGAAGAAAAACAACAATTATCATCCAATGTGATTTGTCAGAGAACCCCGAACGGGTATTCTACACGGCTGAATCACATGTAATTAAGCTTGGGTAGTTTGAGCGTACTACTCAAACTACTAGCTAACCAGATTCAAACTACTAGTTGACCAGTGTGAAGTCTCAATCAACCTAGTATAAGATATAAGATGATCGGAATTCTAAAAATCTCTTTCCCTTGGTTAGTATGAGTGATAAATTGTAGTGGATGATCAGTCAAAATTACCATAATCAAACCTGGTCCCTCCTTGGTGTGCAAGCCACAACACCAAACCTAGGATATAAACCTTTAAATTCAGGTTACGACCGTATCCGCTCTCTTATCACATAGATACCGAGGCACAACCTCAACCACTCTAAAACCTTTGAATCAGGAGGACAAAGATATGCCCTCTCTGCACATACATATACTCGATAGTGTACGGTTATGAGTTTCTTTTCGAATTACTCGTTTCACTATCTAGCAAATTCTGAAACTGAGACAGTTCTATGGTTACATGGCACCACATGATTTAGGTTGCACTTGTGATTAATTAAGTCAATTAAGTATTTTTGACTGCATCAATCAAGTTATATTCAAACACATAAATGATTCTTATAATATAAATCATGGATCGCAAATTCAGGAAATATAAAGCATATATGTTTCATGTTAATCATGGTATGTATAATTAACCATCCTTGGCACTATAGATGGCCGAACTTCAAACTAGGGCATTTTAAAGCCTGATCTTCCTTTAGCGCAAAATAGTAAATGCCTTTGTAGGAATCTCATTAACATCTAAAATTTTGTAGAGAGCTTAACAAGTCATAAATAAGGTAGCACCTAAAATTTCAGCTTAAAACTCCATTAGATGTTATGCTATTTTTAAAAATTAAACCTAACATGGATGAGCTACCCTCATTACTAGAGTTTTATCCAACTATCATTACAATGCTAGTAATAGTACTTACAAACCTTAACATTTACATAAGATAACCATCATACAACAAGATTTCCTTTTATTGGATACCAAAATAAGAATGACATCTTTAAGAAGCTTTATACTTGTATTTCAAATTTTGGAATTTGCACGTTCAAAGAAATGCTCATTTTTACAGAAGAAAACATTCAGAGTCTAAGAAAAGTTTAAAAATTCGTATCATCCTACGTATGCAAAATTGTGCATAAAGAGTTATCTTTTAACATTTTACAAATTTCTAGAATAAGATTTAAATCATGCACGTGAAAAATAGGCGAAAAATGTATTAAAAGTTATATCGCTCACCTAATGTTTAAAGAAAACGAAGTTTAAGATGAAAACCACAAAAAGATCTACCAGGAAACAAGCTTTTCCTTCCGAAAGCCACAAAACTCCTTTTTACCAAGCCACTAGAATGCATTTTTGCTATATTCTTTAATATCATGAGATGTCTTAAAAAAATGGTTGTGCTACTGAATATACATGTCATTGGGATATTGCATGATTCTCTAATTGAGATTATCCTAGTACCAGGTTGCTAGGAAATCAATATTCTGCTTATGCATATTTGTTGTAGGCAACCTAGTTACCTAGCAGAATAAAAGTCAAGTGGCCTTTACATGTTCTAAGTCTTTGTTTAGACTTAGCGGCATGTGATGTATGAGGGGAGAGGATAACACAGAGTATATGCAATATTTGAAAGTATATGTAGTTCTAGATTTTTAATAAATGTTTAGAATTAATTTTTTGAACTTGCAACAAAATATTTAAAATGTAGAATACACATTATATGTGTGTATATGTATATATATATAAATAAAAGCAAATTCATGCATACATCTTGTGTTAATATATGGCTATATATGTGTCTGTTTTGAATGTAAAATATCTATGTATATTGATATGTTTATATATAAGTGTACTAATATATGTCTAGAGCATGTATATATATTTGAAAAAAATCAAACCGCATACATATATGATATATCTACATGTTGTTGTAGGTATATTATCTATGTATGTGTACATATGAATATATCAAAAGGTAACATTGAAAAGTAAAATATGGTGCACACACACGCATATATATATATATATATATATATATATATATATATATATATATATATATATATAGAGTCAGGCTAGAATACACTCGAGTGTATCCAGAGCGGAATACACTCAAGTAGTTTTTCATGATGCAATATTTTTTTTTTGAAAATCTAATCCGTTGATCTTATTAAACATCTCATAAACAACTCATACGCAAAATTTGAGCACATTTGGATATGTATAGCTCATGTTATGAAGACCGCAAAAATTATACATTTCAAAATAGTTTCGTGCGTCGATTTTGTTGTCCTTGGATGAGTGACTTACACTCATCCAAATGGGCTCAAAATTTGTATCTATCCTAGTTATAGTATGACGGTGAAGATCAACGGTTTATATTTTGCAAAAAATAGTCTTGATATGCAAACACACTTGAGTGTATTCGTGCGATCCGTACACTCGAGTGTATTCTAGCCTGACTCAAGTGTGTTTGCATATCAAGACTATTTTTTGCAAAATATAAACCGTTGATCTTCACCGTCATACTATAACTAGGATAGATACAAATTTTGAGCCCATTTGGATGAGTGTAAGTCACTCATTCAAGGACAACAAAATCGACGCGCGAAACTAATTTGAAATGCATAATTTTTGCGGTCTTCATAGCATGAGTTATACATATCCAAATGTGCTCAAATTTTGTGTATGAGTTGTTCACAAGATGTTTAAGAAGATCAATGGATTAGATTTTCAAAAAAAATATTGCATCATGGAAAACTACTTGAGTGTATTCCGCTCCGGATACACTCGAGTGTATTCTAGCCTGACTCTCTCTATATATATACATATGAGAGAGAGAGACGTAACTACTATGTACTATGTACCGTCATTAAATTAGCATATGTAGATTCTTAAATCAAACTATACTACATGGATTGAGTCAACATTGTTTAGATTATAAGTGTTAAAAATTCACTGCCATTATTTAATTTATGCAACCTACCATTGATGAAAAAATAATAATCATCTTTAATTGGATGATCTAGAGATGTTGAGGTGATTTTTAACGTTATCAAATGGGTGTATATTACATCCATAAGGTTAGATTGTTTTGTGGAGTATTTGCAATCATCATAAACTAATATAGGTATATGTAAGCTACATGTACGATGTACCTATGAATACAATTCTTTTAGCAATATGAGACTAAGAGAGATTTTCCCCTCACTTAGCCCGTGGCAGAGGGCGGACGCCTGTGAGGGGCGGTAAATCGGAAATGCTTGTCCGTGTGGTTTGGATTCGGGTCCTCTAATCGGGGATATGGGTGAGCAGAATTTGGTTAATGATTGATTAACCAAATGATTAATTTCTGATGATTTGTTTTGTTAATGAGTTCAATTTAGTTTATTTGTTTCGTTAAATTGGTAACATGGTTAATTTGTCGTTAAAACTATTTTCTGTTTGGTTAACCAAATAACCACAACTTCTTCATAGAAAATTATCATGTACACATACATATATACTTATATAGTTGTATTTTTATTTCAATAAACCTCCCTGTTTATATACTATTTAAGTTTTCATGAACTATACAACTTATATTTATATGCAACACCACTATGATGTGACAATTCTTTAGAATTTTATGAGTACTTTGAATATTATTAGAGGAGTGCTATTTGGTTAATCAAATAAACCGATTGAACTAGCCAATTATCCAAATAACTGGAACTAAATTAACTGACTCTAATTCGATTTAGTTGATGGTTAAAATCGGAAATCACAAACCAACAAATTGACTGAACCGGGTTAATCTTTAACTGATAATTATGCTTACCTTAAATTGGGACCATCCGAGTTCGTCAATCGTGTTATCCCCTGCTTGTTTCATATATATATACACTCGAGTGTATTCCAGCCTGACTCTCTCTCTCTCTCTACTAGGCATAAACCCGTGCTATGCACGGGTGCCTTAGAAGTAATCAATAATTTATAGATTTAACTTTAAAAAAAATATGTGCAATACACATTAATTGGACTTCTCACACACATGGATCAGTACGTGATTTCAAAAAATAATGGATAAAATTGCATCCAACCTCCTCCACGGGTTTTCCCATATAATATAGATGTATCTCCTAATATAATATATAATTTAAAAAATTACAGAGAAAAGTGTGGTGTACACACCGAGACCAATATGTAATTTCAAAAAACACATGAAAAAATTGCATCCAACCCCCTCCATGGGTTTTGCTATATATTATAGATGTGTCTCCTACTATAATATATAATTTAAAAAAGTAAAGACAAAAGTGCGGTGCACACACACAAGGACCAATACGTAATTTCAAAAAGTAATAGAGAAAATTGCTTCCAGCCCCCTTCATGGGTTTTCCCATATAGTATAAATGTGTCTCCTAATATAATATAGAATTTAAAAAATTAAATACAAAAGTGTGGTGTACACAAATGGACCAATATGTAATTTATAGTATAGATGTGTCCCCTAATATAATATATAATTTAAAAAATTAAAGACAAAAGCGTGGTGTGCACACAGGGACCAATACATAATTCTAAAAAATAATAGAGAAAATTGCATCCAGCCCCTCCATGGACTTTCCTATATAGTATAGATGTGTCTCGTAATATAATATATAATTTAAAAAATAAAAAACGAGTAATGTACACACATGGACCAATACGTAATTTCAAAAAAAACATAATAGAGAATTACATCCAGCCCCTCCCCAAGCTTTCCTATATAGTATAGATGTCTCCTAATATAATATATAATTAAAAAAATTAAAGACAAGTGTCGTGTACACACAAACGAATATGTAATTTAAAAAATAATAGAAAAAATTGCATCCAACCCCTCCACAAGTTTTCCTATATAGTATAGATGTGTCTCCTAATATATTATATAAATTCAAAAAACAAAAGACCAAATTGCTGTGTACACACATAGGGACCAATATGTAATTTTAAAAAATAATTTAAAAAAATTGCATCTAATGGTGTACACACAGGGACCAATATCTAATTTTAAAAATTTAAGGGTAAAATTGCATCCAGCCCCTCCACACGTAATTTCAAAAAAATAATGGAGTAAATTACATCTTGCCTCCTTCACGGGCTTTCCCATATAGTATAAATCTGTCTCCTAATATAATATATAATTTAAAAAATTAAAGAAATTTGGTGTACAGACAGAGACCAATATGTAATTTCAATAAATAATAGAGGAAATTGCATCCAACCCCCTCGATGAGTTTTCCCATATAGTATAGATGTGTCTCCTAATATAATATATAATTTAAAAAGTTAAATACAAAAGTGTGGTGTACACACAGAGACCAATATGTAATTTTAAAAAATAATGAAGAAAATTGCATCTAGCCCATCCACATGTTTTCTATATAGTGTAGATGTGTCTCCTAATATAATATATAATTTAAAAAATTAAAGACAAAAGTGTGGTGTACACAGAGGGACCAATACATAATTCTAAAAAATAATAGAGAAAATTGCATCCAACCCCTCCATGGGCTTTCCTATATAGTATAGATGTCTCCTAATATAATATATAATTAAAAAAATTAAATTTATAAAATTAAAGACAAAAGTGTGGTGTACACACATGGACCAATACATAATTCTAAAAAATAATGGAGAAAATTGCGTCTGGCCCCTCCTCAGCCTTTCCTATATAGTATAGATGTCTCCTAATATAATATATAATTTAAAAAGTTAAAGACAAGTGTGGTGCACACAAGGACCAATACGTAATTTTTAAAAAATAATAATAGAGAAAATTGCATTCAGCCCGGCCTCAGGCTTTCCTATATAGTATATATGTCTCCTAATATAATATATAATTTAAAAATTAAAGACAAGTGTGGTGTACACTAACAAGGAGCTATCGTAATTTCAAAAAAATAATAGAAAAAATTGCATCCAGCCCCCTCCACAAGCTTTCCTATATAGTATAGATGTGTCTCCTAATATAGTATAGATGTGTCTCCTAATATAATATATAAATTTTAAAAATTAAAGACCAAATTGTTGTGTACACACATAGGGACCAATACGTAATTTCAAAAAGTAATGAAAAAATTACATCTAACCCCTCCACGGGACTTTCATATATATAGCTATGGGTCAATATTTGTTAGTTGTTCACCAAAAAAAATATATTTGTTAGTTATATAATGTAATGTTTGCAAGTAGTGGGTTTCACAAACGGGGAGAGCATGTGTGGCCGACCAAATAGCAATATGTAGCAGCACGGAGTCTACATTTGCATAAATGAGAGTATATGCAGTCTGCACGACCGATTTTCATACTGGGGTTCCAATGCCTAGATAGAATTAGGAATGCCTAAACACGTACCCATCTATTTTTTGAGGGTCTATATCTGCTCACACTGTTTGTTTGGCTGAGCAAGTCAAATATCGATCAGCCTGAAGATTTTGAAGCTGGATGATCAAATTGATCTCCTTAAGCTGAATCATCAGCCGAAAGAAATCGAAAATGAAACCCAACAATTTAATCTGCTCACACTGATTGCCAAGTGTCCAGTCTATTTATAGGTCTAGTATTGCACGAATGCACATTGTAGATTACGATCAGTGTATATATGGGGTTTACACATCATTATTGAAGTGGATGTTGTAAGATTGATGTAAATTTTATCTTCTTTACACTATACCACTTTCATAATTGGAAGTTTAAAATCATTGAGGTCTTGTTGATTGATTTTGATTTGCAGTTTAATTGAATTTTGATTGCACGGACTTATGTTTTTTTTGGACACTGATGCAGCCATGCGGCTGTTGTATATACTTTTTCTTCTGAAGTAATGATGCAACCTTAAATAGCTGTATTGTTTTGTGCCCGGTGTTCTTATATCGATGTTGCTTTTTGGTTTATTAGGCTCCCAAATTTTCATAGTTTCTTGTGGCCGTAGTATCTTACTAAATCAATGCTTTCAGGAGGCGGCACCGGCCGTGGTAGGCCTAGCCAGGGATGGGCACTTCCCTATGTAGAGCGGGATCAGATGCCGGGCTCAGGGTCAAGAAATCATGTGGATCCGAAAAGACGAGTTTGATTCTGCAGGCTTTGGATGTCTGTAGACCTTGATACACATGTCATGCATGATCTGCCGTTTGTTGCTCTGATGGAAGTCATATTTGCATGTCATGACCCTAGCATTTCTGAAAGATATTGTAGGGGTGTGTCCGTGTGTGTCGTCTCTTATAGGAAGAGAATATATCGATCTGGTTTTACAATTGTGTCACATGGTGTCTAGTATTTCTGTTTAGGCGTTGGGGTTCCATTGTGCTATATGTTGGATTCCTAAGTTACAGAAATGCTACTGAGTTACCGTCTACTCGTTTCACCTCCTGGTATACGTGATGATTTTATACGCAGGCATATTGAATGATAGAAAGTGATGAAAAAATGTGACGGTATTTTAATATGTTCTACTTCGCACTTGAAGCGAATCAATCATATTTTACCGTTTTCCATAAAGTTTCAGTTGAACTTGCGAAGGCAGGTATCAGGTCATGGCTACTCCTGTGTCTAGGCGAGCTTTGGGTTCTTTGGATAGAGTATAATAGGTTATAGTGTTTTGTGTGCGTTAATTGTCGCGAACATGGTCTTTATTGTTTGGAACCAAGGGTGTTGGGGTGGCAGTGAGGTGTGAGTGATAACTGTTGTTTTACCGTTTCTATAGATACAAGGGAGGTTTTAGGTCATGGCTCTTCAGTGTGTGCGGGTGAGCTTTGGGATCTTTGGATAGAGTATAATGAGTTGTAGTTTTGAGATGTGTAATTATTTGTCGGCTTGACGTATGGCTGTTCAAGGTTTTAATCAGATTGATGGTATACGGGGACTCATCTTCAATTAATGTTGTTAGTTACACTTGCAACATATCAAGTGAATCTAGTGTGTTCACTAAATTCACTTGTATGATTGAGGTTTTGATCAGATTGATGGTTATTAGATGTAGTATGTGGGGACTCTGTCTTCAAATAATGTTGTTGGTTACAATTGCAACATATCAAGTAAATCTAGTGTATAGAGAACAGACCCCCAAAAAAGAGAGAGACACAATAGTTGGATTATAAACTTAACATTGAGAGAGAGGTCCTTAAAGATCATTTTTCAATAAGATCATACAAAGAAGATTGTTGGAGTAACTACTTGGCTAACAAGGAGGAAGACGGTGAACGTGGATTGAGGAGAGAGGGCATAAGCTCCACCTCCCCCTTGGTGCAATGGTAAGATTTGAGACACTAACAATATGATAGTCTTATCCACTTCCCCACAACTACATAAATTACAATAACCTTCACAAGTATAATGAAGACAATAGGAACATAGTTATATTATGCTTATAGGAGCTTAATGCTAACTCATAATAGTTATAGAATGCTATGTGGGTGAATGAATGTCCTCCACGAGGAGAGTGCTCTTCCTCAAAGAAATGAGGTTGAAGGGGGTAAGGGGTAGGAGGGAAGAGGTTTGGAGAAAAGCCAATCCTCATGAGTGAAAATCCTTCGAGCCCTGACCCATTTCATGCACCAAAACAAATCAAATCAGACCTTTCTTGACTTTGTACTCCCAACTCTAGTTTTCACTTAGCCAATTCAATGGAAGAGATCAAATAGATGCTGTGATAAGACCTAGAACTATTGAGTCAGTATCAGTTTGGTTTGGAAAATGTTGGAGAAGGAAGGAAAATGTTGGAGAAGGAAGCAGCCGAGCTCTGCTAATTCGTGCATCAGGTTCCAACACTTACAATGAGATAATGCTATAATATTGGGTATTGCAATAAATTGTTAAATATATAGACAGCCAATCTAAATGCATATATTTTCATCACTCGAATAAAACGTCTAGAAATACCAATATAGCGATACTTGTATGCATATATGATATGGTACACTTTTTATGTAGCAAGAAAGTTTTGTGTATGAACACAAAACTACTATTGTATTTTTAATGATTTTGATTTTAATTTTAGCTATATGAGATAGCCATAATTAAACATGAGTACACACATTATCCATGGGAACTGGGATTATCTACTAGATTTATATTTTATAAACATGCATAACTCCGGGAGGCCTGTTGGAAAATCATTCCACCTCGTCTACATATTCTTTGATAGAAAGACACGTATCATTTTATTATGCATTTTTAATGCAAACTAATCAAACAACTGCATCTGACACAATAGATTCATGACAAGTATTCAACTTGATTTTACCAAGATACGCAAGCATCATAAATGGTCTATCAGAACCATCTTGAAACCCTGGGCACAAATGCGGTAATAGTGGCTATGTCCTTTTATAGCGAACAGAATTGTAACCCTCTAAAACCAGACCTAAAATAGTTGCGTAAATTAAATAATGATAGAAATAAACCGCTAGTTTGACAGTTTAATAAGGACAAATAAGTAATTTGGTCCGAAGTGTAGTTCATGTAGGATTCGTTGGCCATAAAGGCCGAAGTAGAATTTATCACCGTATCGTGCACTGGTCATCCCCAAAATTTTTATATTGATACCAGACGATGACAAACGGAGGTAAACCCATTCTCATAACTTAAGTGTATCCCCAAAAATGACATGGATTTCTAACCTTAAAGTGATATGGATTATTTCATGGGACACAATGCAATAAATACCAAGCCAACTATTTGACAATGTCCCCTAGGTGAAAATAATTCATTGATTTTTATGAATCGTGAAAATTGGACGATAAAGACAACCTAGAAGCACTTGCCAACTAGCTCAGTTGGTCAAGCCTGCTGCTTGTGAAGCGCAGGTTGCGGGTTTGAATCTCAGCGAACTCGTTGGACCACTACAGGAAGGAATTATAGTCCTCGGCGTAGCTGATGATGTTCTCTCTCTCATGCTACATTGGACACTTCCAAAAAAGACAACCTAGAAGAAATGTTGTATTTATGACCCCTTTATTGATTTGGGCCCTACTCCGTGTATGATCGAACGTAGCTTTTCAAATTTGTTATCGCATAGGTGGTCAAATAATTATGTGAGTGCACAAATGGTTATGATATACTCACATATTGGATGGGGTTTGGAACAACAGAGACAATCTATCTTAAGATAAGGGCGGAGAATTCGTCTCCTATCTCTAGTAGGATAGCGGGAAACCGTGGAGGAGATAGTAGCCCAAATAAAACAATGCCGATGTATCATATTCCTTACCCGCTCATAAGAGAAAATCTAATCTGGAAAGTGCTCGTCACGTTAGGATAGTGAAGTAATGGGACAAGGATCCAGTAGTCCTATTGATTATCATTTTCTGGCCTGGAAGGGAGTCATGTGTCCTCCAAACATGTAAAAACGGGAATGAAGATGTTACTTGGGGCTATGCAAAGTCGCTTCAATATCATACAAGAGTAGAAGGAATTGGATCAAGAAGAACAACCTCTGTAGATATTCTACATAAGAGGAGCGATATTCAGGGACCATCATGGGAGAGATGATGTCCTTTACTTCTTCATGCTCTAGACAATTTCTAGAGAAGATTGGGTATGTCAATCTTGACAATTGCTTGTTTTTCGATATATGTGGTGCGATATCTATGGTTGGACGAGTAGTATGGTTGAGGTGACATATGACCCGATCTAGACATTTTCTATGATGTCTCCTAACTTTATAATTAGCTCACTTCTTGCATTTTGTTTTTTTCCTTCTTAGTTCGTAGTTAGTCTCTTATATCTCAGATCGAGTTAGCTAATACAAAGATTTTAAGACTTGTAGTTCTCTCCTGAGATCCATGCAAATGATCTAGACTTCATTATAGATGATCTTCTACAATTGCAGATGAGATAATTGTGTGTTTGATTTTATAAATTTAAACTTCACGTTTTAGCCAAGTTAATGTACTATAGTTTGACGGATGCAGTAACCAAAAACCTACACCATGTACACACATCAATTTTTTGTAAGTCTTGCTGTTGGATTACGGGCAACACAAGACTTTATTATCGTAATTAGTCAATCTTCAATTAACTATTTTATTCATTCACTGGTTGAATTTCAATACTTCTCACTCTTATCTACATGTATCCAAGATGCCTAAATATTATGGAAAACATTATGACAAAGTGGTGCACAAGCACGTGAAGAAGAAGAAATACCAACTACTAGTATCTCATTTGTGGATTTCTTAGTCCCTAAGGAATCAGTGTCCCCCAAGTTGTTGACGTGGAAAAAAGTTACAATTTAAAATAGGTTTAATCATCATATTTTGATCTCATCAATATAAATGCAATCCCGATGAGAACCCAACTCACATTCTCCCTGCCTCTAGAAATTTTGTGATACTTTTAAGGTGAAAAATGTCTCAAATGTCTATTTATATGAATATGTATGTTTTCCTCTCAGAAACGAGGCAATAGCGTAGTATCATTCTATTCGACAAAAACACTATACAAACTTGGGAAGATCTCGGTTATTATTTTAATACTAAAATTCAATACTCCTACCCAAGAAATAAATTTTGGGCATGAACAATGCAATTTTAAACAAGGAATACATAAAAATTTGTATGAGACATGGGAGAGATATCACATATATAAACATCATTGTTCCCATCACAAGGTTCCATAATGGTTTCTTATCAACAATATTTTGTAGGATCAAAGCTAGGATAGATGAACACTCTCAATGCACACATAGGAGGATAGTATATTAAGTCAATCTAGAATCATGTGTCAAAATGGTTGAGGATATAGCAATAGTTGACTCAACTTGGAATATAGAAGTATAACAACCATTCATGATCTAGATGTCAAATTGCCTTTACAATAGTCTTGTGAAGCTAATATTCAAACCAAGAGAATGGACCATATCACTAAGGATATTGGTATCCAACTCAGTAAGTTTTTTCTTTCCAAGGGTGTGGTATATGTGAGGATTGTAATGAGTGGAACTTAAGAGAGGATCCACTCATTACTTATTAAGGAATAAAGCCCATCCAAACCAAGCATACACCAAACTATGAAGGAAAAGAGGTGTTTTCCATAATGTTATTGAGTAGGAGTGAAAAAATATTATAATTTATTTCATTTACATTGTTCCTCACAACAAGGATGGCATTGGATCAAGGTAAAGTACAACCTCAGTGTGTACAAAGCACCATAAGGAAACATTTTTATGGTTATCTCAAGACATCCTTGAAGTCTCTATCCTGGAGTAAGATCCTCTCGTCATCTTCTCTAGGTCACCTAGACCTGTGTGGTTTTAGGAACACCACCCTGAAAATGGGGGCACCAAATGAAATTATATATTGTTATAAATTGGTATTTGTGCAAACAAAAGAAATATTTGGGTATTAAAGGATAAATTAGAAGAAGAGTTGTTCCTATTCAAATAGGACAATATGATGATCAAGTAAGTAACAAAAGAACAAGTAACTACAAGCATTGCCATCAAATAATAATGCAACATACAAAAAAAAATAAAAAATAGTTCTTGCCTCTAAACCATTTCACATTAACAAACATTTATATTGACACATGTAGATCTCAGGGGGACTAAAACTACTGTAGAGGAACCAAGACATGATAGCATCCTGGGCCAAGAGTAGGAGTACTAAAATCTTAATGTCAAATATAAAGGTGGCACACAGACTAAAACCTTAGTGCTTGATGTAAAGCATACATGTAGGACTAAAACTTGAATGCATAAAAGTATGAATGTGCAAGAATGCATCACTACCATAGATAATACTAGTCTAGAGATCCTACATGAAATTAGGGCAAACAAGAAGCATGGTTTGCTACATGTGAAGTCTAAGCATAACAAGGAACCACATATTTAAAATATGGCAAGTGAGGTCAAAGTTCCCGTAAATGAGAAACTCAATAATTTTAATAACCCACAAATTGAGTCAAATGATAGTAGATCAAGGTTTTCTAAAAAACTTAGAAGAGAGATCTATAACAGAGTTCATGCCTCATTATGTAAATTTGGGTTAAGTCAATAAACATTAAATGAAATAGAGAAGACACACATACTTATCAGAATCCAAGTCAAACCTTAAGTCTATATCAGGGTATAAAATAGCTAATCAAATATATATAGAGTAAGCGTAAATTTAGGTCACGAGACATATCCCAATAAGCATATTCTAATTTTATGAATCCAAAATATATATGATGCTTCTGACTTACCATTAATTTGTAACAGGTTTTCTAATTTTATCAAATTTATTGAAATAATAATAAAAATTAGTGTTAAATGACCAACCTAATCTCAATTCACGTGACTAGCATATTACATGACTCAGGCACAATGGCCAAGTAGCACTCAAAATCTCACACAACTCACTGATAGTTAAAATAGTCAAAAGTACATTTCTTTCCTCATATTGCATGACCAATATAAAACTTGGAGAAGGGAAAATGAGGGAAAACACGAGCATGATTGATCCATCTCCTAATTGTGCTCCATAGAGCTACTAGAACTTGATCTTTAGATGGAGATCATACTCCATAATGATTTTACTAATAGATGTTCCTAATAGAATCTTGAGGATGTACCACTTCCATCGTTACTCACCAAGGTGGTGCAAGACTACTATAAGGGCGAGTTCTTTCTTTGCCATTAATGTTTGGGAGAGAAGCCTAGAAGACTAACAAGAAAGTGGGAATTGGAACTCCAAAATCATCATAAAATCCATGACAATCACCTGGAGCTATGAGTGAAAAGAAAGCTTTCCACTTTATCATCACTTCCTTAATATTTTCTTAAGTGTTGGGACTTTATACATTGAGTTACTAACACATACGACATACAATAGGTAATTGAAGGCAGATAAAGATCTATATTGACTAATGGATGCAAAAAATACACTATCTCTAGTAGCTTTTAAAATTCCTCAAATGGACATGTTGTCAAAGTGAGAGATTTAATTGACTACGAGCACAATATCTAGAAAAAACCACTACTCAACCAAAGTTTTCTAAAAGAAATAGTCGACCAGATAGAAAGTATTGCTATAAACTATCGATTGTAGGATGACCAACCCTCATGGTGTTTGAGTGAGGATGCTTGCCATTGTGCATAACTTCACCTTCATCAACTTGTCCATGCATGGAAGTGGAAGTTTGTACAAACTTGAGGAAGTTTAGAAACAAACTTTGATGCCATATTTCAAAAGAAAATAACGTAAATTGGAAGTAAAATTTGATGGAAAGCTTCTAATTATGTTGTATCTCTATCTTATATATGTTAATTTAACATTAAAACATGATTCATGACTCTCTAGCCCTAGGTAGGTTAATAATACAATGTGCTTCTTGCAAGGGTCAAATGTACATTATAAATAAACAACTTCACTTCACAATATGTCTTATATACACTATGACATCAAGTGGTAGTTGCAACACATTTTTTATGAAAGAGTGATAGCCAAAAAAGATAGGAATTGATAATAGAAGTTGTGAAGAGGATCAGAGGCTCCACTTATGCCTCATATGGCCTTTAGGGCACTAGCTAGGATTAATGTTCTGGGCCATATTACCTTCGTCCCAACTTAACCAAATTTGATGAAACATAAACAACTTTGGGGAGTTAGGATGAAATACACAAAAAAGTCAAATTCCAAAAAAAAGTACAACTTTGCCATGAAGTTTGGACGGGTCTGAAGTATTGGGGATTCAATTTTGTCTGAGGTCAAAGCTCAAAGTTTCAGCAATTTTTGCCCAACTTTGGTGAAGTCTGGTTCCATGATGTACACTATAAGGTAAAGTTATCATACTAGATTGGTATACTAGAACCACAATAACTCATTTAGCCCAGAGTGCAGACATGTGAGCCCTTATGGAGTATGGTTTTGGAACAATGGATGGCCTATGAAGCTAGTTTATTTTCTTGGGTGTACATGAATCAACATCTTGGCCACAAAGGGAAGGTTTTTCGATAGGCATTGTAGTCAAGGTGGTATAATCAATAATGTCAAGGTAAGATTCCAACACATGTTTATTTGTGCAAATACCATGGAGCTCAGATCTAGTTCCACCCACACTTCGATCTACAACACAATTAACCAACCAATGCACATAACAAATGCTCCTAAATAACATATTGAAGGAGGAATTTGACAACCTTGTGACAGTTCTAAGGTCAACCTAGACACAACACAAAAACAAGGTTTTTCAAAATAAAGATATCCACTGTTACTACTTATCCAAACACTGATCAAGGACTACTCCAGACACAAATTTAAACTTTGCATAGCTAACACCGAAGTTCAGAGCATGGAGGAAAATGATGATGTGTTTTTCTAATTTTAAAGTAGGCCACGTAGGTAGCATAGTGCCAAACGAGTAGCACATGTGTTGGCAAATCAGTGCAGAAGTAGCCAGAGTAGTTTCCTTTACTTTTAGAGTTTTCTTTAATTTTTCAATTCTACAGGCCATTCAATTTGGCTGTCTAATATAGTGGTGGAGGTTTTTCCAAAATAAAAAACAAGTTATTAAGGTTGTCTGCAACATCCTATCTGTCACTAAATGTGCACAAGGTAATAAGATTTTGTAAATAGGTTCCCTGTAGGTTTGTTACATTTGATCATGAGTCCAAGTTAGGATTCCAAATCATCCTTCAGTTTATTATTATATGGCGGATCAAGAGTTCATAAACATTAAGTTTTATAGACCTATCTTGACTGGAAATAACAACCTCAACATATTCTTTTTAAAACACCCACTACTATACTAAACCTGAGGAAGAATTACACCCTACAATAGCACTCCTACTTGTCCCATTATAAGAATGAAAATATCTACTAAGTTACTCTATCAAGAACGCCAAACATTGTCCCAAAATTTTATTTGGATCAGACTGCTTGATATACCATTTCACCATCTTGTCTGCCCGCTTGTTAGCCCCTCTGCCTCGAAAGTCCACCTGAAATTCTCCAAATTTGCCTCCCTTCCACCTTATACTTCCTACCAAAGATCTAAACCTTGAAAGTATGTCCTGCTTCCCTGCAATGAACTTCTCCGCCGAGTTTGAGTCTATATAGATAGTGCATTTGTCATATCCTAGCTATGCAACTAGATCGATTCCTCTTTCCACTGTCATGAGCTCTCCCTCCACATAGTCTATGCCTTTACCCCCTCATTTCTTCCTCGCATCCACAATCTGTGAGTTTTCCTTACTATCCAACTGATGCAGGACTTGCCTTTCGGTATGCTCACTATCACATCTGTATTGATTGCCTACCACCCCCATGGTGTCACCTTCTATTCCATGTCTTCAAGGGTAGTAGGTATAGTACTATCATTATCCTTAACTTACACTTTAAACTTGATTGTCAGATCCGATCTGCTTGTTATCCTAGACTGGAAAACAAATTCATTCTTGGCTTTCCATAGTAGCCATCATGTGACCACAGAGACCGTTTCTAGCTCATTGATCATGCTTTGTAATCCATAGCATGGTAAATACAATATGTGACCATGCTTGTTGAGAAAAAACCTTGGTCAGTCAAACGATGCATCTTCTCCATTTCTTGTTGTTGATGGGACAATCACACATGATATGCATTATAGATTCATATGGTCTATCACATCTATCATATTTACTACTCGTTTCCATTTGCCTCTTCCACCTTGGGCTGTTGATCATCAATTTGTCATGAGATACTAGCCAGACAAAGATCTTTACCTTTGTGATATTGCAATCAGCCATAGTGCGTTCCACTTCCCTTCCCTTTGGAGGATGTGTCCTCAAAAGAACTTGATACATTGCACCAACAAAGAATTTTACACGTATCCGAAATCCTACACCGCTAGAGAATTATCCATGTACCCAAAATTCAACATCAGTCATCCCCGTATTCGCTCAAAGGTGGCAGAATTAACATAATTTCTTTAGCTGACTCCACAAAAAACCACTAATCTAGAAAATTCTTGTCCCATTTCTCATCACCCTTCACTTACGTGACTCCTTCAGATTGTCTTACTCTGATGGGACCATTTATCCTAGGATTAGGTTGGTCTCTTTCCTCTCCGCACCCAGTTGTCTCTCAACACACTAACCTTTTCACTGTTGTATACTGCAATGCAAGCCTTTTCCGGGATTTGGTTCCACTTTCTTTGAATGGTCTACCAGAATATTGAACCATTATTAGAGAAACTGGATTTTTAGTGGATTTTTCCTCCATCAGCTGGACCCAATGAATATTTCTCCTCCTTTTAAAACCCAAGTAGACTTCGTTAGCAAGGCTTCATTTTTTTTTCTTTCTCTCAAGCCATATTGATCCCTAGACCTCTCTTGGCTGTGGGCACAATCACTTTCTTCCAAGATACCACGTGTGCTCCTTTACCCCCTTCCTTCCCTGACCACACCAAGCTCCTTATTAATTGATCAATGCCATCACAAATCAAAGTCGCTAATGCTTCCATGCTAATGATGTACGTGGCCAAAGGAGTCAATGTCGCTTTCACCAAGGTGACTATGTCTACAAATCACAAGGTCCGGTTACATTAGCTGCCGACCTTCCTTTATATATTGTTAGTCATGTCCTTGTAAAGCTCCTTCAAGTTTCTTCTATGAATAATAGGAACACCTAATTTTTTGTCATAGTTTAAAATCTTCATTATGTTAGGATTTTGTTTCGTATCCTAATTGGATAAGAAATAATATCTAACAATATTAGGAAAGTACAAATTAATGTTAGAATTGGAGTCTAAAACATTATTTCCTTATCCTTTATTATTATCGTTTCATAATCTCTATAGAATAGTTGTATCCTCTTGTACTTTCTAACCGGAGGTCTCTATCTATATAAATAGGGGTAGACACCGTTGGAATATAGTGCGACAATGTGTGGGTTCTAACGTGTGGTAATTTTGGGTGTGCCAACGTGGGGAAAACATTATGTGCCATAGACAGGAAGTCACAAAGATAGCCAAAGGGGGAAGCCAAAACAATAGCCAAAGAGGAGAGAGAGAGAGAGAGTAAGAGAGGGTTATGAGATTCTATTATGGGGCCCATGATTGTGAGAGAACAACAATCCTTGTAATCTTCTTGAAGTTACTTGATAGAATTTAACGATATTCTTTGCTAATATTGTTCTCTCGTTGTTTGTTTTTTTGATAGTTATTGGCTCCATCGACATTGGTTGTTCTTGTTCTTCTCATGCATGCCCAGACTGTATCTTGCATAACAAATTTTCTTAGATTGAAGCTTCTGCAAATCTCTTCAAGTGGTACCAGAGTAGAGTTCATGCGAGAAGATCAACAAGCATGAGGGTTATAGGAAAACACGATGACGCCGACAACTACTGTTGGGTGTCATCCGGTAGAAAATCTTGATGGAAACATTACCTAATCAGGAGGGTGTGAATCTACTGGTTGTGAAATATCAAAGTGAGGTGGAGTCATGCTATCTACTTGCAAGGGACAAGTGGCCACAAAGGCAACATGATTCTATCGACTGGTTGGATTTTTTCTAACCAAAAGAGGAGTGGATGATGAGAGGTCTACAAATAAGGAAGCGTAGATGAAGTAGTAGTACGTGTGGCGGGAGTTATGAACCAAAAAAATGCTATATGTGTTCAACTCTTAGGGGTAGTCTTGTGTGAGATTGCAAACTCGATTGCAAATTTCAACAGGTGTAGAGACAAAACTATCAATCGTTACAAAGAGGAAGTCAAGGTTAGACCGACCACACAATGTCTTCACGTGGGTGTAGATAAAAAAAGGCACAACCCCATGACATGGGGGCCAAAGGTGCATAGGATGCAGTTTCTTTCAACTGCAGGTGGAGATGGTATAGTTTCTTGAACTGTACAACATGATGAGCTCTCACACAAAGGGTCCAGATAGCCATGTCAAGCACACACTCCATGTAGGCATGCATGATGATGCACTTATGGAGACATAAGCATATAAGAAGATCGGGAGCAGACTTCTTGGATGAGCAACTTCAGCAGATAAGATACAAGATGGAGATTGTTAGATTTGTATCTTATCCTCATTGGATAAGAAATAATATCTAACACTATTAGGAAAGTGTAAATTAATATTAAACTTGGAGTCCAAGACATTATTTCCTTATCCTTTTCTACCATCGTTTCCATATTCCTATAGAATAGTTGTATCCTCTCGTATTGTCTAACCGGAGTCCCTATCTATATAAATAAAGGTAGATACCATTAGAATACAATGTGCCAATGTGTGGGTTCCAATGTGTGCTAACTTTGGGTGTGCCAACGTGGGACAAATATTGTATGGCAAAGATAGGAAGTTACAAAAGATAGCTAAAAGGGGAGGCCAAAAAGATAGCCAAAGAGGAGAGAGAGAGCAAGAGTGAGTTATAAGATTCTATTGTGGGTGCAGAGAGCGAAAATCCTTGTAATCTTCTTGAAGTTAATATAATTTTGTGGGTTCTCTCGTTGGTTGTTCGTTTGGTAGTTATTGGCTCTGTTGACATGGGTTATTTTTGTTCTTCTCGTGTATGCTCGGACCGTATCTTGCATAACGGATTTTCTTGGGCTTGAAGCTTACAAAAATCTCTTCACATTATGCCTATAATTTGGCTCACTTGTCTTCGGATTGTCTTAGGGGTTTATGGGAGAATAAAATGCTTGACTGACCCTTTGAGAGTTGCTGCCCTGATGTTGCTTCAGACTTGTCCAAGATCTTCATCATCACCTGGGAATCTACTATCATCGCCTCACCAAATAAAAGGATATCATCCATAAATATTATGTCTAATACCTATCTAGGCATAGGAAGAAAATATAAGGCGATAACAGGTTACCCTACATCACAACCTTGAGAATGTATGAATGGATATAATGGTTCTCAATTCCATAATAATGTGGTTGTTCCTATGGTGATTACTTGCATGATGATGCATACAAATTTAGACGAGAGTGCTAGTCTTTGTAGTGTATCTACAATGTTTTCCCAGCTCATAAAATTGTAAGTCTTAGCCAAATATAGCTTCATTGCCATTATGTGTCTCATTGTGTTCCTCTTTTCTATGGAGTGTATAGGAACATGTTATCACTGATAAGTCTTCTTGGGACGAAACTAGATTGCATCAAGAGATGTATTGGTTGAGGAAAGTTTTGATTCTAGCTACAATGACATTGATCAGGATCTTTGTACACACATTATACGAGGAGATTGATATGAGTTGTGAAGATTATTTTGGGTGAGTAACTTTGGGTATGAGAACCATATTTGCATCCACTATGTATTGTTCTACAACATCTCCTTTAGACAACTTTTACACAAAATTAATCACTAATCCTTTGACCTTGTACCGGTTCTATTATAAGAAGTTTGTTTCAATACCATCAACCTCGAGGGAATTTATAGGTGCCATTGAGAAAAGATCTTTAGGAATCTCCTCCTACTTTGACACATGACTAAGACCATTTCTTTGCATGTCACCCACTATAGGGAACCCACCAATTTAATATCTGGTGGCTTGTTCTTGTTTCCCTATATTTTCATCATCAGTATAAAGTTCTATGAAGTACTCCTTGAATCATCCCCTTTTGCATGATCTCCTCTTCTACCAACTCACCCACATCATTCTCGACCCTTGTCAACTTGTTCCTCCACTTTCTCTCTTTCATCACAAACATGGAAATAGCATTTGTTCATATCTCCCAATCTAAGCCAATTACCATACACCAACTGTTTCCAATATGTAATCTTCTCTTTTAAGCTTGTTGTTCAGCCATGCCTGTAGGTCAATTATCATATCATCCAACTCCTCACAGTAGCGGTCATCCGACTATCTTTGTATGAGAAGTAAACGTGCTTGCAAGCTTTATTCCTCACCTCATCTTTCTTTGCTTTGATGTTTCACCTCATCACTACTTTTAGGAAGGAACTATTCATCAATGCAAAACCCCCCTCTCCTTTCTACTTGGCATCGAGCAACCTAGAAAAGTCAGCAAACTCCTTCCAGACCACCTTTGTTCTTGTTATGACCCTACCTATCATCCTTGTGCCTCCTAGAATAATCCACATAGGAGAATGTTCAAAGTTGAGCCTCTAGATCACCTCCACTTTCTCTCCTCCTTCCTTGTCAAGCCACTCCAAGTTGCCGATAGCACTAGAAAGTCTTTCATGGAGTATCCCCATCTTGAACGTCATATTTGGCCCTCTTACTCCTATATCGGGGAGCCCTAAAGCCTCCACTATGGAATAAATATTGTTTCCCCTTCCACGGTCTAGAGTCTTGCCTCCAATCTTGTTGTGTGCCTTGATATGCATCGAAATCACCCACCACCACCCACAAATTTGTGACTCCATTAAGGCCATTAGTTAATGATACAATAATCATCTACCAGAGAGAATGGTTCTCACGTACATGACTATGACAAGCCTATGCTTATCTACCTTTCAATGTATAAATTGTTTGTGGCTCGATGGGATTTGCACACTATGAATACCTTCATTCCATAGTAATAATATTTCTCTAGAGAACCCAAATGACCACCCGATATGAGTGGGAGAAGCCAGTTCCTTGGATGGTCCTCATGCTCCTTCTCTGCTCTTGGTTTTTAAATTGCCATCATCACACCTTTTATTTTTTTAATAAGGTATCTAATTGTGTTTTGGGTGACATATACCTTGTGTATTCTAATTCAAAAACATCATCAAATATGGGTTGGGTATATCTCTTTCCTCAGTCCCATTTTATGCAACTACCTGTTGAGTGTGTCCTTGCCTCATGGACTTTTATCCCTATTTCTCCTACAATCATATTACCTCCCTATTGCGAAGGTAGATACCTTCCTCTCCCTAAAAACAAGAAGAGTTTGTTGGAGTCTACAGGTGTTGGGACAGAGCTACCTATACTGAATCCTTCTATCTGAAATGAGTTGCTTGAAAATTGAATTCTCATCACTATTTCATCCCCTATAAGATGGACTGCCAAATGGGTATTTTTTTGCCTTCCACATGATGTTGTGAAGGCTTCTTCTCCTTGTTTGTCCATACCTCCCTCTGTGCCATTACATTTGTGCCTCCAAATAAGGTTTTGCTATTTCTCTCTTCATTTCTTATTATGTTCCTCTCATGTCTTGTCTTCCTCTTCCTCTCTCCCTAATCAATTTTAGATTCCGGTCTTTTTGCCAGCCCTTTTGGATTCATAATTTTCTACACTTCCTCCTCTTCCATGTCAGAATCTTGTAATTAATTCTGAAACTTTGTGTGTGTGGAATGGTCTTCTTAGATCACCATTTTTGTTGCCACCATAGTTTCCTTGCCAAAGGTTTCCATCAGCAGAAAGTCTTCCAGCCGACCTACGATTATGAAATTTCTTACTGCTTGTTTTGCTTTGCTATCCCCAACATCTCATCCACATTTTAGGTAGGTCATGAGTATCTTATCATACTGGACCATATATATCCTTCCATATATGTTGATAGATGTGATCAATGGATTGACTACTGATAGTTTCACCGTAAGTCATGCATACTGTGACGTCTGTTGCCAAACATCGATTAAGATTAATGCGGAAGCGGTCGTTAGCAGCGGAATTACTGAAAATTACTAAAAATTTAAAACTTTTTACAAAGAGATCCATAAACTGAGAAACTCTTTCATAAAGAACCAAAGTAACTTATTTACATGCCGGTTCCTCAGTACATCTCTTGTACCATTCCTTCTCGAGAGTTACAAACATCAGTTGCCCTGTTAAACTGTACATAGGCAGTATAAAATCTCGAGGCGTCAATCCAAAATACCAGATCAATATTAAACTATTTACTGACTCCTAGGACCTGAGAGTACAGAGACGACACATAGGACTCTCTATATACAGGACATGACAACCAATGTTTCCACCTGAGGATTCACTACTGTCCTTGCTGTTGCTATTGCTGCTGCTACTATTCTTCACCCACTGTAGGGTTTCTACCTCTTCTTCAGCGTCTACCTAAAAAGTTGGATCCCACAGGGTGAGACAATTGAAAATTGTCCCAGCGAGAGATATAACTCTCTTCCAGAAATATTATTATTGCAATTAAGGGAATAAAACTGAGCAGAAGGATCATAAATATTCAACAACAGCTAAATCATTGACTAAACAATTTAGAGCAATATTATCTATTCAAGTCATATCATCTATATCTTGATAAAGCAGCATGTATTTCATCAATAAGGAATATGAAGAACATGTATATCATTTATCCAACTAAGACATACTAAGCAATGTATCATCGACCATTGATTCTCGTATTTCAACCCTAATCAAATACGCTACACAGCTGATTACATTTTTCAAACATACTTAAGCCCTGAGGAGATGAGGTATACCGCTCATACTCCAACCGACCATTGTGAAATCGAAATCAGTACCATACATAGGTCAATAGAAGAGCCGGATTCCCATGACCTCATCTTCCTCAGTCAGTGTGAGGACCAAATGCAGGACATCTTGTATCTCTGCTAAATAGCTTTCCGGGGTATATTGGCAACTTCTCTATTGGAGTTACAGTGGCATGCTGTACTCTCTTCGCAATCGAGAGACATTATATTTATCTCACATTGATTCAGCTTTAACATCATCGTGAGATTAGTGGTACATCCATCCCAGCATTTATAATGAAGGATTGAGAGATTTAATGCTTACCTCACATCAATTCCTCCATTAGGGCATAAGGACATTCACGCCCATAACCCCCACATACTCAAAAGTATGCCCTCCAGGAGTTCCCGTAAGAAAACCTGTTTCACCATCACCTTACTACTGATGATTATGGATCTATGGTCAGGGCTCTACATGATACCATTTCACTTGATTAATTAAGTACATTACAATATTCTTTTAGCATCAAACATGTTTTCAACAAAATCATTATAATAAATGCTATAAAGAGTGAGTACTATTTTTATCAAGTCCTTTTCAAAGATTTATTAAACATTGGGATCTCAATCCCTTATCACATCAGGGGTATTCTCATCCCTTATCATATCATTATCATGATTATGAAATATGGGTGTTCAAACCCTTAGTTCATCAGAACACTTATTACCACTTTATTAGGTAATTTAATGCCTTCAGGTCATCTGACCAATGTAAACATAATAATTGCAATGTAGGTACTTCACATGGCTCTTGTAGGCCATTAATATCTCTTGTTACTTTTCACTAGGCAACACAACATATTATGGATCACAAGGCCCATAAAGCAATTTCAATAGTAAAACATCATAGCTCATACCTGGCTATGTCTAACATCTCATGAAACCTGCATAATAAGTGCACATAATAACAATTATATCAATTACATGTCAACACTATGCATTGTAAGAGTAACATCACTATTTCCTCATTTGAGTTAGGATTTCCCAATTTATGTCCATTAGGAATACTTTATCTCATTACCTAGATTTGGGTTATGATTTATCATCATATTGCCTAGAATTAGGGTTTCATACACTATGACCCAAGATTAGGCTCCACATATCTTTATCCTATATCAATGTAGGATTTCATATCACAGTATCACATACTAGTACATATAATTACCTTGAATTAGGTTCTAATTCACATTATCATGATTTCATTTTGACATAACCCTTATCTAGGGTTCCACATGACATCACCCTCACTTAGGGTTTCATATGGCTTCATCCTTGATTAGGGTTTCTCATAACATCATCCTCAATTAGGGTTTACTATTCACATCCACTCAAGGTTTATTGTTAAAATACTTTGAATTAGGGTTTCTCATGTCATTACCCTGAATTAGGGTCATGCCATTACCATAGACTAGGATTTCACCTATCATTGCCCTTAATTAGGGTTAAGACTCATCAACCTTCTTAATTAGGGTTTCATGATCTCTTAACAAGGATCATACCCTAATTACACATTCATTCATGTTGAAAGTGTTGAGACTTAACCACTACATAATTATCATTCATGTAGGAAGTCCTCTATCTCTCTTCCTCTATAAGATGAGGCTTATTTCAGACTTGATTAGATTAGGTCAACTCAATCTTGAATGAAAAGTTGACACAATGCATTATGTTATTGCTTCCATAATCATTAAATATTATTCACTCAAAAGATACTAATCACCCTATCTTATTAAGGGTACAATTATTATAATCACCCTTGACTTACATCATGTAATGATCAATTAAACAATTGATCCTTAATCACCTTAAGTGTCCATACGGTTTTAGTTAATTATTTCCCAAACGATCTTGGTCACTTAGACCCCAAACGGTCTTGACCAAGAAGACCTCAAACGGTCTTGTTTGAATGATCTTAAAACGATCTAAGACCGTTTAGACCTCCAAACGGTCTAGGTCTAACAGTTTCAATCGTTTAGAAACTTTGTGCTCAAAACCGTTTAACCAAAACATTCATGAGATCGATTGGGCCTCAATTGGTTTGGGATCGTTTGGTCCCAAACGGTCTTGAGACCGTTTGGTCCCAAACATTCTTGAGACCGTTTGGACTTAAAACTGTTTGGTCCAAACCTCCTCAAAACTGATTGGACCAAAGATGGTCTCAACCACTCATATAGAATTAGGGTTTCCAAGATTGATTCCCTCATCGATTGAATTCATGTAACCACTCATCAATTGAACCTAAACACCATTCTTCAATTGAGATTAATAAACCATCCTTCAATTGACTTAAATCTTCAATTGATCATCAATTAGGGTTTTGAACCTAATTGGATTAGAGTTGAAATCGATGAACCTTCAATATTAGTCATTGTGGAACTAGTTACTTTAAAATCATTGAACCACCACTCAAGTTGGGCATGACCTGACCTCAAATGGTATTGAGGTCGTTTGGATGACCTCCAAATGGTCTTGAGACCGTTTTCCCATTCCATCATGAAAATTTGTGAAATTCCATTAGGGTTTAGTCCATTGGATTGGTCACCACATTAGCTATTAGTTGCATATCAACTTGACACCTTTGGATCTTCAACCACCCCATCATGCTCAACCTTAGACCTCTAAACGGTCTTGGTTGACCTCCAAATGATCTTGAGACCGTTTGGGTGATCTCCAAATGGTCTTGAGACCGTTTGTGTTAATCAACCCAAAGTCTTAACTCAATCAATTACAAATTCAACACTTAACCCGATTAGGGTTTGGTACTTTATGGATCTTCAACTAATGAACCCTTTGAAATTAATCAATTATATTTAATGGATCATCAACCATCATCATTAACATCAAATCTCCAAACGGTCAACTATGGTCAACTCTTCCAAACGGTTTGAAACTGTTTAGCTCCTAACGGTTTGATGAAACCGTTTAATTCCAAACGGTTTTGTTGAAACCGATTGAACCAACTTGTTGAAACCGATTGGAATAGGATTTCCTTGGGAAAAGTGTCCAAGATGATATCATCATCATATTCCTTCGTTCACTCAAAATCTACTGCCATTTTCATGGAAATTACAACAATGAATCAAGGGAGTTCCAAATAGAACAAAACGATTAACAAATAATGGAGAATTGAACGCAATAACAACATTTAAGGGTTTAAGTTATATAACACACCTTCTAATCTAATTCCAAGATTCAAGCTCCACGAATCCAATGGTGGAAGAAGCTTTGGAAACTGCCCAAGGTTTGTTTTCAAGCTTTTGGATGAAATGATTGGCTAGAGTTGGAAATCGAGTGGAGAAAACAAGAAATCAAGCATTGATTTTCGGTTTTCACCATGAAACCAAGGTGAAAGAAGGTCAAGAACTTACCAACAGGTTGGGTGTCGTCCTTCTCCTGATCCTAAGCTCTCTTGAGGTCAGCCAAAGCAAGAAGAGAAAGGAATTCTGAAAAAGAGTCCATGCATGGGTGGAAAATGGGATATGTATAAGGAAAACCAAGGAAAGAGAAAATAGAATTAATTCCTTTAATTTCCAAAATTATTGCCACATTTCCCCCCTCAACTCCTTGGCCACGAAGATATCTTCGTTCACTTGCAAAAATTCTTCATTATCCAAGAATTAAAAGAAAATAAATTAAGCACCTTAATCCTATTATACTAATATCCCATTTTAGTGGATATTACTTTTTATTAACTTAATGTGAGTGGGTTACTAATCCAGAAAGGAGTACGCTACTCCTTGTGTCTCTCACCCTAGCACCGCTAGGGCTCTTCCTCCATAGGCGGCTGGCTGGGGGGGAGGGGGTTTGGCCGTCACAAAGGGGTGCCCCACTCCCCCTTGACATCTTCTCGCCCGTCATCAGCAGGATCTCTTCTTCGGGAAGTGTGTGGGTGTGGTGTCTTTGGAGGAAGCTGTCTTCTTCCTCCCTGTCGTTGAGGCCGGTTGCGATGAGTTTCCTATCCCCTTTCTCTTTTACTAGTTTTGTATTTAGTTTGTTCTCTTGTTTTGTCTATCTCGCTGTTAATCAGCGCTGCTTTCTCTTCTCGTGGTAGATTTTTCTTTCTCGATCAATTTTATTGTGGAGTTTGTATGGAAGCAAGTGTGGAAAAAATATCCTTTTGGAACACCGATTTGGTGCAGGTACTTGATCACATATACATACTCAGGTTGAAGGTTTTCCTCATAGAAAGCTGTCTTAACCAGCGAAGGAGAAGAGGGATCTATACATCATTGTCTTTATCAGATTCCGATATGATTTTTTGTGGTGGTTTGTATCTGTTCTTGATCTTGGTGTGGTCTTTTAGTTTGTTTTTCTCCTCATGTAGATGCCGTATGGCTCCTCCATAATGAAATTTGTCAGTTTAACTTCAAAAACAAAAACTTAATGTGAGTGGAGTCTCCACTCACAGAAGATATTTTCGTGCCTTTGCAAGGCACAAGCTCATAAAAACATTTTGCAAATTCATCCCTCAACTTTTGGTTGAAGGGCTCTTTAATTAATATATTTCTTTTTGCATTAAATTGAATTAAAGTTTCAAATATGCATAAATCTTGATTATTTTAATATCAAGATTCTCTCTCCTCCAAAATAATTCAAATGAGGCGCCTCTCTCATGTTATTTGCTCTACATGATGTCAAGAAACATGAGGGACCCTCTAGAAGTGGTATGTTGCATATTGAACCCTAGGTTTTGGGTAATTTGCACATTACACCAAAACTAGGTTTTAATGCACAATGGTTGCTCAATAAGCTTTATCTTGGTGCTCAAGCTTATGGGAACCATACCACTACATCATTCTCATTCTTACAATGTCTCAACATCTGAGGAACATTTTATCATGTACAATTTGCAAGTTAACCCCTCAACTTGGGTAATTTGCACTTTAGTCCAAAACTAACAAAACAATGTTTCAACATTATTCAAAAAGGACTGAAATTGAAATATAAGTTCCTCTTATGCCTTAATTAGTTTTCAAAAGATAAGAGCAAGCATTTAATCAACTTTATCAAGCAAAACACCTAGGGTTAAAACATAACCCAGGTCAGGGATGTTACAAATTATCCACCCCTTACAAGGATTTCGTCCCCAAAATCATCAACAAATCATTAAGAGAAAAGAGTAGGGTATTTACTCCTCATCTCTTCCTCTAGTTCCCATGTAGCTTCTTCAATGCCATGGTGATTCCAGAGGACTTTTACAAGACAAATGTCTTTCTTTTTCAACTTTTTAATTCTTTTATCAAGGATCATCACAAGTCCTTCAACATATGATATATCATCATTTAATTCTACCTCCACATGTTGTAGAACTAATTTTGTGTCAGGGTGACACTTTCTCAACATGGAGATGTGGAACACTGGATGCAACTTATGCAACTCAGGTGGCAACTCCAGCTTATAGGCTACCTTTCTAATCTGTTCAATGATTGGATAAGGCCCCATAAATCTAGGAGCTAACTTTCCCTTCTTTCCAAATCTAAGAACTCCTTTCTAAGGTGAGACCTTGAGATATACTCTATCTCCAACTTGGAATTCTAAAGGTCTTCACCATTTTTCGGCGTATGATTTCTATCTATCCTGTGCAGTCTTTAACTGTTGTTGTATAACTTTAATCTTCTCAGTTGTCTGCTGCACAAGCTCAGGACCCAAAAGTTGATTGTCTCCAGTTTCATACCAACATAAAGGAGATCTACAATGTCTACTATATAAAGCTTCATATGGTGCCATGTCAATACTGTGTTGATAGCTATTATTGTAAGCAAACTCTATCAAGCTCAAGTGTAGATCCCAACTTCCTACAAACTGAAGGACATATGCCCTAAGAAAGTCCTCTAAGGTTTGTATAGTCCTTTTAGATTATCCATCTGTCTGTGGGTGAAAGGTTGTACTAAACCTTAACTGCGTACCCAAAGCTTTATGTAGTCGTTCCCAAAAATGACTCGTGAACTGGGACCTCTATCAGAAACAATGGTAGCTGGGACCCCTTGCAGCCGCACTATCTCATCTACATATAACTGTGCCAAATTTTCAGCAGTGTAGGTTGTTTTGACAGGTAAGAAATGTGATGTCTTAGTCAACCTATCAACTATCACCCATATGGAATCATGACCTTTGGTTGTTCTAGGCAAACCAACCACAAAGTCCATGGTCACATGATCCCATTTCCACTGCGGTATAGGCAAAGGTTACATTGTTCCTGCAGGCTTCTGGTGTTCAGCTTTAACTTGCCGACACACCAGATACCGCATAACAAACTCAGCTACATCCTTCTTCAATCCAGGCCACCAATACATATCCTTTAAGTTATGATACATCTTGGTGCTCCCTGGATGGATAACATACATAGAAGAATGAGCTTCTTCCAGAACTAACTTTGTCAAGTTATCAGCATCAGGTACTACCATCCTACCATGGTAACAGACTACCTGATCCTATGACTCATGGAAGCCATCCTGTTTCTCACTACCATACTCTGATCTAATCTGCTGAACTACAACATCCGCTTGCTGTACTTCTTTAATATGCTGTCTCAGAGTTGGTTTTATGTGCATCTCAGCTAGCAACCTAGCTAACAATGATACTTTTATATGTACATTGTTTTGACTCAAGGATATAAACATATCCCTCTTGGAGCACACTAAGGAACTCAACTGTGCTTTATCTAAGGCTAGTGTTGCTGATTTTCTGCTTAATGCATTAGCCACAACATTAGCCTTCCCTAGATGATAATCAATTGTACAATCATAGTCCTTGATTAACTCCATCCAGCAGCGTTGCTTCATGTTCAACTCATGCTGAGAGAAGATGTACTTTATATTTTTATGGTCTGTGAAAATTTGGAATGTTTCTCCATAGAGATAATGTCTCCAGATCTTCAAAGCATGAACTACATCAGCTAGTTCTAAATCATGTGTTGGATAATTTTCCTCGTGTTTCTTAAGCTGTCGAGAAGCAAAAGAAATCACTTGCTTATCCTGCATCAACACACATCCTAAGCCATTCTTAGATGCATCATAGAAAACTATATACCCCTTTCCTTGTTCAGGTAACACCAACACAGGTGCACTTGTCAACCTTTCTTTCAATACCTGGAAAGAATGTTAACACTTGTCATTCCAGACAAAAGGAACTTCCTTCCCGGTCAACTTGGTTAAGGGTAAAGCTACAGAGCTGAAGTTCTTAATGAACCTCCTGGAATAGCCTGCCAACCCTAGGAAACTGTGAATTTCTGTCGGTGTCTTTGGCTGTTCCCATTTTAGGATAGATTCTACCTTCTTAGGATCAACACGAATACCTGAAGCAGATATTACGTGTCCTAGAAAGAAAACTTCTGGTAACCAGAACTCACATTTTCTAAACTCAGCATACAACTTATGCTCCCTTAGCAAAGTTAGAGCCTGAAGGAGGTGCTGCTCATGCTGTTGAGCATCTCTACGATAGATTAAGATGCCATCTATGAAGACGACTACACACTGATCAAGAAAAGGTCGAAAGATTCTATTCATGAGTTCCATGAATGCAGCTGGTGCATTAGTTAGTCCAAACGACATAACTATGAACTCATAGTGACCATACCTTGTCCTAAAGGCAGACTTAGGTATGCCACTCTTCTTAATGCGCAACTGATGATATCCTGACCTTAGATCTATCTTAGAGAAGATAGTTGCACCACACAACTGATCAAATAGGTCATCTATCCTTGGCAAAGGATACTTATTCTTTATAATTACTTTATTCAACTACCTATAATCAATGCATAACCGCATCGATCCATCTTTCTTCTTAATAAAGAGGACCGGAGCACCCCATGGTGAAGTACTCGGTCGAATAAAACCCTTTTCAAGCAACTCTTGCAACTGTTTCTTAAGCTCTGCCATTTCAGCAGGTGCCATCCTATACTGTGTTTGTGCTATAGGTTGCGTGCCTGGGATTAAATTAATCTCAAAATCAATCTCTCGGGGCGGAGGTACACCTGGAAGTTCCTCAAGAAACACATCTTCAAATTCCCTGACTATTGGAACTTCAGAAGGATGAGGGCTCTCCATAGTGGTATCTATCATGTGTGCCAAGAATGTAAAACATCCTTGCCTCATCAACTTCTCAGCTACCATAGCTGACACAAGATAGGTTGGAAGAATCTTTCTATCTCCTTGAAAGATCCATGTGTCACTATCATCTGTGAACACAGATTGCTTGGACTCACAATCCAAGACAACCTTGTATCTTTCTAGGGTGTCCATCCTAAGAATTATATCAAACCCATGCATCTCAAGTGGTATACGATCCACTTGAATGTGATGTTCAGAAAAGAAAAGAGTGCAAGGAAAACACACCTCCCACAACACTGCAGATTCCATTAAAGGAGTTTCTAACTTCAAACTCTCTGCCCTATGACCAACTGTCATATTACAGTTAAGAATCACTCTTTTAGTGATGAAAGAATGCGTAGCACCCGGATCAATTAAAACAGATACAACACATGATGTAGACATATCAAAATAAAACAATTTCATCTGACCTATCACAACCCGAGGGTTGACTACTGCTTCAGGATGATTCATCGCATAGAATCTCACCATCTCCTGCGGTTGATTTGATGCTCAATTACTGGGTGTCGATGATCCATCTTGGGATGCTTGTCCACGTCCTCTAGCGCCACTTGGAAACTGTTGCCTCTAAGAACCTTGCTGACTCTGCCTCTGGGGTTGAGTCGTAGTTGCTTCTCTGGCTCGACAATCCTTCATCAAATGCCCCATCTTTCCACATATAAAACAACCTATGCTCCCTAGCTGTGGTCTAGATGATCCTATAACCAACACTGATGCTGAGATATGGGCTCCTTCTATTGGTAAACTACGGCCTCTACCCCTATTTGACGTCCACTGCGTCTAGGTATTAAACCTTAGTGGTGCTATTGGTGCAGAAAACCTCAGTTTCTTAAAATTTTTGGACCCTTGTCCATGAAATTGAGGATACACCTTCTTACTCTTAGTTTGTCGCTTCTCAATAACAGAGCACTCTATCCGTCTAACAGAATCCACAAAAGTAGCAAACCTCTCCCTGTTCTCTAAAGTAGACACATGAGTGGTCAAATCAACGTTCAACCCCTTCTCAAAGCGCCGAATCCTCTCTTCAGCGGTAGCTGCCATATGCGGACATAACTGTGAAAGCTCCGTGAACTTAGCCTCATACTCGCTAATGTTCATTGGTCCTTGCCTTCACCTCTCAAACTAAGATATCTTCTCATCTAGGAACGTCTTAGGAAAGTATCTATTGACGAATTCTCATCGGAATACTTCCCATTCGATCTCCACACCCGGCCTCTTGCCTTCTTCTATGGTCCACCAATGACCAACACTCCCTTTAAGAAGGTACACTGCGTGTCTAACCTTCTCAGCTTCTGGGATGTTAAGGATTCTAAAGGCCTTCTCCAGCTCAGTCAGCCACATGTCAGCATCTGTTGGGTTAGCTGTTCTAGCATATTCTATGTCTCCAACATGACGAAGTCGTTCAAATGTCTTACCGGCTCCTTGTACTTCATGATGAGCTGGTGCCCTAGGTTCAGGTAGTGGCATCCTATCAGTCATATGAGTCATGGTGGCCATAAACTGTCCAAACATGGCTTGGAAGTCTGGGTTCCCCATATCAGCTTGATTGAACTGGGGTTGTTCAGGTACATGTTCCTCCCTATCTTGGTCTCTTGCACCTCCTCCTGGTGCAACAACGCTACTCTCAGTAGCATGTTCATCGTATGATCCAGACATCTTTAGTTTTTCTTCTCCTCCTATATGAGCAGAAGACACTACCAGATAAACTGGAAGACACTAGAACAAACTCAACAACCTTAATCCTATGTCTCTGTAGACTCAGCGAACCTAGAGATATGATACCACTGAACTTGTGATGTCTGTTGCCAAACATCGATTAAGATTAATGCGGAAGCGATCATTAGCAACAGAATTACTGAAAATTACTAAAAATTTAAAACTTTTTACAAAGAGATCCATAAACTGAGAAACTCTTTCATAAAGAACCAAAGTAACTTATTTACATGCCGGTTCCTCAATACATCTCTTGTACCATTCCTTCTCAAGAGTTACAAACATCAGTTGCCCTATTAAACTGTACATAGGCATTATAAAATCTCGAGGCATCAAGCCAAAATATCATATCAATATTAAACTATCTACTGACTCCTAGGACCTAAGACTAAAAAGATGACACATATGACTCTCTATATACAGGACATGACAACCAATGTTTCCACCTGAGGATTCACTGCTGTCCTTGCTGTTGCTGCTGCTACTGTTCTTCACCCACTGTAGGGTTTCTACCTCTTCTTCGGCGTCTACCTAAAAAGTTGGATCCCATGGGGTGAGACAACTAAAAATTGTCCCAGTGAGAGATATAACTCTCCGCCAGAAATATTATTATTGCAATTAAGGGAATAAAACTGAGTAGACAGATCATAAATATTCAACATCAGCTAAATCATTGACTAAACAATTTAGAGCAGTATTCTCTATTCTAGTCATATCATCTATATCTTGATAAAGCAGCATGTATTTAATCAATAAGGAATATGAAGAACATGTATAACATTTATCCAACTAAGACATACTAAGCAAGTACCATCAACCATTGATTCTCGTATTTCAACCCTAATCAAATACGCTACACGGCTGATTACATTTTTCAAACATACTTAAGCCCTGAGGAGATGAGGTATACTGCTCATACTCCAACCGACCATTACAAAATTGAAATCGGTACCATACATAGGTCAATAGAAGAGCCGAATTCCCATGACCTCATCTTCCTCAGTCAGTGTGAGGACCAAATGCATGACATCTTGTATCTATGCTAAATAGCTTTCCAGGGTATACTGGCAACTTCACTATTGGAGTTACAATGACATGCTGTACTCTGTTCGCAATCGAGAGACATTATATTTATCTCGCATCGATTCAGCATTAACATCATTGAGAGATTAGTGGTACATCCATCCTGACATTTATAATGAAGGATTGAGTGATTTAATGTTTACCTCACATCAATTCCTCCATTAGGGCGTAAGGATATTCGCGCCCATAACCCCCACATACTCAAAAGTATGCCCTCCAGGAGTTCTCATAAGAAAACCTGTTTCACCATCACCTTACTACTGACGATGATGGATCTATGGTCAGGGCTCTACATGATACCATTTCACTTGATTAATTAAGTACATTACAATATTCTTTTAGCATCAAACATGTTTTCAACAAAATCATTATAATAAATGCTATAAAGAGTGAGTACTATTTCTATCAAGTCCTTTTCAAAGCTTTATTAAACATTGGGATCTCAATCCCTTATCACATCAGGGGTATTCTCATCCCTTATCATCTCATCATCATGATTATGAAATATGGGTGTTCAAACCCTTAGTTCATCAGAACACTTATTACCACTTTATCAGGTAGTTTAATGCCTTCAGGTCATCTGACCAATATAAACATAATAATTGCAATGCAGGTACTTCACATGGCTCTTGTAGCCCATTAATATCTCTTGTTACCTTTCACTAGGCAACACAACATATTATGGCTCACAAGGCCCATAAAGCAATTTTAATAGTAAAACATCATAGCTCATACCTGGCTATGTCTAACATCTCATGAAACCTGCATAATAAGTGCACATATTAACAATTATATCAATAACATGTCATCACTATGCATTGTAAGAGTAACATCACTATTTCTTCATTTGAGTTAGGATTTCCCAATTTATGTCCATTAGGAATACTTTATCTCATTACCCAGATTTGGGTTATGATTTATCATCATATTGCCCAGAATTAGGGTTTCATACACTATGACCCAAGATTAGGCTCCACATATCTTTATCCTATATCAGTGTAGGATTTCATATCACATTATCACATACCAGTACATAGCATTACCTTGAATTAGGTTCTACTTCACATGATCATGATTTCATTTTGACATCACCCTTATCTAGGGTTCCACATGACATCACCCTCAGTTAGGGTTTCATATGGCTTCATCCTTGATTAGGGTTTCTCATAACATCATCCTCAATTAGGGTTTACTATTCACATCCACTCAAGGTTTATTATTAAAATACTCTAAATTAGGGTTTCTCATGTCATTACTGTAAAGACCCAAAAGTCTCTACTAAAAACATGATAAACAAAAACATCAATTGGATAGCAGCGGAAGAATAAAATCTTGACATTATTCAAAAAGTATAAAGAGTACATAATAAAATTTCCCAAATGGGAGTACAACTTTATACAAGCAACTACAAGGATCTAGGTAGAGGAAGACTTAACTAATACAACATTGTCTCCAAACAAACTATTTCAAACATAAAAGCAACTATGATCATATACTATATGTTCTTCATCTTCTATCCTTAGCCTTATCTTTGGGTTCACCAAGCTTCCATGCGCACTCTGATCCTATCCTGGATGGTTGGGGTCATCCAGCAAGAGAAAGATAAAAGGTATGTGTTAATAAAAAGGAATAGGAAAAATAATAATAAAAAGCTTTGCAACATAAAAGATTCTCCACAAGAAGAGATTTCCAAAGAAATGAGACCAATATATGAATATGAGAGAGAGAAACTGCCACATTTAAATATCAACAATTATCACATTTGCATGAATATAAATTATGACACAACGTCCTATCAATGTAGGGTGAGGCACCTACCGGACCTCACCAATGGCAGGGGGACTAAAACCCCAGTGCCTAAAAAGTGGCAGGGGGAATAAAACCCCAGTGCCTAATATATAAAATTGGCAGGGGGACTAAAACCCCAGTGCCCGGCAGGAGGACTAAAACCTCAGTGCCCTGTGGGTGGTTTGTACTCATGTACACTACATTGTCAATTGTCCAATAACTATATCATGCATAAACATTCACTTGGTAGTATAGTGAAAAGTATATAACAAGATTCAACAAGCATTGGGAATAAAACCCAAATAAATAATCTCAATCATCATGCCATCATAGGCAACATCATTATACAAGAATTCCAACAAATAAAGGAGTCAACAAGGAACAACATTATTCAATGTTTCCAAATATCTCAAAAGGATGATCCACATAGTCAAATAACAAGTTTAAGGAATTACACTCAAATGAGCCACAAGATCAATCACAAGATTAAAACAATTCCAATTAAAGGAGGCAACATATGTAGAAGAATGATTCCAATGATTAAGCCATAATGGCATAATCTAAGTAAAGAGCCAATAAATGTAATTAGAGGGATAACAAGGCTAGCACAAATATAATTGGTAGGGTTGGATGAAAGCCCAACTGAAAGATTAGGATTGTTTGCACATTATATATTCCACACATCCATCATAGATGTCACATACATAAAATAAGCTTCACATACTAACATAGGGTGCACATACAAAATAGGGCTCACATACATAGGAATCACATACCTTAGATATAACATTACCATCATATCCATCAAACAGATAGCAAACCATCCATATATCCTAGTTATGAACATAACACATGTATTAATATATATAAAAACATAAGTCATAGGAAAAACCCTAATTTTACAAAACTATGATTTAGAACTCAAAACCAAGTCCAAACGATTACTCATAATCTCCTGATTAAGAAAACATATCTTATTATATAAAACAGAGTTAAAATGAATTAATTATGTATTTTAAAACAATTACATATTAAAAATGCCATTCAAAGTAAACTTCGGAAAATCCTTGAGAATCAGGTCTCAAAAACCACAAAATCAGATTCTATGTTAAAAATCCTTTCCATCGACTATTTATTCATATTTTTCTGATAAAGGATCGATTTACTATGAATTAAGTAAATCTGACCAATCAGAAGTTAAGAAAACCATAGTGTGACATATATTTAAATAAAAATGCAACTTGATGTAAATATTAGAGGAAAGGACCAAACTGCCCTTGCTCGTTAAAACAAACCAATTGAAATGATGAGGGCAATAATGACATTTGCAACCATCGTTTGCTTGTAAGAGAGAAACAGAAACCTGGGGTGAATTGACGAAATTACCCCTGTATCACACAATCGACTGGTCAGAGGGGCGAGGGTTGCCCTGGTCATTTACTGGCCAGGCACCTTCTTGCTCCTGTCATGGCGCGCAGAAGCAACAGGTCAGGAAGAACCATCGATCCGATTCGGAGCTAGGATCTCATCGAGAACAAACTGGGGTCGAGGTCGTGTACACCACAGTTGGACGAACTGGACAAGCCCAGAGTCGGGGCTTCCGCCGCACAGGAGCTTTGCCCAGCTGCTCCACAGGTCGAGAACAGGGGAACAAAATCGGGGAAACCGCACCCTAAGAACACACGGAAACGAGAAACTAAGCTCGTGGTTACCATCGTGGGTTCAAGGCGATTCGAAAGAATGTATTTCCGCAGGCGGAGGGGCACCAGGGCCAAGGAAAGCTAGGCGCCGCCGGAGGTCATGCCCGTGGTCTATAGGACCCGTGGGACAAGAGCGTCGGGAGGTAAACTAATAGACCGAGATCGAAGAACAAGTGTGTTAGATGCTTACCCAATCATCAATTTGGGGTAAGGCAGTGCGGAGCGCCGCGGCGAGCTCACCGTCGCCGGAGGTGAAGGTCGAGCAGGTTGGGGAGTACCAGACAAGAAGAGGTGAAATTGGCGGAAGGGGAGGAAGGCTCGAAGCCAGGGGGTGCTCCACGACCCCTTAAATAGGTCGGAGGGGAACTCCAGTCGCATCTGCGACACGGAGGTGGAGGGAGGCAGGTCATCGGGTTTGGGCGTTTCGCGAAAACGTCGAGATAGGCGACGAGTTAGGACTCATTAGAGGCGTCTTGACGAGACGAAACCAACGGAAGAGGAATCAAGTGAAACCGTTGAGTGTAGAGGGAGGAAGAGATCGGGAGTGTAGGGGCGCCGTTTTGCTGTGAAACGGTCGGCCAGCTGGAGGAAGAAGATAAAGCGCGAACCGTTGGATCGGACCTAGATTAATTAGGGCCGTTGGATGCGAGTCCACTATGGACCTGGGGCGCGTGACAGCAGACTTAGGCGTTACCAAATGATATAAATGAAATCAAAGCAATAACTATAGTTATACTATATTAAAAGCTTATAAAATGCATTAGAGGGGTCAAATCAATTCCAAATAATGCCAAATTTTAACCAAAGGCTGATAATAACATATAGAACGATGCTATATAATCAGAATCTCGTTTAATGCATAACATGGCCATTAATAAATACATGGCTCATAAAAGAGTATAATAATATATTAAAATCAAGGAATTATATGAAAAGGCTATTAATAAGAAACATGTGAGCAAAATCGACATATAAAACATATTAGGGTACAATTACTCATTACTCAACAAAATAACATATTATTATGAACTAAAATCATATTTCGAGGAGAGAGAAACAATAAAGGTTAATATACACATATATGAACTCAAATACATATTAATAATAATATATTTATCCAAAAAGCTCCAAATAAATATAATCTACTATATAATCCCATTAAGGACCAAATTACATAATTAACCCTAACTTATCTCCTAATGTGGGTTATTTGTGCAAACACCCCTCAATTATCATAAAAGAGGGTAAATAGTGATTTCAACCTCAGATTGTGCTCAAATTGCACAAGGTGTACAAGAATGATCCAAAAGGATGTGAAATTTGTGGAAAAGGTCCAAATGGACTAAAAGGCAAAGAAAAGCTCAAAAGTGGGTAAATTGCAGGGAAGACCCTGAGATTCAGTATGTTACAGCACACCACCCCTTAAAGAGGATTTCGTCCCCGAAATCACAACAAGAGAAAAGAGAGGGTGAGTGTGTAACATCCCAACCATAAACAACTAGGTTATAACCCTTAATCTAGGGTACCACATAAATCTACATAAGTCAGGTGTTACTAAGGTTTCCACACAACCTATAGCCTTATATCAAACTCATCATAACCGACATCTTGATGCATAAACTCTATCATAAAAAGGCAGCATATCTATTATACTAACACTTGTGCCACATTTTATTACATCTTAACATCTGAATATGTGTATTATGGATATCTCCCTCATTAAGGGTTTTAAGCACAATTAGGGTTTACAAGGCCATTACAACATATATTAATGCATTAGGTTAAAAACCTAAATAACTCAATATTATTATCCAATAACTACAACATGTGGGATTATGCCATATAATATCATCCAACCAATTATTACCCTAATAACAGGTCTAAGGGTATATGGCTTATCTCCAAGGAACATATGGTCACAACATCTAACATACTCATATCCATGACATCACTAATCATATTCTCTCACAACACTAATTACTATGAATTAACCTCACATTATATGAATCTAATTACTCATCATCTTATTACTGATTTTATCCATAAACCAATAAGATGATCAATGAGATGTATTTTAGTCAACGAGGTGCTATGCCTAACATGTGTTGATAATTAGGTCACAAATGTGATTAAGTGATTTACATGCATTAAGGTATATCATGTGATGACACCTAATGTCACTAATGTGTCAAGAAAGGCATGAAGGGTATATATGTATTGTCAAGGCTAGATGATTACATCCTAGGGTTTAGGTCAACATGACCCTTACATATCAAGGCATCCTTAGGGTGTATTTTACCATTACATATTTTATCATTAGGGTGACCAAACCCAAGCTATGTGTATCCACATATGAAAAATTAATGATTAGGTGCAACAAGAGTATATTAGGGTTCAAGCATAAGGATTAGGTGACTTATCCATTTGTTCATTATCAAACAAGATGAATTGCAAACATATTAGGTTTATTAAACTCTAAACACATAAGCTTTCTATTCCCATGTCTAAGGAGTTAGGGTTTCTTGATTTCAAGGCATTGAGGGACTCCAACCCCCTAAAGAGGATTTCGTCCTCGAAATCAAAAACCCCAAAATCTATTAGGTACTACCTTTCCACTCAAAGGGTGGACTAAGTCAAACTATTCTAAGGGTATAAGATCCAACATAAAAAGCCTTACTAAACTCTATATTCCAACTCAAGGTATAGCATAGGGTACACTAAACCCTAACATGGTAATCCAAGGCTCATATAAGATACTTAAGGATTACAAGATGATTTTTGTTTGAGAAAAGAAATCAAATCATCATACAAAGGATTCTAAGGTTATTCAACAATAAAGTAATATGTCTAAAGGTAGACTATTTCGAGCTGTCAGTTTCAGATCAGGCCAGGCCAGGTCATATGAGCTCAGGAGTCCTCGTGACCAAGCTAGTGGGGCGGAGGAAAATATTGCCAGCCCCTAAGCTCTGACCCTTTCTAGACACCATCACTTCAACTTCTTGCTCTAATAGCTACTCAATAAACAATTCACCAAAAAGTTGACAAATTTTATTTCTAATAAGAAATTATTATGATCCTAAATCAAACATTCTGTATAGGTCAACTCTAAGGTGAAAAACTAGCTAAAGGGAAACTATATCCTCTAGGGAGACAATTTTGAACTAGTCAAGAATCCGACTACCTTGATGCTCTGATACCATGCTGTAAAGACCCAAAAGTCTCTACTAAAAACATGATAAACAAAAACATCAATTGGATAGCAGCGGAAGAATAAAATCTTGACATTATTCAAAAAGTATAAAGAGTACATAATAAAATTTCCCAAATGGGAGTACAACTTTATACAAGCAACTACAAGGATCTAGGTAGAGGAAGACTTAACTAATACAACATTGTCTCCAAACAAACTATTTCAAACATAAAAGCAACTATGATCATATACTATATGTTCTTCATCTTCTATCCTTAGCCTTATCTTTGGGTTCACCAAGCTTCCATGCGCACTCTGATCCTATCCTGGATGGTTGGGGTCATCCAGCAAGAGAAAGATAAAAGGTATGTGTTAATAAAAAGGAATAGGAAAAATAATAATAAAAAGCTTTGCAACATAAAAGATTCTCCACAAGAAGAGATTTCCAAAGAAATGAGACCAATATATGAATATGAGAGAGAGAAACTGCCACATTTAAATATCAACAATTATCACATTTGCATGAATATAAATTATGACACAACGTCCTATCAATGTAGGGTGAGGCACCTACCGGACCTCACCAATGGCAGGGGGACTAAAACCCCAGTGCCTAAAAAGTGGCAGGGGGAATAAAACCCCAGTGCCTAATATATAAAATTGGCAGGGGGACTAAAACCCCAGTGCCCGGCAGGAGGACTAAAACCTCCGTGCCCTGTGGGTGGTTTGTACTCATGTACACTACATTGTCAATTGGCCAATAACTATATCATGCATAAACATTCACTTGGTAGTATAGTGAAAAGTATATAACAAGATTCAACAAGCATTGGGAATAAAACCCAAATAAATAATCTCAATCATCATGCCATCATAGGCAACATCATTATACAAGAATTCCAACAAATAAAGGAGTCAACAAGGAACAACATTATTCAATGTTTCCAAATATCTCAAAAGGATGATCCACATAGTCAAATAACAAGTTTAAGGAATTACACTCAAATGAGCCACAAGATCAATCACAAGATTAAAACAATTCCAATTAAAGGAGGCAACATATGTAGAAGAATGATTCCAATGATTAAGCCATAATGGCATAATCTAAGTAAAGAGCCAATAAATGTAATTAGAGGGATAACAAGGCTAGCACAAATATAATTGGTAGGGTTGGATGAAAGCCCAACTGAAAGATTAGGATTGTTTGCACATTATATATTCCACACATCCATCATAGATGTCACATACATAAAATAAGCTTCACATACTAACATAGGGTGCACATACAAAATAGGGCTCACATACATAGGAATCACATACCTTAGATATAACATTACCATCATATCCATCAAACAGATAGCAAACCATCCATATATCCTAGTTATGAACATAACACATGTATTAATATATATAAAAACATAAGTCATAGGAAAAACCCTAATTTTACAAAACTATGATTTAGAACTCAAAACCAAGTCCAAACGATTACTCATAATCTCCTGATTAAGAAAACATATCTTATTATATAAAACAGAGTTAAAATGAATTAATTATGTATTTTAAAACAATTACATATTAAAAATGCCATTCAAAGTAAACTTCGGAAAATCCTTGAGAATCAGGTCTCAAAAACCACAAAATCAGATTCTATGTTAAAAATCCTTTCCATCGACTATTTATTCATATTTTCTGATAAAGGATCGATTTACTATGAATTAAGTAAATCTGACCAATCAGAAGTTAAGAAAACCATAGTGTGACATATATTTAAATAAAAATGCAACTTGATGTAAATATTAGAGGAAAGGACCAAACTGCCCTTGCTCGTTAAAACAAACCAATTGAAATGATGAGGGCAATAATGACATTTGCAACCATCGTTTGCTTGTAAGAGAGAAACAGAAACCTGGGGTGAATTGACGAAATTACCCCTGTATCACACAATCGACTGGTCAGAGGGGCGAGGGTTGCCCTGGTCATTTACTGGCCAGGCACCTTCTTGCTCCTGTCATGGCGCGCAGAAGCAACAGGTCAGGAAGAACCATCGATCCGATTCGGAGCTAGGATCTCATCGAGAACAAACTGGGGTCGAGGTCGTGTACACCACCGTTGGACGAACTGGACAAGCCCAGAGTCGGGGCTTCCGCCGCACAGGAGCTTTGCCCAGCTGCTCCACAGGTTGAGAACAGGGGAACAAAATCGGGGAAACCGCACCCTAAGAACACACGGAAACGAGAAACTAAGCTCGTGGTTACCATCGTGGGTTCAAGGCGATTCGAAAGAATGTATTTCCGCAGGCGGAGGGGCACCAGGGCCAAGGAAAGCTAGGCGCCGCCGGAGGTCATGCCCGTGGTCTATAGGACCCGTGGGACAAGAGCGTCGGGAGGTAAACTAATAGACCGAGATCGAAGAACAAGTGTGTTAGATGCTTACCCAATCATCAATTTGGGGTAAGGCAGTGCGGAGCGCCGCGGCGAGCTCACCGTCGCCGGAGGTGAAGGTCGAGCAGGTTGGGGAGTACCAGACAAGAAGAGGTGAAATTGGCGGAAGGGGAGGAAGGCTCGAAGCCAGGGGGTGCTCCACGACCCCTTAAATAGGTCGGAGGGGAACTCCAGTCGCATCTGCGACATGGAGGTGGAGGGAGGCAGGTCATCGGGTTTGGGCGTTTCGCGAAAACATCGAGATAGGCGACGAGTTAGGACTCATTAGAGGCGTCTTGACGAGACGAAACCAACGGAAGAGGAATCAAGTGAAACCGTTGAGTGTAGAGGGAGGAAGAGATCGGGAGTGTAGGGGCGCCATTTTGCTGTGAAACGGTCGGCCAGCTGGAGGAAGAAGATAAAGCGCGAACCGTTGGATCGGACCTAGATTAATTAGGGCCGTTGGATGCGAGTCCACTATGGACCTGGGGCGCGTGACAGCAGACTTAGGCGTTACCAAATGATATAAATGAAATCAAAGCAATAACTATAGTTATACTATATTAAAAGCTTATAAAATGCATTAGAGGGGTCAAATCAATTCCAAATAACGCCAAATTTTAACCAAAGGCTGATAATAACATATAGAACGATGCTATATAATCAGAATCTCGTTTAATGCATAACATGGCCATTAATAAATACATGGCTCATAAAAGAGTATAATAATATATTAAAATCAAGGAATTATATGAAAAGGCTATTAATAAGAAACATGTGAGCAAATTCGACATATAAAACATATTAGGGTACAATTACTCATTACTCAACAAAATAACATATTATTATGAACTAAAATCATATTTCGAGGAGAGAGAAACAATAAAGGTTAATATACACATATATGAACTCAAATACATATTAATAATAATATATTTATCCAAAAAGCTCCAAATAAATATAATCTACTATATAATCCCATTAAGGACCAAATTACATAATTAACCCTAACTTATCTCCTAATGTGGGTTATTTGTGCAAACACCCCTCAATTATCATAAAAGAGGGTAAATAGTGATTTCAACCTCAGATTGTGCTCAAATTGCACAAGGTGTACAAGAATGATCCAAAAGGATGTGAAATTTGTGGAAAAGGTCCAAATGGACTAAAAGGCAAAGAAAAGCTCAAAAGTGGGTAAATTGCAGGGAAGACCCTGAGATTCAGTATGTTACAGCACACCACCCCTTAAAGAGGATTTCGTCCCCGAAATCACAACAAGAGAAAAGAGAGGGTGAGTGTGTAACATCCCAACCATAAACAACTAGGTTATAACCCTTAATCTAGGGTACCACATAAATCTACATAAGTCAGGTGTTACTAAGGTTTCCACACAACCTATAGCCTTATATCAAACTCATCATAACCGACATCTTGATGCATAAACTCTATCATAAAAAGGCAGCATATCTATTATACTAACACTTGTGCCACATTTTATTACATCTTAACATCTGAATATGTGTATTATGGATATCTCCCTCATTAAGGGTTTTAAGCACAATTAGGGTTTACAAGGCCATTACAACATATATTAATGCATTAGGTTAAAAACCTAAATAACTCAATATTATTATCCAATAACTACAACATGTGGGATTATGCCATATAATATCATCCAACCAATTATTACCCTAATAACAGGTCTAAGGGTATATGGCTTATCTCCAAGGAACATATGGTCACAACATCTAACATACTCATATCCATGACATCACTAATCATATTCTCTCACAACACTAATTACTATGAATTAACCTCACATTATATGAATCTAATTACTCATCATCTTATTACTGATTTTATCCATAAACCAATAAGATGATCAATGAGATGTATTTTAGTCAACGAGGTGCTATGCCTAACATGTGTTGATAATTAGGTCACAAATGTGATTAAGTGATTTACATGCATTAAGGTATATCATGTGATGACACCTAATGTCACTAATGTGTCAAGAAAGGCATGAAGGGTATATATGTATTGTCAAGGCTAGATGATTACATCCTAGGGTTTAGGTCAACATGACCCTTACATATCAAGGCATCCTTAGGGTGTATTTTACCATTACATATTTTATCATTAGGGTGACCAAACCCAAGCTATGTGTATCCACATATGAAAAATTAATGATTAGGTGCAACAAGAGTATATTAGGGTTCAAGCATAAGGATTAGGTGACTTATCCATTTGTTCATTATCAAACAAGATGAATTGCAAACATATTAGGTTTATTAAACTCTAAACACATAAGCTTTCTATTCCCATGTCTAAGGAGTTAGGGTTTCTTGATTTCAAGGCATTGAGGGACTCCAACCCCCTAAAGAGGATTTCGTCCTCGAAATCAAAAACCCCAAAATCTATTAGGTACTACCTTTCCACTCAAAGGGTGGACTAAGTCAAACTATTCTAAGGGTATAAGATCCAACATAAAAAGCCTTACTAAACTCTATATTCCAACTCAAGGTATAGCATAGGGTACACTAAACCCTAACATGGTAATCCAAGGCTCATATAAGATACTTAAGGATTACAAGATGATTTTTGTTTGAGAAAAGAAATCAAATCATCATACAAAGGATTCTAAGGTTATTCAACAATAAAGTAATATGTCTAAAGGTAGACTATTTCGAGCTGTCAGTTTCAGATCAGGCCAGGCCAGGTCATATGAGCTCAGGAGTCCTCGTGACCAAGCTAGTGGGGCGGAGGAAAATATTGCCAGCCCCTAAGCTCTGACCCTTTCTAGACACCATCACTTCAACTTCTTGCTCTAATAGCTACTCAATAAACAATTCACCAAAAAGTTGACAAATTTTATTTCTAATAAGAAATTATTATGATCCTAAATCAAACATTCTGTATAGGTCAACTCTAAGGTGAAAAACTAGCTAAAGGGAAACTATATCCTCTAGGGAGACAATTTTGAACTAGTCAAGAATCCGACTACCTTGATGCTCTGATACCATGCTGTAAAGACCCAAAAGTCTCTACTAAAAACATGATAAACAAAAACATCAATTGGATAGCAGCGGAAGAATAAAATCTTGACATTATTCAAAAAGTATAAAGAGTACATAATAAAATTTCCCAAATGGGAGTACAACTTTATACAAGCAACTACAAGGATCTAGGTAGAGGAAGACTTAACTAATACAACATTGTCTCCAAACAAACTATTTCAAACATAAAAGCAACTATGATCATATACTATATGTTCTTCATCTTCTATCCTTAGCCTTATCTTTGGGTTCACCAAGCTTCCATGCGCACTCTGATCCTATCCTGGATGGTTGGGGTCATCCAGCAAGAGAAAGATAAAAGGTATGTGTTAATAAAAAGGAATAGGAAAAATAATAATAAAAAGCTTTGCAACATAAAAGATTCTCCACAAGAAGAGATTTCCAAAGAAATGAGACCAATATATGAATATGAGAGAGAGAAACTGCCACATTTAAATATCAACAATTATCACATTTGCATGAATATAAATTATGACACAACGTCCTATCAATGTAGGGTGAGGCACCTACCGGACCTCACCAATGGCAGGGGGACTAAAACCCCAGTGCCAAAAAAGTGGCAGGGGGAATAAAACCCCAGTGCCTAATATATAAAATTGGCAGGGGGACTAAAACCCCAGTGCCCGGCAGGAGGACTAAAACCTCAGTGCCCTGTGGGTGGTTTGTACTCATGTACACTACATTGTCAATTGGCCAATAACTATATCATGCATAAACATTCACTTGGCAGTATAGTGAAAAGTATATAACAAGATTCAACAAGCATTGGGAATAAAACCCAAATAAATAATCTCAATCATCATGCCATCATAGGCAACATCATTATACAAGAATTCCAACAAATAAAGGAGTCAACAAGGAACAACATTATTCAATGTTTCCAAATATCTCAAAAGGATGATCCACATAGTCAAATAACAAGTTTAAGGAATTACACTCAAATGAGCCACAAGATCAATCACAAGATTAAAACAATTCCAATTAAAGGAGGCAACATATGTAGAAGAATGATTCCAATGATTAAGCCATAATGGCATAATCTAAGTAAAGAGCCAATAAATGTAATTAGAGGGATAACAAGGCTAGCACAAATATAATTGGTAGGGTTGGATGAAAGCCCAACTGAAAGATTAGGATTGTTTGCACATTATATATTCCACACATCCATCATAGATGTCACATACATAAAATAAGCTTCACATACTAACATAGGGTGCACATACAAAATAGGGCTCACATACATAGGAATCACATACCTTAGATATAACATTACCATCATATCCATCAAACAGATAGCAAACCATCCATATATCCTAGTTATGAACATAACACATGTATTAATATATATAAAAACATAAGTCATAGGAAAAACCCTAATTTTACAAAACTATGATTTAGAACTCAAAACCAAGTCCAAACGATTACTCATAATCTCCTGATTAAGAAAACATATCTTATTATATAAAACAGAGTTAAAATGAATTAATTATGTATTTTAAAACAATTACATATTAAAAATGCCATTCAAAGTAAACTTCGAAAAATCCTTGAGAATCAGGTCTCAAAAACCACAAAATCCGATTCTATGTTAAAAATCCTTTCCATTGACTATTTATTCATATTTTTCTGATAAAGGATCGATTTACTATGAATTAAGTAAATCTGACCAATCAGAAGTTAAGAAAACCATAGTGTGACATATATTTAAATAAAAATGCAACTTGATGTAAATATTAGAGGAAAGGACCAAACTGCCCTTGCTCGTTAAAACAAACCAATTGAAATGATGAGGGCAATAATGACATTTGCAACCATCGTTTGCTTGTAAGAGAGAAACAGAAACCTGGGGTGAATTGACGAAATTACCCCTGTATCACACAATCGACTGGTCAGAGGGGCGAGGGTTGCCCTGGTCATTTACTGGCCAGGCACCTTCTTGCTCCTGTCATGGCGCGCAGAAGCAACAGGTCAGGAAGAACCATCGATCCGATTCGGAGCTAGGATCTCATCGAGAACAAACTGGGGTCGAGGTCGTGTACACCACCGTTGGACGAACTGGACAAGCCCAGAGTCGGGGCTTCCGCCGCACAGGAGCTTTGCCCAGCTGCTCCACAGGTCGAGAACAGGGGAACAAAATCGGGGAAACCGCACCCTAAGAACACACGGAAACGAGAAACTAAGCTCGTGGTTACCATCGTGGGTTCAAGGCGATTCGAAAGAATGTATTTCCGCAGGCGGAGGGGCACCAGGGCCAAGGAAAGCTAGGCGCCGCCGGAGGTCATGCCCGTGGTCTATAGGACCCGTGGGACAAGAGCGTCGGGAGGTAAACTAATAGACCGAGATCGAAGAACAAGTGTGTTAGATGCTTACCCAATCATCAATTTGGGGTAAGGCAGTGCGGAGCGCCGCGGCGAGCTCACCGTCGCCGGAGGTGAAGGTCGAGCAGGTTGGGGAGTACCAGACAAGAAGAGGTGAAATTGGCGGAAGGGGAGGAAGGCTCGAAGCCAGGGGGTGCTCCACGACCCCTTAAATAGGTCGGAGGGGAACTCCAGTCGCATCTGCGACACGGAGGTGGAGGGAGGCAGGTCATCGGGTTTGGGCGTTTCGCGAAAACGTCGAGATAGGCGACGAGTTAGGACTCATTAGAGGCGTCTTGACGAGACGAAACCAACGGAAGAGGAATCAAGTGAAACCGTTGAGTGTAGAGGGAGGAAGAGATCGGGAGTGTAGGGGCGCCGTTTTGCTGTGAAACGGTCGGCCAGCTGGAGGAAGAAGATAAAGCGCGAACCGTTGGATCGGACCTAGATTAATTAGGGCCGTTGGATGCGAGTCCACTATGGACCTGGGGCGCGTGACAGCAGACTTAGGCGTTACCAAATGATATAAATGAAATCAAAGCAATAACTATAGTTATACTATATTAAAAGCTTATAAAATGCATTAGAGGGGTCAAATCAATTCCAAATAACGCCAAATTTTAACCAAAGGCTGATAATAACATATAGAACGATGCTATATAATCAGAATCTCGTTTAATGCATAACATGGCCATTAATAAATACATGGCTCATAAAAGAGTATAATAATATATTAAAATCAAGGAATTATATGAAAAGGCTATTAATAAGAAACATGTGAGCAAATTCGACATATAAAACATATTAGGGTACAATTACTCATTACTCAACAAAATAACATATTATTATGAACTAAAATCATATTTCGAGGAGAGAGAAACAATAAAGGTTAATATACACATATATGAACTCAAATACATATTAATAATAATATATTTATCCAAAAAGCTCCAAATAAATATAATCTACTATATAATCCCATTAAGGACCAAATTACATAATTAACCCTAACTTATCTCCTAATGTGGGTTATTTGTGCAAACACCCCTCAATTATCATAAAAGAGGGTAAATAGTGATTTCAACCTCAGATTGTGCTCAAATTGCACAAGGTGTACAAGAATGATCCAAAAGGATGTGAAATTTGTGGAAAAGGTCCAAATGGACTAAAAGGCAAAGAAAAGCTCAAAAGTGGGTAAATTGCAGGGAAGACCCTGAGATTCAGTATGTTACAATTACCCTAAATTAGGGTCATACCATTACCATAGATTAGGATTTCACCTATCATTGCCCTTAATTAGGGTTGGGACTCATCAACCTTCTTAATTAGGGTTTCATGATCTCTTATCAAGGATCATACCCTAATTACACATTCATTCATGTTGAAAGTGTCGAAGACTTAACCACTACATAATTATCATTCATGTAGGAAGTCCTATCTCTCTTCCTCTATAAGATGAGGCTTATTTCAGACTTGATTAGATTAGGTCAACTCAATCTTGAATGAAAAGTTGACACAATGTATTATGTTATTACTTCCATAATCATTAAAGATTATTCACTTAAAAGATACTAATCACCCTATCTTATTAAGGGTACAATTATTATAATCACCCTTGACTTACATCATGTAATGATCAATTAAACAATTGATCCTTAATCACCTTAAGTGTCCATACGGTTTTGGTTAATTATTTCCCAAACGATCTTGGTCACTTAGACCCCAAACGGTCTTGACCAAGCAGGCCTCAAACGGTCTAGCTTGAATGATCTTCAAACGATCTAAGACCGTTTAGACCTCCAAACGGTCTAGGTCTAACGGTTTGAAACCGTTTAGAAACTTTGCGCTCAAAACCATTTAACCAAAACATTCATGAGATCGATCGAGCCTCAATTGGTTTGGGATCGTTTGGTCCCAAACGGTCTTGAGACTGTTTGGTCCAAACCTCCTCAAAACCGATTGGACCAAAGATGGTCTCAACCACTCATATAGAATTAGGGTTTCCAAGATTGATTCCCTCATCGATTGAATTCATGTAACCACTCATAAATTGAACGTAAACACCATTCTTCAATTGAGCTTAATAAACCCTCCTTCAATTGACTTAAATCTTCAATTGATCATCAATTAGGGTTTTGAACCTAATTGGATTAGAGTTGAAATCGATGAACCTTCAATATTAGTCATTGTGGAACTAGTTACTTTAAAATCATTGAACCACCACTCAAGTTGGGCATGACCTGACCTCAAACGGTCTTGAGGTCGTTTGGATGACCTCCAAACGGTCTTGAGACCATTTGCCCATTCCTTCATGAAAACTTGTGAAATTCCATTAGGGTTTAGTCCATTGGATTGATCACCACATTAGCTATTAGTTGCATATCAACTTGAAACCTTTGGATCTTCAACCACCCCATCATTCTCAACCCTAGACCTCTAAACGGTCTTGGTTGACCTCCAAACGGTCTTGAGACCATTTGGGTGATCTCTAAACGGTCTTGAGACCGTTTGGGTTAATCAACCCAAAGTCTTAACTCAATCAATTACAAATTCAACACTTAACCCGATTAGGGTTTGGTACTTGATGGATTTTCAACCAATGAACCCTTTGAAATTAATCAATTATATTTAATGGATCATCAACCATCATCATTAACATCGAATCTCCAAACGGTCAACTGTGGTCTACTCTTCCAAATAGTTTGAAATCGTGTAGCTCCTAACAGTTTGATGAAACCGTTTAATTCCAAACGGTTTTGTTGAAACCGATTGAACCAACTTGTTGAAACCGATTGGAATAGGATTTCCTTGGGAAAAGTGTCCAAGATGATGTCATCATCATCTTCCTTCGTTCATTCAAAATCTACTATCATTTTCATGGAAATTACTGCAATGAATCAAGGGAGTTCCAAATAGAACAAAACGATTAACAAATAATGGAGAATTGAATGCAATAACAACATTTAAGGGTTTAAGTTATATAACCCGCCTTCTAATATGATTCCAAGCTTCAAGCTCCACGAATCCAATGGTGGAAGAATCTTTGGCAACTTCCCAAGTCCCGTTTTCAAGCTTTGGATGAAAGGATTGGCTAGAGTTGGAAATCGAGTGGAGAAAACAAGAAATCAAGCATTGATTTTTAGTTTTCCCCATGAAACCAAGGTGAAAGAAGGTCAAGAACTTACCAACAAGTTGGGTGTCGTCCTTCTCCTGCTCCTAAGCTCTGTTGAGGTCGGCCAAAGCAAGAAGATAAGGGAATTCCGAAAAAGAGTCCATGTATGGGTGGAAAATGGGATATGTATAAGGAAATCCAAGGAAAGAGAAAATAGAATTAATTCCTTTAATTTCCAAAATTATTGCCACATTTCCACCCTCAACTCCTTGGACACGAATCTATCTTCTTTCACTTGCAAAACTTCTTCATTATCCAAGAATTAAAAGAAAAGAAATTAAGCACCTTAATCATATTATACTAATATCCCATTTGAGTGGATATTACTTTTTATTAACTTAATGTGAGTGGAGTCTCCACTCACATAAGATATTTTCGTGTCTTTGGAAGGCGCAAGCTCGTCCAACCCTTTTGCAAATTCATCCCTCAACTTTTGGTTGAAGGGCTCTTTAATTAATATATTTCTTTTTGCATTAAATTGAATTAAAGTTTCAATTATGCAGAAATCTTGATTATTTTAATATCAAGATTCTCTCTCCTCCAAAATAATTCAAATGAGGCACCCCTCTCATTTTATTTTCTCTACATGATGTCAAGAAACATGAGGGACCCTCTAGAAGTGGTATTTTTCATATTGAACCCTAGGTTTTGGGTAATTTGCACATTACACCAAAACTAGGTTTTAATGCATAAATGTTGCTCAACAAGCTTTATCTTGGTGCTCAAGCTTGTGGGAACCATACCACTGCATCATTCTCATTCTTATGATGTATCAACATCTGAGGAACATTTTATCATGTACAATTTGCAAGTTAACCCCTCAACTTGGGTAATTTGCACTTTAGTCCAAAACTAACAAAACAATGTTTCAACATTATTCAAAAAGGACTGAAATTGAAAGATAAGTTCCTCTTGAGCCTTAATTAGTTTTCAAAAGATAAGATCAAGCATTTAATCAACTTTATTAAGCAAAACACCTAGGGTTAAAACATAACCCAGGTCAGGTATGTTACACATACTGACCTCAATACGCCGCTATATTCAAGTCCACCATTATCATTTTTCCTAATCTATTTTCCACTACCTCCAAGAAGATATAATGATGTAGATGGATAGTAACATTAGGTATGTGGACCCATACATGAACTCTGGGTGGATGTTTTTCACTGAGAAACAAGGATCTCAACGCACCGTGAGATATAAGCCAAACAACAACCATGGAACTCCATGATTGTTTTGAGGTAATCATCTTGTTTTTGTAGTTGGACTAGGGTTAGTGGTTGGACGGCAAACCAAACCGCACATTGAATTTCAAAATAGGAATCTAAATGTTTTGGATTACATCCACAGTGGTATGGTTTGGTTGAGACTTGAGAGTATATTCAAGTTGTTCATTTGATCTACTTTACATTTGGTTGTGTGTACTCGGTAATCCTTTTGCCGATATATATGGCAATCCAACAACTTATGGCATCCTAGCTTTACCCCTTTGAATCTAAACACATCATTCACCAGTAGCAACATGTGCTATAATGAAGAAGTAACAACAGACAACAAAAAATATAACATGTAGCAATAGGTAGTGACAAAACCAAAAAATCACCATGGGGGGCTGAGTTAGATGACTCACCACAAATATGACCTTTTGGTTTTATGATATAATGTATTGATACATAATATGTCAAGTTGGTACCTACTTAATTTTTGTGTGTAAATCAATCAATATATGTTCACTTTGTAGTTTGTGTCCAAAACATCTAGTAAAAAACATACTATTAGCTACAATAAAAATATCAAAATGTATAAAATTTACATATGATAATGTACTAAGATAAATGAATTGGTTTGTTATATATGATTTCACCAAAATTTCACCAAAAACCAAGTACAACTAAAAAATGGAACTCGAACCCGGGACAGAGAAAGAATTATGAGCACAATCCACCAATTGAGCTAAAAGTTTAATTGACAATTAGTCACGTATTATCAATAATATCTTTGTGTGTATGAAGTTGATTGAGGGAAAAACTATGTTCCTGGGAATCGAACTTGAGACAACAAATATAATGCAAGGCATATCCACCAACCGAGATACCATCTACTGGGTGTCAAATAGGGAAACTGTAACGCCTGGGCCCACTACCCTAGGCTCTAGTAGAGTTTCAGGAATGAAGACTGGCCCCATAGACCACCACTAGCCTTAACTGCGCACTTTGTCCTCACTCACGCGCAAGCCAGGGTCAACTTCCTGACTGGTCACCCATCCTAGTACTACTCCAAGCTGAGCACGCTTAACTATGGAGTTCTTTAGTGATGGGCTCTCGGAAAAGGAGGTGCACCTTGGTGATATGGGTAGTCCAATCATTCCTTTTAAGATCATCTTATCCAAGGCCTCAAATCCTAGGATGTTACAATATCCCCCACTTAGACTCTTGACGTCCTTGTCAAGGCTCAACTATATGGTCTCATAATCATTCCCCATTTCAGTGATGACCCAAATGGCCCATGTACACCCATCTCCCATTCACGACTACCAACGCAAGGGCGGCTCCATCAACTTGGATAGCCCTTTCCAACATGCCTAGACACTACCAGCGCATGGGCGGCTCCATCAACTCGAATAGCCCTTTCCAACATGCGTGGACTGCACGGCTCAAAGATTAGCATGCCACATGCCCATGTGGGCCCCACCTACTAGAGGGGAATTGGATCTGATACCATTTGTAATGCCTGGGCCCACTGCCTTAGGCTCTAGTAGAGTTTTAGGAATGACAACTGGCCCCACAGACCACCCAACTCCTGATCACGACTACCAACACAAGGGTGGCTCCATCAACTTGGATAGCCCTTTCCAACATGCCTAGACACTACCAGCGCATGGGCGGCTCCATCAACTCAGATAGCCCTTTCCAACATGGGTGGACCGCACGGCTCAAAGACTAGCATGCCACAGGCCCATGTGGGCCCCACCTACTAGAGGGGAATTGGCTCTGATACCATTTGTAATGCTTGGGCCCACTGCCCTAGGCTCTAGTAGAGTTTCAGGAATGACGACTGGCCCCACAGATCACCACTAGCCTTAACTGTGCACTTTGTCCTCACGTGCAAGCTAGGGTCAACTTCCCGACAGGTCACCCATCCTAGTACTACTCCAAGCTAAGCATACTTAACTATGGAGTTCTTTAGTGATGGGCTCTCGGAAAAGGAGGTGCACCTTGGTGATATGGGTAGTCCAATCATTCCTTTCAAGATCATCTTATCCAAGGCCTCAAATCCTAGGACGTTATAGAAACAACATTATTTTATTATACTATTTTGTTATTATATTTATATAAATACATATGGTAGGGGGGATTTGGGGGGGGGCTAGAGCCTCGATAACCCCCTAGATACACCCCTAGCAGTAGGTAAATGTGATGAAGAAACACACAAAAAACAAACTGCACCCAAAAAGGGCGTAGTCTATTTTCCAACATTCTGTGCATGATCCCACATGGTTGTGCAGTTGGTTTTATCACAGTGGGTTGCACTTACATCCAACAAAACATAGAGTTGAAAAACACATTGAGTTGGAACAACCTGTTTACCTTTGTATCCCAACCAAAGAGGGCCTAGATAATAGTCATTTGTCCAATTCAATCAAGTTATAGCTCCCATATAGCTTGTATAGAAGGCAAATCTTGTCTCCTAAGATCATGTAACTAATATAACTAGATATCATATACACAACCACAACGAACCTCCATCACTTCAGTAGCCCATCCAAGGCCTGCTCTTTTACTTCAAAATCTATATAACCATCCTCCCTTGATTCAATTATGTCTTTTGGGCGCAAGCACAAAACAAATTGTTTTCCTTCTATTGGAACATAGCCATGTTGTCTGCCCATCTACTTTTATGTAGCATCCCTGAATGACACCAGGTTCTCTTGGTATCCCACATATTGGTTTGATTTAGTGTTTGGTAGGTTCAAATTATGTGTTTGCATGGTGTGCAACGGTGAAAAAAAGGTTCTCCTTACATCGAAATTCATTTTGGTTTTCTCCACCCAAGTTAGGGTTAGGTTGTAGCCATTGTCCTATCTCCCTACTCTGTGTCAATTCCTCCTATTTGTGAAATCAATGTTCTGATGTTCCTAAGTGCCATCGTGTGGGCTTGCTGCATCCCATGGTCTCTGTCATCTTCCTACACCATGCCCTCCTTCTGAAACACTAGGTTTCCCATGTCATCCTACTAGAAACTTGCATCTCATTCAAATATAGTAGTTTCCATGTCAAGATATTATGTTACTATATATTTTACTTTTATTCGTTAAAAACATACCCCTATTGTTTTCTTCAAAAAGTTAACCGTACATAATTGAAAATTATGACATGTATGTAGAGTTTTTTAGCATTAGGATTACCTCTTAAGTGGACTATATTAATAGGATTTAGCAAACGATGTTAAACAACTCATCTCCCATGACCAATTGATTAGCAACAACATATTAGCTAGGTTGTGGTTGTTATTTACATTTAGAATTTGATCATTAGGCACATCTTATTGTCCATATTATTATGGTGTATCATATGCAACATTATTGAAGTGATTGTTGTCATCCTGGATTTACACTTTAAATGCACATGTGTATTGAACCATGCTTTGATAATACTATACTTATTTTCTCCTCACAATGGTTTGTTATTATCACATGGGAAAAGGATGATCATTCACAAGGTTCAACCTTCCTAATGTACTTACTTAGTCTCCAAGTAGACTTATCTATGACCATTAACTTTATAGTGAATTAGGGATTGCAGACAACTGGGGAAGTTGTTATGTATTTTGGACACTAAATTGAAGAAGTTACCCAAGATCTACATACTACATTTATCACTTAACATAGACAACTATGATGTATATTGTACTCATATAGAGTAAAGGATACAAGACTCCACCAATTAAAGGATTTAAATACAACCCAACTAATCACTTAAAGATGTAGCAAGGGGGTAATCCACTAAGACATATATATCCTAAACTTCTTACCAATTTATCCATATTCAAGTCTAGGTTTTAAGGGTTTCATATAGCTAGTCAGTTGTTTCTTATCGAAGGGGTTTCTGTACTACTACACATTTCTATTGGTTATATGCCCTGAGACACATCATGTGATAATTGTAGTGGGATACCTAGTACATATTTGATTATTAATAAAAAGGCGATTCTAGTTATTATGTTTGTTTTATTATAGATATCAAAATTGAACATAATTATGTCCTAATAATATTGTGACTCAATGATATATAATTTGGGTTGAGTACTTGAACATGAGATCATATGAATATGTAGAGTACTCATTCTTGTTATGTCCCTAGTCAGATATTATTGTGAATATTATGGCATAACAATAATATATAAGACTAGTATGTGTAAATTGACTATTAAATACATCTCTTTAGTCATGACAATGTAAGCCATGCCACAACACATAGATTCATGTCTCAATGTAATAGTGTGACTATGATCCTTAGATCTAAAATCACTACAATGATCACATGTTGTTATGTGTATTTAACATTACCCAATGTGACTTTGAATAAAGGTTGCCATACAACTAATGTTTGGGTGCAATATGACGCTTGTGAATTTTTGAGAGTGGAGTAAATAGCATTTTCCCTCCTATAGGAGTCATATCATAGCCACTTGATTGGTGAGATAATGAAATGCATGACCATGATCAAGTGAGTCAATATCTGATAGTGAGCTCACATGATCTCATTAGTCTAGTTTAGTTAAAGAAACATATATTGAATGTTAAGAGGATGGATATTTCATGCCTAAAGTTCAATCTAGATATAAACAAAAAGTTTATGCGATCATGGTAAGATTGGTCACTTATAGGTTGAAGTTACTCTTCAACTTATTCCAATTACTTGGATATCAATGAAATGTTGCTATATACTGCTTATTGTTTGTGAGGTCTTTCACGTCACTGCCAACACAATATGGAACCTCAAGCTCACACACATAAGGATGCTTAAAGAAAATTAAGTTTACAATCATACTTATAATTAGAATGGCTCTAAATGATGAAAAAAATGAATACCCATCTAATTGATTTGCCAAATAAGTCAATCAATAGGTCCATTTATTGTCAATCATTAACTACTTGAAAAGTAATAAACCAGTCGACTGAGAAAGTCACATGATCAACTTATTAACTATTTGGAAAAAGGAACCAACCAATTGTCTGAGAAATCCAATCAATCAATTGGGTGTATAAATTAGGAAAGACCAAAATAGGACAATCGACTGACCTTGATTCCAATTTTCCAACTGACTCAGAATTGTAAGTTTCGAAAATAGTTGAGATGACCAACTGGAGACTCACCCAACAACTAGAGAACTATTTGGGTAGTTCCTATTTTGTGCATGATTGAATATAGATTTGGTTTTAGGGAAAGCCAACCATAACTCCTATATAAATAAGTGGACATTCATGGGATGAGATACACAACTGGATCACAAATTTCTCCCATTTAGAGAGAGAAATCAATCCCAAGGACGTCATTACATTGTTGGCAACATGAATACAGTGACAAACTATTTATGCTTCTGCTTGGGGGCCAAGGTGGAACCCCAAGTGGTTCCTTATCCTATGCTGGACAATGTAGAGGCTGATGCACATGTGCAAAGGCTTGGAGATGAGTTACTTAACATAGGGAATACATTTTCTCTTCATAATTACTAGAACTTCACTATTCCACTACAATAATCTAACTTCAAATCTAGATCTATAAGTACAAGATTGGATTGAGTTTGACATGCCTTTTTTTTAAACAACAATAGCACACTAAGGTACATTTGATATCCTTTTTTGTCTTTAATATATCAACATTTTATGGCTATGTTGGATCATGGCTTAGGGTTTGTAATTTTTTTTGTTATTCTGTTGTACACCCTTCCCCAAAACCCATAATGTATCACAACCACATCTAGACCTTTCTCATTGATTTTGGGTTTCTAAAACCCTATCATTTTCATTATACAAATTTTGCAATGTGTATCCTAGACCAGCTCCATGATATAAGATATGACATATCAGTATTACATTAACCAATGTGACACCTTTAAAAGCAATTTTGTTTAGTGGATGTGCTTATGTTAATTTGTTCATTTATGTGTGCATGATGTATACAAAATGTTCTTGTGGATTTTGATGATCATACAAAAGTTAGTAACATTAATATGGCATGTGTACCCTACCTTCCTCACTACATTCTCCATGTATTCAGTTTATAGAATCATAACATGATGCTGTAATGACATCATGAGTGGACAATGGTGAATATGCGAATATGATCAGAACTATACATCTACAAGGTAGGTCCTTGGAGAATTCATGATGAATATGAAGCAACAACACCATCAATAAACCTAATATTTCCAAAAGTATATTTTTTAGTTGATCGAACATTTTACTAGCTGATCGATTGGAAACCCTATCAAGGAAATCTTTGATTTTCAAGACATGTGATGTATTTTATGTTTGACCACATCACTTGTTGTCTCAAGTAGTTGTGATAATTTCCATATATTGTTAAATTGCACGTGGTCACATATAAGAATGTATATGCAATGGTGATTGGATACATATGCACGTGGTCACATATAACAATGTATATGCAATGGTGATTGGTCACATATAACAATGTTATATCGAATACTTCAATACAATATTAAGTTTAAGATGTCTGTAATTGTATAAAACACATGAAAACCTCAATACACTATGCTCGAAACACCAAAGCATGGTGCATTCTCTTTCTTAGCAATGTGTGATAATAAGTATGTGATCCTTCTATAGTAGGGTGCATAGGATATTGTGCTGGCCTTTGGGACTTCACTAGGTTATCTGAATATGATTAAGAATATGGAGGCATAAATATGGTATATACTTTACAAGATAAATTATTGATAGAGAATTGTGCAACCATCTATCCAAGAGTTGTCTTGGATGCAAATGATAAGTGTTACATACCAAAATAATTAGGTTGAGGGTACTTAGTGAAATATGGTTATTGGCCTACTAAGATGATAGCTCATCATAATATCCCAAATCAATAGCATGGGCTATTTAGTTGAATTCAGGGAGAGTAATAAATTAAACACCAAATTAATATTGGAAAACAAAATGAAAATTTTAATGTTCAAATATTTTCTTTTAGATAAAAAAAAAACCAACACCCCATAGGTATTGACTGTTGATAAAGAAAAGTTGAATAGGAATTAATTAGTCAGCTGGTGTAGGTGTTAAGAAATGTTCTCACTCATGAGCTAAGATCTATGTCCATAAGATTCCATTATCGGAATAACCAGCTTTGAATGTGTCTAAAGCAGAAAGGGAATATTATCATACGCATGGTAATGTGTCCTTGAAATCAAGTGCCTCCTTTTTTGCTCCATGAATCATGATATTCAAAAGTACATGAGAACATGGATGCTCTAGAGATTACCACCCATATGAGGAATATGTTCCAAGCGCAAGAAATACAAGAGATCTATCATGACTCAAAGGCCTTATTTAAGTGCAATATGATTAAAGGTGATCCAGTTGGGCCCCATGTACTCAAGTTCGTCAAATATGTGGAAAACCTAGAAGGACTAGGATTTCATTTAAGGAAAGATTTATCCACTTATGTAATCGTGTAATCATTGCCAAAATATTACAACCATTTTGTCATGAACTACAACATGATCCACTTTGTTCAAACATTGTCATAGTTGTTTGGCATGTTAAGAGCAACAACGACTCAAGTAAAGAAAGACAATCCAAAGGTTGTGTACATGGAAAGATAAGAAAATGGAAGACAAATGGAGAAGGAAAAGATAATAAAATTTCAAAATCTGGAAAAAAGTCGATATATTCTTCCTTTAATGATGACGTAGAAGTAGGAAATGAAGACAAGTGTCACTATTGTCACCGGTTTGAACATTGAAAAAGAAATTTACCTCTCTACCTTGAGGAACTAAAGAAGAAGAAGAAGCATGTGATTAATATCTCCACTTCAAGTATATATGTTATAAAGATAATTTTATCTACTACTTCATCATGAGTATTGCACTCTGGATGTGGATCTGACTTATGTTTAAAAGTGCATGATATGAACCAAAGTAGGGGTGAGCAAATAGTGGTCCAGACTACAAAATCGGACCAGACTGCTCAATTCGGCCTGGTCCGGTCTATTTTGATTTCAGTCCGATCCGCTGTCTGGGAATTTCAATGAGTTCGGTCTTTGGTCCGATCCGATCCGGACCGCAGACTGACTTTTATACAAAATTCATTTATATTTGAAGGTGTATTCTATAATAACTGCAAATAAAGTACATGTATAAGCACTACTAGTATAAATGTTTGATACTAAAGTTATATAATTGTTAGAAGTAACTAAGATTATCAACTTTGTATAATTAAATAAGTTGTAAAACATGTAAAAAAGACTGATTACGGTCCAAATGGTATGGTCTGCTCCGGTCCTAGCACAAAACGGTCCGGTCCCAGTCCGGTCCTACCTCAAAACGGTCCGGTCTACGGTCCATATATTTGTTGAAATCCGGTCCGCGGTCCAGTCCGGTTCGGTTCTGGACCGATGCTCAACCCTAAACCAAAGTAAATCCTTACTAAAGTGAGTGGTGAATCTATGTGTTGTTAATGGAGCAAGAGTTGTTTACACAATAACAATGACCTATAGCTATATTTTCGCAATGTGATTGTAATATAGTTAGAGAATTTCTATTATGTATTTACCATAAATAGAAAAATTAGTTCTAAATCTTGTTCTTGCTTGGACAAGAATGATTTTGAGCAGATAAGAAAGAATGGGCACATTTCTACTTCAAGAGTTGGGATCTGCTATATTTTATGGAGTGACCCATCGTCTTATGCTATTTAGTTATTGAATTTTGGGTTAAGTGTATATAGCATAAATACGAAGATAATAAGAATGGATGAATCAAACAAAACTTATATGTGGAACTTTCATCTAATGGACATAACGAGAAGCACATTTCTAGGCTCTTTATAAGATGGTTATCTAGAATCTTTTGATTTTAAATCAATTGAGGCATGCAAAAATTGTTTGTTAGAAAAGATGACAAAAGCACCTTTAGTTGGTAATAATGAGAGAGCATGTGACTTATTAGGATTCATATACAATGATGTTTGTTGGCCTTTTAGCACTAGGGATAGAGGGGGGTACCGATTCTTCATCAAATTTACTAATTCACTTTATATGGATATGTGTATATTATGAAACATAAATCACAATCCATTCAAAAGTTCAAGGAATTTATGAATGAAGCACATAGTAGATGTAAAATCCCTAGAATTTCAATATAAAATAAACATGAATTTGTCAAGTTAATTTTCTTCTGATGTTTTAAAACCCTATAATGATTCCTACATGTCACAAACCGATCTTTTAGCACATCAAAATGTAATTATACACACAACTTGGACTTGATTATGCAATAAGGAATATGTGGGGGTTGAATAGAAATTTATCCTATTTATGTATGTTTCATTACTTAGTATGAGAGTATGTAATGAGATCTTGGAGATTTTCTCAAAATTTGGTAGCATAACTTTCATTTGTTAATTATTACTGCATTAAGTACCCTAAGTACCTAATGATGTAAATCACATAATTCCAAAGATCAAACATAAAATATGGTCAGATATTTTGATTCCTTATGGTCCAAATATTTACGATACCTAATTTCACTACGTTTGAATAAGCCTAGATATGCCAAATAATATCAAAATGAAAGGGATCAATTATGTGTATTTTAACCTACTTTTGACCTATCTTTTTGTTTAATGCGATAAATTAATGCAAAACCGCTAAGACGTTGCCATTTTCCTTTGGTTTGGCGGGTCACATTACGGGACTTATCATAGGTTCTTTATGAATCGTTAGATCAAGATCCTGGGGTGAAGGCTCCGTCTTTATATATATATAGCTAGAATACACTTGAGTGTATTCGGAGCACAATACACTCAAGTAGTTTTTCATGATGTAATTTTTTTTCTTTCAAAAATATAATTCGTTGATCTTCTTAAACATCTTGTGAATAGCTCATATATAAAATATGAGCCCATTTGAACATTTATAGCTCACGTTATGAAGACCTCAAAATTATGCATTTCAGATTAGTTTTGTGCGTCGATTTTGTTGCCCTCGGATGAGTGACTTACACTCATCCAAATGGGATCAAAATTTGTATGTAGCCTAATTATAGTATGACAATAAAGATCACTGGTTTACATTTTGCAAAAAAAAAGTCTTGATATGCAAACACCAGTTGAGTGTAGCGTGCGATCTATACACTTGAGTGTATTCTAGTCTGACTCTCTCTCTCTCTCTCTCTATATATATATATATATATATGAATTAATGAACAGTCACGTAAGAAATCAAGAAAATGACAAAATGCGAGAAGTGAGTTGTCATTAAGATTTTATGTAAACCAATTAAGTACAACACACCTCCCACTTATTTATTTCCTAATATGGAAAAAAATAAAACAAAGAGAAAGGACTCTAATAACTTTTGAGGTTCCCAATCTGCGTCAGACTGATCCATGTAACAAATAATGGTCCCTGCAGTCCAAGTTAGTTGACTCAAAGTAGTGAGATGATTTCCTCGTACCGTGTTCGAACCAACCCTGCCACTGGGAAGTCTCATTAGTCTCCTAGGGGTTCCTAAAAAACTCTTTATTAAGTTTTAGATAACACTACCAGACATGACATATCTGTGTTTATGAGCGTAGTCATACACCGACTGGGCATCAACCTTAACTCTCTTAAAAAGGAAAAATAAACCACTCATACTTTTATTCACTTTCAGGCTTTTAATGCTGCATTCTAATTAATTGGGCATGAGTGCTAGCTATTTTTGGGTTTTTTTATAGAAAGGAATCATTTTTGGGATTTTTGAACGACCAAGCCTCTTTTGCTTATTTTTTGACTCAATTAATGTGGGAAAGCATGAGTACCATTATAGAAAATACTCCATCTTGATTAAACTCAAAACTCATCATCGCTCGCTCAAATCTTAGTGAAAATTTTTATACGGTACAAAAATCCTTAGAATAATGTCAAATCTATGAAAGCACCACTTGAAGTTTTGATCTTACACTAGATCCAACAATCAGGCACCAACCTTAGGTTCATCAATCATAACATGAAACAGAGAAACTAGTAATTTTAAACTGTGGGTAGAAACAAGTAATCTGAGAATTCATTGCAAAAATTTGTAAAAAGGAATCAATGAGATGAATGAAGCTGAAAGTCAAGCAAATATAAGGACAATGGGGTGATTTGACACCAGATGAGCATTAAAGCTATCATTGATACCAACATAGACACAATGGCAAAAACTAAAAATTACACAACAACATTCTATAAATGTAAAAATGAAAAACAAATATAGAAGAGATAGAAGGGCTTACTATCCTACCACCCTAAGATTTAAATTTTTGCTCATCCTCGAGCAAATCTAAACTCAAGATAGTAGGGATTGCGTGCTCTACATTCATCTATCCCCAAAGAAAAAAGGGGTCTCCCAATAGTAGCGAAACTTAGATTCCAGATCATAAATTTTGTGAGAAAAGGCACCTGTGTCTGGCATATCGAGTCCACCATGTATGAGTAGAACGTAAAGAGTGATGTATCTATTCCAAGTCTAAAATATGACAATAAAATTCAAAGGCTTGATGGATTCATCTTCGTACCGATCAAGAAATAAATGTTGCAGCATAATATCCTCAAAATATCCTTCAAAGTAAGGATCTTCATAGTCAGTCTCCAGAATGTCAACACATGAAATGATGGAGGTAAGAGGTTTCATGTTCAAAAAAATTATGATCTTCACTCTCCTTCTCAAATTCTGAGATTGGATTGTGTTTTATAATCCCAAGATGAATTTGGGACATCCAATCATCTTCTACAGACGGGAAAATCTTAACTGAATCAAGTTGTGAATTTTTCACCCCAAGCTTATCATTCAGTGGGGGGGGGGTAGGATGTTGTTATGAGTTGCCACTGTGTTCTCAAATAATGTTAAAATTCCATCCCCATATCGTCATCACCCTCCAAGGGTGGTGAAGTGAAAGTATAAAATGGGAGGTCATCATCATCACCCCATTTGTAGAAAAAATCATCATCATCATCATCATATAAATTCCATTCCAAAGTACATGGTACTTTAGTAACAAAATGACAATCCTCAACATGTGAAAAGTCACTCTGAGTCGGGACTGAAAGCAAAGTAGACCGATCAAAGCGAGTCATAAAATTGATCTGTAGGGTGATACATGGTTTGTTGGTCATCCATGGGTATTTGAAAATCTCCACCATCATCTTCCATGTAAGGATATTGCAAAATTTCCGCTAGCGGTTGCATTGTATCAAACGAGTGCAATAAAGGGTTCTCGTGGATAGGGGAATCTTCACTAAAAAATCCACCTCAGTACAATGGAGGATCCAAGCAGGAAGGCACAAAGAATTTGTTATTTAGACTAGTTTTATTGGACATGATGGTTGAAGTCGTCATACATGCAAATTGAGTGTGGATCCGCTGTATACCATGAGGGTGCATTAGAAAATATATGTTCGACAACATACAAGAGGCTACTATTACTGGAAGTAACCTCTGTCAATTTTTGGATCATGCAGTTGTGCCTCTTAGTCATAGATAAATAAGGATCTACGTGATCTTGGTAGTAGGATGTCATAGCTAACTTGAGCGCGTCAATATCTTCTTTTGCCTTGATATTTGCTCTCATAATATCTTGGGTTGAAAGCCCAACTTGGGATGTTGGAGAAATGGAGGCAAGAATGGAGAATGTCAATGCAGAAGAAGTTGGTTGGAGTTGGTGCACAGATGCCAACTGAAGTGGCTGATGCAATGATACCAACTGAAGTGCACAGTTCTCTAAAATCTGCCAATAGTCTGGAGTATGGAAAAAGTCAGGGGTACAAGTGGACAAGATGGTCTGCTTTACTGTGGCTAGATCTGTGGCTGCACTCAAAACAAAGAAAGAGAGAGATATTTCTTTTTCAAAGGTTAGAAAAATATACTAAGGAAAAACAAGCTGCAATCAAAACAAAGAAAAGAGAGAGGGATTTTTTTTCTCAAAGGTTAGAAAAATATACGAAAAAATAGTACTGTCAGAATGGAAACTCGGAAGAAAGAGGAGTACATTATCACAATGGATCTCGATAGATTTTTTATTGAAATAAATAACAAGTCTAATGAGTGAAAAAATATTTTTTTGTTATCAAAATATTTTTTGATTATCAAATAATGAAAGAAAATTGTATAATCAAGTATGTTACTAAACTTAATGAGACTGACTAAATCTAAGTACATCCCAAATTCTTAATGATTGTCCATAATCTTGTCCCTGACCACGATGCCAAAAGTTGATTGCTCTTTTTATGGGTCAAAAGTGTAAACACGATTGTCCAGTGAAAGATATCAGACTTTAAATTTATACCCGACTAAAAGAGACGTGTGCAACTCAATACATAGTCTTTGTAGTAGTGCGGGGTTGAACATAGGGACAAGGAGAACATCAAAATAAGAACAGGAGATCTTGGCTTACTTTCATCGAATCAAATAAATGATTTTGATGGTGTTCTGGTTGAGGAACTAGGTAATCTAACTGAGCACTTAAGTCTAAGTTTAGAGAAAATCAAAGAAAAGAAACAAAAATGAATCATAAAATAAGGATAAAAGAGACTTGGATTGAGTTTCACCAATCAAACCATCTACAATCATGTGAAACCTTCACTCTTAAATTATATATATTCTTTACTCGTTTTGTAAACAGTCATAAAAGATAAATGTTTCTTCCTTCTCTCAAGATCCAAACATATTTATATCTAAGGAATTCTCTCTCTCGAGTTAATTACCGAAAGATCAAAGAAAAATTGTACGCCTATTGCTATAGCAACTTCCCACTCTCATGACTTGTTACTATATAATACTCCAGATCTTGTTGAAATCATTCTCTCGAATAATATCCATATCAAACGTCAGAAGAGGGTAGCTAATCATCAATTGACATAATAAAATAAGAGTACAAAAATAAATCTTTTAAGAACATATGCCGTAAAATAGAAGAATGAACAATTACATGGTTGGGAGGTCCTGATGGCTACTCCCAACGCAAGTTATGGAGTCTATCTCTCATGGCACAAGAAGGAAATATGTTACAACTTGGACCAATCATGGTAAGAAAGGAAAAATGAAAAGACATGTATTGCCAAGTCTAGAAGTTGATGGTCTAGACTTGGACTTTGATCTCAGATGCAACCTTTCGGTCTTTTGTCTCCAAAATTTGAGATCCAGAATCTTCTATTTGGTAACTGTCACTTGGTATTTATAGGGATAGAACGGAAATTGAAGAGTCGGTCTTGAGATTTGTAAAGCCACAACATATACCATAGTGGGACCCTGACCGGAAGGTGACACTGTCGACCTATGGATGTTTGTCGACTGGGAACGTCAACATGTGATCGTCGACTGGGACTGTCGACCAATGTCGTCAACTAGGTTGTCAACTAGTGGTTGCTGCTATTGCTTGCTTGGTGCGGAGACATCTTTGTCGATGTACTAGCTGTCGAGGTGTGGCTGATATGTGCATGGAGTCAGGATGTCAAGAATAGCTACTATTGCTTGGTCGATGATCATGGATGGTTGGCCACTATGTCTATTTCTTGATTGTTGACTAGCTACCTATTTGTGTCCTATCGAGTAGCTTTTGTTATCAAGCACTGGTGCAAGTTGCTATCGAGGAGGATGGTCTCATGTAAAATAATGGAACATGTTATACCAATACTAAAAAAAAATGGTATAAGTGACAATCATGTAAAAGATTACACACTTTAGGTGACATGTTTGTACATCACTTATTATATGTATAGACCTACGTAAAATAGATGACATGTATTTTGACATATTTGAAACAGTTACATACTTTAGGTGACATGTATGTAAATCACACGTACTCTATATAAACCTATGTGACACAGATGATATACATTTTATCACACTTGAAAGGGTTACACCCAATAGGTGACATACATTTGAGCCACCTATGTTCTAATGGGGGTTTGCCATTTAATAAATGTGTATATGAGTCACATGTGATCTATAAGGGGCTCTATTGTTTAGGTGACATGCATGGTCGTTGCTAAACTTTAAGGTGACATACATGCTTGTCACCTAACTTTAAGGTGAAAGACATGCCAGTCATCCAACATCTCCTAACTAAAAATAAGCATCAATAATTTTCTCAATGTTGTAGTTTCATGGGGATATATCATTACATTTATTTGATCATCCATAAAGGAGATGTGTTAGAGATATTGACGGTGAGAGTCATTCTAAGTCATTCTGAGAGTCATTCATAAAGCTAATGGGCCTCCAAACTCATACATGTCTCCTTGGTGATCATTTTAATGCTAATGGGTCTTTGTCTTGGGAGGCAAATTGATACTTGGCAGTGGCTTGTGTAGACCACCCACACCCAATAGTAATTGCTGCAAATGGGCGGTGTCTTTCGCAAGCACTCGATCGACCGTACTATGATTGTCTCCAATTTATACATGTCTCCTTTATGAACAGTTAAGAGAACAATACATATATGCACATCTCAGATCAAAGCTTTTTCTGAGACTTGTTGTTAGATGACAATGTCTTGATATGTGCCCTAGGTCGTCCTAGAAGTATTTTTTGTGGACTTGCTACGGGAGGACACTATAATGATATGGGCCCTACCTCCTCACAAATGCATTTTCACGGAGTTGATGCGAGAGGACATTCTCATGATATGGGCCTCGACTCATCACAAATGCATTTTTAGGGACTTGTTGTGGGAGGACAAAATCATGATATGAGCCCCAACCTCTCACAAATACATTCCAAGGGACATTCTATGAGAGGATATTGTCATGATATGTGCCAGAGATCCTCCTAATAGCATTTTTTGGGGGATATATCAATAAATTTATTTGAAAAATTATAAATGCGATGCGTGATAGAAAATATTTATGAGAGTCATCCTAAGTCATTGTGAGAGTCATTCATAAATGGGTATTGGCATGATGATCATCCACAAACTTATACAAGGCTAATTGGCCATTGTATTGCAAGCCAAATTACTCCTTGACAGCGACTTGTGTAGACCACCCACTCCAGTAGCAACTGCTGCTAACATGTGGTGGTTGTCACAAGCACCCGACTAATCATGCTTAGACTCATCCTTAAATTCATAGACTTTTAGAGGACTATACATTTATTCAAATCTCTGGCCAAAGCATTTCTATAGAATTGTTGTGAGAAGACACTTTCATGATATGGGTCCTAACACCTCACAAATTTCTTTTGATGGACTAGCTGTGAGAGTATATTCTCATGATATGGGCCCCAACTCCTCACAAATACACTTTTAGGGACTTGCTATGAGAGGGTATTGTCATGATTTATAAACTGAATGGTACTCATACCTTTGGACCATAACTCCTTGTATTTTTGTGCTAAAGGACTTAATGGTGAAGATGCAACCAATCTTAGTTATTTAGTGTTACAACTTCTACATAAAAGTGAGGGAATTACTAGTCCTCATAGATATCCTACAAAAGATTGGTTCTCAAAACTACAACTTGTGAAGATTAATAAGTATTGTTTTTAAAACTTTTGGCAGCACACTCTCCTAGGGTTTAGCGGCAGTGATCAAGATGGTGACTCTCCCAACTTTGAGGATCCTCCCCTCTCGAGGCCATGGCAACCAATTCGGAAGGTAAGGCGATGGAGGGAGAAAGACGAACCTGGTCTTAGGTGCTCGGAGGCACTGACTCCTTCAAGGAACATGACTTCGCTCCCCCAAAGAAGATAGACGAGAAGAGATTTGTGGCCATTGACAAATGTACATACGAGGCAATGGAAAGGTCATGGGAACATACAACCATCATGTATATGATGGGTAAGTATCCATATTACCATCATTTACTCACCTGGATTAGATGATTCCATTCTCCAAACTGGATTAGTTCTTTGTTCTTTGCTTCAACTCAGCTGAGGAGAAGTGTGCAATATAACAAGGAGGACCTAGATGGTTTGATGGGAGGTTGGTGGTGGTCAAAGACTATAAAACTGGTGACGATCTCTAAAATGATCTGTTCTGCACCCTCCCAGTTTGGATTAACATACCTAGCATGGGGAGAAATTGGTCTCCAAATGTTGTTGGTATTGTTGCCAGTGGTGTAGGCAAACTACTGATGATTGCTTTCAGATCGATAGAGCAAGAATCCCTTGGTGAAGCCCGTGCCTTGGTAGATATTGATGTTGATGAGGACCCTCCTCAGGAGGTTTGGGTCAATATGCCAAACTGTGAAGCCTCAACAGTGTTAATCAAATACGATCATAATCCAGTGAGATGCTCGAACTGTAAGGTTTTTGGACATAATATTGATGATTTCCCATTGAAAAAGATGACTAAAGATTCAAAACCAACATAAATGAAAGATAAATAGGTTTGGAAAGTCATTAGAAGCAGAAAGAAGATGAAGAAGGACACCAGTGAAGGAGCCAATGTTGTAGAAAATTTTCCAATTCCTCTTAGAAATAGATTTGATAATATTAACTCCGAGGATCAGGCTACTAAACATAATGTTTCCACTGTTGAAACCAATGTTGATACTATAATTGTATAAGACAAGGCTAAAGCAGACCAGAATATCTTAGTTGTAGACGAGATCATAGCTGATGAAAGTTAAAACCCTGAACCTGGTCCTAAGGTGCTGGAAGAAGGATAAAAGCTTAGAACACCTAGCTCGAAGAAGAAGGACAAGAATGCTAGAGTGGAGTGGATGGGCCACGTAGAACCCAATCCTCTAGCAAGGGTCATAAATGACCTTCCTTCTGATGGATGTACATGGTTCTACAAAACCATGTAAGAAGAGGGAGGTCATGAAATCTTTAATGGAATCACAAGCTTCCATAGCCATTCTTATTGAGACACAAATCAAAACTCATATGAAACATCTATTTGAAAAGCTCGTGCCCAAAGGTTGGAAATGGATAACTAATCCTGACTTTGATGACAAAAGGCATATTTGTGTTGGATGGAATCCAAAAAGTTGGTACATCACTAGCTATGACATGGATGATCAGCAGATCATCATGACATGCATGAACAAGGGAGTTCTAGAAACTGTACTCACATCTATATATGCAAGGAACCTTTCTCAACAAAGATATGAGTTATGGGAAGCACTGGTGAGAATTAGTGGATCTATTAATGTTCCTTGGTTAGTCATTGGCAATTTTAATAACATACAGAAGAGGGAGAAAAAATTCGGTGGTAGAGAGGTCCCTACCCAGGTACTCAACTCGTTCAACATTGCAGTAGACAATGCTAATCTCACTGCACTACCCATGGTTGATAATGAAGTCTTATCTTGGAATAAGAAGAAAGGTATGTCAAAGAGTATTGCTTGTAAGCTAGACTGGGATCTAGTTAATGATGACTGACTTAGTAGATTTCTAGGTTCAAAAGTGAAACTTAAAACCTGTTCCTTCTCTGGTCATTCTGCTATCAATGTTAATCTCAAGGAACTATCAAACAAGAGGAGACCCTTTTGTTTTTGAACTTTTGGATGGATTGGCTTGGTTGTAGGGATATTATTAACTCTACTTGAAATCAACAATGCACTGGTAACCCACTTTATAGGTTCATGTAGAAGCTAAAACATGTCGAATCATATTTGAAGATATGGTCAAAGAAGTATGTTAACTTGAAGAACTTATTTAGTAGGGAAAGATTGGAGATGAATGACATCGCTCCAATGGAATGTCCAGAATGGGAGGTCACCTCTCCCTACTTCCCATCATGATACATCTAGCAAGATCAGAAACATCTCCCATATGTGTTTCCAGTATGGCAAGGTTGCACTTCCTTTCTTCAACCAGAATGGGTGATGTGTATCCAGAGATCTATCTTGTGATATAGGTAGTCTAATCATTTCCTTTAGAGCATTGTATCTAAGTCTTAAATTCCTGGGTTATTACAATCTTCCTCACATACACTCTTGACGTCCTCATTAAGGATCAACTATATGGACTTATAATATGACCTATTTTAGTGGAACCTAGAATGGCACATGTGCACCGAGGTCTTTATCATGATTACCTACACAAGGGTGGATCCATCACTATATATAGTCGTTTCCAACATGTATGGCATGCGTGGCTCAAAGACTAGCATGGCACATTCCCATGCATGATTCCTCTACTGAAGGAGAGTTGGCTTTGATACCAATTGTGGCACGACTTTTTTTACCATAATCCTAATCCCACTACTTGATCAAGTAGTGTTAAAGGGATTCAAGTGTCTATTCCTGAGAGGCGTGAAAGAAGCACTCATAGGTATATGTATAAATAAATAAGATCTCATTTCATGGATAGAGAAAAAGGTTTTACATGAGTTCCCATAGGACAACAAGGAAAGACAACCTATAGCATAGAAAATTATCTAGATAAAAATTGTAATCCATTTAAATTAAATTTTCCCATTATAAAAATTCAATTGGTGTAGCACGTTCTTGTATCCATCATATAGCATAGAAACAATGTCAGAGTTGTTCAAGGTTTCCAATTTTGTAAATTGAAAATCAAGACCCAAAATAAATACAAAAGCATTATGTACAGTTCAAGAAAAAAAAACAATCTATATTTATACATACCTAGAAAAACAAAGGTAGCAACTTGATAGGACTTATAGGAACAATAATAACAAACAACTCAAACATTGATTGCTCATCAAGTTAAAATTTAAATCCAATATGTAGTGTACTCTGAAGGAGGGTCCAACATTCACCTCACATTTATGAAGAGTGGATGATGAGAACAAAAGGGTACCACTTAACCCTAAGTGAAAGGTCAAAGTTCTACTAGACTGAAAGGGAAAGGCTAAACAAAATTACCAATTTATCTATATCAAATATATAGGAAAGGCTCAAAATAAATGATAACAAGATACAACAGGAGTACACTTTCAATCTTGATTGCATTTGAAAGACATAAATCAATTTATGTATCAAAAGTCAAAACTTTGTTTAATAGGGAATGGAGCATGTCATTCAAATAAAAATCAAGAGGATAATACACATACCTTTTACTAGATTTTCTAGTCACAGATCTGAGAGTGTAGTAGTTCAGGTTCTCAAGGGTTGAGTAGATCAAATAGTTAGGATTAGTTTTCAAGAACTAAGGTTTCCAAATAACAAGAATTAGGGTACTTTGTTCCTCCTTGACCTGATAATAATAATCCATACTTAATTAATAAACTAGAAATTTATCTAGATTTCACCATCAATTTCATTGTCAAGTACACACAAGTGGATGAGTAATCCACTAGGTTGCACATATCTTAGAACATCAAAATACCCTTCAATTCTAGATCAAGGTTTTATATTCAAAAGGGTTTCATCATCAAATGTAAAGATAATAATTTCAAATTTGACTATGAACTAGAGCTCAAGTTAAAAAGATCAAATCTTGATAAGGATTCAATTTTGAGTGTCGGTTCATATCAAGAAATCATCTTTTACAGACCTTTTAGAAAAAGGTTGATAATCAAGTCTTTAGTAAGGCCCCAATAGATGCCTCTCATTTTTTTGATGAAACAGACTATAATTTTGCATTATTTTATTATGTAATTTATATAAATTTTGCAATATTATGTGATATTCCAGAATTATCAAAAGAGAGGAAGAGAGAAAAAAGAATTACATCGGGATGGAAATATTAAGGTCATGGATCATATTCTCTGACCAATGTTGGATATCTATTTAGCAATCCCAATTCCATGAACATAGAAAAGCAGGGGGGATAGAGCGGTGACCACAGTAGTTGGGTTGGTAGAGAGAATTTGGGAGGATTTTGAGAGAGGGATACAAAGATAGGCAATGATAGGTTGCATGGATGTAAGTCGAGTTTTTGTGGGGGTCTCTTATATAGATGGAGGAGTCTAGTTTAGTGTTATTTCAACTAGGTTTCTCATGACGACGGCCAAGAGGAAAGCTCTTAGAATTTTTTGAAATACAACCATTATGGGTTCAAAAGGGGTACAAAAGGGATGGAATCATGAGAGGGAAAGAAAGGAGAAAAAATTAGAATGAAAGGAGGGGTTAGAAGAGGATTTTGTAAGCTAGGGTTGGGAGCCCAGATGACTATTGTGCTAGACAACTTAAGGTAAGGGATAACTCCACAGACTGTCCTATCTTTGATCTAACGGTGGCGGGTCTTTGCCCCTACCCTGAGTAAGCTAGGTATGTTGCATCACTAGACCAAGACCTCTCCCTGGACCACGTGCATAGGCAGACCACTAGCCTCTAGTCCCATCCCAAAATGGCCAAACCAAGGGAATAAAAAGAGGAAAAAGTGGAATTTAGATGTAAAGTTAAAAAAATCTAGGAGGTAGGTGAAATCAAATGAAGTGAAATTTGGAACCAAGGATTGAAATATTGCCTATATTATTTTTAAAACATTTGGTATCCATAGGATAATATTGGATATTGAAATGATTAACAAGTCCAACCAGTGTAGATTTATTTGCATGAAAGGTATATTAGTTCATCAAATTCCTCAAATAAGTGCCACAAAGATATGAAGTAATTAATAGATGATGGAGTGAACCCCAATAAAACAAATTAAGGGTATAAATGTAAAAGATTAGACTATCAATAATTTACTTTATCACATCCTCCACTCATCATGTTGAATTTTGTCCATAAAATGCATGCTCCCTTCAAAAGGTCTAGAAATTTCTCTTCAATATCCAACTTCAATTACCAAGTAGCATCATCATTTCATGGTGTTTTCCATGACACTTTCATAATTTCTATTGATATCTTTAATTCTAGTACATGTATCTTCAATGTTTCTTCCTAGTATACATGATTTTCCTTCAGTTTAATAGGCTCATGGTTGAGGACATGGATGGGATCCTTGACATACTGCTTTAAACTGAGATGTGAAAATTATGCATCATACTATATTGCGGGGGTAAATCCAACTTATATGCACATTCTCGATACGATCCAACACCTCAAATGGACCAACTTATCTAGGATTCAACTTGCTTTTCATCTTGTCATTTCTCGAATCATTTTAATATTAGGAAAACATGGCCACCCACTAGAAATTGGACATCCATAATGTGTGCATAAGTATAAGATTCATGTCAATCATGTGCCCTCTTCAATATGGCCTAATGAGGTTGATTTTATAATAATGAAGACGTAATTCCTGATATTTCCATATCTTTATTTCACCTACTTCTTCCCAATAAAGTGGTGATCTACATGACCTTCCAAATAGGGCTTCCTACAGAGGCATACCAATACTCGAATCATGGGTATTGTTATAGGAGGATTCTACTATAGGGAGCTAGTGGTCCTATGAACCCCCACCAATAAAGGACACACGGTCTCATAAGATTTTTAACACCTAAATTTTACTTTCCAATTGTCCATCAATTTACAGATGATATGTCGTACGAAATTTCAATTGGGCCCCAAAATCTTCTTAAACTTTCCAACATAAATGGGAATCCAACTTGGCATCACAATTGGATACAATAGATGCAGGAATCCATGTTGTAATGTCCCAGGTATTGAGGCCTCAAATGAAATTATCTTAAAAGTAATGATTGGACTACCCATATCACCAATGTGCACCTCCTTTTTAGGGAGCCCTTCACTAAAGAACTCTGTGATTAAGCGTGCTCAGTCTCGAGTAGTACTAGGATGGGTGACCAGTTGAGAAGTTTATCTTGACTTGCAAGTGAGTGAGGACAAAGTATGAAATTAAGGCTAGTGGTGGTCTGTGGGGAAAGTCATCATAACTAAAACTCTACTAGAGCCTTGGGCATTGGGCCTAGGTGTTACAAATGGTATCAGAGCCAAAAAAACCCTTGAGTAGGTGGGACTCACATGGACATGTCACTTTCTAGTCTTGAGCCAAGTGGTCTAGGCATTTTTGAAAAGGTTGTCCATGGTGACGTAGCCACCCTTGAACTAGTACTCCATGACCGAGAGATAGGTGCCCATGGGCCATTATGGGTCTGCATTGAAATGGGGAGTTATTATAAGGCCATATAGTTGATCTTTGACAAGGATGTCAAGAGTCTTAGTGGATGAGATTGTAACATCCTAGGTCTTGATACCTTACATGAAATGATCTTAAAAGGAATGATTGGACTGCCCATATAATCAAGGTACACCTCATTTTTTGGGACCCCATCACTAAAGAATTCAATGGTTAAGCATGCTCAACCTTGAGTAGTACTAGGATGGGAGACTAGTTGAGAAGTTTATCCCGGTTTCTGCATGAGTGAGGATAAAGTGTGCAGTTAAGGCTAGTGGTTGTCTGTGGTTCCATTTGTCATTTGTGAAACTCTACTAGAGCCTTGGGAAAGTGGGCTCGGGTGTTACTAATCATTGTAATTCCCCAAGATTTGAGGCCTCAGATAAAATGATATTAAAAGAAATGATTGAACTTTTCATATCACCAAGGTGCACCTCCTTTTCAGAGAGCCCATCACTAAATAACTCTGTAGTTAAGCGTGCTCAGCCCAGAGTAGTACTAGGATAGGTGACCAGTTGTGAAGTTTATCCTGACTTGCTCTTGAGTGAGGATAAATTGTGGGCTCTGATCTCCAAACCATGACATAAACACGATTAAAACTTAGCGGAAGCGAATTGGTAATCAGCGGAAGACAAAATCACGGGAAATTAAAACTTTTCGAGATAAGAACTTGTATCCATAAAAACTCCATTCATAAAGAGAGGTAACTGTTTACATCTCAGGATAATTACTTCTTGAGTAATTATATACATCAAGATACAAAATCTCAAGATCACATAACACAAGACTCCAAGACCTGAGAGTACAGAGGACACATAGGACTGACTCTAACTACACCGCATGGCAGGACAAATCTCCACCTGAGATTACTGCTGCCCCTGGTGCTGCTGCTGAGACTGATCACCTGTAGGTTGGATCCTTCGTCTCCGACGTCCACCTAAAAAGTTGAAGCCTACGGGGTGAGACAATTATACATAATTGTCCCAGCGAGAGTTATAACTCTTCGCCAGAAGCTTTATTATAACATCAAAGAATATTTTAAACAGTAAAACCTTCAAAGCATTCTGTAACAGTTGCAGGTATAACAAGATCTCAACCATTTAGGAGATATGGAGAATATAAACACTATTGCAATGTAACATCAATCAACTAACTTGGAGTTATCTCTAACAAGTTATACTATATGGTTGATTATGTTTTACAAACAACATTAGGCCCTGTGGAGATGAGGCTTACCACTCATACTCCAACTGATCGCTGAGAAATCACATCAGTATCATACATAGGTCATTAAGAGAGCCGGATTCTCATGACCTTCACCTTCCTCAGTCAGTAAGAGGATCACTTGTAGGACATCTCGTGTCTCTACTACTATAGCTCACCAGGGTAAACTGGTCCTTCGCTATTCTAGAGTCACAGTGACGTTCTGTACTCTCTTCGTCATCAGGAGGTTTCATATTTACCTACCACTGATACGGATATCTGTGCTTTCTTCGTCATCAGGAGGTTTCATGTTTACCTACCACTGATACGGTATGGAACTATAGTGGAGGATGGATGGATTCTACATCTACATCACTTTCCTACACTAGGATGTAAGGTTCTACACATCCATGTACCCCACATACTCAAAAGTATGTGCTCCAAGAGTTCCCTGGGGAAAACCTGTTTCACCATCATTTAATTTCTGACAATGATGGATCTATGATCAGGGCTCTACATTATACTTGATTAGTTAGGTACATTCAGTATTCTTTAACATCATACATTGTTCTGCAAACAATAACAATAGCATAACAGCTATAAAAGAAGAATACTAAATGTAACAGGCCTAACTCATATCAATCATCATTTCTCATTATCCTCATCACAAGTCATCTCTAAGGCATGACTTTGATGGTATTCATGGCTCTCATAGCCCATTATCAGCATAGGATGCCACTGGCAAGGCATCAGATTACTTTACTTATTCATAAGGCTAACAACATGCCTTTAATGAATATAACATCAACATCCATACCTGGATATGATTACCTTCATATCAGAACCTGCATGGTTAATACATCTGATAAAGATAATGCAACAATAAGGAATGTACTTCCCACTCTTGTCATAAGATTTAAATCTTTAATTTAAATCAAAAAGAGTTTATTGCTCAAAAGCATGCCATTACCCTTGAATTAGGGTTTACTATTCACATCAAGGTGAATTAAACTCATAACATCATCATGTATGAGTAACATCTTCATTGATGCTCTTAGATTAGTTAAAGGTTCATCATTTATCATAATTAGGGTTTCTATGATCTCACACAGGTGGATCATACCCTAATTATGCTCATTTCTGTGTATTGGGGATGCTTCAATTGGGTTTCCATTTAAAAAGGGTACTTTCTCTCTCTAGAAGTACTTTCTCTCTCATCATAAGGTTAGGTGATGTCAACATCACTCTAAAACAGATTGGATTGAGGCATCATAGGCTAACATAGCCAAAAACATCATCATTAAGTGATTAGAGTTACTTTCTCTCTCTAGGGTACTTTCTCTCTCTAGAGTACTCTCTCTTTCATCATACTAATGGTTGATGATAACATTAGACTAGATCAAGTTGGATAGAGTCATTATGACTAAAAACATCATTCTCATGTAATTAGGGTTTGAATTGAGCAAGGTATAACTCAATTGACCTTTCAGGGGTATGTTGGTAATTCACCCCATTGATCATCATTATGGTTAATACCTTAGTCAAATAACCCCTTAATCTCCTAGGTTGTCATTAGGGTTTGATTTGGGTAACATTGAACCATTTACATCATCAAATGATTGAATGTGGTCAACCTTGAATCACATTGATTGATTTCAATCATTAATCATCAATTGGGTTGAGATTGGTTGAAAGTGTTGACCGTTTGCCCACTTTGACCCTCCAAGACCGCGAGCCCCTTTCTAGCTCCAAGACCGCGAGCCCCCTTAGGCTTCAAGACCGTGAGCCTCTTCAAGGGTTCAAGACCGCGAAGCCTCCCATTGGTTCAAGTTAATGTTGAGACCGCGAAGACCAATTTGAGTTGAGACCGCGAGGGTCATGAAGACCGTTTGCCCTTCTTTGACCTCAGGACCGCGAGGCCCTTCGCGGTCTTGAGACCGCAAACCTCCTCTCGGTCTTGAGACCGTGAGCCCCCTCACGGTCTTGAGACCGCGAGCCCTCTCACGGTCTTGAGACCGCGAGCCCTCTCACGGTCTTGAGACCGCGATGCTCTCATGGTCTCAGCCGCTTGGTCCTTCAACAAGGCTCAAAGATGCAACCGATAATGTCAACCCATGTTGAAGCCCTCAAATGGTCAAAGCTATGTTGACCACTTATGGGTTTAGTGAATTAAGATTATGCTTGATCACTTGTCATTCAATTGACCCATAATGGTTAACCAATTATGGTTGAAATCGATTCAATTAGGGTCCATCAATGTTCACCCATCAATACTCAACAGTGTGCATCAACACAAGGTTGAACCCTTCAATTGAGCTCCAAATGGGCCCAAACTTGGCCCAAACGGTCTTGAGCCCCTTACAAGGATTTCGTCCCCAAAATTGATAAAACATACTAAGAGAAAAGGGCAGGATACTTCCTTCTCATCTCATCCTCTAACTCCCAAGTGGCTTCTTCAATACCACGATGGTTCCAGAGAACTTTCACAAGACTTATATCTTTCTTATTTAACTTTTTAATTCATTTATCAAGGATTGACACTGGTCCTTCCTCGTAGGATATGTCATCATTCAATTCTACCTCCATAGGTTGTAGAACTGACTCGGTGTCTGGGTGACATTTCTTCAACATAGAAATGTGAAACACAGGATGTAACCTCTGTAATTCTGGGGGAAGCTCTAGTTTATATGCTACCTTTCCAATCCGTTCAATGATTGGATAAGGCCCCATATATCTAGGAGCTAACTTCCCCTTCCTTCCAAAACGAAGGACCCCTTTCCAAGGTGAGACCTTAAGATACACTCTGTCTCCAACCTGGAACTCTAAGGGTCTACGACGTTTGTCAGCATAAGATTTCTACCTATCCTGAGCAGTCTTAATCTTATGTTGTATAACTTTAATCTTTTCCGTGGTTTGCTGCACCAGGTCAGGACCTAACAACTGGTGCTCACCAGTCTCAAACCAACACAAGGGTGATCTACAACGTCTACCATATAAGGCTTCATAAGGTGCCATATCAATACTATGCTGATAGCTATTGTTATAGGCAAACTCTATCAAGCTTAGGTGTAGATCCCAACTTCCGGTGAACTGGAGAACACATGCTCGCAACAGGTCTTCTAAGGTTTGTATGGTCCTTTCCGACTGTCCATCAGTCTGTGGATGAAAGGCTGTACTAAACTTCAGCTTAGTGCCTAAGGCACTGTGCAACTGTTCCCAAAAACGACTTGTAAACTGAGGACCTCTGTCCGAAACTATTGTGACAGGAACTCCGTGTAAACGTACTATCTCTTGAACATACAACTCTGATAACCTTTCAGCAGAATAGGTTGTTTTGACAGGTAAGAAATGTGCTGTCTTAGTCAACCTATCAACAATTACCCAAATGGAATCATGTCCTTTGCTTGTCCTGGGTAGGCCAACAACAAAGTCCATGGTCACATGGTCCCATTTCCACTGTGATATGGGTAAAGGTTGCATTGTTCCTGCAGGCTTCTGGTGTTCAGCTTTAACTTGCTGACACACAGGACACCTCAGAACAAACTCTGCAACGTCCTTCTTCATTCCAGGCCACCAATACAGATCCTTCAAATTCCGATACATCTTGGTGCTCCCTGGATGCATAGCATACATGGAAGAATGGGCTTCTTCCAGGACTAACTTCCTTAAGTTGTCCACATCCGGCACTATCATTCTTCCATTATAACAAGCTACTTGATCTTTTGAGTCATGAAACCCATCTTGCTTCTCATTTCCATACTCAGATCTTATATGTTGAACTGCAGCATCACCTAGCTGTGCTTCTTTAACCTGCTCTCTTAGGGTAGGTTTAATATGCATCTCAGCTAACAAACTGGCTAGCAATGACACCTTCAACTGTACATTGTCTTGCCTTAAAGAGATAAGCATATCTCTCCTAGAGCATACTAAAGAGTTTAGTTGTGCTCTATTCATGGTTGATGTTGCTGATTTCCTACTCAAGGCATCTGCAACAACATTGGCCTTACCTGGATGGTAATCAATTGTACAGTCGTAGTCCTTGATTAACTCCATCCAGCGACGTTGCCTCATGTTGAGCTCATGCTGAGAGAAGATATACTTAAGGTTTTTGTGGTCTGTGAAAATCTGGAATGTCTCTCCGTAGAGATAATGTCTCCAGATCTTCAAAGCATGAACCACAACTGCTAACTCCAGATCGTGTGTTGGATAATTCTCCTCGTGTTTCTTAAGCTGTCGGGAAGCAAAAGAAATCACTTGTTTATCCTGCATCAACACACATCCTAGTCCATTTTTAGAAGCATCACAGAAAACTACATATCCTTTTCCTTGTTCAGGTAGCACTAATACAGGTGCACTTGTCAACCTCTCCTTCAGCAACTGGAAAGATTGTTGACACTTATCACTCCAAGAAAAAGGAACATCTTTCCGGGTTAACTTGGTCAAAGGTAAAGCTATAGAACTAAAGTTCTTTATGAACCTTCGATAATAGCCAGCTAACCCCAAGAAACTTCGAATCTCCGTCGGTGTCTTCGGTTGTTCCCATTGTAGAACAGATTCTACCTTTGCAGGGTCAACACGAATTCCCGAGGCGGATATTACATGTCCAAGAAAAGATACCTTCGGCAGCCAGAACTCACACTTGCTAAACTTAGCATACAACTTATGTTCTCTTAGCAAGGTCAAAGCTTGGCGAAGATGCTGCTCATGCTGTTGAGCATCTTTACTATAAATCAGTATGTCATCTATGAAGACGACAACACACTGATCAAGGAAAGGTCGAAAAACTCTATTCATGAGTTCCATAAATGCAGCTGGTGCATTGGTTAGTCCAAACGACATAACCGTGAACTCATAGTGACCATATCTTGTCCTAAAGGCAGACTTGGATATGTCACTATCCTTAATACGGAGTTGGTGATATCCAGACCTCAAGTCTATCTTTGAAAAGACTGTTGCACCACGCAACTGGTCAAAGAGATCATCAATCCTCGGCAGAGGATACTTATTCTTTATTGTTACTTTATTGAGTTGTCTGTAGTCGATGCATAACCGCATTGACCCATCTTTCTTTTTAACAAACAAGACCGGAGCACCCCAAGGTGAAGTACTCGGTCGGATAAAACCTCTCTCAAGTATCTCTTGAAGCTGTTTCTTGAGTTCTGCCATCTCGGCAGGCGCCATCCTATACGGAGTTTGAGCTATGGGTTTTGTATCTGGGATCAGATTGATTTCAAAATCAATCTCCCGAGGTGGTGGTATACCAGGAAGTTCTTCAGGAAACACATCTTCGAATTCCCTGACTATGGGAACTTCGGCAGGATTGGAACTTTCCTTGGTAACATCTACCACATGGGCTAAGAATGCATAACATCCTTGCCTCAACAGCTTATCAGCAACCATAGCTGATACAAGATAGGTAGGCAGAATCTTTCTTTCACCTTGAAAGATCCATGTGCTGCTTTCATCAGCAAACACAGCCAACTTGGACTCACAATCCAAGACAACTCTATACCTTTCTAAGGTATCCATCCCGAGGATTATATCAAATCCCTGCATATCAAGTGGTATAAGATCCACTTGAATGCGATGGTCAGAAAAGAAAAGGATGCAAGGAGAACATACCTCCTGCAAAACGGCAGACCCACTCAACGGAGTCTCTAACAACAAACTATCTGCTCTATGACTAACAATCACATTGCAGTTACGAATCATTTCACGAGTGATGAAAGAGTGCGTAGCACCCGGATCAATCAGAACGGATACAACACAGGATATAGACATATCAGAATATAAAAGTTTCATCTGACTTGCCACTACCCGTGGATTGACCACTGCCTCAGGTGGGTTCATAGCATAGAACCTCGCAGTCGCCTGGTGTTGAGGTGGTGCTGATGATCCAGCTTGAGACGCTTGTCCACGTCCTCGAGCTGCTCCTTGATGTTGTCTATTCTGAGATCCCTGTTGATTCTGTCTCGGAGGTTGTTGTGTCACACCGACAGGCCTAGAACGGCAATCATTCATCAAGTGTCCCACCTTACCACAGTTGTAGCAACTCTTCTCCTGTTGCTGTGGTCTGGGTGGTCCAGTAACTGACACTGATGCAGAACTGTGCGTCCCTTGAAGCGGTTGACTCCGCCCTCTACCTCTGCTTGGTGTCCATTGAGTTTGAAAACTTGATCTGGGTGGTGGAGGGTTAGGTGCAGAGAATCTAGGTTTCTTGGAATCCCTAGATGAAGAACCCTGGAACTGTGGATATCTTTTATGGGTTTGTCTTTTCTCAACCACAGATCTCTCTATCCTTCGGACTGACTCAACGAAGGTAGAGAATCTCTCTCTGTTTTCTAAGGCAGACACAGGGGTTGACATATCAGAATTCAAACCCTTCTCGAATCTTCTGATTCTTTCTTCATCCGTAGCAGCCATGTGCGGACAGAACCGCAACAACTCCATAAACTTAGCTTCATACTCACTAATGTTCATCATACCCTGCCTTAGTTTCTCAAACTGAGAGATCTTCTCATCTAGGAAGGTCTTTGGAAAATATCTATTGATAAATTCCCGACGAAACTCTTCCCATGAGAACTCTACTCCAGGTCTCTTCTGCTCTTCCATGTTCCACCAGTGACCAGCACTACCTTTGAGAAGATAGACAGCATGTCTAACCTTCTCAGCTTCCGGAATCATAAGAATCCTGAAAGCCTTCTCCAACTCTGTCAACCATAAGTCAGCATCTGCAGGGTCGGCAGTTCCGAAGTACTCGGTAGCTCCGACACGACGAAGTCGTTCGAATGTCTTACCGATACCTTGTGCTTCAGGCTGGACAGGTGCCCTAGGTGCAGGAATGGGCATCCTATCGGTTATATGTGTCATGGCAGTCATGAACTGCCCGAACATCGTCTGTACAGCTGGATCACTCATGTCAGCTGGGTCGAACTGGGGTGGCTCTCTTGGCGACTCAGGTGCAGGTTGTTCTATTCTCGGAACTCTTGCACCGCCTCGAGGTGCACTAGCACTACTTTCTGCCACGTGCTCATCATGATGTTCTGACATTCTTATGTATCTTCTTCTCCTGAGGAGCAGAAGATTCTATTAGATAAGGAAGGAGTACTAAAGGTAGACTCGACATCCTAAGTCCTATGCCTCTGTAGACTCAACTGAACCTGGAGCTCTGATACCACTACTTGTGGGCTCTGATCTCCAAACCATGATATAAACACGATTAAAACTTAGCGGAAGCGAATTGGTAATCAGCGGAAGACAAAATCACGGGAAATTAAAACTTTTCGAGATAAGAACTTGTATCCATAAAAACTCCTTTCATAAAGAGAGGTAACTGTTTACATCTCAGGATAATTACTTCTTGAGTAATTATATACATCAAGATACAAAATCTCAAGATCACATAACACAAGACTCCAAGACCTGAGAGTACAGAGGACACATAGGACTGACTCTAACTACACCGCATGGCAGGACAAATCTCCACCTGAGATTACTGCTGCCCCTGGTGCTGCTGCTGAGACTGATCACCTGTAGGTTGGATCCTTTGTCTCCGACGTCCACCTAAAAAGTTGAAGCCTACGGGGTGAGACAATTATACATAATTGTCCCAGCGAGAGTTATAACTCTTCGCCAGAAGCTTTATTATAACATCAAATAATATTTTAAACAGTAAAACCTTCAAAGCATTCTGTAACAGTTGCAGGTATAACAAGATCTCAACCATTTAGGAGATATGGAGAATATAAACACTATTGCAATGTAACATCAATCAACTAACTTGGAGTTATCTCTAACAAGTTATACTATATGGTTGATTATGTTTTACAAACAACATTAGGCCCTGTGGAGATGAGGCTTACCACTCATACTCCAACTGATCGCTGAGAAATCACATCAGTATCATACATAGGTCATTAAGAGAGCCGGATTCTCATGACCTTCACCTTCCTCAGTCAGTAAGAGGATCACTTGTAGGACATCTCGTGTCTCTACTACTATAGCTCACCAGGGTAAACTGGTCCTTCGCTATTCTAGAGTCACAGTGACGTTCTGTACTCTCTTCGTCATCAGGAGGTTTCATATTTACCTACCACTGATACGGATATCTGTGCTTTCTTCGTCATCAGGAGGTTTCATGTTTACCTACCACTGATACGGTATGGAACTATAGTGGAGGATGGATGGATTCTACATCTACATCACTTTCCTACACTAGGATGTAAGGTTCTACACATCCATGTACCCCACATACTCAAAAGTATGTGCTCCAAGAGTTCCCTGGGGAAAACCTGTTTCACCATCATTTAATTTCTGACAATGATGGATCTATGATCAGGGCTCTACATTATACTTGATTAGTTAGGTACATTCAGTATTCTTTAACATCATACATTGTTCTGCAAACAATAACAATAGCATAGCAGCTATAAAAGAAGAATACTAAATGTAACAGGCCTAACTCATATCAATCATCATTTCTCATTATCCTCATCACAAGTCATCTCTAAGGCATGACTTTGATGGTATTCATGGCTCTCATAGCCCATTATCAGCATAGGATGCCACTGGCAAGGCATCAGATTACTTTACTTATTCATAAGGCTAACAACATGCCTTTAATGAATATAACATCAACATCCATACCTGGATATGATTACCTTCATATCAGAACCTGCATGGTTAATACATCTGATAAAGATAATGCAACAATAAGGAATGTACTTCCCACTCTTATCATAAGATTTAAATCTTTAATTTAAATCAAAAAGAGTTTATTGCTCAAAAGCATGCCATTACCCTTGAATTAGGGTTTACTATTCACATCAAGGTGAATTAAACTCATAACATCATCATGTATGAGTAACATCTTCATTGATGCTCTTAGATTAGTTAAAGGTTCATCATTTATCATAATTAGGGTTTCTATGATCTCACACAGGTGGATCATACCCTAATTATGCTCATTTCTGTGTATTGGGGATGCTTCAATTGGGTTTCCATTTAAAAAGGGTACTTTCTCTCTCTAGAAGTACTTTCTCTCTCATCATAAGGTTAGGTGATGTCAACATCACTCTAAAACAGATTGGATTGAGGCATCATAGGCTAACATAGCCAAAAACATCATCATTAAGTGATTAGAGTTACTTTCTCTCTCTAGGGTACTTTCTCTCTCTAGAGTACTCTCTCTTTCATCATACTAATGGTTGATGATAACATTAGACTAGATCAAGTTGGATAGAGTCATTATGACTAAAAACATCATTCTCATGTAATTAGGGTTTGAATTGAGCAAGGTATAACTCAATTGACCTTTCAGGGGTATGTTGGTAATTCACCCCATTGATCATCATTATGGTTAATACCTTAGTCAAATAACCCCTTAATCTCCTAGGTTGTCATTAGGGTTTGATTTGGGTAACATTGAACCATTTACATCATCAAATGATTGAATGTGGTCAACCTTGAATCACATTGATTGATTTCAATCATTAATCATCAATTGGGTTGAGATTGGTTGAAAGTGTTGACCGTTTGCCCACTTTGACCCTCCAAGACCGCGAGCCCCTTTCTAGCTCCAAGACCGCGAGCCCCCTTAGGCTTCAAGACCGTGAGCCTCTTCAAGGGTTCAAGACCGCGAAGCCTCCCATTGGTTCAAGTTAATGTTGAGACCGCGAAGACCAATTTGAGTTGAGACCGCGAGGGTCATGAAGACCGTTTGCCCTTCTTTGACCTCAGGACCGCGAGGCCCTTCGCGGTCTTGAGACCGCGAACCTCCTCTCGGTCTTGAGACCGTGAGCCCCCTCACGGTCTTGAGACCGCGAGCCCTCTCACGGTCTTGAGACCGCGAGGCTCTCATGGTCTCAGCCGCTTGGTCCTTCAACAAGGCTCAAAGATGCAACCGATAATGTCAACCCATGTTGAAGCCCTCAAATGGTCAAAGCTATGTTGACCACTTATGGGTTTAGTCAATTAAGATTATGCTTGATCACTTGTCATTCAATTGACCCATAATGGTTAACCAATTATGGTTGAAATCGATTCAATTAGGGTCCATCAATGTTCACCCATCAATACTCAACAATGTGCATCAACACAAGGTTGAACCCTTCAATTGAGCTCCAAATGGGCCCAAACTTGGCCCAAACGGTCTTGAGGTCATGTGGGTGGACCCCACATGGTCTTAAGACCGTTTGCCCAAGATTTCATCAAAGTCTAAGGTGATTTGATAGGGGTTGAACCATGATTGAACCACAAAACAGAATTTTGGTTAAATTGATAACTTATTTGCAATTGGGTCCTCAATTGGTCAAATTACTCAACCCTAGACCTTCAAACGGTCTTGGGTGATTGTCCTCTCGGTCTTGAGACCGTTTGGATGAGTTCCAAATGGTCTTGAGACCGTTTGCCCATCAAATTTTTGGATTCTAGTGCAAAATCATCAAGGTCTGACCCATTGAGTTGATGGTTATATCAATATTTAATTGCAATGTAAATTGGTGTAAAAGTACCTTCAATTGGTCAACAAATCTTGACCCCAGACCTCCAAACGGTCTTGGTTGATTGCCCTCACGGTCTTGAGACCGTTTGGTGACCCTCAAATGGTCTTGAGACCGTTTAGGTCAATCATCCCTAAAAACCCTAATTAGGTCACCATAATTTCAGTACTGATTTTATCTAGGGTTAGCCCTAGTATTCACCCTTCAACTCTTAGCCCGTTTGGAATTAGACCATCAAACTTGGTGAGTTGTTAATTAACATAATTTTGAACAGTAATCTCATACGGTCAACGCTTAGTAAACGACCTTACACGGTCTTGAGACCGTTTGCCCAAAAAGGCAATTTCAGACCGTTTGAAAATCAGCAATTAATTCATTTAAAGTTGTGACTTAAAAAGGTCATATCTCCCGATTCCTTTGGAGTGAGTCTCCCAAATTTTGAGGGTAATTAGCCTATATAATTAGGAACAGATTTCTTATACGGTCCACGCTCGGTCAACGGGGCCAAACGGTCTTGAGACCGTTTGCCCTGTCGCGGTCTCGAGACCGTTTGCTCACCTCGCGGTCTTGAGTCCGAGAGAGCAAACTGTTAGGACCGTTTAAGGAAAAGAAAAGCGGTGGGTTTTTCTTGGAAATCACGCCTTCATCTTCTAGCTCAAGAACAGTACAGATATCCCACGGGTTTGCTTGCAAAATAGCAGGGAAAAGTAGGGAAATACTAAGAGCTATCATTAAAACGCATATAAAGATGCACATAGTAAAGCATGGGTTTAGAGTTATAAAACCCGCCTAAAGCTTGCTTCTTGAGCTCCAAGCTTTCAAGCTCCAAGCTCTAATGGCGTCCTTGAGTTCCCTCAGGTTGGCCAAGGTGAAAACTCCAAGGAAGGATGAAAAGAGACGGCTAGAAAGGTAGGGTTTCAAGAGTTAGCCATGAAGATGACCTTGAATTCGAATTCTAATCATGGAATTAGGCAAGAAGAGGGGTTTAGACCTACCTTGCACCCCTTGGTCGTCCTCCTTAGCTCCAAGGCAGTCCTTGGTCGTCTTTGGTGAAATGAAACAGTAAGGGAACGAAGGTTAAGTTCCCTTGCAACTAAGGGAAGGAGAGCTTATATACATGGGGTAGGATTTTCAACATTAGTTCATAAGTTTCCCTTAATTCCAACTAAGTCCTTCCTTTATTACTTGATCGTCCCTTCCTCTTTATTCTAAGGACAAACCTTATCTTAAGTTATAGAAAAGAAGGCAAGGAAGAACAATCTAATAATAAAGTTCATACTTAAAGGGATATTGCACATGTACCCTGATTATTCAATCACAAAGCCTATTTCTTAACTTGATAACTCAATTGAGGTGAATTCCTCATCATTTCTTTTCTAAATGATGGCAAGAGTCTAAAAAGATACTTTAGATTAAATTCTTTACAATTTGCATCCCTTTATTTGGGTAAATTGCATTTTACCCCAAATTAGGGTTTCAAGCCCTGGGATTGCTTCCACAGCTGCACCTTGGTGCTCTAGCTTGGGAAATCCCTCAAACTTTGCCAAAGAGATTCTCATGATGTCTCAACATCAGAGGAACATCTCATCATGTGCAAATTGCAATCTAACCCTTTCAACTGGGTAAATTGCACATAGGTCCCTGTACATCAAAATAATGCTACAACTTTAAATGAAAAGGAGCAAATACTGAAATATACGTTTCTGAGAAACTTAATTACATGCTCAGAGTTAATCACAAAGATTTAATTACATATTTAGGCAAAACACCTAGGGTTAACTCATAACCCAGGTCAGGGATGTTACATAAATCATGCTGTTAAGGCTAGTGGTGATCTATGGGGCCAATCATCATTCCTAAAACTCTACTAGAGCCTTGGGCAGTGGGCCCCGACATTACAAATGGTATCAGAGCCGATTCCTCTCTAGTATGTGGGGCCCACATGGGTCAATGGCATGCCACTCGTTGAGCCCCGCAGTCCAGGAATGTTGAAAAGGACTATCCATGGTGATGAAGCCACCCTTGCATTGGTAGCCATGGTCGGGATCTAGGTGTACATGTCCATGTTGGGTATGCACTGAAATGGGGAAAGATTTTGAGGCCATATAGTTGAGCCTTGATAGGGATTTCAAGAGTTTAAGTGGGGGAGATTGCAACTTGCCAGGATTTGAGGCCTCAGATAAAATGACCTTAACATGAATGATTAGATGACCCATATCACTAAGGTGCACCTCCTTTTTAGGGATCCCATTACTTAAGAACTCTATGTTTAATCTTGCTCAGCTCAGAGTAGTACTAGGATGGGTGGCCAATTGGGAAGTTTATCATGTCTTGCATGTGAGTGAGGACAAAGTGTGTAGTTAACGCTAGTGGTGACATGTGGGGCCATTCATCATTCCTAAAACTCTACTAGATCCTTGGTCAGTGGGCCCAAGCATTACACATGCATCATGAAAATTTCTCAAATATAGAGCTCTTCTGATTTTAGAACTTCACTCATCTTTGTAGAAATAAAGTGGGCTGATTTAATCATTTGGTCAGCTACAACCAAAATGGCATCATCCCTTGCCTGGTTCTAGGTAAACCCACCACAAACCATGGAGATATTCCATTTGGGTATTGGTAATGGTTGTAAAGGACCTCCTAGACTCTAATGTTCAGCCTTGATATGCTACCAAGTTAGTCATTTTGAGATAAAAGTAGTCATTTCAGCCTATATGTTCTTCCACCAAATTTTCCTCTGAAGAATATTATAAATATTAGTTGATCTTGGATGCACTGTGGGCTTCTTGTAACACTTTTTATACTAAGGCGAAATCCTATGGGATGTGTTGCTTATATTTGATTCAACCATCCATACCAACAAAGAGATGCATTTGGGGTTTGTACATCAATTTTGTAATCTCCTATCATTTTGAATGCTCTTTTATCCTAACATGATCTCAGATTGGATGCACAATTTTAAATCGATGCTATTCATTCTAATTTGTTTCCCATATGTCTCGAGATCCAAGGTTGTAGTACTTTTATGTTTCTCCATTCAATAGCAAGCTCAACATCACATTTAACTTGCTTGCTACTGTGGGGGATCATTTACAACATTTACATTGCCAGAGTGATAGGAAGTTTTACAATTGTAGTACTTGAATTATTCTAGCCAACTGCTCTACCTAAGATTGAAATCTTTCTGTGTCATGATGTATTTCAAAATCTTGTGATCAATTGCACTATCAAAGTAGAACTATAAAGGTAGTGTCACCATATTTTGGAGGAAAAATGATGGAGAATAACTCAAGGTCATGAGTTGGGTAATTGACCTTATTGGGTTTCAATTGTCAAGAGGTGTATGAAGTTACCTTTTGTTCTTGCATCATGGCACTGTCTAAACCAAACATTGATGCATCAGTAGAGATGACAAACCCATAGTTGCCTAAAGAAAGTGCCAAGAAAAATGCAGAGGTCAACTTCATATCCAATTCCTAAAAAATAGACTCACACTCCTTTGAACACACAAACCATTCTCCTTTCCTTGTGATTTTAGTGAGAGGGCAAGGTTGTCTTACTAAAGTTGGATATGAAACATCAATAATATCAATACATGTTGCTATATATATGAAGTTGGATGTGATAAAATGAGTTTTTGAATCTTTAAGATTTTATCTTTACACCCTTACTTTATTGACTTTGCACTCCACTCCATCATATATTTATTACTTGATCTATTTGTGACATTTATTTGAGGAAATTGATGAATTAATAAACCTAGTATGCATGAAAATCTACCTTGGTCGAACTTGCTAATCATTTTTATATCTAGCTTTAGTACCTTTTGTAGTAGATGTACCTCCACCCAAGGCTCTAGTAGAGTTTTAGTAATAACAATTGGCTCCACAAACCACCACCATATTTGGTTGCACACTTTGTCCTCATTGACACACAACTATGATTGACATCCCAACATGTCACCCATCCTAATACCAATTTGGGCCGAGAATGCTTAAATGTGGAGTTTTTAGTCGGGGGATCCCTAAGAAAGAGGTTCACCTTGGTGATATAGAAAGTCCAAACATTCCTTTGAAGATAATTATTTGAGGCCTCAATTCTCAAGGTGTTACAACATGCTTCTTCCACCTTCTTTGTGGGTTTGTTGAGGGGGTGCTCCCCATTCTTGTGTTATAGGCCATCTAGATAAATAGATGTGTGTTGGTATATGATGGTGGTTTCACTCCGTTACCATATATTTGGGTGGACATTTTTGGGAATATGGAGGCATTAAACAAAACATAAGCAATAAATTCCATATTTTCACAAGTAAATCTCATCAATAACAATATAGAAGGGAGGAGGGTGCTAGAGATATTATTTTTCACGAAGTAGATCTAGCAACATTCATCATGTGGGGATATACAATGCTTATTCACTCTGAAGATTGTTGATTATGTCCTTCCAACACAATCTTATAACTCATGCATCTCGATGTAGTCAACACGATAGACATGAAACTCACAACATGGTTGTATAGACAACATGGAAGGAGCATCATCTCCTTGGTAGTGTGATAGCATTGTGAAATATCTACTTCCCTTGATGGTAATTACATCTAGGGATCATGTGTCAAAATATGTAACCAAATCTTAGTTATCATGCCCATTTAGAGTAAGGAATGAATCATGGTTTCTTAAATAAATTGGGAAACAAATATACAATGACAATTGAATGTAATCTTCCATTCATGGATAGCCAGTCACTCATATGGCCGATCCAATTAATCAATTGGATAGATCAAAATGTTCTAGAATCAATCATATAATTTACAAATCTGGTCTAGTTGGTAAAATGGGCACTCTAGCAGATTGATTAGGTTGATTCTATCTAGTTGATCAATTAGACTGGTGTTTTTCTATTTGATTGATTGGGATTTCAAATCACATGATCAAGCTTCTAGATAGCCTATAATTTGTTCTAATAGACTACCTAAACCTTACTGACCAATTGAACTTGTGTCCTTGATTATACTACTATTCAGTGTGCACCCTATGTGTATGACTCTATAGCCTCCACATTATGTTGGTAGTGATGCATGTAACCATATTATTACTTCACAAGCTTTGATTGGTACCTTTCAATATTTCATTTCCACCCAAAATATTGGATAAGTTATAGAACAACTCCAATCTTTTTTTGTGAACAATGTTATAGTGATTTTATAATTCCTTTGTCTATATGACAACCATATTGAATTTGAGGCTTGGAAACATCATTCTTATAATATTAAATCTCTATTCCTTGATCAAGAATATATTATTTTTGATACACATAAGCTCAATGTCATATATTCACTCACATGAGTATGACCATGCATGTCATAGTCTCACTCAACAAGTTGTCGAGATATCACTCCATTAGGAGCAACAAATTTCATCTATGTAACATACACTAACCCAAATGTGTCATATTTCACCCAAGAACTACTTGTATGAAAACATTTATTCAATTTCATGTTGAGTAGTGTTAAAGTACACTAGACAACATGTAATCATTTTAGTGACTTTAGGTCAAAGAATTGCAATCACCATTGTATCATACTCAAGGTCAGTCTACCCAATACGCTAGTTCATTACCAAGTACTATGTATTTGACTTATATTAAATATCATGACTACCGATGCATGGTCATCAGTGAATACTCATACTACTATAATATTATTGTCATCCTAGTTTCCATGATAATATTTAACTAGGGACTTAGACAAGAAGAAATACTCTTAACCTACACATGATCCAATGTATAGGTCCTCAACTTAAAATCACATCTCATGGAGTAATATTGTCAGACCCATATCCCATAACCTCTCTTAGACACATGATTTGGGTTTGAGGTCACTAAGTTAGCTACCACAAATATGTTTACATTTTTTCTTAATATTCTTAACTTGAAATAATTAAAATGAAGATAAATTCCATCCATACAAAGATCGTTCTTATAAATAAACCATATTAAAATTTCTTATTCATCATTTGATGTTTCACAAGTTGTAATGCATGAATTACATACTTTACAATCCATTACACAGTGAAGAAAGATACAAGGTTTTACACTTGATTAATACAACTCTTTCTTTTTTCTCTCTATAGGACCTAGAGTGGACATCAACCAAGACTATCTAATTATACCTTAAAAGATTGCTAACATTCTTTTGTATCATGAATCATCTTAAATTTGTATCTATCTCCATAATAAGCAGGGTTACCTAAAAATTTGTTTAGTAGAGTTTGAACTATTGGCTCAGTTGATAGAAGTTCCCCAATAGACAAGATAATATAGATATGCTTTAGTAAGTTGATTGCAACATAACCAGACATAAGAAAGCATTGAAAATTTAAACAAGTTAGTGGTAATGCAAAATTCATTATTATACTAAATTATGAGAATATCTAAAAAACAAATTTGTGAATCTAACTTCTTAATCTTTTCATCTTTTTATTAATTCTCTAGACCCACATGAGGTGTAACATAACATGTGGAAGAATTATAGCAAGATACAATCTCACCGTCCAAGACTTATAGTTGACCCAGAATTTTATGTCTGCTAACTTGCTACATGTTCTGCAATGAGCCTCTCCACATCTGGCCTTAGTGGCTATATCAACTGGCCAGACAAACTTGACTTCTCCTCTAAACTAGGGTACTCAGGTGGAGAGTCAAAGCACTCTGTCTTAAACTTCCTATTGTGGTGATTTCACAAGACTCGCTCAGTAGTAACTAAACTGAGTACCACTGGGATCTCCACTAAAGTTTTGTACTTGTCTATGATTGTACAAAAATTGGGTATGATCAGGATATCTATTTGATGTTGGATACCCCTTCTATAATTCAAGAGGTTATTCGTATTGGGCTTAACCCCTCCTGCCCCAACTACATGCTCATGTTTCCTCTTCTGGTCACTTCCAGTCAGTAATACATTTCTTCTATTGTGGTGTAAACCACCACAAGGAATCTACAGTGTTTGGAGTATCTAACGATCTAATGATTCTTTAGTTTCACTTTTCAATGAGCTACTAAACTATTCTTAGATGTATCTTTTATTAGATCATTCCATTTTCTCTTGTGAATAATATATTACAACAATGCTATCGAATATTATACCATTCAAATGTGAATATTTATGATACTGTAAAAAGGGAATCTAACTAAATTGTCAACTTTCAACAATGTATTATGCATGAATCGATTAATCTAAGTTTATTTAAACAATTATATATTAAAGAATGTTATGAATCTTTCATAGTATATGAATCTTATTTTGATGTAATTGATCTATACTGAAGCATACTGCCAATTTTCCATATTGTATTTCACATGTACTAAGCATTGTATATCACTTACTTAATAATTGAGCATATATGAATAAACTCGCACAATGTGAGCTATGACAATAATATATATCTTTTAATACTAAACGTTACTTATTATGTTCTAGCTTATCTGCATTGACCAATTGATATTTAGAACTATATATAATTATCTCTACTCTGAATACCCTAACCCTTATCCATCAAGCTACCACGTGGGTGGAAACTCTATATAACTTGAACTGAGTAAACCAAGCATTGAATAAATATTTATATAACATATTATGCATTCTATCATCTCATTTTCATGATTGAAAGGAATTTGAGCTATATACTAACATTTATGAGAATGTATTTTATTTTTGAGGATTTAGGGCAAATATGAATACTCTAATGCTTCTAGATTTCTCAACATTTGAAACTCATACAATTCATATGCACATATTACAAAACTGAAATGATCCATCTCCAATGATTTTTCTAGATAATTTAATCATTCATACCACATAAATCATTAGGAATTATTGAACTAAGAATAGTATAATAGTAACAAATAATACATGTTCTTTATGTTTGGGTTGAGTTCAATAAAATCTAGGCTAAAAATGAATTTTCACTAACAAGTACTTGATATACTTTACAAATCTCGAGTGTGATCTAGATATACTCAGATTCCAATCTATTGAGCTTGCATTTGAGCTTCAAACATCAAAAATTAAATATGAATGGCCAAATCTTGGGCCAATAGACCTAAATGAATTCTAGTGGAGGTAGAATAAAGAGGGTAAAAAGAAACCTTCTGTTTCTGAATTAGAAGGTTCCGTGAAACATAACACCAAGAGAAGTAGAGATTAAAGATAAAAAACTACTTACCAAGTTGAATATATAATGAAACCATCCATTTCTCCAATTTTTTGTGTTCTTCCTCAAATATCTCCTAGAGTTCTCCTTCCAGTTTATCTTTTCTATAATTTAAGGTTTTGGTTGTGTAGACGATATAAATACAAATCCAAAGGAATAAATTTCATCGAATTTGATATGTATATTAAAAGTTGGTCATTTTTGTAATTGGATATATTGGGAAGCTACACAATTCAAACCATCAGTTTGCAAACCTTTATTTGACAAACTATCAATTGCTAAATCATAAATTGACTAACTTTTTGTTTCTGAACCTTCGGTCGTTAACCATCAGTTGTCAACCGAAGGTAATTCCGAGTGAAAACTAACTTTCTCATTTTAACTACAATTTGTTTCATTCTTTTTGTGTTTAAATTTATAATTAAATTCTCTACAATGTTACATGAAAATTTAGATAGAATCATTAAGTAACAATTTATTGTAATTACTTTCTCAGATGTATGTGGTGCTCTACCACATACATATGTGGGCTATTACTATATCAACCTGGGTTAAAACCTTGAAATATTTACAACACATGTTTTCTTTAACTTATCAAAGAATAAGTTTAATAATGTGAAATGTTAATAAGGGTAAATAAAGGTTTAGTTAACACTAGAATTATCTAAAACCCTCAAATTACTAGTAAAACAAGGTATGTGTTGTAAGAATCTCTCCTTAAAAAGTTACATCCCCAAAACTTATAGGCATGTGAGAATAGTATAATGAGAGTATATTTTTGTATATTAACTCTTATGTATCCCATAATCTCTCTTATACCACATGATTAATATCTAAGGTGATTATAGGATATGGGGCCTGACAAAGACATTATTGGAACATTATTATGTTTAATAATTATATCATACTAATGTGAACATAACAAATATAAAGTACAATGTGTACCATAACCATCATCATATGACTGGTTCTTAGGGCACAGATCCAACATAGATCACCAAGGACATGAACTAGAAGAGTATAGATAAGGATCTCATTAGTTGGGTGGGGGATACTATCTACACATTTAGACATGATGGGATTTTTTATCCTTAGATAAATCTCAAGAAAGTCAAGTTAATGAAGTGGTTTCCACTAGACATGTTGAACCTCAAGTTGAACCTTATAGTGGACATGCATAGGTATGATGAGGACTCATGTTGCTTTTGGGCATCCAAAATTATGTGGGACCTCCATGGGGTATGATTCTATCTTTCAGAGCTTGTTGGTGTTCCTACTTCCACATGGATGCCCACACAAGGCACTCTTGCACTCAAGGTAATTGATGATTTAAATCTTAATATGATGGTGGTTGAGAACAAGGATATGATACTTATAGACACAATTTTGGGTAAGTCAAATGAAATTTGGATTTGATGATGTTGACATATGATGTACATGGGTTTATCACATACATAGCCATTATTTTCCATTTTATCCCTCGTGAGATTAAAGTGGTGAAGTTGGCCGTAGGTAGATGTAGGATTATCTCACTAGATTTATGTTATGACCAATCATTTGTATCTTCCTATACATATCTATGGGTTGATCATGATGGATAAGAGACACATGACTAATGTTTGTAAGATGTAGGATACATATTTTTTGTTGGGCTTGGTGAACTTTTTGCACATATGTTTGTTAGAAAGACGACATGTTTAGGTGGTTGAGGATGTGTTGCTAAGTCGTCGCCCCTTTTCTTGATCACATGTCAATCCATAAAGAGCTTGTAAGTAGAGATTAGGTTGTATAGAAAGCCTCCAGTTCATCTAAGAGAAGGTTATTAAACCCACACCAATCAATAAGGAAAATTTTCACAATTTCAAGACATATTTTATTTTATTTTATTTTTATGACTTATGATTGGTTTACTGTTATTTTCTAAGTCAATTCGAACTAAAATTTTAAATTCAAGAACTCACAAAAAGATGAGTATACCCCACATATGGGTTTTAAAAGTGACGTGGGGCATGGGAAAAATGAAAAATGTGTGATATAAAACTCACTTGTAAAAAGGAATAAAACATGGGGAAATGACTTTCTAGCACTCACATAAATTGACCACATAAAAATGTCACAAGGGTATGTCAATAACTCTGCAACTACAATTGTTCTAAGAAAATAATTATCAAGTAGGAAACTATAGCATCCAACTCACAAAAACACAATTAACTGAGCGGAAGCGAATCATTTGCAGCGGATTATTGAAAATCACTAAAAATTAAAACTTTTTGCAAAGAGATCCACACAAATGAAATCTTTTTCATCAAGAACCAAAATATAATATTTACATTTCTTTCCATAAGCACACAACCTGTACTGTCTCTTCTCGAGGATTACAACATCAACTGTTCTATTCAACATTATGTACAGACAACATAAAACCTCGAGGCATCAAGTCAAAATCTCAAGTCGATGATAAAAGCACTATCTATAAATCCCGAGGACCTGAGAGTATAGAGATGACACATAGGAATACTATCTATACAACTAGATAGGTAGTATCTCCACCTAAGATATTACTACTGTCCTCGATGCTGCTGCTGTTCCTTCTCTACCAAAGGTTTCTTGCCTCTTTGTCCGCATCCACCTAAAAACATTGGATCCCACGTGGGTGAGACAATTGTAAATTGTCCCAGCGGGAGATATAACTCTCCGCTAAAACATTGTATTGTAATTAAAGATATGAAACTGAGTAGAGGTTAAGCAGTTTAAAGCATTCTCCACTTTGTAAGCATTGCAACTATTTATGATAGAGCAATATATCATCTATTCTTTTAATAAGGAATAGGAATGACATGTATATCATTTATCCAACATGTTATACCATCATATCAAACTTTTCTTGTGACACTCATCATCTTGTTATGTCACCCATGGAACATTCTTGTTTCATTCTGTTGGCCTTAGCCAACCTGTTAAAAAAATAAAGAGATATATCTACCATGTACTCATTTATCATCAATACAGGAATTGCATTAATACAATCCTAAATCATCATTACAGGCATTGGGTTATTACCAATCCTGTGTTATCACTACAAGCATTTAACCTCTGCCAGGTATTGGACTCTTCCAAACCTGATTACACCGCCAGGCATTGGACACTACCAATCCTGATTTTATAGCCATGCATTGGACTTTAGCCAACCATGATTACAGGAATTACACCTCTGCCAGGTATTGGACTTTAACCAAACCTGATTACACAGCCAGACATTGGACTTTGACCAATCCTGATTTCACAGCCAGACATTGGACTCTAACCAATCCTGATTTCACAGCCAGACATTGGACTCTAACCAATCCTGATTTCACAGCCAGGCATTGGACTTTAACCAATCCTGATTACAGGCATTGCATCTCTACCAGGTATTAGACTCTTCCAAAACTGATTTCACAGCCAGACATTGGACTTTAACCAATCCTGATTTCACAGCCAGGCATTGGACTCTAACCAATCCTGATTACATAGTTCATGGAATTTAATTCCTTTAACTCATCATTGATCATCACATACTACTTTAGGCTCTGAACCTTGAGATTAGCCTGCATAGATTTACACATTCTTTATTGAATACAGTTGTTCCTTTTATTAAGTTTATTAAAACATTATCCTTTCTTATAATAAACTTTTATAATCATTTTGGTACCTCTCACTATGCCATAATTTCTTGCATGGCTCATAAGGCCCATACAACATCTTGTCACCTCTCACTAGGCAACATTTAACCATATTGCTCACAAGGCCATTAAACATCTTGTCACCTCTCACTAGGCAACGATAACATATTACTTCATGTAATATAATAGTAACACCTCTATTACCTCAATAGGGTTAGGGCTTACTATTCATATCATATTATGATTTCTCATGTCCCATTACCCAATTTAGGGTTAGGGTTTCCCATCTCACATTAGGATTTCATAGTTATCAAAGTATATCAACTTTGAGATGCTAACTGTGAAGTCTTGCATATCTTGATGTGTCACTTTCCTCATCACTTCCAACTTTCTTAAGTTATCAGCTTATCTTGGATTAAGGTATTTCCCATCTTAATCCTTTCATCCACTAACCTATCACTCTTACCATGAAGTGCATAGGTTACACATAAGAATGGTCCAACTATCTTAAATGATATGGACTCATCTCAGGTTAAGACATTGCTTACAATAAGCTTGCCTATAATCAACCATTTATGATATTTCACCTTTATAAGCTTTTCCCCACTGTTTTATTATTAGGGTTCTGGGTTGTCATCATTTTGCCCCAAATTAAAGCTTCATGTATTATAACTTCAATTAGGGTTTCACATACTTTTGCCCTTTAATAGGGCTTTGGGTTTTCACATACTATCATACTTCATTAGAGTTAGGGTTTCACATCCTATTGCCCATGATTAGGGTTTACTATTCATCCCAACTAGGGTTTCTCTTGGAATCACCCTCAATTAGGGTTTCACATGGAATCAATCTCAATTAGGGATTTTCATGGAATCAACCTCAATTAGGGATTCTCATGGAATCAATCTCAATTAGGGATTCTCATGTAATCAATCTCAATTAGGGATTCTGTAACGAACTCAAATCTAGGTATCACCTCTATTTTTCCTTTTTCCTAAAGAGCTTAAATTTTATTTCTCTTAAACTTTGTTGAGTAGTAATTTTCGACCCTGATAATAATCTTGGGGTAGTTTTGACTTTGTATCACCACTCATTCACATAATCATTCGTGGGTGTGACATTGAGAAATTTTGGAAATTTAATTCACATATTGTGGAAAAATCGTACATAATGTTAAGTTTGAATCTAGATCTGATAAAATATCTCTTTTTTACCCTAGAGAGAGAGTTTTAGTGAGGAGAACTATACAAAAACCATCCTTTTATAATAGAAAATGAATTATCCTTTTAATAGGCGATTTAACATTCATTTGTTAGCAATAGTGCCTAGCCAGTTAATAATGAGCTTTTGAGGTCAGGATCATACTCTTTGATTGGCTTAATAGCCAGACTAAAAACTTGAGAGTTCAAAGGAGGTTAAGTGCACACTTTATTTGTCTAGGAGAGAAACATACAATGTTAGCATTAATATTTTGACTTCAATTTGTCACGCTGGTCTTGACATAAGAGATACCGCATACCTGCCACTTCGGTAACGTATTGCTGAGGAGACTATTGGGATCACTTGATCTGACGGACCAGAAAGTGAGAAGAGCTTTAGTGTCATCCCCAGCAACAGTCGTGCGCAGGTGTTACAGTGTGCCGACGCCGACGAGAGACTCTCCGCTGATCGCACGCGTTTTGTGCCTTAATTGCACGCGTTTTCACTGGTAGCCGTTTTGGGAGATCAAGTCAATCAAATGGAACCCTCGCTTGAGTCTTGGGGTGCCCTAAGCGTCGAAGGCCTAACCGGCTGCCTCCGTTCTTGCCCAAAACGCCTCACCACCCTACCTTTTTAGATCCCATTGCCACGGGATCGTCCACGAAGGAGAAACGACTCCTCCTTCAAAGTTTTCTCTACCCGATTTCTTCCAGAACGCCACTATCTTCTCGCACTGGAACCATCGTCGTGCCCGTTGAGGATCCAGAAGCAGTTCCACTTTGCTTGCCCTCAGATCAATTGGAGGTAAGGACACCATCTACAACCCCTAACTATTTGTTCCTTGTCTTCTGTGCATGCTGATTCTTCCCCAATCTCTGGGTCGACGAATTACCCTGTTTTGCCTTGTTGAGGTGCACGCCATCATATGGACAGCAGGTTGTTGGATCCCTATTTATCGAGTATCAGTCAGTGCAGATTCGTGAGAAGATTTAGGGCGGCCGGGGGATAGGGTTGATCTACGCTCGTCTGCCTAATTTTGCAACTGTCTTGACTCCGGAAGGTCGCACAGTTTTGTTTTGAGGTTGCTTTTGTAGATCTTTGTTTCAGTCTGATTTGACCTGGCTCCCACGGCTGAACGCCCCCGCTTGGACCATGATCTGTCACCGACTTGCATTCTGAATCCGCCCAGTCGCTTCTTGGACGCCGCCGTCTTCTCCGTTTACTAATCGAGATCACAGTAGCGACCGGATATCCCAAGGAGCCGGATGAAGACCGGTCACCTTTGTGGGTGAGGCTGCTAACAGGGGTTCATCCTTGGAGCAAGAACCCGACCCTCAGGACTGCCATGCAGTGAGCGAGTGAGAGGAGCAGGTTGCTCCGCATTTGGAATCACAGACGCCGTCCGTTCACCCTGAGGCTGGAAAACCAGTTAGCGCAGTTGTTTGCGCTGAGGTTGGGAAACTAGAAAGTGAAGTCGCCATTTTACTTGTCTTAATTAGTGATTTCAAAACTCCCGTGATTAGCTGGATTTAAATAGTCGTGTTTCATTTAACGAGACCATATTTGTAACCGGATAACAGATACACATATTGCCCTGCGTTCTCATTTTGGATCCCATTAACTGGCCACGATGGTGTGGGGAACCTGAGGGCACTCGACATTGTTTTCCAGTTGCTTCATTGTTTATAGCTTCCTGTATTTGGTTTGACCGAGTCAATTTATATTGCGTCGGTAGATGTGTATAGATGAGTGGTGTGAGTGTTGAGAAATCAGAGGATTTTCCATATATTACACTGCTAGACCAAACTGAGATTTGGAGGAAGTGTTCATGGGCTTTAACGTTGTATGAGAAACAATATTAACATAAATTATAATCTACACGTAGGTGATGTTAATCTTGGCTCTGACTTAGGGGATATTTTGTTTGACTTAAACAAGACCAAAGAAAGGTATGTACTCCTCCCTATTTATAATTGGGCATTTATGTGACTAAATTTTCCCCTAATGAGGCATCTTTTGAAATACTTGCTCTTATTCCATTTGTTGGACAGATCATATACTTTCGGTTGATTATTCTTTTGAAATTATTATCATATTAAATTGGGTTAATGACCCCATGTGTGATTGTGCTTAAATCATGCCACATGCTTGTGAAAGTTATATCTTGCCACTCTATTTATGCATGTTAGATAATTCGACTAGTTTAACTACCGTAGACGCTTATGCGTAACCATTAGGGCGCGTCTATTTCCGCCCGGGCGCGTCTTTCCACCTCTTTTTATACAGGGGCGCGCCTACTTCCGCCCAAGGTGTGTCTACTTCCACCCATTTTACTTAGGTCATTGACTCAGTGGTGTCATGGCCCTACCTTAGTTACTTTAGTCAAATATATCTACATGTGAAACTATTATGATTGTTGTGATATTGTGAATGGTTAATGGCAAGGTGTATTATTTCACTTGTTTATTTATATGCCTCATTCTTTTGGAAATTCCTTCTTTTAGTACTTCTCCTTGAAACTTACCTAGCTTTTATGACCCTTTTTGATGGGAACATCTTACTTTACTTGTTAATGCCCTAGTTAATTCTCTAATGTACATACTCAGCTTTTGCTGATTCATACTTTGTTTTCCCATTTTCTGGGTGTTCCTAAAACTACCCAGGTATAGGTACTTTACAGGGAAGAGACTCAGGATGTCTGTGAGCTAATTGATGGACATAAGGACAACTTGAGATAGCCTTGTTACCCTCTGCATATGGGCATATGTGTGAATAGATGTAATCTTTTCATTTTATGTACCACCCTTAGGGTGAGAATGTTATGTACATGAGAACATTTTATAACTTTGCAAATAGTTATATTTTCCGCTGCTTAAATATTACATGGCTCTTGTTTTTACCATTGAGTGGGCCCACTATCGGGTCCCACTCTTTACAGATTCTCATGGAATCAACCTCAATTAGGGATTCTCATGGAATCAACCTCAATTAGGACTTCCACTATGGTTACCCACAACTTGGGTCTACTATTCATCTTCATTAGGATTTCATTTAATTGTTCATAATCAGAGATTCACTATTCATCTCAATTAGGGTTTTACATCTCATTTCCCTAAATTGGAGTTTCATACATCGTTACCCTAGATTAGGGTTACATCCTCACCCTGGATTAGGGTTTCATTTAGAATTTCCCTTAATTAGGGTTAGAGTCCAATAGCCCTGTCAATTAGGGTTTATGTTCCTGATTAGGGTTTCATGATCTCTTTACTTAAGGATCATACCCTTAATCACCTCATGAATCATATTCATGTATGAATTTCATGCTATCATCTTCTTAACTTGATTAGGTTACATCAACCCTCAATCAAGTACATACAACTATGATTAACATAGTGTACCAAGTCATTATTATTATAAGAAATTAGGGTTCATCCCTTAATTGGTACCAATCACTTAGGCACTATTAGGGTTTCAAACTTGTACCTTCATTGATTGTCATTACTAATCATCATTGGATCAATGGATCATTCACCATCTTAATTCTCAAGAGATTCAATCACATTGGACCTCCATTACATAAGGTATCCAATTGATTTGACCAATTGAATCTTCAATTACAATAAGTGTCCAAGTGGATTAACCAATTGAGTCCTCAATTAATTTTGACTACTTGAGCCCCAAACAGTCTTGGTCTTTCAAAGTACAATGGTTTGAAACCGTTTGGTAAAGGTGGTCACTTGAAACCGTTTGCTAAAGCAAGTACTTGAAACCATTTGCTAAAGCACTCTTAAGATCGATTGGGCCTCAAAAAGTTTGGGATTGTTTGGTCCCAAATGGTCTTGAGACCGTTTGGTCCAAACCTCCTCAAAACCGCATGGACCAAAGATGGTCTCAACCTATCAAGTCGATTTGGGGTTCTCAATGTTGATTCCTTCAATCATTGAATTCATGTAACCAATCTTCAACTGGACCCATCACCATACTTAAATTGAGTTAATTAGGTCATACTTCAACTGATTTGACCCTCAATTAATCCTTAATTGATCATCAATTAGAATTTAAATCAATTGGAATAGGGTTTGGAATCGATGATCCTTCAACATTAACCAATGTGAAACTAGTTACTTTAAAACTATTGGACCATCATCCAAATTGGGCATGACCTGACCCCAAACGGTCTTGAGGTCATTTGGATGACCTCCAAACGGTCTTGAGACCGTTTTCCCATGTCAATATCAAAATCCAAGTCAATCAATCTAAGTTTGGATCATTGGATTGATCAACAAGTCAGCATTTGATTACACTTCAACTTAGTACCTTTAGATTTTCAAACACCTAACCATAGTCAACCCTAGACCTCCAAACGGTCTTGGGTGACCCCCAAACGGTCTTGGGATCGTTTGGATGACCTCTTAACGGTCTTGAGACCGTTTTCCCATCATATCATCATCAACCATGTCATTCAATTAGGGTTTGGATCCTAGGATTGGTCACTAAATCAGCACTTAATTGTATTTCAATTTGGTATCTTTGGACCTTCAAACACTTGAACAAACTTAACCCTAGACCTCAAAACGGTATTGGGTGACCCCCAAACGGTCTAGACCGTTTGGGTGATCCCCAAATGGTTTTGAAACCGTTTGGGTCAATCAACCCAAAGCATCAACTCATTCAATTGCAAAATCAGCACTTAGCCGATTAGGGATCATACCATATGTTTGAATCTTCAAATACTTAACCATACTCAACCCTAGACCTCCAAATGGTCTTTTTTTTACCTCCAAACGGTCTTGAGACTGTTTGGGTGATTCCCAAACGGTTTTGAAATCGTTTGGGTCAATCAACCCAAAGCATCAACTCATTCAATTGCAAAATCAGCACTTAGCCGATTAGGGTTCATACCATATGTTTGAATCTTCAAATACTTAACCATACTCAACCCTAGACCTACAAACGGTCTTGGTTGACCTACAAACGGTCTTGAGACCGTTTGGGTGATTCCCAAACGGTTTTGAAACCGTTCGGGGTCAATCAACCAAATTTCAAACTCAATCACTTATGAAATCAGCACTCAACCCGATTAGGGTTTAGGTGATTGATGGACCTTCAACTCATGAACCAATTGGAGTTAATCAATAATAATTGGTGGGTCATTAACCTATATAATAATGAACAAGGCCCCAAATGGTCAACCCTGGTCAACATCACCAAACGGTCTTAAACCGTTTGCTTCTATGCGGTTTAGTGAAACCGTTTCATTCCAAACGGGTTGAAACCGTTTGTTCCAAAACACAAACCGTTTGGACATTTAATTGAAACCGTTTGGTCTAGATATTAGGGGAGGTGTGTGCTTATGATGATGTCATCATCATCAAGCTCTAGACCCACGAAACCTGATGTGATTTCCATGGAAATTGCAACAATCAACCAAATCATTAATTGTAAATAGAGAAATGATCATTATTTGATGGGGAATTGAATGCAATAACAAAGTTAGGGTTTCAAGTTATAAAAACCACCTACAATTGAGCTCCAAAGCTCCAAGATCACGGAAACAATGGTGGATGAAGCTTTTGCAACTCCCCCTAGGCTCGTCCTCAAACTTTTGGTTGAAAAGATTAGCTAGGGTTGAAGAGGAGATCGAAATAAGAAGAAATCCATAATTTATTTTCAATTTCCACCATGGAATCAAGGTGAAATGGATCAAGAACCTTAACAACAGGTTGGGGGTCGTACTACGGACCCTCCCAATCTCCCTTGGTCGTTTCCCAAACAAGGAGAAGAAGTGGGGTCAAAAAAGCCTTTCATTTGGCTTGTAAAAGGTCTTTTTATAAAAAATTCAGTGAGAGAGAATATGCTTTGTAAAAATCATTCCCCCTCATCTTCCTTGGGAATGAGGATATCTTGTTTTCCTATTATTTCTCTCAATTATCCATGATTTAAAGAAAATGAAATCAAGCTCCTTAAATCATATAATATTAATATCCATATGTGAGTGGATATTTCTTTTTCTTATAAAATTGTGAGTGAGTTATCCATTCCCTTGGATATTTTCGTGGTCCTTGCAAGGCTCAAGGATGTCCACGTACATCTGAATTTAATCATTTTAATTTTGGTAGAAGTCCCTTTAATTAATACATTTATTTTTGCCCTAAATCAAATTAGGGTTTCAATTAGGATTAAATCTTGATTATTTTAATATCAAGATTCTCTCTCCTCCAACTTAATTCAATTGAGGCGCCCCTCTCATTTTCTTTGCTCTACATGGTGCCAAGAAACATTAGGGACCTTATTGAAGTGGTAATTTGCATATTGAACCCTAGGTTTTGGGTAAATTGCACTTTACACCAAAACTAGATTTTAATGCACAAACATTGCTGTATCAACTTTTCCTTGGTACTCAGGCTACCACAAGCCATACCTCTACATCATCTTCATTATCATGATGCTTCAACATATTAGGAACATCTTATCATGTAAAATTTGTAATTTAACCCCTCAACTTGGGTAATTTTCACTTTAGTCCAAAATAAGTAAACATTGCTTCAACATTGTTCAAACATGACCAAAATTGAAACATAAGTTTCTCATGAGCCCTAATTACTTTTCACAAGATAAGATTAAACATATAATCATCTTTATTAATCAAAACTCCTAGGGTTAAAGTGTAACCCATGACAGGGATGTTACAGAAACCATGAGTTTGATCCATGGAATTGAACTCCCAAGCATGCCACATAGATCGGGGCATGACCAAGGTAGACTCATAATATCACACTAGGTTCAGAGAGATGAAGCATTTCCATAATGCACCAAGGAAGACCTCATAAAAACTCCTTAGCATTAAATCCATGGACCGGACTTTAAAAAAATATTATGGGTCACAAGTTTAGAGAAGAATATGAGTGCAAAAAAGTGTTTGGTGTATCAAATAAAAAATAATAGCAAGGAAATTGGTCCAAAATGAGGTCATAAGAAGACCAAATGCAAGTGAAGGATAAAACACACTTAAGGAAGTTGTAGAAAGGGGAAGAATAAATTACCGAAGACAAGGCTAATCAAGAGGGTGCTAAGCCTTTATAGTATCCCTAGGAGGAGTTTAAGATCCATTATGAACTTCTACATTGTTTGTCAAACCAGGGAAATAAACACCATATAGTATTTTATGGAAAGGTGTGCTTAGAACAACGAAAACATAGAAGTGGTTGAATTTGTTACTAGGAATTATGAAAGAGGGAAAGTGGAATTCAGAGCCTTATTATAGGGATTATGAGAAGATGAATCAAAGAAGGAAATAGAGAAATAAAGGGATTTGGAGTTTGATGGTATGATAGGGACCACTACACCATAGAGTATTTAGGGTCTTCATTAATTTGAGAGTAAAAAAAGTTGAACTGTGGGGATTGTGGAATAAGGACACTAATAGATAGATAGATATATAGATAGATAGGTAAATTGTGAGAACCCATTACACTAAACGAGATTACTCAAAACATAAAGCACAATCAAACACTAATTAATCAAATACCCAAAAATATGGGTAAATTAAAACTGATTTCAACGTCAACACTCACTTTGAAACATTTGCATAAGAGCACAACATATTTCTTATATCCACACTATGCCACGAATTTGATACAATTGTTCTATTGCCTTAGCCACAACATATATACATAGGAGAAAAATATTCGTATATGCCACACAAACAATCATCAATATGCTAACAAAAGTTCGATTCGTTTGAAACACCATATACAAACTTTTTCTCGCCCGAACCTGAGAGTACAAGGACGACCCTAGGACACACTAGACATCTAATCAACTTTCTCAAAGATTCATTACTATACCTCCTCTTCACTGCCACATGTTTGTTTTCATCACTTCTGATTTCCTAAAAAAAGAGTAGCGAACCACAAGGGTGAGTCCCAGTCCCAACAAGAGATATAACCTCCAATAATGTTTATTGATTACAACATTTTAAAGTAATTATACAGTTAAGAAAATTAATCAGATATAACATATAAGCTTAGTAGCACTGATGATTAACAAAATGCACAAGGGAGCAGATAATAACTATCATCCTTTATCTTGTTGATAATATAAGCAATTCAGTAGCATATGCATATCTAGCATCATGAGCAAGTCTAGTAACATAGCATAGCTAACAACATGAGCATGTATAATTGGTTGAACATATCAACATTATAAGAAGAGCTAAAAACATAAGCACAACTATCTGGATAAGCATGATCAACAATATATGCATCTCTAGTTACAAAGGCATGGCTAGCATGCTAAACATAACTAACAACATTAGATAGCTAGCATCATGATTATAATAAGTAGTAGCAATATAGTTATCAACATAATCATGGCTACTGGATGTACACATATACAATCTTAAGCATATCCACAACATAAGTATATCTACTATCTCTTAATTGCATTAAGCATCATCTTTATGTAAAGATAACAAACATGGGTTATCATCCAATGTGAAACGTCATGTATAACCCTAAACAAATATGCTACACGACTGTATTACATCTTTTATTATGCCATGAGGAAGTTGAGGATACCACTCAAAATCCAACTGACCACTGCTAAGTCAAAACCAGTGCCACACAAGATCTAGGAAGAGACAAACTCATAAGATCTTCTCTGACCCGGTCAGTACATGTCCGCCACAGTGAAACATAAGGTCAAGCTGCTAACAACCTAGTCCTTCCTTGGTACATGTCACAACACTAGTGAAAGGAGGTGGGTACACATACCCTACCATCTGGGGAACAACAATAGTTTTCCTCCAATATCATCACATATATAATCACCGAGACACAACCGTAGCCATTCTCAAACTAAGGGCTAGGTATGACCACAGTCATCCTCCCTAAATACTTGAATTCAAGATGACAAGCACCCCACATACTCATCAGTATGCACTCTGAGTTTCCCTTAGGAATACTCGTTTCACCATCTGGCAAGTTCTAACACTTAGATGGATCTATGGAATAGACCACTACATGATTAGAGTTCCACTTGATTAGTTATTCCAATTGGGTGAATTAAGGCTACATCAAACAAATGGACATACAAACCCTAATTCACATCTAGCAAACATATAATTATCACAACTTCAAAAGTTATAAAACATGTAAAAACAATTTCTCATCTCATCATCACATGGTACTAATCACTTGCCATTCACGAGACTACACTAGTCATCATACTATCACAATATATAAATCTTTTTCATAATATCACAGGGTATCAACCCTTATCAACAAAAGAGGATTACACCTCATTCATGGCTCAACCATGCCCAAAGGTCATTAAGACCATCATACTATCACAATATATAAATCCCTTTCACAATATCATAGGGTATCAACCCTTATCAACATAAGAGGATTACACCTCATTCAGGGCTAAACCATGCCCAAAGGTCATTAAGACCATCATACTATCACAATATATAAAACCTTTTCACAACATTATAGGGTATCAACCCTTATCAACACAAGAGGATTACACCTCATTCAGGGCTCAACCATGCCCAAAGGTCATTAAGACCATCATACTATTCCCTACAAGATCATCATTATCTTTGCATGCCATATAATAAGGATCAACAACATCACTTACATATAATACACCATATCAGCATAATATTGCATTAATGAGCTAGGAGATACTCATAAACAATCATAACATGGTTATAATAACATTAAGAGCATTCCTTTATTACATCAACATGCAAGGAATCTAGATATGATTAACCCTCATCATATTCATAATGCACATGTTTAGCATAAGAAAGTATCAACCATGTGGCTATGATAACCACCAATTAACATATCAAGGTTATGATCATATTAAGGAGGTTATTCCACCATCATTCCATCATATAAGAATGTTAAACATGAATACTCATTTTTATCTATTTGCATTGGAGTTAGGTTCACAATATAAATTATACTGATGTTACTAATCAACACTCATACCCAAACCCTAACTCACGACATCCCCATTGGGTCATGGATACATAAGGTGAAGCACCACCATCACATTCCATACCATTCTCAAGTATGAACCCACACATAAATCAAGGTGTAACCATCGGGTTGTAGCATACTAGGGTTTCAAAAATAGTAACAGAGTACTCCATGATTGTATTAGTCATTCAAGGACTATTCATACCCAATTACCATCATTTAGTTATATTAAATCTAGGTATAACAAGCAATACCTCATTAGGGTTACATATCAACACAATATGATTATCATTCCTTCTATTCATATGAGTATTAAGGGTAACCCTCCATTTGTTCCATCATCATTCAACCCATATCATCATACCACAATGTCACCAAGAACCATTGGATGTTTAAAAGGTAAGACCATTGGTTGTTTACATAAGTAAACACCTTGGATAAACCACCAAGGAAGTCCTTGATTGGTAATCTAGAAATAGTCTCCATCTAACCCTAGAAATCCCTTGATTAACAATACAAAAAGTTCCATTGAGAGTAGGGTAAAACCCACAATCGACTGTTCAGTTAAAACAAGCCATCCATTGTCAACAAGTAAGCTCCTTAAGTTGATCATATAAAGGAAACCATCTAAATCATATTATTAGGACCAACATATTAAATTATCCATCATTCCACTTTATTGGAGGAATAAACATTAGATCTTGACCATTGGGTCAAGTTCATAGGTTAAAACCGTCAATTATAGTATAGGTTTGTCCATTGCATCAAGTGACCCAAGAAACTATTGATCTAAGGCTTAATTGATGATACAACTATATGATTGACTCACCATAGATTTTTGGAGATCTGATACACCATAATTAGTGACCATTAAGTCACCATAGGTTGTTAGATCAACACTATATTCATTAATCAACATCAAATATTAAGCTAATGTCATCATTGATTGATAACATCAGTAGGGTACTTAATGGTTGATCATTAAACTTCTAATTGATCCAAAACCCGACCTAAGGGGGTGACCATAGGTTGTCACCATCATATGACACCTTTGATCTTGACCATCAGCTGTCATGAAGACAACACCATAGGGTTGTTGCAATGGTACCATCATTGATCATGGGTTTATAGAAGAAATCAGCTTAAAACCCTAAAATTGACCATTGGTGATTGGTGCTTAGCACCATCGGTTGTCAAACCAACCTGATCCAACTCATATTATACCTTAGGAATAACATACACATGATCACAAGTTCATATATAACTAAAATCAGAATAGGGAACATTATAAAAATCAAAATCCAACTCAAGCATAGCTTTTTAGTGCATGGATCATCATTTTCAAGCAAGAACATGATCTAGAAAGCTTATGGTAAGCAATAAATGTGGAGCATATTATAAAACTTGCCTCTAATGAGAAGATAAAACCCCACATAGAAGAAAACTCGAGCAGGCAGGGTAGAAAATCCAAGAATAAGCTATGAATTCGTCCATCTAGCACCTTTCTTCATCAAATGAGCAAACCCTAAGCATAAGGAGCAAGAAAGGTAGGGCTTTAGAGCTGTAGAGAAATTTCTACCATGGAACAACAAGGTTCTGACCTACTAAAATCTAGGAGGAAGGATAACAAAGAAATAGACAGAGGAAAGAATGGAATTCTTACTCTTTTAGGTCAAGATCACTAGAAGGAAGCTTTTTCAACCCTAAAATGAAGTCAATTGCAACCCTAGATCCTTTTTCCAAGAAAATCCTCACTTTCTTCTTCCTTGGACAACAAATATGACACCTCATCATGCTTAACGATATTACTCAAAACAAAAAACACAATCAACTACTAATTTATCACATAGTAAAAAATGCGGAATAATTAAAACTGATTCCAACAATATAAATAAACTCTAGGACATTTACAAAAGGTCCATCATTCCATTCTCATATACTATAACAAGTATTTACATATGGGTCCAAGGATCTCAGTCATATCCTGCATACAAAAGATATTTCACATGTACATGCCATTTATTTACAAACATTGGCATACTACAAAATCTCGTGTCGATACGAGTATATCATCTAGAAAACACATCCCATACCCAAACCCGAGAGTACAAGGATGACACTAGGACTCTACTACTAACATCTATAACTAACCAACTTTCTGAATCTATTAATCACCAGGTTGGTTTTCTTCCACATCACGACCTCAACCTCGTTTCCCGTGACCACCTAAAAAAATGTGGTGACCCACGGGTGAGACCCAATCCCAGTGAGAGATATAACTCTCTCCAACATATATTGATTATAACATATTAATTAACAATAAATACATTGAGTAGTTAGGGTATTGAATAAACAATATGAATAGATTGAACAGTTTAAGCATACTAAGAAGTTAATCAAATAAGTTGTAACATCAAGTAGAATTGTAGAATTTTCATAAGTCTGCATCATGTAAGAACTATGCAGTGTAAAGACAAGACAATGGTTAATCAACCAATGTGATACATATTAAACCCTAGCAATTATACTACACAGTTGGTATCACTTCTTTTATTAAATTTCCCTGAGGGATTTGAGAAATACCACTCAAGTCCCAACTGACCACTACTAAGTCAAAATCAGTGCCATACAAGATCTAGGAAGAGTCAGACTCCTAAGATCTTCTCCGCCCCCGGTCAGTACGGGTCCGCCACAGTGACACATAAGGTCAAGCTGCTAACAGCCCAGTTCGTCCTTGGTACAGGTCACGAAACTAGTGAAAGAAGGTGGGTACACATACCCTACCATCCGAGGTACAACCACAGTTGTCCTCCAATCTCATCATCATATATATATAATCACTGAGACATGACCGCAGCCATTCTCAAACTGAGGGCTAGGTATGACCACTGTCATCCTCCCTAACACTTGAATTCAGGATGAGAAGCACCCTACATACTCATCAGTATGCGCTCCGAGTATCCCTTAGGAATACTTGTTTCACTATCTGGCAATTTCTAACACTCAGATAGATATATGGCATAGGGCACTGCATGATTAGAGTTTCACTTAATTAGTTATGCCAATTGGGTGAATTAAAGCTAAATCATACAAATGGACATTCAAACCCTAATTCTTTTATAACAAAAGTATATGTATAACAACTTCAAAGGATATAAAACATTTGAGATATAAATCTTAATCACATTACCACATGCTATCATTCATTGCAAATTAATGGACTACACTTATCATCATACTTTTATAAGATACCAATATCTTTTCACAAGTTCCAGGGTTTTAACCCTTATTGGAACCTAAAGAGGATTTCACCTCAATCACGTCTTCAAACATGCCCAAAGGTCGTTAAGACCATCACATTATTCATAGTAAGGTTATCATCATCATTCCATGCCTTAAATAAGGCTCAAAAGATCATTAACACATATGTGTCCATAGATATTAACATGACAAGGCACTATGATATTCAAATAGTACTACAATGTGGTTTCAACACAAAAAGAGTGTAATTCATTATCACATTAATCATTCAAGAGGTCTTATTATAACCAATCAACATCATATAATTACATTAAGGTTCGGTATAACAAGATCGATCACATGGGAGTTACACATCCACTTATTATAGTGATTTATCAAATATAACTATATGATGGCAAAGGTAAGACTACAAATTAATGGTATTGAACCATTGAATTATCTTCACTAGGACCCAAATATAATACCTTGTGATTTATTCTAATCAATTGGATGTTGAAGCATCCAATATTATTCATTGGATCAGGTTCATTGTTTAAGGTTATCAATTGAAGTATAAGTCTAACCATTAAATCAGTTGAACCAAGGAACCATTGGTTTAAGGTTTAGTCAAATCTAAAATTACATTCCTAATTAATCATATATGGTGATGACCTGATCCACAATTAATTGCGATAATTAGTTCACCATTGGTTTCTAGATCAGTAATACATTCAGTTAACACCATCAAATATTAAGCCAATATCATCATCGATTGATAACATCATTAGAATACTTAGTGGATGATAATTAAACGTATAATTGAGTCAAAAATTGACCTAAGGGGGTGACCATAGGTTTTCAACATAAATTTGACACCCTTGATCATGAACATCAGTTGCCAAAATAGCAACACCATTGGCTATTGAATGGTATGACCATCAGTGGTGTGATAGGTAATGAAATAGCTTGAAAACCCTAATTTGAACCATCAACTATTTTGTGCTTAGCACCATAGGTTGATGCTATCAACCTGTCCCAGATCATGTTACACCTTAGAAAGGTCATACACATGTTTAAAAGTTCATATAGAACTAGAACAAAACATGGAACACCACAAAAATTCGTAATTCTAAACAAGCATGATTTCTCTATGCTTAAATCAACACATTAAGGCATAAACATGAACTAACAAGCTTCTAGTAAGCAATATAAGTGAAGAATTTTATATAACTCACCTCTATAGAGTAGGTCAGATCCCAAACAGAAAGAATCTCAAGAAAATAGGGCAATAAACCTTGGATTCAGATCTGAACTTGGCCAAATAGGTACTTCTCTCCACAATAAAGCAAAATCCTAGAAAAAGAAACAAGAAGGATATATTTTTGAGTTGTAGAGCCACTTTCACCATGGAACAGAAGGGTTCTGACCTGGAGGAAGGTCTAAGGAAGGAGAAGAGCAAGAAAAATGAAGAAGGAAGGAAGAAAATAACTTGCCTTGGTCGAATTCCCTAGAAGATGACCTTAGAAACCCTAAGTAGGGCTAGATGGAGCCCTAGGAGACCTTCTTCTCCAAAAAGGGGTTGTCTTCTACTTTAGAGCAGTTGGTTCCATAGAAAAATAGAGTGGATTTGTTGATCCAGGTTAGAGGAAAGAGAAAGCAAGCATAGTTTCATATTTGGGCAAGGAAGAGGTAAATATAGCCCATTGATAAGGATAGAAGCAAGCATGAGGTGTAAAAGTAGCTTCCCCATGTGTTTATGGCCTTAAACTATTAAGAATATACAAGCACACACACAAGTAGCTCCCACACCATCCCTATTAACCTGCTTAGCTTTCCTTTGTTGAAATTCCCAGCCAACCACATAATTCATTAGTTGATAGCTACTAAAAGCAGCTCATCCGTGAAGGGGTAAATCCTAAAATACCCTTGATGAAAACACCTTCAAACCATGGCTCAACTAGGAGCCCCATGGCTCAAAAATCTCAAGAATGATAATATAACATCTAAGGAACATAATGCATTTGACAAATTGCAATGAAAACCCCTCAATTGGGTAAATTGCAAAAAAGTCCAAAATGTACAGAAAATTGTATAACTTGCTCAAACAGTGTCCAAATTGGACCAAATTTGAAAATTAAGCTTGTCTTATGATTTTAAAATATATCAACAAGTTAGATTAGGGTTATAAGAATTCAATTGTGGTAATTAAGCTCATTCAACTCATTAAGCAAGTTCAGGGGCCTTACATCAAAATTCACAGTAGCACAAAGGGAGAACTATGTTGGGACAAGGAGGGAAGTGGTGGAGAGAAAATGGCTCATTTTGGTGCTTGGGGATAAGTATATGAAACTTTAAGATAAAGAAAAAGAAAAAGTTGAAGTTCTAGTATCTATCCAAGTGTCCATGGCCTTAATTTATTAAGAATATACAAGCACACACACAAGAAGCTTTCCCACCATGTGTATAGACCTACTTAGCTTTCTTTTTTTGAATTTCCCAGCCAATCAAATAATTCATTAGTTGATAGCTACGAAAGGTAGCTCATCAGTGAAGGGGTAAACCTTAAAATACCCTTGGACAAAACACCTTCAAACCAAGGTTTAAATAGGCACCCATGGCTCAACAAGCTCAAGAATGATGAGAAAATATCCAAGGAACATAATAAAAGTGATAAATTGCAAAGAAAACCTCTCAATTGGGTAAATTGCAGAAAAGTCCAAAATGTGCATAAAATTGCATAACTTACTCAAACAATGTCCAAATTGGATGAAATTTGAAACTTAAGATTGTCTTATGATTTCAAAGCATATAACAAGGTTATATTAGGGTTATAAGAATTCAATTATTATAATTAAGCTTGTTCAACTCATTAGGCAAGTTTAGGGGCCTTACATAAATAATAGAGAGAGAACTAGGAAGATAGAATTGTGACATTACTTCACCTAACGAAGAAAGTTGGTGAGTGGAAAGATGAAAGGGAAATCTCTTATTAGTTTGGTTCTAGTAAAATGATCTTGGGGGAATCATTAAATCAATGGACACAGTGGGGAAAAGAAAGGAAAAAATCACTTGATAGAGAAAACAGTAAGAACTATTGGAAATTGACTTTATTAGTTAAAACATTTATCATTTTACATTTTTTATTGCTAAGGGTGCTTTTGTGAATAATTAGTTGAGGGAATGTTTAATGTCTAGAAATATTAGACTTAATCTTCAAGATAATGAGGAGGTGTAGATTCCAAATTTGAAATTACTTCCACTGAACGTTATTTCATAGATATATATTAATTTATACAAAGTTGTTATGGTTGACGATGAGTATATATAACCTAATCCCATGCATTTATGATGATTAAAACACTTCACTTGTTTGTGTATGTTTATAATTGAGTGATTCACATTGGATATGCAATCTCAAAATGCCCTAACTTGAAAAACCAAGAATTGGAGCATTCAAGTAATATATGCGTAAAATATCAAGGATAACATATAGATATTTAACGTTAGAGCTTAGTCTTAAATCACTTGTGATGGTATTTGATCATGTAAAGATAGGAATCAGTTATGACACACTTTGAGGTGTTTGATTTTACCCCAAAACTGACCCCTACGTCAGTCGAGTTTTTCTTGAGGGAACTTGATTGATGGTCAAAAGATAAAGGACTATGAAGTGACATCTTTTAAGATCTCAATGTAAAAACTAGATGATTGACCTAACCACGTATTCCACATGTTTTCATTGGATGAGTTTGTTTGAAGAAAATATGATTGTTGGTGCATATTCTGTATCTTTTTATAGGTGCAAATATTTCCATATATGAGAACACAAAGTGAAATATATACCCCCATATAAAGGCTAAACCTTTTTTCCTATCACTAGTAATAGATAGTGGGTACCCTTATATATAAATAGGAGCTATATGGGATAATCCCAAGTGTCCCAAGAGGCCCCTTGCTTTATTTGAGAGACGTTGCCCCGTAGAATCCCTATCCACTCCATTGAAATTATATCTATAGGAGTGAATATGTTATTCGTAAGAGAAATACCCATACCTTATATATCTTAAGAGGATCTCATTATAAACCTCCCAATCTATTTCATACTAGAAGATTTCTTCTCTCTATTATCTAATAAAGTTTGTATATAAGGCATTCCTATACAAAGGAAGGCACCCCTCAGCAAGAAATAGTCCCCTAGGAAGAGTAGTTGGAGGGCATGTGGCCCAAAACAAGATGAGGTGTTGTTTGGTGGTTGAAGATCTTGTATGGCAAGGAAGGCTCTAGGAAAGGTGGCCCATGGTAACGCTGGGTAAAACCCTCATGTTTAGGTTTTTGGATCCTTGTCTCAAAATAATTAACTACTTTCTCTTGATTAGGAAGGAGAGGTATCTTGGTGTAAATCTTGTTGTGGAATACAAAGTGATACTCAAGTTTTGTAAATCCTATAGATTGACCTATATAGGTATGGATCTATGGCCATTGGATCCTGACACGCTTTAAATGTTTGAAATCACTTTTAGATTATTCAATATCTCATAATTTATTATTTTACTTTTACCATTAATTTGACATGTAAGTTGAAGATCTTACATGTTTGGTTTAAATTGTAATCAACCAATGAATCCTACCATCTTGACCCCATATATCAAAAAACTAGTATTAGAGCTAGGTCATCTTTAAGAAAACCTTCAAGAAATTCTTATTTAATTTGCATATTTAGAAGAAAAAAATTGTATTGAATGGATTCCTAATATGGAAGTTGAGAAAGGACATTCTGAGTTCCTAAGTAATTAAAGCGATATCAAGACTAACTTCCAGAACTATGCAGATCTTCATGTGAATAAAGAAATTTTTCTTGAGGAGTTTATTATTTTATTAGTTTACTTACCAACTAGTGTATTACTTACACCCATGATCCCTTGTATACCCTATGACGGTGGGAGTTATGTCAATAGAACGTGCCTCATTTCAAGAAAAAATATTTGACATTAAAAGCTTGTAATTAATTTCTTAAGTACTTATAGCATGTTAGATGGCACTCTAGGTATTCAAACAACAACATACTTCTTCTACTCTAGGGATATGAGCATATTATGCGTGTAGTACCTGCATTATCAAAACAATCTACCCATTTGTTTTAAACAAAAAGAACATAAGATTATCGCTCTGAAATAGTGCAATTGGCTTAACCAATGTCTTTAATAATTTAGAATCCATGCTTTGTAAACCTCCACTACTAATATCTAGAAATTATACAAAATATGACAAAAGAAAAAGAAAGAAAATTCCCTACATACATGAGGGAAACCATGCAGAAAGGAGAAGTGAGGAATACACCTGATGAACAAAGATCACAATGAGAAAACCTAACAATTTAAACAAGAGAGACTACTAAAATGATATTTGATTGCGAGTGAGTAGGATTAATTGTAGGAAGAGAGCAAGAATTTGAGTGTTTAGGATTCTATGATTTCAAATGGAGAAGACTGAGAGAAAGTATGGATTGATAATAAGTATATAAGAAGAGTGTGAAAAGAATGGTTTGGTCATGGTGATACCAAAAAGGTTGTGTTAGTATTCAAACATCAATATCCAGAGCCAATGAATGTTTCCTTAAGGATCTTAGTGCTAAAAGCTGGTATATTAACCTAGTGATGAACTTTTGAAGAAAATAGAAGTTCTCTCTATGGTAACAGTAATAACTAAGTAATATGGGGATAGATAGATGGAGAAAGATAGAAAATTGGTAGCTAAATTAGAGAGATTGATCTAATTGTAGGTAGAGGAAAATATATATGTGTGTGTGTGATCAAGGAGGCTTCCTCTCCATTACTTTGGGTACAAACCACACTGGAAACTCGACATAGGAGGAATTTGGTAAATCAAGTGTGCAATCCATTACTTTTTCCGCAAACCATAACAGACAAAAACCTAATTTTATTTGTTCCCACTATGATTTAAACTAGAGACCTCTTCCTGTGGCCACGGTCTTATCACTAGTGAGATAGACCCTTGCTGGAATTTGTATGTGTGTGAGTGCGCGCTAATGATCCCATGAGAGCCTTTAAACTTGAGGACATGAGCACCCTTTGAACACGTAAACTTATGATTTAGTCACAAACTATGACCATATAGATGGAAAAGATATAACCAATTAATGCATTTTTCATCATTTTCTTATCCATATATATATATATATATATATATATATATATATATATATTCTAATAGTTGTCTCACGAGTTAACATGGAACATTCAAAAGTTTTATGTATGATGCATATGGAATATTATGGCGGGGAAATAAGTTTTCAAGTGTGGAGTTGGACCATGAAAAGTTTTAACTTTATTAAATCATTATTGAAATATCTCTCATTCTCCATCATCATATCAATCTTACAGATACACTCCATTATGTGTGTGCGTGTTTGTGTTTATTAGGTTATGGATTGTTTACAAATCACTAGATGTCATTTATTGTAGAACCCATAAAAAATTCATAGTTAGAACTTGTAAATAATATCCAATAATATTGCTTTAGACAATATTGTCTATATTATATGTGTCTAAAAATCATGGTTTTAATATATGTATGTTTGGGATATGACACAAATTCATCTAAAGTCTTTTGAAGTTTTGATAATTAATGTCGACTAGAAATTCATAGTTTGGTTAAATGATAAATTTGAAAGAGTTCAGTCATACTAATTTTTAAAGGACATACAATCTAAGTGTTGCACTTAAATTATACATAATCAGAATATGTAGTGGGGTAGTGGAGCATTGTAAACACGTTCACAGAAAATGGGTACGTATAAGTTACACATATTCATATAATTGTTACCTATAAATAGATCTATATATACCTACAAAGATACATGTATATATGTCGATGGGTGTGGGTGTGGGTGTGTATTGTAAGTAGAGAGATATATGCTAACATGTAAATTGTGTGTATGTGCATCATAAAACGTTATGTATAAACAAATCAATGGTTGCATTAATAAATTATATATATAATTTAGTAGATAGATGATAACACATCAAGTTTATGTGTGTGCATCATAAGACATTATGTATAAACAAATCAATGGTTACAATAGTAAATGATATATATGATTGCCTAATATTATATGGTATTTGACAACTTACACATGATATTGTATTGCAATTCAAAACATATCTTAATTAGACACTATTGTGTGATCGTTGTTAGACTCTAACAGTGATCTCGTTAATGATGCCAAGTGGCAGAAGGTATATAAACTTACTCTAGTTTTAACCTTAAAGTTTGTTGGCACATCTATAGGAAAAGGACTCTACACCTACATATATGATTTTTTTGTACCAAATATTTATTTTAGCATTTGTTACACAATATATTCATGAACCAACCTCATGAATGTGTCATTTATATAGTTTCGCTTGAAAACTATAAATTGAAAAACATGATCATGCTGTTGCTTGAATACATGAGTGCCTGCAAACACAAGTCGGGGTTGTTGTTGTGTGTGTGTGTGGGGGGGGGGGTTCTCCTAGGCCTTTGGGAGCCCACCATATGCTAGGGATATGGTTGGTGGAAGGGAGAAGGCATTTTGTCATCATCCCCTTCCCTACTTCGGGCAGCCTTTCCCTGGTTAGTTTGTTCAATTTTCTGTCGATATTGTAATTTTCCTTGTAGAAGTCTTTCTTCTAAGCTGTTTTGACTCTCCTATCTTCTCGTGAGTGTTTTTCTCTCTCCTCGTGAGAGTTTGTAATCTACTGGTTTCCCAACCTTTTGCTTAGGCTAATTGTTTGATGGATTTTCAAATGTCTCGCATGGGATAGCATCTATATTTCTGCAATCTACTACGTCAATGCAATATCTTCCTGACGTCCCAGATATCCCTTCGCCAATGGGTGTATAAAGAGACACTTATATGACAAAGCCATGCGGAACCGCTAGCTTTTTGGTTTTCCAATCATATATTCCAAGGGAGATAGTCTTGCGAGATCTGTATTTAATTGAGTTCAATATCCTTTGTGGAAACCATATAGACTTCAATTAATGAATTAATTCACTCTTTTAGAAAATAACATGTCACTTTGATGTGGGAGCGTGGGGAAGCTTCCCACATGGCAGCATCATATTCAAAGATTCAAAGTAATTGAAACACTATGAACTTGTTAGTTTGTCACCAATATATTATCTAACGGCTTACATGTTGATTGTCAGTCACCCACAAGTTACGGATTCGATACCCGGTAGGAAGACCATGAAAGAAGTTGATATCTGTCATATGTTATAGGCTACACTCCATAAACAACATCAATCCCTTAGAAAAATGGGTTATCGGAAAAAGAAATACTCTTAAGATCAGCTGAGAGTATATCATGTGCCTGCATAAATATATGGGCACTGATGTTGGTTTTAATTGAATACAGAACATCGTGTAGTAGCCGTAACCAAACTCTTCTCCACCGCCCAAGCGATCTTCGGTTTAACTGCGGTGTGACCGAGTACAGAACGCAGGTGTAAGGTGGAGTAGGATCAGGTCCTTGTAACAATCTAAAGCTAAAAACAAACCCGCATAACGTGGCCTAGTGACCGACCAACACTCCAGCATGGATGGCTTCGCGGCAATTTGCGGAATGGGCTTGCATAACTTTGGGGCTAACCAGGTTCTTTCCCACATGCATAAAAGCTTTGAGAAGGAACATATTCTGCTGTGGTCGGTTCGTATGTGGGCACATGTTCCAATTGGGAGATATTTGTCATTTTCGCTGAAATCTACCTGAAGGAACGACCAACAAAGAGAAGGCAGGACGTGGGTTCCGGAGACAGTGTGCCGGCAGCAAGCACAAGCACAGGTTGACACTGGGCAGGGCAGAGCTTAGTATTGTTCGGAACTTCTGGCGGAAGGAGGCGCAAGTTGAAGTCCCATATTCGATCAAAATTGGTGCGCTGTTTTGGTGATGAATGATTTGCTCATTTGTTTTAAAGGGAAAGTTTATTCAATCGGACACACATTCTTTTTCATTTTCGAAAGTCTAGTGATTGCTGTTGATTCAACTTTACTTCAACAAAAAAGATTGATGCTGTTTCAACTGACAAGGCAGTTTCTTTGGTATAATTCTGAGAAGATTCTTTGTGAACATGTTCGACTACACAAAAACCAGACACAAGCATCTTTTTGTTACTGAAGAGTACAAATAGGATAAAGAAAAGGGAATCGCAATAGCTAAACTGAAATATGATCGGCTAGGATTATTTTGAACATTTTGACAGTAAGCCATTTCAGTGGGTCGAAATCTCGCCTATCTTGCCGTTTTTGGAATAAAACATCATAGGAGGGCCTAAGTTTCATAACTTTTGCAAATTGTTCAAAATTATCAGTGCGGTCCAAACTCAGTAATCAAAGTTTAAGTCCGTGTGGTGAGATTTGACTTACTATTCACTTTCAGAACTAACTACAATCAACTCTAATTTTTTTCTTCTTCAAATAAATGAAACTACTGAAAACATCTTGCAATCTCAAACTAAATTATTGACAACTGAGTTGACTCTTACATTTAACAAAAATAAAAGGATAATTTAGTACTCACATTAATATGCATTATGTACAATCTTATAACGAATTACGCTCATCTTCACTCATACATCTCTAGAATCAAAGGATGAATAAGAGAAATCCTTAAGATTAGAGGATGAATAAGAGCCAATCTAACTCGACTAACTACTCATCAGTTGATTTA